>CM019069.1:163468985-164068985 GCA_009667805.1 Leptobrachium leishanense
CCAATACAAGAAATAATCTTTAATAAAAGACGAGCCCTGAGAGGAAAAAGCCTGCACCCACAGCTGGAGGGGGACACCCCTCAGGATCGCACTCTGTCATGTTCGTGACCAGCACAGAAGGCAATGCCAACGTGAACATGCAACCAGTGACTGTGGGAGATAAGGTAACTCTTGTGCGTCCAGAGTTAGTTGGCTCTGCAGACTTTATTCCTGCAGGACTCTAGTTGTAAAAGGATTTGGTGGTGTGCATCCTGCCAATGGCACAGGTTTATTTGGATTGAGGAGTGGGGAAAGGTTTGTGGGATGTGGGGGTATCAGAGAATATGGGACACAATACGGAAGAAGGAGTCAAACTCCAAGAAGGGAGAAGGAGCAAAGAGATGAATGGAACAGGAACAACCGGACCCCAAGAGAGAGTGAACAAGAACCCTGGAAAATAGACATGTGCATTCGTTTTGTACTAAAACGATTTAGTCAGAATTGTGGGATAATTTAGTTTTAGTATGACTCAAGAGATACGAAACTTCTCAGTCCAAAAAAAGAAAGAAACTAAAATAAAATGCACTACATTTTAGTTTCAGTCCTTTTTGTGATATTACATTGATGAGTGAAGGAGACCAGCAATGAAGAGCGCAACATCGCAAAGCTACAGAAAAGGTTTGTTTGTGTAATCCTTCCTGACCCCTACCTGAAAATCTGACGGTGATAGAGCTCCAGAATACTCACTCGCAGCACAGACAGCCAGCACAGGAGAGGAAAGCTTTCCTTAACCCTTGCATGTCTATGAGGCAGACAAGATGATAAAAGCAGCTGGAGAAGGAAAACATTCAAATAAATCACACTGAAAGCTAATGACTGAGGAGGGCTGGATAGTAAAAACCCTTTATAACAAGCAGCGCTGGGAGAAGAGAGGGACTTTATAAAACGTGTGTTATCACCCCTCCCGCTCTGCATAATAGGGACTTAGGTCTGATACATTTTATATTATCCAGGAGCACTATCCCACTTTCCTCATCTATATAACAAGCAGCACTGGGAGAGGAGAGGGACTTAAAAAAAAAAAAAAAACCTTTAATACACGTTTTATATAATGTCTGATACATTTAGTATCCAGCTCTCACAGTTACTCTGTCATTATGAGCCTTCAGTGTGATTTATTTGAATGTTTACCCTGGATTTAAAGTGCTTTATTTTATTATAAAAATCAATTTGCACCAGTCATCTCTTCTCTGAGCTTTCAGACTGATTTACGTTAATATTTTCCCTCTCCCCTGCTTTTATAATCCTGTCTGTCTCCCTCACAGAGATACAAAGTTTAAGTAAAAGTTCCCACTCCTGTGCTGGATAAGCATTGTATTCCGAAGTTCTGCACCCTCCACATGCCAATGCAGTAGGATGTTCTATACAGAGACGGGTATTAATTAATGCAGGATGATGTTCTATACATTATACAGAGAGGGTTATTAATGCAGGAGGATATTATATACATTATACAGAGAAAGGTATAAATTGAGGAGGATGTTCTATACAGAGAGGGACATTAATTAATTCAGGAGGATGTTCTATACATTATACAGAGAGGGGTATTAATTAATGCAGAAGGATGTTCTATACATTATACAGAGAGGAGCCTTTTTTTTTAGCCCTTTAAATACAGTGGCTGTGAGCGCTGAGATCGACAGCTTGTTATATTATCTCTCAGTACAATGTATCAGGCTCAGTTGTTACAGTAACCGACTGTAACAGCGCTCAGAGTTTCAGTAAAACAAGTAAATAATATTGTTCTAACCTCTTATATATAAAAATATCATTTACTAGTTTTACGGAAACTCTGAGTGCTGTGATGAGCAGCAGTCAGTTACTGTAACAGCTTTGCCTGACACATTGTGCTGAGAGTGAGAGATACTGTAACAAGCAGCGATCTCAGCCCTCTGAGGAGCCACTACAATAGTAATTGTATCCACTGGTTTTCGGATGAATGAAATTAGTTTTCATACTAATGAACTGAAAACGAATTTCTTTAGCAACTAAATAAATTGCATTTTAGGACTAATCCATTAGTTCAAAATGAAATTGTGTGCTGTGCACATGTCTACTGGAAAAGATACAATGATAGATCCCATAGATATGGAGATACAGTGACGAGAGGACTGACCAGACCTATAAGATATGAAGACAGAAGAAGGGATGAAACACCAGAAAGAAGGTATAATTAAAGTATTAGAAGACAGAGCAGACCTGTAAAATATGAGAATAGAAGAGGAGAAAGAACACCTGAAAGAAGAATCTCCTTCCATCAAAACAAAAATAGAGGTAGAAGTGATCATATTTCGACAACAGAACAGATTTCAAGAACTGGAGGACGAAAGAGGAGGATTTTCGCCCGGTCAGCCCACGCAGGGGAATAGGGGTGAAGTTCCCAATACGTGTAAAGTCCCCAAAAGAAATGAGATCACCAAGAAAAAGGATAAGAGAAGGGAATGAAGAGCGGGAAGAGGTGGAAAGACTAGAGGGTTGTGGTAAATGGAGTTTATTCGGCGCAAGGTCTTGTTACCAGTGGGGTACCTCAGGGGTCAGTACTTGGACCCATTCTCTTTAATATTTTTATTAGTGATATTGCAGAAGGTATTAATGGTAAAGTAGGTCTTTTTGCTGATGACACAAAGATTTGCAACAGGGTTGACGTTCCTGGAGGGATCAGCCAAATGACAAATGATTTAGGTAAACTAAAAAAATGGTCGGAGTTGTGGCAATTGAGTTTTAATGTGGATAAGTGCAAGATAATGCACCTGGGACGTAAAAACCCAAGGGCTGAATATAGAATATTTGATACAGTCCTAACCTCAACATCTGAGGAAAGGGATTTAGGGGTCATTATTTCAGAGGATCTAAGGGTAAGTAGTCAATGTAATAGAGCAGCAGGAAATGCTGGCAGAATGCTTGGAAATGCTGGCAGAATGCTTGGTTGTGTAGGGAGAGCCTGTATTAGCAGTAGGAAAAGGGAAGTGCTCATGCCACTGTACAGAGCACTGGTGAGACCTCACTTGGAGTACTGTGTGCAGTACTGGAGACCGTATCTCCAGAAGGATATAGACATCTTAGAGAGTTCAGAGAAGGGCTACTAAAATGGTGTACGGCTTGAAGGAGAAAAGTTACCAGGAAAGGCTTAATGATCTTAACATGTATAGCTTGGAAAAAAGACGAGACAGAGGAGATATGATAGAAACATTTAAATACGTAAAGGGAATCCACAAGGTAGAGGAAGGGAGTATATTTAAAAGGAAACAAAGTAGCAAAACAAGAGGACATAGTCTTAGATTAGAGGGGCAAAGGTTTAAAAGTAACATTAGGAAGCATTGGTGGTGGATACATGGAACAGCCATCCAGTTGAAGTGGTAGAGGCCAAAACAGTGATTGAATTTAAGCAAGCATGGGATAGGCATAAGGCTATCCTAAACAAAAGATAAATCCAGGTAAAGTATCCATGTAAGCCTGGGGTCAGACGAGCGCAGTGTTAACGTCCGTGTTGCCGCACATAAGTACGTCGTGATAGCATACAATTGTGTTAAATGGAGCCCCACGCACGAAGTACGTCTGCACAGAAGTGTGGAGGCTGACGGACACTGCAAACGGACGCAGGTTAGGCAAGAACGTAATACTGCTAGAATGGACGTGCGGAGTGCGCCACGTCCACAACGTCCGCATAGTTTTGTGTGTGAGTGATGGAGCGTGGTCAGATCAACTGCATTTATATGTCCAGCATTTTTGACGTACAAAATGGTTTTTCATTGTAATTTATTTTCCCTGCTACATCAGTCAAAAAATACATCAGTCAAAAAAACGGACTGTGTGACCACTACCTTGTCGTCAGACAGAAAGTACGTCCGTACCGCACAGTCCGTACAAAATGCGCTCATCTGACCCTAGCCTAATTGGGCGACTAGATGGGCCGAAAGAAAAATGTCGGCAGATAAGACGCAAACGCAAGGAAAAGAAAATGCGTCCACAGGTCTCCTAAATGTACCGGTGGCTGCCGGTACATTTAGGAGACCTGAGGCTGCGGTCCCCGTAACTCACCTGTCCTGGCCTCCTGTTCCCTGGTCCGTCTGGCCACGGCTCCTCTGCCCCAAGTCTTCATGCTGAATGATCTGATTGGACAAAGTCCTGCGCCTGACCTGGACTTTGCCCAATCAGAGCTCAGCATGACGATGAGCTTTAACCAAGCTCTGGTTAAAGTTTGCACCGACTTTAACCAATCAGAGCTTGGTTAAAGCTCTGCCCCACGCCTCATCTTCATGCTGAGAAGTGCTTCCCCTCAGTGTGCGGATTCATAAGCTGTTTTAATCATAATGCAGAGAGGCGCTTCCCCTCAGTGTGTGGATTCATATGCTGCATTAATTATACCGCAGAGAGGTGCTTCCCAGCAGTGTGTGGATTCATATGCTGCATTAATTATACCGCAGAGAGGCGCTTCCCAGCAGTGTGTGGGTTCATATGCTGCATTAATTATACCGCAGAGAGGCGCTTCCCAGCAGTGTGTGGATTCATATGCTGCATTAATTATACTGCAGAGAGGTGCTTCCCAGCAGTGTGTGGATTCATATGCTGCATTAATTATACTGCAGAGAGGCGCTTCCCAGCAGTGTGTGGATTCATATGCTGCATTAATTAAACCGCAGAGAGGCGCTTCCCAGCAGTGTGTGGATTCATATGCTGCATTAATTATACCACAGAGAGGCGCTTCCCAGCAGTGTGTGGATTCATATGCTGCATTAATTATACCACAGAGAGGCGCTTCCCAGCAGTGTGTGGATTCATATGCTGTATTAATTATACTGCAGAGAGGCGCTTCCCAGCAGTGTGTGGATTCATATGCTGCATTAATTATACTGCAGAGAGGCGCTTCCCAGCAGTGTGTGGATTCATATGCTGCATTAATTATACCGCAGAGAGGTGCTTCCCAGCAGTGTGTAGATTCATATGCTGCAATAATTATACTACAGAGAGGTGCTTCCCAGCAGTGTGTGGATTCATATGCTGCATTAATTATACTGCAGAGAGGTGCTTCCCAGCAGTGTGTGGATTCAATGCTGCATTAATTATACTGCAGAGAGGCGCTTCCCAGCAGTGTGTGGATTCATATGCTGCATTAATTATACTGCAGAGAGGCGCTTCCCAGCAGTGTGTGGATTCATATGCTGCATTAATTATACTGCAGAGAGGAGCTTCCCAGCAGTGTGTGGATTCATATGTTGTATTAATTATACCGCAGAGAGGCGCTTCCCAGCAGTGTGTGGATTCATATGCTACATTAATTATACCGCAGAGAGGAGCTTCCCAGCAGTGTGTGGATTCATATCCTGCATTAATTATACTGCAGAGAGGCGCTTCCCAGCAGTGTGTGGATTCATATGCTGCATTAATTATACCGCAGAAAGGCGCTGCCCGGCAGTGTGTGGATTCATATGCTGCATTAATTATATTGCAGAGGAGCTTCCCAGCAGTGTGTGGATTCATATGGTGCATTAATTATACTGCAGAGAGGCGCTTCCCAGCAGTGTGTGGATTCATATGGTGCATTAATTATACTGCAGAGAGGCGCTTCCCAGCAGTGTGTGGATTCATATGCTGCATTAATTATACTGCAGAGAGGCGCTTCCCAGCAGTGTGTGGATTCATATGCCGCATTAATGAAACAAAATGACGGAATCAAACAAAATGTACGCGTGCAGGGTGACACAATGAGAGCAGGGTGATACAATGTGAGCTGCAAAATGCAAGTGGTTATAATAAAAGCATAATTTAAACGTTTATTGAGTACACCTCATATTCTACCAGTAAAATGTATAAAAATATATAGATAATCGCAGCTTTCTCAATCCATACCTTCCAGTTCCTTTATGTTCTTGCTCAGTTTATCACCTTGCAGAATAGTTTGTCCATTTGTCTTCTTGGAGATAAAGAACTCCTGGAGAACTTGTTCACTCTGCATATTAAATCATACACAAAATCAATATTGTTCTGCTGAAAATGATTATTACATACAATATTTATTTTATATTTCTTTGCATATTAGGCTTTTTGCACTTCATATTTGTTTGGTTTATGATTGTCGTAATAACTTATGTTCCTCTTTTACATTTTAATTACCCTTCTTAGTTGTGTCTATATGCCCTCATTACGTTTATTGTTGCCATAATTAGCTTTATTCCCCCACTTCTTCCCAGTGTCCTCCAGTTACTTTCTGTATATATAAACCTTATTGGCAGATCCCAGCTTTAATAAAGAGACATTAATTAATTCTGATAAGGGAATTTGCTCATATAAATACAGAAGGAACAAAATAAAACAATAAGAACGAAAATAAACTAAGTAACCGTAGTGGCTTTTTCGTTCAGAACCGATACTTTTTCATTCTGGACCAATTTGGACAGAATCGATTCGTATTTCGTTCTGTTTTGGATCATTTCGGACAGGTCCGATTTATATTTCGGAAGCGATTCTGAAATACGAATCCGCAAATTTCATCCGAATTATGATTCGGAATGAAACAAAATGTACGCGTGCAGGATGATACATCGCGAGCAGGGTGACACAATGTGAGCAGGGTGACACAATACGAGCAGGGTGACGCAATACGAGCAGGGTGACGCAATACGAGCAGGGTGACGCAATACGAGCAGGGTGACGCAATACGAGCAGGGTGACGCAATACGAGCAGGGTGACGCAATACATGCAGGGTGACGCAATACATGCAGGGTGACACAATACATGCAGGGTGACGCAATACATGCAGGGTGACACAATACATGCAGGATGATAGATTTAACTCCTCCCAGAAACTGAAATCACCAGCACTGATCTGAGCTTCTCAGGAGCTGAAACCGCTTTGGGACCCAGCTCCCCCCAAAGGATCTCTATGCACCTGCATTGAGAGCCAATGGACTCGCTGGATGCTCAATAGAGCAGAGGCAGACCTGCACTGGATTCCAGGTATTCCGATGAGCCAGAAGGCGAAACGCGTGTTGGGTGCAGTTAGTCAGGGACAGATGTGGTAGAAATCTCAATATATTAAGGTCAGTTTGTCTTATTTTATGTCCCTTGTGGATCCCCCCTGCTTTATAACAGTCTATGCTGGTAGGATTTGATTCTGCACAGGGGTATATGGAACTTTTAGTTATGGTGCTTGTCACCAGACCGACAACATAAATGACCTAACTAATAATGCACGTCCCCGACAATCTTAAGTAAGGTCTGCCTCAAGGCTAGTGTATGAATTTATAATTTATGAAAGGCAGATCATTTTTTGTTTTTATTTTACTATTAGATTTAGTTTTAGTATAGTTTTGGTTGGGGTTTAGATACTCGAGTATACCGCTAGATTTTGGAGACAAGAATTTACCTTAAAATTGGAGGGGTCGTGTTATATTCAAGACATCTGCATCGCGTGGAAAAAAAACTTGTCTTGCTCTGGATCCCAAGTCTCCCGAAAGTGCCGGTAGTCTCGCTGAAGTGAACGCGGGCTCCCTGATGCTTGCAAACACTTCAGGAACTCCCGGATTCAGGAGAGGTGGGATCCATCACAGCCAGAGGGCACGCTCCGTTTAGGCCAATCATTACCCTTGCTCGCCTCCGCCGGCCATCTAAATAGCTAGTAAAGAAGACGGGTGGCCGGCGGCTTCATACTTAGTAACAACTGCAATCGTTTTAGAGCAGAGCGCACTGACCTGAGGGGGAGCCTGACTGTGTTAAGAGAACCTGGAAGGATTTTCATTGTTTACTGGTAAGGTAAAATTTTGTTCCTTGCATTATATTCGAGTCTGCTCTCATTTCCATAATAAATCTCTATCCATCGCATTATATTCGGGTCGCACTATACTCGAGTATCTACGGTAGTCATTTGTTTTGGTTTTTGAGGTGTTTATGTAAAAGTATATATTTTTGGCCAATATTTTTATGGAATAAAGTAAATGGTTTTATGTGATTCAAGTCGGTCCCACTGGTGAGTATAGGAACTGCGAGCTGGGGTTAAAGGAGAAGTCTGATTTTTGTACCCCTTTATTTGCATTAACTCCTAACATGCCAACATTGAGTAGACGGCATAATGAGAGCCATGGTTCAATCCTATGTTATTAAGCCTTTAGGTCCTGTTATTGTAGTATATGGCATGTTTAAATTTGGGTGGCATTTCACAGGTTAATCATAAAGTGATAGTGTGTTTTACAGTTAATCAATTATAAAAAGGCTGGGCTTATCTCTTTTCATCAGTATTAGGTAGATTGCACTGATCTTGATCCTGTAACATTTCAGTAACATAGGTTTTCCAGTACTCAGTACAGACACTGTTCCCCCTTCTATATTGCCAGATTCTAAAGGGGTTATTCACTAACCTCCGAATTGGCTCCGAAATTGCACTGGAGAGTGAATTTCACTGTATCTGCAGTTTCAGGCAATCGCTCTATTCACCAAATACAGGCAGAATGACAGAAATATGGTTCAATTTGATGGCACTGAAGTTATTCCATAGAAGACTATCATGTCGGCTATTCACAAACCACCGAATTGCACCAAAATACTGGTAAAATGTCCTGATTTTTTGTGTTTCAATGCGACAGGTTTAAGCAGGCGAATCCCATAGGTTTCAATGTACAAAAGCGAAATCCTTTTTTTTTTCTTTTATAAACCGTTTATTATTTTAAAAGACCTTTCTGTAATTTTAGATGACTTTCAAAAAAAAAAAAAAAAAAAAAAAAAAAAAACACATTTAAAAAAGGCTTTATTTTACAACAGACCTTTTATTATTTACACACATTTTTACTACATTTTTCTTGATTTAACCGGCTATTAAAAAAAAAGGAAGATTCCTATTCTTCTATTTTCTTTTTATAGTTCGGTGGAATTCACTGTTGCCAGTTTGGCGCGACTTGGTGGGTTTCGCTGATGTATGATAACTGCTTCGGCAACTACAATTTCGGCAAGATACGCTGATCATTTTCTAAATAGTGAATTCACCATATTTTTGGCAAAATGAACCGAAATAAAAAACACTGAGATTGCACGCAATTTCAGTGCTTTGTGAATAGACCCTTATGAATGACAGGATGCTGAGACAAAGAAATGATGTTCTATCTTTTCTAGACGGATAGAAAGCAGTGAAAGATGATACAATAACAATTTATACCTGAACACCTTTATTTGGTATCTTGTTGTATTTTTCTTTAATTTCTTCTATTATTTCCTGATACTTTTGGTAACCTCCAGGTACTACGTACGAACCGTCATTCAGATTTTTATCCAAGTCTCCAGAAAGAGCTGTAATAGTCTCTTCACATAGTCTACGAGAAGCTGCGATATTCTGCTCTGAAAACTCATCTTTAATCTGCTTCACATTCTTCTGTTGGAATAAATACAAAAAGAAATCGGAAATAAATCACTGTAATCATCCATCAGTTATCTAGGAGAGTTATACATATAGAAGATCAAATAAAGCGCTATCCTTCAATAAACTCCTCCCCCTCACTTTACATGTTATTAATTGATAATGACTTATGAACTTACTGCAAACTCTTCCTGGAACTTTTGTTTCTCATCCTGGAAGGATTTATCGATGAATATCTGAAGAGCTTCTTTTTCACACTTCTCACTCACTGTCATAAAATCCTCCGTAGACTTTGTAGGGAAGATGATTCTCCCTTTCATCTTGTCCTCATAGTATTTTGTTGCCTCCTGGACGGCCGTCTTGTTCTGAGTCTTCGACACGTTCATTATTACATTCTCCATACAGATGAAGTTTGAGGAGCTAATGCTTTCTGTATACTTTACTGTCATTAATCCAAAACCTATAGAAAGATACAGACACACATGTAGTGCTGTGTTAAGATTGTGTTGCTGCATTTACTTGGTTTGGCCACCAGAGGGAGACAGGTGCAATATGAACTATACTGGACACAAACGGAACTACAAATTCCATCGTGCTTTGCGGGGGAGACAGGAAGTGGGTGGGGGACAGAGCAAGGACATCCGCAGCCTCGAGTGAAGGAGAGCCAGTGTGAGCCGAGCGACAAAAGGTAGAAGACGCACGTGAGACTGCCAGGGATCGAGACCAGGCCGGAGAGCAGGCACTGCCTCGCGGGTGCTGGGGGATCAGGGACAGCGACTTGGCGGAGACCTACAGTTGTGTTCAAAATTATTCAACCTCCACTGAAAGTGAGTGTTTTGGCCAGTTTGACATTGATCAGTCAGTCATCTTGCTTACAATTAAAATCAAAGAGGCACGTGTAGGTCAGACAAATAGAACATAACATTTATAATGAAATAACCACAAATGTCTTTTCTGTGCTCACATCATTATCAGTTTTATTCAACCCCCAAGTGACATTCAATCTTAGTACTTAGTACAACATCCTTTTACAGTTATAGCAGCTTTTAAACGTGAAGCATAGCTTGACACAAGTGTCTTGCAGCGATCTACGGGTATCTTCGCCCATTCGTCATGGGCTAAAGCCTCCAGTTCAGTCACATTCTTAGGCTTGCGCACTGCAACTGCTTTCTTTAAGTCCCACCAGAGGTTCTCAATGGGATTTAAGTCAGGTGACTGCGATGGCCACTCCAAAATGTTCCAGCCTTTAATCTGCAACCATGCTCTAGTGGACTTGGAGGTATGCTTGGGATCATTGTCCTGGTGAAAGGTCCAACGTCTCCCAAGCCTCAGGTTTGTGACGGACTGCATCACATTGTCATCCAATATCTCCTGGTACTGAAGAGAATTCATGGTACCTTGCACACGCTGAAGCTTCCCTGTACCTGCAGAAGCAAAACAGCCCCAAAGCATGATTGACCCCCCGCCATGCTTCACAGTAGGCAAGGTGTTCTTTTCGTCATAGCGTTGATCCATGGGCCCAAACAGTTCTAATTTTGTTTCATCAGTCCACAGAACACTATCCCAAAACTTCTGTGGTTTGTCCACATGACTTTTGGCATACTGCAGTCGACTCTTCTTATTCTTTGGAGACAGCAAGGGGGTGCGCCTGGGAGTTCTGGCATGGAGGCCTTCATTACGCAGTGTGCGTCGTATTGTCTGAGCTGAAACTTCAGTACCCACATCTGACAAATCTTTTCTGAGTTCCTCAGCAGTCACACGGGGACGTTTTTCCCCCCAAGCTTCAGGTAGCGCACAGCAGTCGAAGTCAGCATCTTCTTTCTGCCACGACCAGGTAGCGTTTCAACAGTGCCCTTTGCCTTGAATTTGCGAATGATGCTTCCTATTGTCTCTCTTGGTAGGTTTAACATCTTTGCAATCTTCTTATAGCCATTGCCCTTCCTGTGAAGAGTAATCACCTCTTCTCTTTTCTTCCTGGACCATTCTCTTGACTTCACCATGTTTGTAACCACACCAGTAAATGTCTAGAAGGAGCTGAGTATCACAGTCATTTTAAAGCTGCCTAATTGGTGCTTATTATGCTTTATTGCTGCTCTGTGACATCCACAGGTGTTTTCAATACCTGATTGAAAACACTTGAATGAACCTCTGTTCTTCAGAGTGGTAGTCTTTAAGGGGTTGAATAATTGTGTCAATGAAGAATTCACAAAAGAAACATTTACTACTGTATTACAAAACCAATTGATGTCATTTTAGTTGCATATGGTTCTTTAAAAAGTCCTTGTAGGATTTCATTCTGAATACAATTACAAATGTACACTAAATTCCCTAAAACCCTTTACAGCATTGGGGGTTGAATCATTTTGAACACAACTGTATCTATGCATCGCTGAGATGTTTTGCACAGAGACATAGTTCCGGTTGGACCCCGAGTAAGGAGACCGTGATGATCCATTG
The DNA here is from genome assembly GCA_009667805.1 of Leptobrachium leishanense. Classification (NCBI taxonomy): domain Eukaryota; kingdom Metazoa; phylum Chordata; class Amphibia; order Anura; family Megophryidae; genus Leptobrachium; species Leptobrachium leishanense. Next base: position 163,480,823 of record CM019069.1, read on the forward strand.
GGAGTGCAGGCGGTAGGCCGTAGTTCTCGTTGCGGAGATCGGAAAAGCAAGAGAAGCGGACCCGGTGGCACAGAGTCCCAGTGCAATCCAGCAGAGAGACATCCTTGATCGGGCAGCGGAACCGATTGTCTAACGGATGGGTGAGAGGCCTTTCAGGCCACAATTTCAAGCTTAACGAGGCACGCTGCGTTCCTGTTTAAATCTACAGGGCCCCAACGTGACTAGTCGATGATTTGCTCATTCCATTCACTGGCCAGCTGAATATAGTACCCGGGTACCTGAGAACACACACACACACACACACACACACACACACCTTTGAGACATTGCTTTCACGGGACTTACAATCCAGGAACGAAGGGGTTAAACTTTTCTTTTGCCGCATTACAAAATCCTGTCGTTCATATGACGTGTTCACATTATATACTTTACTGATCCAATAGAGCAGCATATATAATCTATAAAATCCACAACAGTGCTGGTGTATATTTATTCCCTAGTGCGGTGAGACTAACCCGAGGTTGAATTCAGCGGCTCCTCTGGGAGTGAGCGCTACACACAGATACAAACAGTGTGATCCCACACGTCACAGGGGGCGCTATAGCACATTCCTCTAGGGCAAATATGGCACACAGACTCTTTAACGGGTGAAATCTTCCACGGTTTACTGCAGCAACAATTAAAACACAACACATACAAAATCCTTGTTCACCTGAACAGTAACCTACTCGCTTAAAGTCTCTCTCTAGCAGGGACCCTACACAAAATGTACACCGACCTTTGGTTTCATATCCTGCACCAACTACAGATTCTCCCACCTCATGAGTAGCACCATCCTGTGCTTCTCAAACTCTGAGTCTCATCTCAATATTCCCCCTCTCTCAGGCAGGAGCTATTTATCCCCGTAATTGCAGGGACACCTACAGCAAAACAAAAGACATTCCCTCCTGGGGGACGGGGGTGAAGGCCTCCGCCTTAGACAAAATACACAGACCCATCAATGCACTATGTCACAATAGATACAGATCGATAAATACAGACACAGACATGTTCATTAGCCCAACACCCCAAGCTCGCTGCCTTGGTGTCACTTTTGACTCTGACCTAACATTCTCTTCCCACGTCCAGACATTGACCAAATCCTGTTATTTTCAACTCAAAAACATTGCCCGTGTCCGCCCCTTTCGGACACAAGATACCACAAAAGTGCTGGTTCATGCTCTCGTCATTTCACGACTTGACTACTGCAACTCGCTCCTTATTTGCCCCAACTCCCGTATCGCCCCTTTGCAATCTGTAATGAATGCAGGGGCCAGGCTTATTTTTCTCACCAGATGCACCTCACATACCTCCCCGCTCTGCCGGTCCCTCCACTGGCTTCCTGTACGTTCCAGGATACAGTTTAAAATACTGATGCTCACGTTCAAATCACTAAATAATTCAACCCCTTCCTTCATTACTCCGCAAGCACGTTCCATCTAGACAACTCCGTTCAGCAGGTGATCTCCACCTGTCATCAGTCTACACACGCACGGCCAACTCTCACCTCCGAGACTTCAAGGGCAGCTCCGATCCTGTGGAATGACTTGCCTCGCCCTATCAAACTCTCCCCTGACAATCAGGCCTTCAAGAAATCCCTCAAAATCCATCTCTTCAGATTAGGTGAGCAGAGGGATGAGTTGCATCATTGATGCGGTACGCTACTCACACATGATTGAAGCCATTTCCATGTCCCCACCATTACTAAACTGCGCACTTATGATCCTGCCATATAGTAAAACTTCCCTTGTCTTCCTCAACCTCCAATCCCTCTAGACTGTAAGCTCCTATGAGCAGGGCCCTCCACGCCTCTGGTTTCCATTTATATGGATTTCGTTCCCTTTGGTTATTGCAAAGCGCTGAGGAAACTGCTGGCGCCATATAAATTATTATTATTATAATAGATACAGACAGATACAGATGCAGACAGAGACTGGCAGACAGACTGGCAGACAGACGGAATGATACATAAATATATATATACAGTGGCAAGAAAAAGTATGTGAACCCTTTGGGATTACGTGGAGTTTTGCATGAATTGGGCATAAAATGTGCTCTGATCTTCATCTATGTCACAACAATTTGTAAAACAGTCTGCTTAAAATAATACAACACAAACATTAAGGGCCTTACTACACGCCTCGCGCAGCACATTTGCGTGTGCGCAAATGCGTATTTGCGCGAGGACAAAACCATTTGCGCAGATCGTCATATTTCAACGTTCGCACAAACAATGCGCGTAATTGTCTACCGCGATTGACCCTGCGCGAACGCAAGTTCGTGCGCACATTCTATACTTTTAACATTGTGAGCGCAAATGCGTTAGTGTGACTTTTGCGTGAATTTTTCTAAGGTCTTTGAAAACTTGGTGTTAACTGCAAATATGATCGGTGGTCGTCACGAAATAACCCAGCAATAATACAAAAAACCCAAACACAGCACAGTACAGTTACACATACCCAGACATCAAAAAATATTAATTTGTCAAAAATATTTTTTGCTGCAGCACATATACGCAGATAGGTTGTTGCGCCTGTCAAAGTCAAACTTTAGAAAATGGTGGTTCTTAATTCTGATTGAACGTTGCATGCAGGAATCGGTGGGCAATCGCGCATGAATCTGCGCGTTGGATTTGCGCCCGAAAAAGCATGAAGGCTGAAAAACTGCGCTCGGAGCGTACTAACGCGTTAATTTTCGCGCAATAAAGTTTTTTTTGCGTGCACAAAAAAAATTGCCCTGCGCGAGTGCATTTGCGTGAAGCGTGTAATAGGGGCCTATATGTTTCCATGTTTTTATTGAACAGAACATGTAAACATTCACAGTACAGGGTGGAAAAGTATGTGAACCTTTGGACTTAATAACTAGTTGACCCTCCTTTGGCAGCAATAACCTCAACCAAACGTTTCCTGTAGTTGCAGATCAGACCTGCACAACGATCTGGAGTAATTTTGGACCACTCCTCTTCACAAAACTGTTTCAGTGTAGCAATATTCTTAGGATGTCTGGTGTGAATCGCTCTCTTAAGGTCATGCCGCAGCATTTCAATCGGGTTGAGGTCAGGACTCTGACTGGGCCACTCCAGAAGGCATATTTTGTTTTGTTCAAGCCATTCTTTTGTTGAATTACTTGTATGCTTTGGGTCATTGTCATGTTGCATCACCCATCCTCTGCGGAGCTTCAGTTGGCGGACAGATGGTCTTACGTTTTCCTGCAAAATGTCTTGATAAACTCTGGAATTCATTTTTCTATCAATGACAACAATCCGTCCAGGCCCTGAGGCAGCAAAGCAGCCCCAGACCATGATGCTCCCTCCGCCATGTTTTACAGTGGGGATGAGGTTCTGATGTTGGTGTGCTGTGCCTTTTTTCTCCACACAGTGTTGTGTGTTTTTTTCCAAACAACTCAATTTTGGTTTCATCTGTCCACAGAATATTTTGCCAGTAGTGCTGGGGAACATCCAGGTGCTCTTTTGCAAACTTCAAACGTGCTGCAAGATTCTTTTTGGACAGCAATGGCTTCCTCCGTGGTGTCCTCCTATGTACTCCATTCTTGTTTAATGTTTTCTTTATTGTAGATGTGTCAACAAAAATGTTAGCATGTGCCAGAGATTTCTGTAAGTCTTTAGCTGACACTCTAGGATTCTTCTTTACCTCATTAAGCATTCTGCGCTGTGCTCTTGCAGTCATCTTTACAGGACGACCACGCCTAGGGAGAGTAGCAACAGTGCTGAACTTTCTCCATTTGTAGACAGTCTGTCTTACCGTGGACACATGAACATCAAGGCTTTTGGAGATACTTTAACCCTTTCCAGCTTCATGCAAGTCAACAATTCTTGATCGTAGGTCTTCTGAGAGCTCTTTTCTGCGAGGCATGGTTCACATCAGGCAGTGCTTCTTGAAACCAGTAAACCCAAAACTGGTGTGTGTATTTAAAGGGCAGGACAGATTTCAGCAACACATCCAATAATATCACACTGATTGGACTCAAGGTTGGCTCACTCCTGGCTCCAATTAGCTCTTGGAGAAGTCATTAGGCTAGGGGTTCACATACTTTTTCCACCCTGCACTGAATGTTTACATGTTCTGTTCAATAAACACATGAAAACATACAGGGTTATTCAAAGAGATTCGAAAAGTCACTGCAAGTTCGGTTCCTTTTGCCGATCCCATTTCGGTGACCCTGCGGTGTATTCAGCAAACACCACAGGGTCCCCGAATTGCAGGGAAAAGCTGCCGCAAACCTGACGAAAACTAACCATAAAACCCACCGAATGCACGCAGAAAAGCCACAAAAACATCTGGATTAACCTTTGAAAAACCCGAGCAGGAGCCGATCACATGCAGCGAAGCAGCCGAACAGGAGCCGAATCAGAGGAGGCAGTGAATAAATTAGCAAAACCATTTGTATGAATCTGTGAAAATGAAACGCTGTTTGCAAAGAAACTACTGAGCGAAAATGTCTGAAACTTACACAGGAGATCCAGGGAATGATAATAAAGAGGGCGGTTACAGAAAAAATAAGTAAACTTAAAAAATTTTTTTTTAAGAAAAATGCTTAAAGTATCCTATAAAAAAAAAAAAAAAAAAAAAATAGATAAATAAAAGACTTTTTGCTGCAGAATTTTATAATGAACGGTTTATTAGATATTGAATTAAAACCGGAATATTTTTAACATTGAAGCCTATGGGATTCTCCTGAATAAACCTGCCGAATTAAACCACCGAATGGCAGGGCATTAGGGGAACCTGTCACTGCTGGTTTGTGTTCTCTGAATAGCCGAAGCAGTGCTTTTTTATGGGGATTTCACTGTCCTAGAACAGGCACCGAACAGGCACCGTATGTTTCAGGCAATGCGCCAGGATTAGGTGAATTGCCTGCTCTCTGGATAGACGAATGGCCAAGAAAGGGAACTGAACGCTGATTTTCAGTGTTCGGTTACTTTTCAAGCAATTTGGATCTCTTTGGATAACCCTGATAGGTGTTTGAGTTGTATTATTTTAAGCAGACTGTGTTCTTCAAATTGTTGTGACTTAGATGAAGATCAGAGACATTTTATGACCAATTCATGCAAAACTCCACGTAATCCCAAAGGGTTCACATACTTTTTCTTGCAACTGTATATGTTTGTCCACAACATCCATAAAGCAATCAGGCTCTACAGCTAAAAGTATAAGAAGCCAATGTTGGATAACGTTTCAGTGTTTCACTGGTTTCAAGGATACAAAGAAAGGATTTAGAAGAACTTACGTTTTCCATTGATGGGTTGAAGTCCACCCTTGTACTTAATCGGGTCTTTACGGAATATATAGTCACAGAATTCCTTTGACTTGGCTATAAAGGAAGGAGTCAGCTCGTCATCGTGCACATCTTCTAGTCTTTGGAGAACAGACTTTTCACAAGTAGGATGTTCAAACGTGAAGCATTTTCTGATTTTAAAACACGCAGACAGTTTATTCTTGTACTTATTCGTTTTTTTTATCCGTTTAGTCGTTTCAGCTATTTTTTGGGATAAAGAATAAAAGTCAGTTAATGTATACATGATTTACATTCCTAGTCCTATCAATTTCTGCTTATTCTCTTATTTCCCACATTTTACTCTGGATTAATCTGTTTCCTGGATTTTAGCTGCATGTGGGCAATGTAGGATCCTAAGATCTTTAGATCTGTTTTTATTGGCAGAGGGAATATTTTATTGGCAGAGGGAATATTTTATTGGCAGAGGGAATATTTTATTGGCAGAGGGAATATTTTCACTGTCCGTTCTGAAAACACATGTTGAACCCCTGGAGTCAGTGTTTGTGCATCACAGATATAAAAGGGTAAACTGCAGGGCTGTACCAAATATTAGGGCACATCGTACTCCAGTGCATCTCTGCGCACTTTGGCGATTCAATTTCGCCGACCCTTCAGTGAATTCACTTCACAGCTAGGTCACCGTAGTGCACCAAAGATGTACAGGGCTATTAAGAGAAAGGTGAAAACCAGGAGAACTGGCAGGAGAAGAGAACAATCTAGACCAAATAGCCGATTTGGAAAGTGAGATAAATGGGAGAAATTTTCTGGTTTGACTATTTTGACCTAGAATTTCCACTTCTGCAGTTATTCTCCTGAGTTTCTCCTTTCTCTGAATAACCCTGGTAGTCAAAGATTGCCAAAGTGCCTGCCGAACACCACCGAAGTGATCTCTGAACACTACCAAATTGCAGGGAAAAAAACAGAACTCTACTATTCTCCTAATAGGTGTTTAAACCAATAAAAATACATTAAAATGTTTGTAAATATTAAAGAGGACCTTTATAAAATAATCTGTTACAGAAATTTTTTTTAAAAATAATTGGGAAACAAATTTTGTCTAAAAAAAAAAAAAAAAAATATATAAAAAGTACATAGAGGTTTTCCAAAATAATGAATTAAAAGACATTTTGCTGAAAATGAAAAGAATAGAATGTATAATAAAATAATATAAATGATATTATTTTACATTGAATTCTATGGGATTCTCCTGTTTAAACCTGTCGAACTGAACCACTGATGATCAGGTTATTTCACTAACATTTTGGTGCAGTTCGGCGTCTCTGAATAGATTAATCATTGGTTCTTTACAGGACAATTTCACTGCCGCTGAAAATCACTGAATTGCGGCGAACTGCACCATATTTTGCTGTAAATTCGCCAGTGTTTGGTGAACTGACAACTTAGTGAATAGATAAACTGCCATGAAATTGTACCATATGGGAAATTTACCAGTCGGTGCAATTTTGTGGCAAGTTTGCCGCTTAGTGAATAACCTCTATTGCCTTTGTGGGTATGTGTGTTTCTATCTCTGGGGCAGGGGGAGAAGATGGTAGTAAGAGGGTAGGGCATAGCATGGTGAAGTAAGGAGAGACATGTCTTCCTTTATTCCTGGAGGTCCTCATTGGTCAGATTGCCCCTGAATAACAGGGTAAAACAGACATTTGAAATTGGTACATACGTAACTGGGGTTTCAGCGCATGCTCCAGATAGTCATCTTGTGTTACCGCTTTTCCATCGATTTCCAGTTTCAGGACAAAGTCCCTCAACGCCCAAATAAATTCGGGGAAATGGTTTGAAACACATGTCTCGGGGTCATTGTTATCTTTAGCTTTTACTTTGATGAACTCTGTAATATCTTTAATAAAGCTATTGGAAATTTGAGTAAGGAAACACAGAAATAATTCAACGAATCATAACATGCTAAGGTTAATGTTTTATTTATAACCGAAAAGAAAACCCTGTTTACTGTATGTTTCTCATGTAAAATCCATAGAATGTAAACCAAATAGAAAAATGTATAAAGACAGCGCCCAAATGCAGAATATACAGGATCACTATATTCCAAAAGAATGTGATATTCCCCGGCACCCCTGAAACAAATGTGTAAATACAACAGTAAATAGGACAGCGCTCCGTTAGCACCAAACACGTACAGGCAAATATTTAAAGGAGTTGAACACGTATCCTTAATATTCCGAGAGGATATTCTTGCATAGGTCACGTCTTATTGTATCTGATGTGCCTTAAACAGATATAAAGCACATAGCATAATATTATACAGAGAAAAGTGGGCACCATATAAGTGAATCATATACACTCACACTTCAGGGCCGGATTAAGATCTCTATGGGGCTGGAGCTGAAGGTTTTTGTGGCTTTATTTGGAATTTAGTGAAATTAAAACATATTTTAGGTTATTTAATAGTGCAGCTACGGGTATATCTAACCAGGCAGATACAGATATATCTAACCAGGCAGATACGGGTATATCTAACCAGGCAGATACAGATATATCTAACCAGGCAGATACAGGTATATCTAACCAGGCAGATACAGGTATATCTAACCAGGCAGATACAGGTATATCTAACCAGGCAGATACAGATATATCTAACCAGGCAGATACGGGTATATCTAACCAGGCAGATACAGATATATCTAACCAGGCAGATACAGGTATATCTAACCAGGCAGATACAGGTATATCTAACCAGGCAGATACAGGTATATCTAACCAGGCAGATACAGGTATATCTAACCAGGCAGATACAGGTATATCTAACCAGGCAGATACAGGTATATCTAACCAGGCAGATACAGGTATATCTAACCAGGCAGATACAGGTATATCTAACCAGGCAGATACAGGTATATCTAACCAGGCAGATACAGGTATATCTAACCAGGCAGATACGGGTATATCTAACCAGGCAGATACGGGTATATCTAACCAGGCAGATACGGGTATATCTAACCAGGCAGATACGGGTATATCTAACCAGGCAGATACGGGTTTATGTAACCAGGCAGATACGGGTATATGTAACCAGGCAGATACGGGAATATGTAACCAGGCAGATACGGGTATATGTAACCAGGCAGATACGGGTATATGTAACCAGGCAGATACGGGTATATGTAACCAGGAAGATACAGGTATATCTAACCAGGCAGATACAGGTATATCTAACCAGGCAGATACAGGTATATCTAACCAGGCAGATACAGGTATATCTAACCAGGCAGATACAGGTATATCTAACCAGGCAGATACAGGTATATCTAACCAGGCAGATACAGGTATATCTAACCAGGCAGATACAGGTATATCTAACAGGCAGATACAGGTATATCTAACCAGGCAGATACAGGTATATCTAACCAGGCAGATACAGGTATATCTAACCAGGCAGATACAGGTATATGTAACCAGGAAGATACAGTATATGTAACCAGGAAGATACAGGTATATCTAACCAGGCAGATACAGGTATATCTAACCAGGCAGATACAGGTATATCTAAGGCAGATACAGGTTATATCTAACCAGGCAGATACAGGTATATCTAACCAGGCAGATACAGGTATATCTAACCAGGCAGATACAGGTATATCTAACCAGGCAGATACAGGTATATCTAACCAGGCAGATACAGGTATATCTAACCAGGCAGATACAGGTATATCTAACCAGGCAGATACAGGTATATCTAACCAGGCAGATACAGGTATATATAACAGGCAGATACAGGTATATCTAACCAGGCAGATACAGGTATATCTAACAGGCAGATACAGGTATATCTAACAGGCAGATACAGGTATATCTAACCAGGCAGATACAGGTATATCTAACCAGGCAGATACAGGTATATCTAACCAGGCAGATACGGGTATATCTAACCAGGCAGATACGGGTATATCTAACCAGGCAGATACGGGTATATCTAACCAGGCAGATACAGGTATATCTAACCAGGCAGATACAGGTATATCTAACCAGGCAGATACAGGTATATCTAACCAGGCAGATACAGGTATATCTAACCAGGCAGATACAGGTATATCTAACCAGGCAGATACAGGTATATCTAACCAGGCAGATACAGGTATATCTAACCAGGAGATACAGGTATATAACCAGGCAGATACGGGTTTATGTAACCAGGCAAGATACGGGTATATGTAACCAGGCAGATACGGGAATATGTAACCAGCAGATACGGGTATATGTAACCAGGCAGATACGGGTATATGTAACCAGGCAGATACGGGTATATGTTACCAGGAAGATACAGGTATATCTAACCAGGCAGATACAGGTATATCTAACCAGGCAGATACAGGTATATCTAACCAGGCAGATACAGGTATATCTAACCAGGCAGATACAGGTATATCTAACCAGGCAGATACAGGTATATCTAACCAGGCAGATACAGGTATATCTAACCAGGCAGATACAGGTATATCTAACCAGGCAGATACAGGTATATCTAACCAGGCAGATACAGGTATATCTAACCAGGCAGATACAGGTATATCTAACCAGGCAGATACAGGTATATGTAACCAGGAAGATACAGGTATATGTAACCAGGAAGATACAGGTATATCTAACCAGGCAGATACAGGTATATCTAACCAGGCAGATACAGGTATATCTAACCAGGCAGATACAGGTATATCTAACCAGGCAGATACAGGTATATCTAACCAGGCAGATTACAGGTATATCTAACCAGGCAGATACAGGTATATCTAACCAGGCAGATACAGGTATATCTAACCAGGCAGATACAGGTATATCTAACCAGGCAGATACAGGTATATCTAACCAGGCAGATACAGGTATATCTAACCAGGCAGATACAGGTATATCTAACCAGGCAGATACAGGTATATCTAACCAGGCAGATACAGGTATATCTAACCAGGCAGATACAGGTATATCTAACCAGGCAGATACAGTTATCTAACCAGGCAGATACAGGTATATATCTAACCAGGCAGATACAGGTATATCTAACCAGGCAGATCGGGGTATATATCTAACCAGGCAGATACGGGTATATCTAACCAGGCAGATACGGGTATATCTAACCAGGCAGATACAGGTATATCTAACCAGGCAGATACAGGTATATCTAACCAGCAGATTACAGGTATATCTAACCAGGCAGATACAGGTATATCTAACCAGGCAGATACAGGTTATTATCTAACCAGGCAGATACAGGTATATCTAACCAGGCAGATACAGGCAATATATCTAACCAGGCAGATACAGGTATATCTAACCAGGCAGATACGGGTATATCTAACCAGGCAGATACGGGTATATCTAACCAGGCAGATACGGGTATATCTAACCAGGCAGATACGGGTATATCTTCCAGGCAGATACGGGTTTATGTAACCAGGCAGATACGGGTATATGTAACCAGGCAGAATACGGGAATATGTAACCAGGCAGATACGGGTATATGTAACCAGAGAGATACGGTATATTAACCAGGCAGATACGGGTATATGTAACCAGGAAGATTATACAGGTATATCTAACCAGGCAGATACAGGTATATCTAACCAGGCAGATACAGGTATATCTAACCAGGCAGATACAGGTATATCTAACCAGGCAGATACAGGTATATGTAACCAGGAAGTTACAGGTATATCTAACCAGGCAGATACAGTATATCTAACCAGGCAGATACAGGTATATCTAACCAGGCAGATACAGGTATATCTAACCAGGCAGATACAGGTATATCTAACCAGGCAGATACAGGTATATCTAACCAGGCAGATACAGGTATATCTAACCAGGCAGATACAGGTATATCTAACCAGGCAGATACAGGTATATTCTAACCAGGCAGATACAGGTAATTCTAACCAGGCAGATACAGGTATATCTAACCAGGCAGATACAGGTTATATCTAACCAGGCAGATACAGGTATATCTAACCAGGCAGATACAGGTATATCTAACCAGGCAGATACAGGTATATCTAACCAGGCAGATACAGATATATGTAACCAGGCAGATACAGATATATGGAACCAGGCAGATACGGGTATATGGAACCAGGCAGATACGGGTATATGGAACCAGGCAGATACGGGTATATGGAACCAGGCAGATACGGGGATATGTAACCAGGAAGATACGGGTATATGTAACCAGGCAGATACAGGTATATGTAACCAGGAAGATACAGGTATATGTAACCAGGAAGATACAGGTATATGTAACCAGGAAGATACAGGTATATGTAACCAGGAAGATACAGCTGTATATAACCAGGCGGATACGGGTATATGTAACCAGGCAGATACAGAGATATCTAACCAGGCAGATACGGGTATTTTTAAACAGGCAGATACATCGAACCAGGCAGATACAGGTATATCTAACCAGACGGATAAGGGTATATGTAACCAGGCGGATACAGGTATATTGAACGAGGCAGATACGGGTATATTTAACAAGGCAGATACGGGTATATCTAACTAGGCGGATAAGGGTATATGTAACAGTGGCGTAACTAGAAACCTGAGGGCCCTGGTGCAAGAATCCATGAAGGGCCCCCCCAACAAGATCCATATTTTTACCTTTTTTTTTTCCTGCAATATAAAAAAAGATAGTACTGCCCCCAGCTCATACCTGCTCTGCTGGCCCCAGGGCAGGCTTCCGCCGGCGTTCTTCCGCTCCTCCTTGGCGAGCGGCCGCTGGAAACATGCGTCTTGGCCGCTCGCCGGAAACCACCTGATCAGCGCGAGGTCTCGCGAGAGGATCTCGTGCGCTGGTCAGGTGGTTTCTCTCCCACGTGAGCGGCCAAGCTGCATGTCAGCGGCCGCTCGCAGGGAGAGGGACGGCCAGCGCGCGGCTCCCAGATTCCGGCGCTGATTGCCAGAATCTGGCAGGCAGCGCTGGGCCCCCCCTCCAGTGGAGGAATGCCAGGGCCCGGTCGCAACTACGACCGCTGCGACCCTCGTACTTCCGCCACTGATATGTACCCAGGCAGATATACCCGTATCTAACCAGGCAGATACGGGTATATCTAAACAGTGGCGTAACTAGAAACCTGAGGGCCCTGGTGCAAGAATCCATGAAGGGCCCCCCCAAAAAAAAGATCCATATTTTTACCTTTTTTTTTTCCTGCAATATAAAAAAAGATAGTATTGCCCCCAGTCCACACATGGATATATTGCCCCAGCTCATGGATATACTGCCCCAGCTCTGCCCCAGCTCATGGATATACGGCCCCCAGCTCATGGATATATAGGCCCCCAGCTCATGGATATATAGGCCCCCAGCTCATGGATATATAGGCCCCCAGCTCATGGATATATAGGCCCCCAGCTCATGGATATATAGGCCCCCAGCTCATGGATATATAGGCCCCCAGCTCATGGATATATAGGCCCCCAGCTCATGGATATATAGGCCCCCAGCTCTTGGATATATAGGCCCCCAGCTCTTACCTGCTCTTCTGGCCCCAGGGCAGGCTTCCGCCGGCGTTCTTCCATTCCTCCTTGGCGAGCAGACGCTGGAAGCATGCGTCTTGGCCGCTCGCCGGAAACCACCTGATCAGCGTGAGGTCTCGCGAGAGGATCTCGTGCGCTGGTCAGGTGGTTTCTCTCCCACGTGAGCAGCCAAGCTGCATGTCAGCGGCCGCTCGCAGGGAGAGGGACGGCCAGCGCGCGGCTCCCAGATTCCGGCGCTGACTGCCGGAATCTGTCAGGCGGCGCTGGGCCCCCCCCCCCTCCAGTGGCAGAATGCCAGGGCCCGGTCGCAACTGCGACCGCTGCGACCCTGGTACTTCCGCCACTGATATCTAACCAGGCAGATACGGGTATATCTAACCAGGCAGATACGGGTATATCTAACCAGGCAGATACGGGTATATCTAACCAGGCAGATACGGGTATATCTAACCAGGCAGATACGGGTATATCTAACCAGGCAGATACAGGTATATCTAACCAGGCAGATACAGGTATATCTAACCAGGCAGATACGGGTATATGTAACCAGGCAGATACAGGTATATCTAACCAGGCAGATACAGGTATATCTAAGTGTCTAAGTGTGTGTTATACAGAGAGCTGTTAACACCATCCAAAAAAGAAAGTGATCGTATACCTCACCTCCTGTCCCGCGGCGAGGACCACGGCTCTGTCCACCTCCTCCGTCTGTCGAGAACAGTGAGAGACTGGGGGAAAAAGTTCCTCAGTCTTCCCCTGTGTATCACTATGCCGACTGGCCATATCTCGCGAGGAGAGATCCGGCAGGTCATGTGACTGCTGGCGTCTAGCTCGATGGAGTCCTAAGTCCTATTTAAAGTGGCCCATTGTATTTGCCTAGTGTGTCCTTTTAGGCTGGTGTCAGATGAGCGCAGTGTGAACGTCCGTTTTTACGCACATAATAACGTCCGTCGCAGCATAGAATAATCACCAATGGAGCTCCCACACAAAGTGCATCCGCACCGAACTGCGAGCGCACAACGCACGTGGCAAACGGACGCAAGTTAGGGAAGAACGTAAAACCGCTAGAACGGACGTGCGGAGTGCGCTGCATCCGCAACGTCTGGAAAAGCTTTGTGTGTGAGCGATGAACGAGGTCAGACGGACTCCATTTATACGTCCAGCATTTTTGAAGGACAAAATGTTTTTCATATTTAATTTATTTTCCCTGCTACATCCGTCAAAAATAACGTCAGTTAAAAAAAAAAACGGACTGTGTGGCCACTACTGCGTCTTCAGTCAGAAAGTGTGTCTGTACTGCACGGGCGCACAGTCCGTCAGAAATTCGCTCGTCTGACACCAGCCTATAAATAAACCAAATTACTGTGTTTTATTTTTTACAGCATAACTGATTTCTATTTGTTCATTTAGTAATAATAACAACCACAATCCCTGCTGGGCAAAGGATACTGTAATTTGTTTATGGCGTCCTGATTGATGGTCCAGCTGCTGTTATATACCAGTACATCGCTCAGCAGCGCCGCAAGGCTGAATATCCAAGTGTCCTGCTCGGAGTTGCACTAGAAATAAAACCAGAGATTGAAAGGTGTTGTGTGTCTGTGTAAATAATTATAAATATATCTGTGCTTTGTTTTTCTCTTGTTTGCTTAGAAAATATTTTACTCTGTGTCACTGGGTGCATCGATTGTGTGAATATTTTGTGTTGTAAACTGCCCTCTCCCCACAGTATCTTTCCATCACTTGCTCCTCACTGTGTGGCTTTGGCCATAGAATGGCATGAATAGATCAAATCTCTGAAGAAACTACTCAAAAGGATTGTATTGTGTGGGATGTATGCAAATGACATCACCAGGGGGTAGATTAAAGTGTCTTTGGGCCGCTATCAGATCTTATTCAGCTGCCATCTCTTATCTCGGGTAGCATAGACAACACAATAGATCCCCTGCAGCCTTCCCTAAACCTTCCCTCCCCTACCCCATTATCTTTTCACTACTGTTTTATTCTATACCACGGCTGTAAAGGGAGACATGCCATAAGATTTTGGTAAATGGTGCATCATGGGAAAAATCCAGAAAAAAAAAGGAGATAAAAACCTAACTTTATTCTTTGTTTCTACATGCAATTACTTCAAAGAAAGAATAAACTGCAGCATGTGTTTAATAATGTGTTTCATAAGGTGTTTTATAATGTCAACAGTGAAGCGATTGTGCAACGCTAATACCGTACAGGATAGTAGGTGAAAAACATTGCTGTATCACTCCAGATATATTGCCTTCACAACCCAAAAGTGTCAAACTATACAATATTGGAGTGTAGCACACCCAGTGTTTCCAAAATTAAGACGGAATACAGTATTTACCATCTCACTCACATCTTAAAGAGCCAGAACCAGCGCTATAGTAGTCGCCTCTGGGTTGTTAATTCAGCCACCCAGCAGCCCCTGTGGATATCTCAGTCTTGTGCAGATTCTAGATATATAAAGCAGATAACTTACAGGATAATTCATAGAGATTCGAAAAGTCACTGCACGTTCGGTGACTTTTCGTTCTCTTCAATTCGGTGCGAATTGTCTTTCCCATTTCAGCGACCCTGCTGTGTCTTCAGCATGCACCACAGTGCAGGGAAAAGCTGGCGAAAACCCACTGAAAACCCGCAAAAACATCTGGATTAACACGCCGAAGACACCAGAAAAACCCGAGCCGATCACACGCAGCACAACCGCCAGAAAAAGCCGACACCGCTGACGAATGCAGTTAATAAATTAGAAAAACAGTTTGCGTGAATGTTTGAAAAGTGAAACGCTGTTTGCAAAGAAACTACTGAGCGAAAATGTCTGAAATTTACATATAAGATTCAATGAATGATAAGAAAAAGGGCTGTTACAGAAAAAAAAAAGTTTAAAAAAAATAATCCAGAAAAATGCTTAAACTATCCTAAAAAAAAACCCACTATAAAAGAGACTCTTTAATGCAGAATATTATAATGAACGGTTTATTAGATATTGAATTAAAACGGGAATATTTTTAACATTGAAGCCTATGGGATTCTCCTGAATAAACCTGTCGAATTAAACCACCGAATGGCAGGGCATTAGGGGAACCTTTCACTGCTGGTTTGTGTTCTCTGAATAGCCGAAGCAGTGCTTCTCTATGGGGATTTCACTGCTCGCGAACAGGCACCGTATGTGCAGGCAATTCGCCAGCATCTGGCAAATTGCCTGCTCTCTGGATAGCCGAATGGCCAGGAAAGGCAACCGAAGGCTGCTTTTCAGCCTTCGGTTACCTTTCTCCAGCAATTCGGATCTCTTTGGAAAACCCTGATAGTGTGTTGCTTCACCGGAGTGTGTGGATTCATATGCCGCATTAATTATACTGCAGAGAGGCTCTTCCCAGCAGTGTGTGGATTCATATGCTGCATTAATTATACTGCAGAGAGGCTCTTCCCAGCAGTGTGTGGATTCATATGCTGCATTAATTATACCACAGAGAGGCGCTTCCCAGCAGTGTGTGGATTCTTATGCTGCATTAATTATACCACAGAGAGGCGCTTCCCAGCAGTGTGTGGATTCATATGCTGCATTAATTATACTGCAGAGAGGTGCTTCCCAGCAGTGTGTAGATTCATATGCTGCAATAATTATACTGCAGAGAGGCGCTTCCAGCAGTGTGTGGATTCATATGCTGCATTAATTATACCGCAGAGAGGTGCTGCCCAGCAGTGTGTGGATTCATATGCTGCATTAATTATACTGCAGAGAGGCTCTTCCCTGCAGTGTGTGGATTCATATGCTGCATTAATTATACTGCAGAGAGGCGCTTCCCAGCAGTGTGTGGATTCATATGCTGCATTAATTATACTGCAGAGAGGTGCTTCCCAGCAGTGTGTAGATTCATATGCTGCAATAATTATACTGCAGAGAGGTGCTTCCTAGCAGTGTGTAGATTCATATGCTGCATTAATTATACTGCAGAGAGGTGCTTCCCAGCAGTGTGTAGATTCATATGCTGCATTAATTATACCGCAGAGAGGCGCTTCCAGCAGTGTGTGGATTCATATGCTGCATTAATTATACTGCAGAGAGTGCTTCCCAGCAGTGTGTGGATTCATATGCTGCATTAATTATACTGCAGAGAGGCGCTTCCCAGCAGTGTGTGGATTCATATGCTGCATTAATTATACTGCAGAGAGGAGCTTCCCAGCAGTGTGTAGATTCATATGCTGCATTAATTATACCGCAGAGAGGCGCTTCCCAGCAGTGTGTAGATTCATATGCTGCATTAATTATACTGCAGAGAGGTGCTTCCCAGCAGTGTGTAGATTCATATGCTGCATTAATTATACCGCAGAGAGGCGCTTCCCAGCAGTGTGTGGATTCATATGCTGCATTAATTATACTGCAGAGAGGTGCTTCCCAGCAGTGTGTGGATTCATATACTGCATTAATTATACTGCAGAGAGGTGCTTCCTAGCAGTGTGTAGATTCATATGCTGCAATAATTATACCGCAGAGAGGCGCTTCCCAGCAGTGTGTGGATTCATATGCTGCATTAATTATACCGCAGAGAGGCGCTTCCCAGCAGTGTGTGGATTCATATGCTGCATTAATTATACTGCAGAGAGGCGCTTCCCAGCAGTGTGTGGATTCATATGCTGCATTAATTATACCGCAGAGAGGCCCTTCCCAGCAGTGTGTGGATTCATATGCTGCATTAATTATACTGCAGAGAGGCCCTTCCCAGCAGTGTGTGGATTCATATGCTGCATTAATTATACCGCAGAGAGGCGCTTCCCAGCAGTGTGTGGATTCACATGCTGCATTAATTATACTGCAGAGAGGTGCTTCCCCGCAGTGTGTGGATTCATATGCTGCATTAATTATACTGCAGAGAGGCGCTTCCCAGCAGTGTGTGGATTCATATGCATTAATTATAATGCAGAGATTTGTTATTAATGGCTGCTATTGTGTGTGGTATATACAGACAGGTGTGAGCTCTGATTGATATAAATATATTCAGGGTTATTCAGAGAGCCGACCTGGCCCCGAACCGTGAATTTCCCAGTACGGTGCCATTTGGTGGCCATTCGGGTATCCAGAAAGCAGGCAGTGCGACAAATTTTGGTGAATTGCCATCAAGTAGGGTGCCTGTTCGACGGCAGTGAAATTACTATAGAGAAGCAACGGTTAACCTATTCAGAGACACCGTACAGCAGTGAAAAGTAAGTAAAATGCCCTGCTGATTTCATTTGGCTGGTTTATTCAGGTGAATCTCATAGGCTAAGGTCAGACGAATGCATTTTACGCGTCTATAAAAAAATTGCGTCCGAACGCATGGACGCACTTTTTGACGGATTACGATGCGCAATTACAGCCGTGATTTTTACGGATCCAAACCAGGAAACTTTGGGCGTCTGGACGTTATGTTGGCCGGACAGGAGCAGCGTCTGACGTCTCCTAATCACGCACACACGCCGCAGCGCACTCTGTACGTCAGTACTAGCAGTTCGACATTCTTGAAAAAAATACGTTAGTTTGCCACTTGCGTTGCGCAGCCGAACTTTCGTGCTGCCGTACTTCGTATATAGGCCGTCATTTGCTGCTACCACGGCCGTAATAAAGTGCGGCTAAACGCACGTTCTGATTGCTTTCGTCTAACCCTAGCCTTAAAAATATTCCGTTATTTCGATATCTTTTAAACTGTTTATTTTTTTATTCTGCAACAAGAAGTCTCTTTATTAATTTTTGCAGAACTTTTAGGCATTTTTCGGGAATTTTTTGGTAACATTTGTTTTCCGATTTGTTTTTTTTTGTATTATTTTTAAAGTTTTTTTTTTCCTCTAACAGACCTTTTTATTATTATTCATATGATCTTATATTTAAATTCCAGACATTGTCGCTCAGTAGTTTTTTTGCAAACAGCGTTTAAATTTTGAAACTTTCAAATGTGTGTTTTGTTTTTTTTACCCCATTCGTCATCTTATCTTTATCCGGCGGCTGCTATCTGCGGTGTTCGGATATCGGCCTTTTTCCGGATGCATGCGGTGTGTTTTTTGCAGTGGTTTGAAGTGATCCGATACCTTGGATTGTATTGGATGCGGATTTTCAGCTTGTTTTCGGCGGGTCTGCCGCAGTTTTGCGGTGGAGTTTCGGGTACGTTCCCTGCACTCCAGGGACCCTGCGGTGAAAACGGAATTCACCGCAGGGTCGGGGAATTTGATTCCCCGAAGTGCGGGGAATGAGAGGGCACCAAAATGTTGGTGACATTTTCGATGCTCTCTGAATAACCCTGATTGTGTTTAACATTAATGTATTCAGTGTGAGGTAAATACAGACAGGTGTGAGCGCTGATCAATATAAATATATTGCTATATGTGTTTGTTAATAAACTAATATATTTGTGTACATACAGAAGAAACAGTGTCGTGCCTACTCCCTACCAGCTCGGCTGCAACAACCAGAAGTAATCAGCCCAGTACGGACAGTATTACAATGTTGGTGCTAACTTAACCAGAGCTGTTGTAAACTGAAAACCTCCATAGGCTATAATGGCTCTGGGAAGTTTACAACAGCTCTGGTTAAGTTAGCACCAGCTATGTAATATGGCCCTACATGTATAAAACATAACAAGAAAAAAAAGGTGTCATCTGCATTTGTTTCTATAGCTCCATGTGAAACAAAACACAATCTGAGGTTTTGGTTTACTTGAATGTTTGTTAAATAAAAGCTCACCTGCCCAATCAAGGCACCTCTGGTAAGGGGAGTCCCACCTAATGAAACCAAGCTGCTCCTCTCAGCAACCACACACTCTGATGGCTTTTTTTTTTATACCCTCAAATACTTCCACGTTTGGATTAAAAACAAAAACATGGAAAGAGACAGCAGCAAAAATGACCTGGCTGGGGTTACCACAGAATACATATACAAACAGAAAAATGTGTTGCACCTACTCCCTACCAGAGCGGCTGCAACAACCAGAAGTAATCAGCCCAGTACACAGTTATGGAATAACCTCTGTCACCCGGGGTACGTATAGCGCGGTCCTCTAGGGCACGGATGTCACAGAAACAGTCTCTTTATAGTGGAGTTTTATTGTGGCACTCCAGCATACAAACAAAACAAAACAGAAATCAAAGCCTAACTCGTCTGAGTCTTACTAACAAAGTATATGTCCCTTACTAACGCAGGTAAATAATAAAATAACGGAACTCTTTGCCAACCTTTTCTTTAGGGACGCTGCCAACCATAGCACTTCACCAGCTCTGCTGTTACTCGTCTGTGTCTCTCAAAATGAATCAATCTCTCTCTCTGGTTCCTCACACCCAGGAAACATTTAATGGCTTTTAATTAGCAGGTGTGGAGACCTTGCACATATTTTCCTTCTGGGTTTAAACAGCCCACTGCCCGCTCAAAAACACAGGGGGAATGTACACACCATCGCACACAATTCCTTTCACCTTATCACACCTCCCAGACACCATCAAATCTTCCCCCAGTCTTAAGTCACAAAAGAGCTCCTTACTAACATACCTCAATACAGAATGCACCTGTAAACATGTAACACAGTGACTATATACAGAATGCACCTGTAAACATGTAACATAGTGACTATATACAGAATGCACCTGTAACCATGTAACACAGTGACTATATACAGAATGCACCTGTAAACATGTAACACCAGTGACTATATACAGAATGCACCTGTAAACATGTAACACAGTGACTATATACAGAATGCACCTGTAAACATGTAACACAGTGACTATATACAGAATGCACCTGTAAACATGTAACATAGTGACTATATACAGAATGCACCTGTAAACATGTAACACAGTAGTGACTATATACAGAATGCACCTGTAAACATGTAACACAGTGACTATATACAGAATGCACCTGTAAACATGTAACATAGTGACTATATACAGAATGCGCCTGTAAACATGTAACATAGTGACTATATACAGAATGCACCTGTAAACATGTAACACAGTGACTATATACAGAATGCACCTGTAAACATGTAACACAGTGACTATATACAGAATGCACCTGTACACATGTAACACAGTGACTATATACAGAATGCGCCTGTAAACATGTAACATAGTAACTATATACAGAATGCACCTGTAACCATGTAACATAGTGACTATATACAGAATGCACCTGTAAACATGTAACATAGTGACTATATACAGAATGCGCCTGTAAACATGTAACATAGTGACTATATACAGAATGCACCTGTAAACATGGAACAGAGTAACTATATTACTTACATATTTATTTTCTGTTAATCTCAATGTATCCTTCCTGGTAAAATACTTTGCAAAGAAATAAATAAATCCCAACGTGGAAGTATTTGGTGAGGGTATAAATAAAAGCCACCATTTTGTCTAAGCTGAAAAGCAGCATCAGAGTGTGTGGTTGCTGAGAGGAGCAGCTTGGTTTCATTAGGTGGGACTTAACTCACCAGAAGTGCCTTGACACGGCAGGTGAGCTTCCATTTAACGAACATTCAAATAAACCAAAACCTCAGATTGTGTTTTGTTTCACATGGAGATATAGAAACAAACGCAGATGACACCTTTTTTTCTTAATAAATTTGTGTGTTTACATGTTTGAAGATATACTATGCACTAAATAAAATATTTCATATCACCTGCTCCACATCTCCCAGACCTTCTGTATCTAGAAGAACCAGCACGTGGTCCTTCTTCACAGGGTGAGGCCTACACCACATCCAGATGCCTTTGGTTTTAGTTTGCACTGTATGGCCCAAATCAAACCCTGTGGACATAAATGACATGACATTTACACACCATTATTACCCCCAACCCCAAAAACTTCACCTTCTATGGTTTCCTCTCACCTTTCTGTTGTCCTGCCAACCTGTTCATGAGAAAGGATTTCCCTGTACGACATGCTCCAACAATTGATACCACGGTGACAGGCTGAGTGATCTGAGACAGGATTTCCACAGCACCAGCATTCACTTTTAACTTTCCATCCTTGGTGCTTTGAATCAGACAAATAGGAGCTTCCATTATAGATTTGGGATATATTGCTCAGCTACAAAAAGAAAAAAAACCCACAAAATAAAATAATAAAAAAAATCGAATTTCTCCTTACTTTAGAGCGATTTTAGGGTAACTTTGTGTTGATTCTCCTGAATGACATCAGTTTTGCTAAATTGGCTCTGGGTTTTAAGATAATGGATGTCTCCATTGAAAAACAGAAAAATGCAAAAATATTACAGGTCTGGTGTAGCCTATCCATAAACCCAGTGGTGTATTTAGGATTTGTGCTGCCCTAGGCCTGACTAAACTTGTGCACCCCCTAAATTAAATTGGACACACTCCTTCCTTTCAAGGCCTCCTGTTTAACCACTTGGCTGCTATGGATTCGTTCAGCGCGTCCAGCCAAGTGGTTCTCCTGTGCTATGGACGCGCTGAGCGCGTCCATGCACAGGAGGCAGCTATCCGCCGGATTGTTGCGCCCCCCCCCCCGTGCGGGCTGACATCTTGGATGTCAGCCCAGCACTCCAGGACGCCGGTGGGGCCATTAGATGTCATTGCGGCGGCGCGATGACATCTAATTCAGGCGTCCCCCCGCGTGTGTGGAGGAGGCGCCTGAAAGGGAGGGGGGAGGTCCTTCAGACCTCTCTCCCTCCCGATCGCCGGGGGGCACAAAGTTAAGGCAGGCACCGTTTGGAAGGGCACAGCTTGCCCTTCCAAACGGTGGCTGTCATTAATCCCTGGGGAGCCGGATCACGATTCGGCGCTGAAAAGCACTGGATCGTGATCCTCTCCCAGAGCATAGATGTCGGCCAAGCCTCCGGGAACTCCCCCTGAATCCTGAGTCCCCCAGTCCTGGAGTTAACCCCTAGCTGCCACCAATGGTAGAGATAGGGGGTTCCAATGAACCCCCTATCTCCCGATCCGTGGCAGCTAGGGGTTAATGTTTGATATTGTTTGATGACCATGTAGAAAGTTTTTTTAAAAAATAAAAATTAAAAATAAAAAAATATTTAAAAAAATTCTAAAAAATAAATAAACAAGTTTTGTTTTTGTTTTGTTAATGCAGCAATATTATTCCCATTTCAGTTATAATGTGAACAATGATGCTGCACTAACGATTTTTGTATGCGGTGCGTTTGTTAAAAATAGCGACATCTTCCCCAAAAAAAAATGTCACGAGTCCCCATTTCTAATTTTTTTAACAAGCGCACCCCATAGAAAATATAACCGCAACTGCTCGCATGTTAAAATGTGAAAAAAAAAACACTTTGCACATAGTAAATTATTTAAAATCATATTTTATTGCATTTTTTGTTATAATATACAGACAGGTCATGACGTATACATATAATAATGACATATTATGAATCTGCCGAGTCGGACGGAAAGAACGATATATAATATGTCTGGGTCATATATAAAAATAAGGCTTCAAAACGCGGTTAAACAAGATGAGCAAAAGCGGTAAAAATGACCTCAGCACATAGGTGTGAAAAGCCTCAGCAGCGAAAGGGTTAAACAGTTTTAAAGATGGCGGTTGCTATAATCCAGTGGCCATCATCCACTTAGTGCAGCTCAGGCTGCATGGAGAGGCCTGTCAACTAGTTTAGGAAACTTTTGGGTCCCCTCCAAATTTACAGATAACTTCTGTATTATACATAATAATACACAGAGAGGACACAACACAGGGAGTCTGGGATTTACCAATATGTCTGCATTACACATTATACACACAGAGGACACAATACAAGGAGTCTGGGATTATACACCAAGACACGGAGGCTTCATATTATGCTTAACTCTCCTTTACTTAACCATAGCATTAAAGAAAAAAATACAATAAAGTTTTTAATTTGGGACAATGAAAAAATTTTTTTTGTATTTAGAACAGAAATTGTACAGAACCAATAAGAATAGGGCAGTCCAAACAGTAGCCAATCAGCAGCCACCCGCGGGCATAAATTCCTGGACTGCGCTAACCACGCCCTCTTTTCTTTGCTGCCATACAGCTAAGTACTTCTCTCTGTTGCTACTGCAATTATTGCCTTTAGATATATATATATAGTGTATATATTTATAGTTATATTTATCTCTTTGTTGTTTAAGGCGCAGTTTATCGCCGGTTCTATATTCTCTCGGTCCTGCTTTTTTCCATCTGCGGTACTTTAGGGGGAGGTTGCCGCCAGCTGGTGGGTGCGTTGCTAGGGAGCAGGACGCTCTCTGGCCACGTTCATTAGAGGTGGTTTTTTCCTCTCATCTTTTTTTTCCTTCCTGGGCGCGGCCGCATGGTCTATTCACTCAGCGGCCGGCACCATTTAGCATAAGGGGCGCGGTTTCACGCCATTTTGTAGAGGGGTGTCGACTTTCTCCTCAGCTTCCTCCCTCAACCTGCGGGCTCACGCTGAGGGAACTGGCAACATTGTTTCAGCGATTTTTCACACTGTTACTGTCTCTACAATGTCGGGTGAAGAAAGCCCCATGACTTCCAAACAGAACTCCGCTTCTGCGGAGGTGATGTCTGCTATTGCACTTATGTCCTCTAAGTTTGAAAATACACTCCTAAAGCTATTTAGTGCACAAAATACTGACTGACAAAATTCAAGCTCAGAACCTGCAAGACCACACACCTCTGACAGATACTGGTCAGCCCGTGAGGGTGGAGTACCCTTTACTCCGTATGAGGGAGTTAACCGTCTCCCTAAAAAAACGGTTATAGAAAAGCCTAGTAAACCCCAGACGCCAAAGAAACACACTTGCAAGAGTGACAAGTCACGCAAGCGGAGGTCTACCCACGAGGCCGAAAAAATGCGGGTGGAAACGGGCCAGACGAGCTGATACGAGCTCAAGCAGTTCTGAGATTTATAGTTCAGAGACTGAAAAAAGTGACGAATTTTCAGATTCCAGTGATTATGAGTGGGCACCGGGTGACTCTGAAGGCTCCGTTTCACCTCAGGATGAAGCAGCCCCATTAGATGCTCTGGGGTGAGCAATGTTTATTTCGGAGCTGATCACACATCCACGGTAATGCGAATGGGCTCCATTGGAGCATGTGGCTAACTTCATTGAGGGTCGTATCCGTAAACCATTTGACACAAAGACCCGCAATAAAACTAAGGCTGAATGCCCACGACCAACATTGGCCTCTGACGCTGCTTCGGCACTGGAGGTTAATGAAGATATAGTTGAATTCCTCCAGAAGACTGGTTGGAACCCCAAGAAGGGTTTGGAAGCGACACTGAAAACGTGTCAAGATAAATTGCTGGACATTTTGGGTCCACTGACCAAATTGTTTAATGCCATTGAACATGATCTCTTAGAAAATAATAAACCCGATCTCTTCGAATACCGAGGTTGGGTACAACGAATGGTCTGTGTCCTTGGTAACGCCAATTCGGCTATCTCCACGGAACGTAGACGTTCCATCATTCTACGTATTGAACCAAAATTGGTATCAATGGCCAATAAGGAACCTGGCCTGGAGGCTAATGGTTGCCTTTTTGCAGAGGATTTTATTAAACAGATGAGCTCTAAGGCTAACTCATTTTCAACCATTAATAAGGTCCGATCTTCAATGAAACGAGCTTTCCCCAACAAAATTTTCGACCGGGCCGGGAAAAGTAGAGGCCGTTTTCCCGGCCAGAACCCACAATCCCATAATCGAGGCTTCTTTCAGTCTACCGTCAACCAGAGCCAGCAAGGAACAGCTGGACAAGGGAATTTCTTCCCACAACGAGCCAGACCAGCTCGAACTAGATTCTTCCGAGGTTCTCGTAGACCACCTTATACCGGTGAGTATGGTAAACAACCAACATTTTTTCCAAACCCCAATAGGGGGCAGAGTCCATCTTTTTTTCCCAAATTGGCGCCAGATCACTTCAGACCCGTGGGTACTAAATACGATTATGGGTCACACCATAGAATTCGATGTGTTACCGATCCAGACATGTATGCCTCTACCAATGTTTATGACTCCAGATCACAGTCATTTGATAGACCAAGAAATTTTGGATTTACTCCAAAAAGACGCTATAGAAAAGGTGTCTCCACCAGTCCCGGTATTTGTAAGCAACATTTTAAAACGTCTTCCTCGTTCACGTTACACTTTTACATGGGACATAAATGTAATGTTAGATTTTCTGGACCAATGGCCTCCCAACACAGAATTGTCAATCAAGCAATTGTCAGGTAAATTAGCCATGCTGTTATGCCTAATCTCATGTAAAAGGGTCTCTGACGTCGTGCTCTGGATCTGTCAGGACGTTCCTTTACCCCAGCTGGGGTAGCTTTTTCCATTTCTAGACGCACAAAAACTGCTATTTCTCACATTTTTTATCCCTTTTCCCCAAAGACCAAATTTATGTCCTGTATCATGTTTAGAAGAATATGAGAGGGTTACAGCCCCTTACCGTCTCCCGTCTTTCGATCGCCTATTTCTTACTATGACGAAACCTTACCATCCGGGTTCCTTCCACTACCTTGGCTAGATGGGTTAAGTGGATTATGGCAGAAGCTGGTATTGACGTCTCTGTGTTTGGGGCCCATTCCTCTCGGAGTGCGGTAGCCTCTACGGCAATGGCTCAAGGTTGCAGATTAGAAGATATCATAAAAACTGCGAATTGGTCAAATGATTCAACTTTTAAAGAGTTTTATTTTAAACCCATTATTCACTTTGCATATTCTTTTATTAATTAAGCTTTCAAGAAGCATAATATGAAGCCTCCGTGTCTTGGTGTATAATCCCTAGATTCTCCTATACGTTTGACGGGGAATCTAGATTATAAATAGAGACACGGAGGTGAATATTATCCCACCCATATTTGGCTATTACACCACAAACATTCACCCTACCCAGGGTAAGCTACACTTCAGGTTATGGTTAGGTTAATCATATTAAGTCTGTGTCTCATGACTTCCAAATGAATTTCTAATTCTTTCATGGTATTAATCTTCAGATACTCTTTCTCCGGTTCCAGGTACATAATACCTGGAACGCGGAGGCTTCATATTATGCTTTACTCTTCTTTACTCTTCCAACAGCAGCAAAGAAAATTCAATAAAGCTTTGAAATTTTGAACAAAGGAAAAAAGGTTTCACATGTACAACTGTATAATATCACAACCAATCACTGTAGGGCAGTCCAACTTGGGCCAATCAGTGTCCAGCATCGGGTATATATCCTTCGACCTGCGTCACATTCTCCTCTTTTCTTGGCTGCTTTCGACAGCTAAGTATACTTTATTACATATTTGTGCTTATATGCTCATATTTCCTTGGTTTTAGGTTATTTCATCGTCTGGTGCAATTTCCGCCGTTTTTTCTTCCCTATAACTGGGTCTCCACAGGTGAGCAGCGGTGCGCTGTATTCCCGGGTTAAAGGGTAGCGGCGTACCGCGGGTCTCTCAAGGAGACAACAATATAAGTTTATTTTTTCCCATTAAATTTACCCAGTTCGGGCACGCTGGCGCGAGGCGGTCCGGCCTTTTCATTACACGGAGCAACCGCAATTTTGCATAGACAGGCGTGGCTTCGCGCCATTGGCATTTGCAAGGCGGGAGCTCTGCCCTGCGCTCGCGCGCTCGCAGTTACCTCAGAGCGACCGAGATTCCCTGAGGCAACAAACGGCTAGTTTTCGTTCCTCATGTCGGATCCTGAAACGCCAACGGCGGCTATGAGCTCCGCTCAATGACCTTCTGTTTCGGCGAAGGTAATTTCGGCCATTGCCTTAATGTCCACCAATTTTGAAAACACCCTATTGAAACTATTGGCGGCTCAAAATACTGACAAGACTCTGGGGGAAAACCCTAACACAATGGTGCCTTCCACATCAGACAAATATTTGTCGGCCCAAGAGGGTGGGGTACACTATACCCTGACTAAGGGAGTTGACTGTCTCCCCAAAAAAACAGCTATAGAAGCGACTCCTGCTAAGGAGCTGGAATTACAGAAATTACCACACAAAAGTGGCAAGACCCGTAAACGGAGGCCTAGCCGCAAGGCCAAAAAACGCGGCTGGAAAAGGGCCAGGCACACTGAGTCTAACAGCTCTGACGAGATTAGTTCAGAAGCTGCAGAGGATGAGGAGTCGGACACTAGCGACACAGATTGGGCCCCAAATGACTCCGAAGGAGTTTCAGATTCAATCTCCTCAATTTCCTCTTCTTTTTCAAGAAGGCATGGGGACAGTGCGGCTCCATTGGACGCTTTGGGACAGGCTATGTTTGGTCCTGAGATGCTGAAGCATCCCCGCTCGTCTGAATGGGCCCCATTGGAACATGTCGCTAGCTATATTGAGGCTCGGATTCGAAAGCCCATGGACAGTAAGACACGGAATAAAATGAGGGCCGAATGCCCAAGACCGGTTCTATCCAATGAAGTGGCCTCTGCGCCCGTAGTAAACGAGGATATTGTTGAATTCCTCAGCAAAACCGGTTGGTCCCCTAAAAGAGGTTTGGATGCAACCCTGAGAGTATGCCAAGATAAACTTTTGGACATCTTAGGTCCATTGACGAAATTGTTCAATGCCATCGAACACTCCCTTTTGGGCAATGCTAAGCCTGATATTTTCGAGTACCGCGGCTGGGTACAGAGAATGGTGTATATGCTAGAAAATGCTAATACAGCCATTTCAACGGAGCGCAGACGCTCTATTCTACTCAAGGTAGAACCAAAACTGGTCTCTATGGCCAATAAGGAGCCTGGCCCGCAGGAAAGCGGAGGCCTGTTCGCCGAAGATTTTATTAAAACAGATTGGTTCCCGAGCGAACTCTTTTCATAATATTAAAAAAGTTCAGGCCACTATGAGGAAAACCTTTCCAAATAAGGTTTTTGACAGGGCCGGGAGAAATAGAGGCCGTTTTCCCGGCCGAGGTTCTCAATTCCACTCCAGAGGCTTCGTCCATGCTCCAACAGGATGCTCTGAGTCGTCTGGACAATCAACCTTCTTTCCTCAGAGGTCCAGACCAGGTCGAGGATGACCTTACCGTGGTTACCGTAGAGCAGCATATTCTGGTGAGTATGCCACACAACTTACCTTTTTTACAGGCTCCAATAGGGGGCAGGGTTCATCTTTTTTTCCATTGTTGGTGTCAGATCACATCAGACCCTTGGGTATTAGACGCAATTATGGGTTACGAAATAAAATTCGACACGTTACCAGTTCAAAGAGAGTTACCTCAACCTCTGTTTATGACACCAAATCACCATCGTTTGATAAATCAGGAGGTTCTGGATCTTTTTCAGAAAGGCGCTATCGAAAAGGTAGTTCCTTTGCATCCAGGCTATGTGAGCAATGTGTTCCTTGTCCAAAAGAAAAGTGGCGAGTATCGTCCTGTAATAAATTAAAAAAAATTGAACATGCATGTTCGGTATCATCATTTCAAGATGGAGGGTATTCCATCTCTGAAAGACAATTTATGCCCAGGGGACTGGATGGTCAAGATAGACCTCAAAGACGCTTACTTGACAACTCCAATTGCTATTCACAGCAGAAATTACCTTCAGTTCCTCTGGGAAGATCATTTGTGGAGGTTCAAATCTCTCCCGTTCGGTCTCTCATCCACTCCTCGTTGCTTCACCAAGATCATGAAACTGGTGGTTGCGTTTCTCAGAACCAAAGGAGTTCATTTGGTTGTATATCTAGACGATATACTTTTAATGGCTCAGGATTTTTCCGTAATAATTCTCCACAGAGATTGGACAATAAATCTTCTGACGAACCTGGGTTTCATGATCTATTGGGAGAAGTCCAATCTAGATCCAGCCAAGAACATGGAATTTCTGGGATTTCTGGTGGACTCAGTGTAAATGTCTCTCAGTCTTCCAGCCCAGAAAGTCAGTCAGATTCGGAAGGAAGTACGAAGGTTGTCCACGCGGCCAACATTTCCTTTGAGAGCCCTTGCTCGTCTGTTGGGAATGCTGTCAGCGTCGATTCAGGCCATTTTCCCGGAACCTCTGTTCTATCGGGCCCTTCAACGACTCAAGGCAGCCTATCTCCGTCAGTGTTTACTATATTCCGACATGGTTTCTCTAGACGACGACTCTCGGGAAGAGTTGCGATGGTGGCGGGATCACCTCGTAACCTGGAACGGTCGCTCCTTTTTTCCTCCTCAACCAGAGGTCGTTATAGAATCTGACGCCAGCAACTGTGGCTGGGGGGCGTGTTTAGGTCCTACTTCCACAGGAGGCAGATGGGCTTCTGTAGAGGCTTCTTTTCACATAAATGTCCTCGAACTCCTAGCTGTTTTTTTCGCTGAGAGTTTTCAGAGTTTTCTAAAAGACAAACCTTTCAAGTCGGTCCTACTTCGCATGGACAATTTTGCCGCAGTGAGACATATCAATCATCTAGGTGGCCCCAGGTCGAGGCAACTGTCGGAAGTCTCCAAACTGTTTTGGGGATTTTGCCTATCCCACAATGTTACAGTGACGGCTCAGTTCATCCCAGGGCTATGCAACATTGTAGCGGATTGGAATTCAAGGTATCCGCTGGATTCCAGCGACTGGTTAGACAAGACAATATTCAGATTTTTGTCTTCGATGTGGGGTCCTTTGAAATTGGATCTTTTCGCTTCTCGTCTGAACGCGCAGATCCCAGGTTATTTCAGTTGGAAACCAGATCCAGACTCACTAGGGACAGACGCGTTTTACCAAACATGGCCACGGGGAATTCTGTACGCATTTCCCCCATTTCTCGTAATTTCAAGGGTCATCCGATTGATGCGTTCCAATTAGACGACTTTAGTTCTGATTACCCCATGGTGGACGACTCAACCATGGTTTCCACAGTTATTAGAGCTAGTGGTAGACGTTCCTCGGATTCTCCGGTCGAGCCCCCCTCCCCTGGAGGATCCAGAGAACACTATACAGAACATTCTGTCAGTGCCATCGTTCCGTCTCGTCGCTTGGAAAGTGTCAGGCAATCTTACATTGTCGGTCAACTTTCGGAGGTTACTTCCGAATTACTCTCCAGCGCTTGGGCACCAGGTACTAGAAAGCGATACCTTTGTTACTGGAACTGCTGGGTTTCTTGGTGTTTGGACAAACAAGTTGATTCTCTTTCAGCCCTTATAGAGGACATTCTGCAGTTTCTGACCTCTCTTTTTGAGGAAGGCAGGACTTCTCATACTATTAATAATTTTAGGTCAGCCATTTCTGCTTATCACCCTAGCATTGAGGGACTCCCTGTAGGTCAACATAGATTAGTCTGTAGATTGTTAAAAGGTATTCGGTTGAAACGTCCTCCTCGGTCCCGTTATAAGTTTACATGGGACGTTAACTTGGTTTTAGACTTTTTGGATCAGTGGCCTTCCAATACGGAGTTAACTATGCTTTTATGGCTAATTTCCTGTAAGAGGGTATCTGACGTCCGTGCTTTGGATTTGTCGGGGCGCTCCTTCACTCCGTTAGGTGTTTTGTTTTCCATATCTAGACGCACAAAAACTGCCATTTCTCAGGTATTTTATCCGGCTTTTCCACAAAAAACTAATTTATGCCCAGTACTTTGTTCACCGGAATACGAACGGGTGACGGCTCCATATCGTCTCCCTTCCTTCGACAGATTGTTTATGACCATGACAAAACAGTATCACCCGGTTTCAACCACTACCTTAGCTAGGTGGGTTAAATGGCTCATGACAGAGGCAGGAGTAGACAGTAGTATTTTTGGGGCCCACTCCTCTCGGAGTGCGGCGGCCTCTACGGCTGCATTTCGGGGTTGCAGGTTAGAAGATATTATGAAAACCGCTAATTGGTCTAACGAGTCAACCTTTAAGGAATTTTATTTTAAGCCTATAGTTCTTTTTGCGCATTCCATTATTAATTAGCTTTCAACAAGCATAATATGAAGCCTCTGTGTCTTGGTGTATAATCCCTAGATTCCCCTATACATTTGACGGGGAATCAAGATTATAAATAAAGACACAGAGGCGAATATTATCCCACCCATGTGTAATGTTTATACTTTCAGTATCTTGCCCTACCCATGACATATTATTGTTATGTATATATTGAATTGTGTTTGGATAAATATAATCACACCTGCAGGTTGCACATGACGTTTGCATATTCGGATTTCTAATCTATAGATTCTCGTTTGTTTCTGTTTTAGGTCCGCAATAGCGATTGTTCTATAATTTTTCATTTGGGATTTCGATGTTGCTGTTCCAAGTTAAAGTTTGCATCCAAGAAAAGAGGATGAATGTGACGCAGGTCGAAGGATATATACCCGATGCTGGACACTGATTGGCCCAAGTTGGACTGCCCTACAGTGATTGGTTGTGATATTATACAGTTGTATATGTGAAACCTTTTTTCCTTTGTTCAAAATTTCAAAGCTTTATTGAATTTTCTTTGCTGCTGTTGGAAGAGTAAAGAAGAGTAAAGCATAATATTCGCCTCCGTGTCTTTATTTATAATCTTGATTCCCCGTCAAATGTATAGGGGAATCTAGGGATTTACTTATGTCTGTGTTACACAATACAGAGAGTCTGGGATTCACGTTTGTCTGTGTTACACATATTAAGTAAAACCGCAAAAAAACAACTATAATAGTAAAAGGTATGATCGCATAATTCATTGGCAGAGACACGCACATACATATGAAGGAGCCCCTATAAACATCTACACACCCTGAATATGGAGGAGGGTCTAAAGACATCCAGAAACAACCTACAGAGGATTCCATAAAGACAACCCAAACCCAGTATATGGAGGAGTCCAGTGGTGTATTTTGGCCTAGGCCAACAAGGCCTAGTTCGGCACTTTCCAGGGGGTGGCGGCGGGCCGCACCGGGTGGCCCCACCCCTAAGAAAATATATATATTTTTTTTTACTTCTGCACAGTATTTTACGAGGAAGGATACATTGAGATTTCACTAATTTTCAAGTATGTCCTGGGTAGGCAAGGCCTAGGCTTTCACTTTCCAGTTGGTAGCAAAAAACCTCACCACTAAATGGGTTACTCACATAGCACCAAAATGACGCCAACATTTTGGTGTTCTGTAGTTCCCTGCACTTCGGGGAATAAAATTTCCCCACCCTGCAGTGAATTCACCATTCACTGCAGGGTCCCCAAAGTGCATGGAGTCGGCTGCTGTATGCTGCCACCGCAAACCCGTGGCCTGCTGTTTTCAAAAGAACTACTGAACGAAAATGTCTGGAATTTACATATAAGATCCTATGATTGATAATAAAAAGTTCTGTTACAGAAAAAATAAAAACTGCTATTAAAAAAAAGGGGGGGGGAATTTAGCCAAAAAAAATCTGAAAAATGACTAAAAGGTACTAAAGAAAAAAAATCAATAAAGACTTTTTACTGCCGATTAAAATAATAAATGGTTTATTAGATAATGCATAAAAACGTGAATATTTTTAACATTGAAACCTATGGGGCTCGCCTGAATAAACCTGCTGATTGAAACCACCGAACATCAGGGCATTTCACTGCAATTTCTCTGCTGTTTGGTGTTCTCTGAATAGATTAACCATTACTTCTCTATGGGGATTTGCACTGCCTTCAAACAGCACCGTACCTGCTGGCAGTTCGCCAAACTTGTGTGTGAGCATATCACAGAGCAGTGGTGTACTTAGGGGAGTGGCGGAGGGCGGGCTGCCCCAGGTACCAGTGATTATTGGGGGGTACTAGGAGGTGCCACTGTCACTGTGTGTCAGCTTTGAGCTGTGTTCTCAAACAACGAGCAGTGCAGCAGGGCGTTTGCATACAGAATAAAATCTAATAGCATAAAAATCCCCCTCTCCTCCCTCCATAGCTCCTCCCCTGTCCCGCAGCAGCTCTAGGGGAGGGGGATGTGATTTATGTGCGAGAGAAGATGACAGTAGAGAGAAGATGACAGTAAACGGCAGGTAAAGGGGGGTATCAGCAGAATATGAAACCCTGTCTGCATACTGCTGTTTAAAGTGGACCTTTCCTTAACCAGCACTGCAGTGATAGAAATTTGTCATTGAGCTGCTTGGCTCCTGGAGACGCTGCGTGCGTGCAGGTCACGCGGTCTTGCCAGTCAGGTGGTAATGAGTCTCAGTACCATCTGCCTGGCTGAACCACGTGACACACACGCACGCACGCAGCTGTCCGCCAGTTCGTTAACACGGACTCTCACTCTATTCTGGACTGAACACCCACCGGGAAGGGAATCAAAGCCACGGTGCACCCTCTGGCAGTGGCACCCCACTGCTGACAAGATGGCTCCACGCACAGGCACAGCCGCGATCCTAACGTGGCCTGGAGGGACCTCCTGCTGAGTCCGTACACAGTCCCTGCTGACTCTGCACACAGCCCTACCACGTACGGAGGCCAGTAAATATAGAATAAATAATTGCTGTGTGCTCATATACACTCGGTTTGCTGGGAGTTTTATTGCTGTGGATTCTGATGCACTCATACACACCGCACATTGCATTGCTGGGAGTTTTATTGCTGTGGATTCTGTGATACACACTGCATATTACTGTGAGTTTTATTGCCCTGGAGCTCTGGGATACGCTCATACACATTGCGCATTACTGTGAGTTTTATTGCTGTGCAGTTCTGTGATATGCTCATACACAGTGCACATTTCTGTGGGTTTTATTGCTGTGCAGCTCTGTGATACGCTCACATGCAGTGCACGTTTCTGTGGATTTTATTGTTCAACCAATTAGAGCGGCTGTGATCCAGTATACTTGACATGCGTGGCTGTTCTTTGTAAATATGCTTGCATTTAAACATTTCATAATTTTATTTATCTCATTAGATACATTTGAAATGGTATACAAAATATACAAGTAGGCACTTGGTATCCAGTTTTAATATAAAGAGAGGAAAAGGCGGAGCTCTAAGAGGAAAAGGTGGAGTTTAAAGAGGAAGGGTGGGGATTAACTAGGAAGAGGTGTGCCCTTGACAGAAAGGGGTGCCTCAAATTTAAATTAGGGCGTGCACGAGTTTAGTCAGGCCTAGGGCAGCACAAAACCTAAATACACCACGGTCCACTGGAGGAGCCCCTAAAAAGAGCAAAACAGGGACAGAGAGATTTGCTGCCAAAATTGGGGCTGCCCTTAGTATATAGGATACATAAAGTTTAACTAAAACTGAATAACAAGCACCAGACTGATATCACCAAAATCATTTTATTTTAATTTTAGTTGAAAAATAAAAAGGAATGATTAAATCAGGACTATATATCTATTAGCTGTGGAATTTAATGCTATGGTAATATTAATATAATAGGATACTAGGCGACAGGTTATAGTATTATTAGGTTTTGAAACCAGCAGTTTTTGGATAGTGCAGGAGACACGTGTCGTACAGCTATTTTTTGCACTCTAAGGCTAGGGTCAGAGTGGGGCAGTCGGAACGCGCGTGCAGACGCACTAAATCACGGCGGCAGTAGCAGCACATAACGGCCAATGACGGCCAATATACGCAGTACGTGCGTACGAAAGTGCGCCGACACCACGCAACCAGCAAATGAACGCATTTTTATCAGAACGTGAAACCGCTGCTACTGACGTACAAAGTGCGCTGCGGCCGCATAGCAGCGTGTGTGCGTGATTAGGAGATGTCAGACGCTGCTAGTGTGCGGCCAACATAACGTTCAAACAGCCGGATTTCCCTAGACTTCTTTTCACCCCATCGTCATGAAATACGTCCAGAATTGCGCATCGTCTGACCACTTAAGCGTATTCCGTGAAAAAATGCGTGCGCACGCATCGACGTACATTTTGACGGTGGCTGCAGAAAATGCGCTCATCTGTCCCTAGCCTTAAAATGTCCATACAATTTGGAAGTATTTTCAAAGAATGGGTTATGGATCCTCATATAGATTTCTCTTCTATTATGTTACCTCATCTAATGTGTCACCCCTCTCATCTTAGATGGTAAGCTCTTGAGCAAGGTCCTTCCTCCTTCTGTTCAGTGTGTGTAACATGTATGTATATTTGTTATTCTGTCTCTCCTATGTACATCGCTAAGGAATTTGTTGGCGCTTTATAAATGCTTGTAACTGTTATAAGGTGGAGTATTAATTAAGATCTAGTTTAATAGCCCTCTCCCCCTTCTTTTATAACCCTTTTTTAATGAAGTTTTTTCTTTTATGGAGTTTTAATAAAATATTTTTAGTAAGAATGAAAACCTCGCTCCATTTAACTGAATGATAAGCTGACCAGACACTGCAATGAGACACCAGGAAGTGTCAGACTCATGATGGATAGCCAGAGAAAAGATAACAAGGCCTCTGCTGCCTAATTAACCCTTAAGGACAAATGACAGAACTGTTCCGTCATAAATGCATTGACTTTAAAAACCCTAGGGTTAACAATTCCTCTGCTCCTGGCCAGGCTGTTTTTGCCACCTCACTGGAAACCGCCGCCCTAGGCCTAGGCCTTGTCAGCCTAGGCCAAGATACAGCACTGAGGACAAGACCAAATGGCACGCTTACCACAGTCACTGCTCGCAAATATCTAGGTATGTGGTTACTCCCAAATCTATTCTTTGGCCCCCACATCAAAAAACTCTTATCTAAATGTAGCGCTGTTTAAGATTATGTTGCTGCATTTCCTTGGTTTGGCCACCAGAGGGGGACAGGCGCAATATGAACTATACTGGACAAACGGAACTACAAATTCCATCGTGCTTTGCGGGGGAGACAGGAAGTGGGTGGGAGAGAGAGGACATCCGCAGCCTCGTTCGAAGGAGAGCCAGTGTGAGCCGAGCGACGAAAGGTAGAAGACGCACGTGAGACTGCCAGGGATCGAGACCAGGCCGGAGAGCAGGCGCTGCCTTGCGGGTGCTGCGGATCAGAGACAGTGCTTGGCGGAGACCTATCTATACATCGCTGAGAGGTTTTGCACAGAGACAGAGTTCCGGTTTGGACCCCGAGTAAGGAGACCGCGATGATCCACTGGGAGTGCAGGCGGTAGGCCGTAGTTCTCGTTGCGGAGATCGGACAAGCAGGAGAAGCGGATCCGGTGGCACAGAGTTCCAGTGCAATCCAGAGGAGAGACATCCTTGATCGGGCAGCGGAACAGATTGTCTAACGGATGGGTGAGAGGCCTTCCAGGCCACAGTTCCAAGTTAAACGAAGCACGCTTCAGTATTGTTTAAAATATACAGGGCCCCAACGTGACTAGTCGAAGATTTGCTAATTTCATT
Source organism: Leptobrachium leishanense (assembly GCA_009667805.1). NCBI lineage: Eukaryota > Metazoa > Chordata > Amphibia > Anura > Megophryidae > Leptobrachium > Leptobrachium leishanense. The sequence goes on from CM019069.1 coordinate 163,517,816, forward strand.
CACTGTCCAGTTGAATATGGTACCCGGGTACCTGAGATCACATACACACACCTTTTTGAGACATTACTTTCACGGGACTTACACTCCAGAAACGAAGGGATTAAACTTTTCTTTTGCCGCCGCGTGTTTTTCCCGCATTTCGAAATCCTGTCATTCATATACCGTATTTTCACATTATATATGCTGCTTTATTGGGATCAGTAAAGTGTATATAATCTATAAAATACACAACAGTGCTGGTGTATATCTATTCCCTAGTGCGGTGAGACTAACCCGAGGTTAAATTCAGCGGCTCCTCCAGGAGTGAGCGATACATAAACTTTACCCCAACCTAGGTGCCCTGTACAGAAACAAATCAGGGCCAGCCCAAACCACTGTGCTGCCTGGAGCGATGAATGAAATGCTGCCCCCCCCTTTAAAAAAATCACAGAGCTCCACAGCAATAAAACTCACAGTAATGTGCACTGTGTATGAGCGTATCACAGAGCCCCACAGCAATGAAACGCACAGTAACGGGAGGTGTGTATGAGTGTATCACAGAGCTCCACAGTAATAAAAAAATAAAACTCACACTCACACACCACCTCTTAGGCTGGGTTCACACCTAGGCATTCCGTTCTAAGTGCATTGTACGCTTGTTTTTTACCGACGTTTAATTAGCGTTTGTTGCGCGTTTGTGTTAATTAGAAACGCGCGATTTTGTTTGATTAACTGCTGAGAACTCCAATAAGAACTATGGGAATCTTTGGGAATCTTCTTAAGGAGGCGTCCAATGAAAAAGACTTCCTGCTGAGCTGAGAGAGAGAGAGAGAGAGAGAGAGAGAGAGGAGTTTGAGAGAGAGAGTTGTTCCTGAGTCTGGTGAGCGGAGTTGATTTTATTAATATGGATATGCACAGAAGACGATGCACTGGAGCAATAGTTGCACAAGTGCATTTATTGCGTGTGAGAAGAAGGAGAGAGATGAACTACAGGAGAAGTTTCTGGGTCCATCCAGTTATTGTGAACCGGCGGCAAAGAGGACAGTTCTGGGCCGTCTATGGAAGCCTTCGGGAACATGCGGAGAAATTCTTTGAGTACGCACGCATGTCAATAAATAGGCGAGTACATGTTCCATGCTTATTGTTGTTGTGTCCCATTCAGGGCCGGCCCAAGACATTGTGCTGCCTGGAGCGAAGGCTGAAATGCTGCCCCCTCCTAAAATGACACCCACACACCCTGAATATATGGATATATTTGCCCAATTTCACATGGATATATAGATTTGCCCCAGCTCACATGGGTATATACTGCCCCCAGCAGCTCATATGGGTATATACTGCCCCAGCTCGCCTCTCACTTCCTCTGCTGGCCCCAGGCTCCGGCATTCTTCCCCATACGGGGAGGTGAGCAGCTGCTGACATGCAGCGGCGCCGCTCGCTGGGAACCACCCGACCAGCTGCGCAGCCGCGTTCTCGTGAGATCGCCATTTCATAGTAGCATCATAGATTTGATTGGGAAACAGGCGAGGATAGCAAGATAGAGCATCAAGTCAACCTGTATTAACCCTCATTTTTTTGTCAACAGTTTTGATTTACTGGAGCTAAAGTCCCCCCACTTTGGAGCGGCAGGACACATTTATGCGTGAGAGTGTTGCACCTGTGGAAAGACTGCTCATCACTTTACGGTAAGTTGACTAACATCACTACACCCAGTGCGATGTGCTGTGAGAGAATTGAAAAGTCCCTGCACGTTTGACTTTTCGTTCTCTTCCATTCGGTGCAATTGGGCGATCCCATTTTGACGACCCTGCAGTGTATTCAGCAAGCACCACAGGGCAGGGAAAAGCCGCCGCAAACTCGACAAACACTCACGGCAAAACCAGACAAACGCACACCAAAACTCGCAAAAACATCAGGATAAACCACGCCGGAGAAACCCGAGCAGTCGCCAATCACAGCGCAGAGCAGCAGCCGGAAAAAGCAGACACCGCAGACGAATGGTGTGTGCGTTAAGCAGGATGAGGTATGTCATGTGTGACTCTCCTACATATGTGTACCACAATCAAACGCTTTTAAAATATTAAACGTTTTACAACCTGTAAAGAAACAGACACACAAACTGATAGTTAAATCTTAATAAAATAGAAAAAAAAACGTTTCAACAAAAAGTAAAACACACATAAGTGCAAAATCAGCCAACGGGCAAGTAAAAAGAGCCACCGGGCAGTGCAGAAGAGCTAACGGGCAGGGCAAGGTGACAGAGTGGCGTAGGTGACATGTTCCGGGGGAGTTGTTGATGGTGCATGGGTGTTTGTGGGTATGCGTGCGATGTAGTGTGTGTGCGTGTGTGGAAAATTGGGGCTGGAGTTACAAATTGTGGTATTGTTGTGGTGGTGTAAACAGAGGATCTTCCACCTGCATCTCCTCCCTCGTTCCACGGCTGCTTGAGGGGTATACAGTATTTGCCCCAGGTCATCCGGGTATATATTGCCCCCTGGTCATCCGGGTATATATTGCCCCAGGTCATCCGGGTATATATTTGCCCCCAGGTCATCCGGGTATATATTTGCCCCCAGGTCATCTGGGTATATATTTGCCCCAGGTCATACGGGTATATTTGGCATGACCCCCATACAAAAAACACCAATACCTCTAGTCTCTTTCTCCCACTTGCTGCAGGTCTCCCAGTCGCATCTTTGCGCCGATCTGCTCCCATGTTCTCTGCCTGGTTGTCCTGTTTTTGTATGCGCTGTTCCTCTGGTCATATATGCAGGGAAAGGCATATACATGGCGGATGAACGCCTCGGCATCCGCAAGGCCCTGTGCAACACAATCCTCCATCTTCCAGCGCTCGTATGCGAGTGGCATCTGAATTCCCCAGGTGGTCTTTGCCACGTGCAGGACGCGCGCTTATGATGTCGTTGGCGTGTTTTTTTACTACGGACGCGCACCTTATGACAATGCGCATTCACCCATTGAAGTCAATCAGATGCAATGCTCGGCAACGCTTGGCACTACGCACCAAAGAAGCTCCAGGACTTCTTTGTGCGTAGTACGTTTTGAAGCGCAATCCTGCGCGCGTTCAAACGCTAAGGTGTGAACAGTTCCCATTGGAAAGCATGGGATTTCCCCGTTCATGCGTTTTGAAGCGCGCATGAACGCGCTTCAAAACTGTTAGGTGTGAACGGGGCCTTACTGTGATTTTTATTGCTGTGGAGCTCTGTGATACGATTATACACACTGCACATTACTGTGATATTTTATTACTGTGGAGCTCTGTGATACAGTAACAGGCAGTGTGGGAGCGTATCACTCAGTGCCACAGCAATAAAACTCACAGTGCTGTTTTTATAATATTTTGCATTTTTTTATTACTTTATTTCTGTAACAATTCAATGTTCTTGAACCCAGGACATACTGAAAACCAGAGAAATCTCAATGCATCCTTCCTGCTAAAATCATTTATAAATAAATAAAATAAACAGTAACGGGCGGTGTGTATGAGCATATCACAGAGGTCCACATACCCCCGCCCACTGTCACACACATCCACTTCACATACAGTCACCCACACATCCACACACAGTCACCCCCCCCACACACACACACAGTCACCCACACAATCACACACAGTCACACACACACACATCCACTCACATACAGTCACCTACACAATCACACACAGTCACACACACACACATCCACTCACATACAGTCACCCACACACACATCCACCCACACACAGTCACCCACGCACAGTCACCAACACACATCCACCCACACACAGTCACACACATCCACACACACAAATCCACACAAACTTAAACTGATCCATTCAGCCCTTGTCGAGGCCTAGCTGGAAAGGCTTCAGGCCTGGTCTCCGGGCCCAGTCTCCAGGCCTGGTCTCTGGGCCAAGTCTTCGGGCCCAGTCTCCGTGCCCAGTCTCCAGACCTGGTCTCCGGGCCCGGTCTCCAGGCTTCAGGCCTGGTCTCTGGGCCCGCCTCCAGGCTTCAGGCCTGGCCTCCGGGCCCGGTCTCCAGGCTTCGGGCCTGGTCACCAGTGGATTCGAGCCTGGTCTCCTTCAAGCCCTGGGGGGAGTTTCTGGTGGTAAAGGGGTGGGCCACTTAGGTGATGGGGGCAGGCGCCGGGCTGCTAAAGTGAAGAGGCGGGTGCTGGCCTGCAGAGAGGGGCGGGAGCAGCCTGGTTTTGTGGCATGCATCAGGGCTGTGCCTTGTCCATGCTGCGACCTTTGACAGAGTGGCAAATAGCCGCTCCTGACAACAGACCACCTGGAGCGGCTGCTCCACCCTTCCTCCATGGACGGGCCGGCCCTGAAACAAATCCTGCCTGAGCCCCGTGGTAAGAAAGCAGATTGTACAACAAATGCTTATGCCGGCTATTGAATAAGGAGATGTAGTGTATGCAGCCGCCCTGCAAACGCACCTTCATAAACTTACTACATTGTATAACTCATTCTGCCGCTTTGTGCTACAAGGTAACTACATGACCCACCATTGTGACATGTTAAAAGAGCTAAACTGGCCGTTGCTGGAATCTAGACGCACTCGTCACCTTTCCAACCTGGTGTTTAAGAGATTTTCTGGGAAGCTACCACCCTACCTGAAGAGGCTGCTTCCCCGGCAGTTTCCTCATCCTATAACCTCAGATCCAGGACCAGCACCTTACTTGCAATACCACAATACAAAAAGAAAGTGGCTCCATCCTCATTTTCTTACAGAGCACCGCAAATATGGAATAACCTCCCAGACACCATCAAATCTTCCCCCAGTCTAAAGTCCCTTAAGAGTTCCCTATTAACATACCTCAATACAGAATGCGCCTCTAAACATGTAATACAGTGACTATCAGGGTTATTGAAAGAAATCTGAATTGTGACCGAAAGGTAACCGAACATTGAAATTCAGGGTATGGTTATCTTTCTTGGCCATTCGGCTATACAGAGAGCAGGCAGTTCGCCAAATGTTGGCGAATTGCCTGCACATACGGTGCCTGTTCGAGGGCAGTGAAATCCCCATAGCTTCGTCTATTCAGAGAACAAAAACCAGCAGTGAAAAGTTGCTAAATTGCCCTGCTATTTGGTGGTTTCATTCGACAGGTTTATTCAGGTGAATCCCATAGGCTTCAATGTTAAAAATATTCCCGTTTTAATTCAATATCTAATAAACCGTTGATTATGATATTCTGCAGTAAAAAGTCTTTTTATGTATAGATGTGTTAGGATCTTTTACGCATTTTTTGCGAAAATTATTTTTTATTTTTAAATAGTTTGTTCTTTTTTCTGTAACAGCCTTTTTATTATCATTTATTGGCTTTTATATGTAAATTTCAGACATTTTCGCTCAGTAATTTCTTTGCAAACAGCATTTCACTTTTCAAACATTCAAGCGTACTGTTTTTTTTTTTTTTCACTCTATTCGTCTGCGGTGTCGGCTTTTTCCGGTGGCTACTCTGCGGCTGCCCGGGTTTCTCCGGCGTGTTCGACGGGGTTAATCCAGATGTTTTTGCGGGTTTTGGTGTGCATTCGCCGGGTTTTGCAGTGAGCTTTCATTCCCTGCACTATGACTGCCCTGTGGTGCTTGCTGAATAAACCGCAGGGTCGTCGAAATGGGATCGCCAAATCAAATTGAAGAGAACGAAAAGTCACCGAACGTGCGGTGACTTTTCGATTCTCTTTGAATAACCCTGTATATACAGAATGCACCTGTAAACATGTAACATAGTGACTATATACAGAATGCACCTGTAAACATGTAACACAGTGACTATATACAGAATGCACATGTAAACGTGTAACACAGTGACTATATACAGAATGCACCTGTAAACATGTAACATAGTGACTATATACAGAATGCACATGTAAACATGTAACATAGTGACTATATACAGAATGCACATGTAAACATGTAACATAGTGACTATATACAGAATGCACCTGTAAACATGTAACACAGTGACTATATACAGAATGCACCTGTAAACATGTAACACAGTGACTATAAACAGAATGCACCTGTAAACATGTAACATAGTGACTATATACAGAATGCACCTGTAAACATGTAACACAGTCAGGGTTATCCAAAGAGATTCGAAAAGGAACCGCACGTTCGGTGACTTTTCGTTCTCTTCAATTCGCTTCCTTTTGCCGATTGCATTTCGGTGACCCTGCGGTGTATTCACCAAACAGCACAGGGTCCCCGAATTGCAGGGAAAAACTGCCGCAAACCCGACGAAAACGAACCGCAAAACCCACCGAATGCACGCTGAAAACAAGCAAAAACATCTGGATTAACCTTCGAAAAACCCGAGCAGGAGCCGAACAGGAGCCGAACAGGAGCCGAATCACACAGAGCCGAAGCAGCTGTGACGCAGAGGAGGCAGTGAATAAATTAGCAAAACCATTTGTATGAATCTGTGAAAATGAAACGCTGTTTGTAAAGAAACTACTGAGCGAAAATGTCTGAAATTTTCACAGGAGGTCCAGGGAATGATAATAAAAAGGGCTGTTACAAAGAAAATAAGTAAACTTAAAAAAAAAAAAAATCTGAAAAATGCTTAAAGAGACTTTTTGCTGCAGAACTTTACTTTAATGAACGGTTTATTAGATATTGTATTAAAACGGGAATATTTTTAACATTGAAGCCTATGGGATTCTCCTGAATAAACTTGCCGAATTAAACCACCGAATGGCAGGGCAATAGGGGAACCTTTCACTGCTGGTTTGTGTTCTCTGAATAGCTGAAGCAGTGCTTTTCATGGGGATTTCACTGTCCTAGAACAGGCACCGAACAGGCACCGTATGTGCAGGCAATTCGCCAGGATTTGGCGAATTGCCTGCTCTCTGGATAGCCGAATGGTCAGGAAAGGTAACTAAACACTGAATTTCAGCGTTCGGTTACCTTTCTCAAGCAATTCGGATCTCTTTGGATAACCCTGAGTGACTATATACAGAATGCGCCTGTAAATATGTAACATAGTGACTATATACAGAATGCACCTGTAAACATGTAACACAGTGACTATATACAGAATGCACCTGTAAACATGTAACACAGTGACTATATACAGAATGCACCTGTAAACATGTAACACAGTGACTATATACAGAATGCGCCTGTAAATATGTAACATAGTGACTATATACAGAATGCACCTGTAAACATGTTATATAGTGACTAGGGATGAGCCGAACACTCCCCGAGTTCGGTTCGAAGCCGAACCCTCCAAATGTTCGGATCCGAACCCGAACGCAAACCCCATACAAGTCAATGGGGCTGAAAATTCGGTTTTTAGAGTGCCTTCCAAGAGGGCATATATGCCAGATATTTGCCATAAAAAGTGTATGGGGGTCTGGGTAGTGCCCTGGGGTACAGGAAACAAGGACAAAAAGTTTTAAAAAAACTGTTTTTTAAAGGGACAGTGAGTTTTCCATGAAATAAGGGTTAAAAATAAAAACGAAAAATTCCTTCAAATATCGTGCCTAGGAGGTCCCCATAACCTGCCCGTGAAGTGGCGGATTTCTAGGATGTATAGAAACACTTAAAACCAAAAAAATGACATTCCAAATGACGGTAAATGCTTTTCCTTTAATCTATCCATAAACAACTGCTTGGGGCGGCAGTCTGTATGAAAAGAGGAGACATTTTCGGACACGCAGAAAAAGTTTACTGATTTTTTTTTTTGGCGGTGAAAAGCCAGAGAATGACTGGAGAATGGAAAATTCTAGACCAAATAGCCGATTTGGAAAGTGAGAAAAATGGGAGAATTTTTCTGGTTTGGGTATTTTGACCTAGGATTTTCTCTTCAGTCATTCTCCTGAGTTTCACCTTTCTCTGAATAACCCTGCCAGGGTTATTCAGAGAGCGGTGTAGAGCAGGAGAATGACTGGCGAATGGAAAATTCTAGACCAAATAGCCGATTTGGAAAGTGAGAAAAATGGGAGAATTTTTCTGGTTTGGCTATTTTGACCTAGGATTTTCTCTTCAGTCATTCTCCTGAGTTTCACCTTTCTCTGAATAACCCTGCCAGGGTTATTCAGAGAGCGGTGTAGAGCAGGAGAATGACTGGCGAATGGAAAATTCTAGGTCAAAATAGCCAAACCAAAAAAATTCTCCCATTTAGGCTAGGGTCAGACTAGCGAATCTTTAACATGCATTTAGGCGCACTTAATCACGGCTGCACTAGCAGCAAATGACGCGCAATGACGGCCAATATACGAAGTACGGTCGCACGAAAGTCCGGCTGCGCAACGCAAGTGGAAAATGAACGCATTTATTCGAGAACGCAGAACCGCTAGTACGGACGTACAGAGTGCGCTGCGTCCACTAGCGGCGTGTGTGCATGATTTGGAGACGTCAGACCCTGCTCATGTCTGGCCAACATAACGTCCAGACACCCAAAGTTTCCTGGTTTGGATCCGTAAAAAATCACGCACAAAAATACGCATCGTATGACTGTTTTCACGCATTCCGTGAAAAAATAAGGCAATGCGTTCAGACGCACTTTTTGACGGTCGCTGTGAAAAATGCGTTAGTCTGACCCTAGCCTTATCTCACTTTCCAAATCGGCTATTTGGTCCAGATTGTTCTCTTTTCCTGCCATTCTCCTGGTTTTCACCTTTCTCTGAACAACCCTGAGAGAGAGGTGAAAGCCAGGAGAACTGGCAGGAGAAGAGAACAATCTAGACCAAATAGCCGATTTGGAAAGTGAGTTAAATGGGAGAATTTTTCTGGTTTGGCTATTTTGACCTAGAATTTTCACTTCTCCAGTTATTCTCCTGCTTTTCACCGCTCTCTGAATAACCCTGTGAATGTTTAATCCCGAGGTGAAAAATAACATTGCTTAAAGCTGGGGTCAGACGAGCGCAGTTATCACGTCCGTGTTGCCGCACATTTGTACGTCCGTGGCAGCATAGCATTCTGACCAATGGAGCCCCACACACGAAGTACGTCCGCACGGAAGTGCAGATGCATGGCGGACGCTGCAAACGGACGCAGGTTAGGCAAGAATGTAATACTGCTAGAACGGATGTGCGGAGTGCGCCATGTCCGCAAGGTGCGTGTAGCTTTGTATGTGAGTGCTGAAACAAGGTCAGATGGACCGCATTTATACGCCCAGCATTTTTGACGGAGAGAATGGTTTTTCATTCTAATTTATTTTCCCTGCTACATCAGTCAAAAAATACGTCAGTGAAAAATGGACTGTTTGGCCACTACCTTGTTGTCAGTCAGTAAGTACGTCCGTACTGCACAGACACACAGTCCGTACAAAATGCGCTCATCTGACCCTAGCCTTAGATGTTATTTTGAATTTTTTTCAAACCCCAGTTAACCACTTGGCTGCTATGGACGCGCTCAGCGCGTCCAGCCAAGTGGTTCTCCTGTGCTATGGACGCGCTGAGCGCGTCCATGCACAGGAGGCAGCAATCTCCCGGATTCCGGCGGATTGCTGCGCCCCCCGGTGCGGGCTGACATCTTGGATGTCAGCCCAGCACTCCGGGACCCCGGCGGAGCAATTAGATGTCATCGCGGCGGGGCGATGACATCTAATTCAGGCGCCCCCCGGACCTCTCTCTCGATCGCCGGGGGGCAGAGGGCTAATCCAGGCACCGTTTGGAAGGGCACAGCCTGCCCTTCCAAACGGTGGCTGTGATTAACCCCTGGGGAGCCGGAACACGAATCGGCGCTAAAAAGTGCCGGATCGTGATCCTCTCCTGGAGCTGGCCGACATCTTGGGGACTGGCGTCATCCCTGAGGCGTCATCCCCCTGAGGACTGGCGTCATCGTGCATAAATCGATGACGCCAGTCCTGGAGTTAACCCCTAGCTGCCACCAATGGTGGAGATAGGGGGTTCCAATGAACCCCCTATCTCCCGATCCGTGGCAGCTAGGGGTTAATGTTTGATATCGTTGGATCGGCCAGAGCATGGCCTTTCCAAAGATACCAAACATGAGCATGAACAATATTTTTTTTAAAAATTCTAAAAAAAAAATAAACAATTTTTTTTGTTTTTTTTGTTAATGCAGCAATATTGTTCCCATTTCAATTATAATGTAAACAATAATGCTGCACTAACGATTTTTGTATGCGGTGCGTTTGTTAAAAAAAGCAAAATTTTCCCCCAAAAAAATGTAATGAGACCCCATTTATAATTTTTTTAACAAGGGCACTCCATACAAAATATAACCACAAACGATCGCATGTTAAAATGTGAAAAAAACACTTTACACATAATAAATTATTGAAAATTCAAATTTTATTGCATTTTTGTTATAATATACAGACATGACATAACGTATACATATAATAGTGACATATTATGAATCTGCCAAGTCTGCCGGAAAGAACGATATATAATATGTCTGGGTCATATATCAAAATATGGCTACAAAACGCAGTTAAACATGATGAGCGAAAGCGGTGAAAATGACCTCAGCACAGAGGTGTGAAAAGCCTCAGCAGCAAAAGGGTTAAATGCAGCATATTAGGATGTTTTAGGGAAATTAATTCTCAAATCTCAATCAGAAGCAGACACCACCCCACCCTCAGTATGTTGTACAATGTATAAAATTGATTACCAGACTAAAAACACCTGGTGTTATGCCCGTTTGTGAACAGAGGTCATTTAGAGTTGATAATCTTTCCACGTACACATTAGTTTTTAATTCAATATCTAATAAACCGTTGCTTATAATATTCTGCAGTAAAGAGTCTCTTTTATTTCTAGATTTTAGTATTTTTTTTAAGCATTTTCTATACTTTTTTCAAAATTTCTTTTTTTTCCGAACTCGAACCGGACACACCCAAAAAGTTCGAAATTCGTGAACTTTCGAACTGCCAAAGTTCGGGTCGAACTCCGAACCGTCCGAACCCGAACAGCTCATTCCTAATAGTGATTATATTTCCTACATATTTATTTTCTGAGTTAATCTGTATATTTGTGTTTTGTTTTTAATATCTTGCATTTTATTACAGTCGTTTCAGAAATACAAAGTAACAATTTCAGTGTTCTTGAAACCAGGACATACTTGAAAACGAGAGAAATCTCAATGTATCCGTCCTGGTAAAACACTTTGCAAATAAATAAATCTACATTTATGTTATTGTTGATTCTAGCCAGAGACACCATTTAGATTTGAAGCTCCATGCATATGTCATTTTCCTACAGTGATGCTTCTGATTGACATGTGTGAGGTTTTAATTTCCACATGGTTGATTTCCTATACGTAGTAAGGCTTTTGATTGACTTGTGTGATGTTTTGATTTCCACACGTCACGTGATCTTCCTTTAGTTACAGTTACAAAGTTTTATAAAGCGATAACAAGTTCTGTAGCCAGGGCCGGTGCTAGACTATTTTGCACCCTAGGCAAGACCAGCTACTTTAACCCCCCCAAAAAAAAGATGGATATAATAATATATTGCCCCAGCTCACATGGATATATTGCCCCAGCTCTCACATGGGTATATTTGCCCCCAGCTCTCACATGGGTATATTTGCCCCCAGCTCTCACATGGGTATATTGCCCCAGCTCTCACATGGATATATTGCCCCCAAGACTAGCTCACACATGGATATATTGCCCCCAGACTAGCTCACACATGGATATATTGCCCCAGCAGCTCTCACGTGGATATATTGCCCCAGACCAGCTCACACATGGATATATTGCCCCAGCAGCTCACACATGGATATATTGCCCCAGAACAGCTCACACATGGATATATTGCCCCAGACCAGCTCACACATGGATATATTGCCCCAGACCAGCTCACACATGGATATATTGCCCCAGATCAGCTCACACAAGGATATATTGTCCCAGACCAGCTCACACATGGATATATTGTCCCAGACCAGCTCACACGTGGATATATTGCCCCAGACCAGCTCACACGTGGATATATTGACCCAGACCAGCTCACACATGGATATATTGACCCAGACCAGCTCACACGTGGATATATTGCCCTAGACCAGCTCACACGTGGATATATTGCCCCAGACCAGCTCACAGGTGGATATATTGCCCCAGACCAGCTCACACATGGTTATATTTGCCCCAGCTCATATGGGTATATTTGCCCCCCAGCTCATATGGGTATATTTTCCCCCAGCTCATATGGGTATATTTGCCCCCAGCTCTCACCTCAGGCTCCTGTCTGTTCACTGTGCACCCCGCTGCCCCCCTCTGCACGCCACTGTCACTTATCATGCTGCGCGCTTGCTCTGGGCGCAGCGTGATCATGGAAGACAGCTCGCGGTGGCTGTCCATGCTGAGAGGGCGGGTTATCCATGCTTCCCTCACTCTCTAGTGGGCAGCCACCGCGAGCTATCTTCCATGATCACGCTGCACCCAGAGCAAGATATATTGCCCTAGACCAGCTCACACATGGATATATTGCCCCAGCAGCTCATACATGGATATATTGTCCCAGACCAGCTCACACATGGATATATTGCCCCAGACCAGCTCACACATGGATATATTGCCCCAGACCAGCTCACACATGGATATATTGCCCGAGATCAGCTCACACATGGATATATTGTCGCAGACCAGCTCACACATAGATATATTGCCCCAGCAGCTCACACATGGATATATTGCCCCAAACCAGCTTACACATGGATATATTGCCCCAGATCAGCTCACACATGGATATATTGCCCCAGACCAGCTCACACATGGATATATTGCCCCAGCAGCTCACACATGGATATATTGCCCCAGACCAGCTCACACATGGATATATTGCCCCAGACCAGCTCACACATGGATATATTGCCCCAGACCAGCTCACACATGGATATATTGCCCTAGACCAGCTCACACATGGATATATTGCCCCAGCAGCTCACACATGGATATATTGCCCCAGACCAGCTCACACATGGATATATTGCCCCAGACCAGCTCACACATGGATATATTGCCCCAGACCAGCTCACAGGTGGATATATTGCCCCAGACCAGCTCCCACATGGTTATATTTGCCCCAGCTCATATGGGTATATTTGCCCCCCCAGCTCATATGGGTATGTTTTCCCCCCAGCTCATATGGGTATATTTGCTCCCCACCTCATATGGGTATATTTGCTCCCCACCTCATATGGGTATATTTTCCCCCTTCCTCATATGGGTATATTTTCCCCCAGCTCATATGGGTATATTTGCCCCCAGCTCTCACCTCAGGCTCCTGTCTGTTCACTGTGCACCCCGCTGCCCCCCCTCTGCACGCCGCTCTCACTTATCATGCTGCGCACTTGCTCTGGGCGCAGCGTGATCATGGAAGACAGCTCGCGGTGGCTGTCCATGCTGAGAGGGCGGGTTATCTCTGCTTCCCTCACTCTCTATTGGACAGCCACCGCGAGCTATCTTCCATGATCACGCTGCACCCAGAGCAAGATATATTGCCCTAGACCAGCTCACACATGGATATATTGCCCCAGCAGCTCACACATGGATATATTGCGCCAGCAGCTCACACATGGATATATTGCCCCAGACCAGCTCACACATGGATATATTGCCCCAGACCAGCTCACACATGGATATATTGCCCGAGATCAGCTCACACATGGATATATTGTCCCAGACCAGCTCACACATGGATATATTGCCCCAGCAGCTCACACATGGATATATTGCCCCAAACCAGCTTACACATGGATATATTGCCCCAGACCAGCTCACAGGTGGATATATTGCCCCAGACCAGCTCACACATGGTTATATTTGCCCCAGTTCATATGGGTATATTTGCCCCCCCAGCTCATATGGGTATGTTTTCCCCCCAGCTCATGGGTATATTTGCTCCCCACCTCATATGGGTATATTTGCTCCCCACCTCATATGGGTATATTTGCTCCCCACCTCATATAGGTATATTTTCCCCCACCTCATATGGGTATATTTTCCCCCACCTCATATGGGTATATTTTCCCCCACCTCATATGGGTATATTTTCCCCCAGCTCATATGGGTATATTTTCCCCCAGCTCTCACCTCAGGCTCCTGTCTGTTCACTGTGCACCCCGCTGCCCCCCTCTGCACGCCGCTGTCACTTATCATGCTGCGCGCTTGCTCTGGGCGCAGCGTGATCATGGAAGACAGCTTGCGGTGGCTGTCCATGCTGAGAGGGCGGGTTATCCCTGCTTCCCTCACTCTCTATTGGACAGCCACCGCGAGCTATCTTCCATGATCACGCTGCACCCAGAGCAAGAGCGCAGCGAGATAGATCAGCGGCCGGCCGAGAGGTCTCGGCTGCTGCTGCGCCCTAGGCCGGCGCTGCGCTCTAGGCGGGCGCCTAGCTTGCCTAGCGTCAGCGCCGGCCCTGTCTGTAGCGCTGTACAATGGGAGAGGCAGAATAACAAATATACATACAAGTTAAACACACAGAACAGTGGGAGAGAGGACCCTGCTCGAGGGCTTGATGTTTTGATAGGTGTTTTCCTACAGTGATGCTTTTGATTGACGTATGTTCATTTCCATATGTAGAATTACTGTAGTGATGGTTTCAAGAGATGTCTTTGGGTTCTCTTATGTAATTGCGTAATACACACAAATATTGTCTATACTAATTGTCAATATAGCTAATCTTTTGCTTTTACTCAAATCGGCTTTGTGTCCTGCTGATTAATATTCTACTGATTAAGCAATACAATCATCTACAGTAGATCCATATTCCATAGTTGTCAATAACTACTGGAGCGGTTATACATAGCTTTTCCTGTAGTTATCTTATTGAGAGGAATCGCCATTCCATTCTTGCTACAAACTGGGCTTGCAGCTCAGATATAGACATTTCCCTGCGTGGGGTTACTGTACATTAACTTCTATACATATTGTAACAGATTTCCGTACCCTACTGGGTCACATCTGTCAATGCTGTTTCCTAGATGGACCCCCCGCTCTCTCCCCAGCAGGCTTTCGTGCCTTTCTCCAGTCCTTAGACGAAGCTTAAAGACAGGTACACGTAAAGAGCCTTGCTAGCATCACTCAGAAAAAAGACGATGCCATAAATGTGGGCGTTTTGAACAGTTTACAACAGCAATGCTGCCCACCTTTTATTAGGCTAAATATCTCCAGTCCCAGGAGGAACTGGAGAACAATGGAAAATTACACCCTGCTGCCCCGCCCCTCTCAGCGGGGCCGGCACCCGCACTTCTCATCGGGCCAAAGCCCGCCCCTCTCATGCAAACAAAGTGGCACCCACCCCCTTGACTCGAGTGAGGCAGCAGGCGGAGCCCACCACTTTGAGCAGACCTGGCCCGATCCTTTTCAAGCCTGCTGGCCTCAGCCAGGCCCTGGCCAGGCCCTGGCCATGCCCCAGCCATGCCCGAAGCCCGTTCAGCGGATGACCAGGCCAGATCCTTTTGAAGCCCCCAGCCTGCCAGCCTCAGCCAGGCCCTGAGCTAGGCCCAAGGCAGGCCTTGGCCAGGCTCAAAGCCGGACCTCTAAGAAGCTTTACAGACCTCAACCAGGCACTCAAGGATCCAAAAAGTACTCCAGGGGGCCGGCGACCATGCCACTGTGTGGGTAAGTTTGTGTGTGTGTATGTGGATGTGTGAGTTTGTGTGTGTGTGTGTATGTCTGTATGTATGTGGTTGTGTGGGTGTGTCTGTGGATGTGTGGGTAGGTTTTGTGTGTATGTGGATGTGTGTGTAAGTTTGTGTGTGTGTGGGTAGGTTTGTGTGTGTAAGTTTGTGTGTGTATGTGGATGTGTGGGTAAGTGTGTGTATGTGGATGTGTGGGTAAGTGTGTGTGTGTCTGTGGATGTGTGGGTAAGTTTGTGTGTCTGTGGATGTGTGGGTAAGTTTGTGGGTGTGCCTGTATGTGGGTGTGTTGGTAAATTTGTGTGACTGCCTGTATGTGGATGTGTGTGTGTGTGTGTGTGACAATGGGCCCGGGATATGTAGTGCTCTGTGAAACTCTAACACACGGCATGTTACTGTGAGTTTTATTGCTGTGGAGCTCTGTGATACGCTCATACACACCGCACATTACTGTGAGTTTTACTGCTGTGGAGCTCTGTGATACGCTCATACACAGCGCACATTGCTGTGAGTTTTATTACTGTGGAGCTCTGTGATACGCTCATACACAGCGCACATTGCTGTGAGTTTTATTGCTGTGGAGCTCTGTGATACGCTCATACACAGCGCATATTGCTGTGAGTTTTATTGCTGTGGAGCTCTGATACACTCATACATGTCACATGTTTTTTTTTTTGGAGGGGCAGCATTTCATCCTTCACTCCGGGCAGCACAGTGGCTTGGTCGGCCCTGACTGCCGGTGTGTCACGTAGCCAGCATGTCTCATAACTGACAATCCGGTCATCGTAATATCAAGCCAGCAGTAAACGATACAGTTATTTTATATTCCACTGCAGCATATCAGACTTGGTGAGACAGGCGATACGCGTTGAGTTGCTTATGGGTTTAACAGTTGTCCAGGATTAAGGTATCTGTGCATATGTACCATAATTGTATTTTGGTGAGCCGTGAAGCATCACTGTAGTAATACACCATGAACCCAGGACATACTTGAAAATGAGAGAAATCTCAATGTATCCTTCCTGGTAAAATCCTTTATAAATAAAATAAATAAATATGCAATCAGGATGTGTTACAGAGTGACTGAGCCAGCGCTGGTTATTTTTTTCAATATGACTCATTGGTTTTCTTTATTTAAAGCACAATTCCCTATTCTAGTTTTTGGTATTACTCTGCTCATGTGCACATGATATTCTGTCCTATCCTTTTTCAATTCACATTATGTTTTTTTATACTGTATTGTCAGTTTGTGACTAATAAAATTTATGATTAGGGGACCTAGATCCCAGTTGGCATCTGGTTGTCCAGGTGGATTGTTTTGTTAATGTTGTTAGGTGGATTAGGCCCTTTGGGATCTGGTGTCTAGCACCACCCTGTGGTCCTGTGGTGGGACCACAACATGGTTTGTTTCTGTACTAAACATTCTCTAAACCCCCTGTGACGGAACGGCCGCCCCAATGTTTATTTGCATTTGTTTTTCCTTACATTTAATTGCCCCTGAGTATAGTGTAGTGTTGTGTGATGTGCTTTTGTCCAAGTGTGTATCTGTATGTTAGTTACATGTTTTTATAAAGCACTAACAAAAGTCCATAGCACTGTG
This sequence comes from Leptobrachium leishanense, assembly GCA_009667805.1. NCBI lineage: Eukaryota > Metazoa > Chordata > Amphibia > Anura > Megophryidae > Leptobrachium > Leptobrachium leishanense. The sequence goes on from CM019069.1 coordinate 163,534,976, forward strand.
CAATGGATAAGACAGGATAACATGAGCATGCAAGTTGCACACAGAGAACAATAGGAGAGGACCCTGCTCATAAGCTTGCAATCTGTTATCATTTGCCATGCTTCTACCCCCTCCCCCACATCTGACTTGCACCAGAGCACCTTATCAGTTTCCTTTGTTAGGAGATCAGGTTGTGTGTGTTTATGGAGGCTTTGGGAGGATCTGGACGAAGCGAACGCGGAGGCGTTTTTTTTTACATTTGAATGTGTAAATGAAAACCTCTGAATAAAGCATTCTGCGGTAGGTGTTCAATCTGCAAGGACTCCTCTCACAGTCTGTGTCGGCTATTCTTTGGGGGGTACGAATAACTCCTGGGTTCAGCAGAAAGGGGCGCCTGGGGTACCAGGATCCGCAAGACACCCGTCCCACATTAAATTCCATACTCGCCTCTCATCCCGTGGTGAATAGGCTGGCCTGATCCACCACTTGTTTCCGGGAGCAGAGTGAGACTGCTGAGCGATGAGGGAAAGCGATGAGGGAAATGTGGAATCCTTATGGGTAAATATTTCCTTAGGGAATAAACAGGGAAGTCAACTATTGGTTGGCATATGCTATAAACCACCTAATATAGATAATGATGAGGAAGAACAACTGTTAGAGCAAATTAGGAAGGCTGCAGATCACGGTAGCACTTTAATTATTGGAGATTTTAATTACCAGGACATTAATTGGGATAGTGGGACTAGTAATTCAGCAAAGGGAATGCGGTTCCTGAACATTTTAAATGATACCTTCATGTCACAACTGGTAGAAACACCAACTAGAGAGGATAACTGTCTGGACCTGGTTATAACAAATAATGTGGATCTTTTCTCAAATATTAATGTAAAGGAACAGTTGGGAAATAGCGACCATAATATGGTGACTTTTGAAATAAACTCAAAACAACACATTCATAAGGGGCATGCTAAAACATATAATTTTAAAAAGGCCAACTTTATTAAAATAAAGGAAGCTCTCAAGGTCATTGACTGGCAGAAACTCTTTCACGGGAAAAACACTGAGGATAAGTGGAATATCTTTAAACTAACACTAGAAAAGTACACGTCACAATATATTCCACTGGTTAATAAATATAAAAGAAACAGACTGAAACCAAAGGAAATGAAAAACAAAAAGAAGGCATTTAAAGCTTTTAAATTTGATAAATCTGAGGCATCCTATAAAGCATATAGGGCAGCCAATAAAGCATGTAAAAATGCGATTAGATGGGCTAAACTAGAAAATGAAAAAGAAATAGCCAAAGAGAGCAAGACCAACCCTAAAAGATTCTTTAGGTACATAAATTCTAAAAAAACCAAGAGTGAAAATGTAGGTTCACTAAAATCTGAGTCAGGGTATTGTTAACTGAAGATCAGGATAAGGCAGAAATTTTAAATGATTATTTTTCTTCAGTATTATCAAAGAGAAACTATAACAGGAGACATGCAATTCATTAATAAAAACTTACTAATACAAAGTGACTGGTTGACTCAGGACAAGGTTTTACAGAAATTAAACAATGTGAATGTTAATAAAGCCCCAGGGCCAGATGGAATTCACCCGCGAGTACTGAGAGAGCTATGTGTTGAAATATGTAAACCTCTGTTCTTAATCTTTCAAGATTCTTTTCTTTCAGGAATAGTACCAGAGGATTGGAGAAAAGCTGACGTGGTCCCTATATTTAAGAAAGGTTTAAAATTTTGCCTGGGAATTATAGACCTGTGAGCTTAACATCTGTGGCTGGGAAAGTTTTTGAGGGGTTACTAAGGGATAATATTCAGGAATTTATTGGGAGGTATAATGTAATTGGCAAAAATCAGCATGGTTTCATGAAACACAGATCATGTCAGACTAACCTAATTACGTTCTATGAGGAAGTAAGTAGAAGTATAGATCAGGGGGTCGCAGTGGATGTGATTTACTTAGATTTTGCCAAAGCTTTAGACACAGTTCCACACAAAAGGTTACTATTTAAATTAAGAAAAAATGGTCTAGATGAAAATACTTGTTCTTGGATAGAAAGCTGGCTAAAAGATAGGGTACAGAGAGTGGTCATAAATGGTACATTTTCAAGATGGACACCAGTGGTAAGTGGTGTCCCTCAGGGGTCTGTTATAGGACCAATACTATTCAATTTATTTATAAATGACCTTGAGATAGGCATTGAAAGTCATGTATCAGTGTTTGCAGATGACACAAAACTAGGAAAAGTAATACAATGTGAGCAGGATGTTACTTCGCTGCAGAGGGATTTAGATAGATGAAATTTAATCTAGATAAATGCAAAGTTATGCACTTTGGAGTGAAGAAACACACAAGCAATTTATACCCTAAATGGTACGGAGTTAGGGAAATCCAAGCAGGAGAAGGATTTGGGAATAATCATAGACTTCAAACTAAGTAACAATGTGCAATGTCAAACAGCAGCCGCCAAGGCCAGCAAAGTACTGGCATGCATTAAAAGGGGAGTTCACTCACGGGATGAAAACATAATTTTGCCTCTGTATAAATCAATGGTCAGGCCGCACCTTGAATATGCCGTGCAATTTTGGGCACCTGTCTTAAAAAAAGATATTATATCGCTAGAAAAAGTGCAGAGACGGGCAACTAAATTAATAAGGGGGATGGAAGGGTTAAGTTATGAGGAAAGACTAACAAGCTTAAACCTGTTTAGTTTAGAGAAAAGGCGCCTTAGAGGGGATCTGATAACCTTATATAAATATATACGGGGCCATTATCAACCATTGTCTGATAACCTATTCATTAACAGGACTATACATAGGACAAGGGGTCATCCATTTAGACTGGAAGAAAGAAAATTTAGCTTAAAGCATAGGAAGGGTTATTTTACGGTGAGAACAATAAAGCTGTGGAATTCTCTGCCTGTTGAGGTGGTTGGGTCAGAGTCTGTACAGACTTTTAAAAAACGACTGGATGACTTCCTGCAGACACAGAATATTAAGGGTTATAATATTTAATATGTGGGTAAAAGCTTCTTGATCCAAGGAGAAATCTGACACCATCTGGGGGCAAGAAGGAATTTTTTCCCAGTATGTTGCATATTCAGACTGGGTTTTTTGCCTTCTTTTGGATCAACAGCAGTAGGTTATGTGGGAGAGGCTGAACCCCGATGGACGCATGTCTTTTTTCAGCCTATATAACTATGTAACTATGTAACTATGTGACTGGGGACAAATAGAGCCTAGTCTCCCTCTGCGATTCATCTGTGGTGCTGCCAGAGTGAGCTTGTGCAGAGTTCACGGCCAGGACGAGCAAAGCTCCATAGAGTCCTATGGACTCCACATGCCGATACTCATGGCAACGTGCTGCTCCACTCCCAGTATCGGGCAGCTTTGCACTTCGTTCTGGAGCCAGGTGCTAATAAAGCACCTACCCCGGAATACACTTGGAAAAATCTGCATGCGTGCATTATCCTGCTTACTGTCTGCATGTTAGCGTTCAGTATGGAATAGGGCCCTAATGGAGTAGTATTCAGTACAATAACATAAAAACAGTATGAGATGATAATAACAATAAATGCATAAAACGCTGTTTGTATGAATGAAAGGATTGATGCGAGTCTCATTCTGATATCAAAATCTGTGATAAAAGCACAAACAGTTTAGGAAAGACTGTTTAAAGTTCTGGAGGAATAAATCAGAAATCAAGGAGGTCATCACATCATGTCTGTGGTTTACTCACATTACTGGTTCCTTGAGACGTCTAATGGACTGGACACAAAATATCTCAACTGAAGCAACAAGTGTGCAATCTACGGAGACCCGGTGGTGCCACGTGCAGAATCAACAGGAGACGAGCAGGAATAAAGGCAGAGCAAACACCTGCGATATTTATACTAGTGTGTTACGTAACACAACTGAAAGTGAAAGCAACATAACAATTTAATGCAAAAAGAATGAAAAGGTGACGGAGATATACAAACAGGATTATTTTTAAAAGCTCATTCTGAGGTAGAATACAGCTTCTCTGGCTTTCTGTGAGACAAACTTACCATGTTCGATCTACAGATTGTCTATTCTTCTGTGCGTTGTATGATTTAAAATCAAGGCAAAATTTTGTGATTGTAGACGCAAGTTTGGTTAAAAAAATAAACCACATTCTCGTGTTTACTTATCTTCTTCCCTACAAGGAGTTAGTGTAACGGTGGGCATTAGCACTCACCTCAGAAAGTGTATTTGGATCCTTCAGGACAGATTTCTAAAGACAAGACTAGGAAAGGCTGTAATCTGATCTCCCAAGCCAGGGAGTAACGGGACTGAGAGAGCAACCAAGCTCAATTGGCTTCAAGGCCAAGAGACCGCTTAGTGCAAACACGATACTTCAAAGAGAACAGATACTTGAACAAAAACAGAATAGGAAAGATAGTGGAGGACAGACCTAACAAAGCAACTAAGCTCAATTGGTTTCTGGACCAAAATACTGCTTAGTGCAACACACTTCTAGATAAGGAGATACAGTGAGGAATCAGTGTATAACAACCTGCAGGGGAGGCCTTCAAGCAGAGCTTAGATACTGTTATAGCACAGATACAGACAGACAGAGTATATATTATACAAGAAGCAGGGCAGGACTTCAACTGGACTCTGGAAGCACGCAGAACTGGAAGCCTTGCGATTAGGACTCACAACCAGTAAAACGAACATAAGACATAAATCATAAGGCTGAACATGAACAAGAGAGACAAGAACCATAAAGGCAACACATACACAAGAACAAGAAGTACCAGGCAAAAGTACACAAGGGATAATCAAGAGAGTCGTCAGAAGGGATAGCCGGGTCAACACGAAATCAGGGTCCTCGAACAGAAATGGGTCAGCAACAGAGCAATCAGAATATAGCAGGAAACAAGACTCCTCCAAACTAGACACCACGACAGTCCAAGGAGCACCTTCTCTCAGCCTCTTTTAAAGGCTGATGGCTCCTTGGACTTATGCTTGGCTCCGCCCCCTCAGATGCCATTTTGCCAGCCCTTACTACTGGCAACAGGCTAGCCAGCGATGCCACCTGGTGCCCTGACCCCCCAGGGAGCGCTGCGAGGGCCATGGATGTGACATAACCCCCCCCGTCCACGATCGGACTCAGGACGATCCCCAGGCGCAGAAGGATGGGCCACCCGAAGCTGGCGAACCAGACGAGGCACCTGGGTCCTGATGGCTAGAATCATGTCAGACCTCCCTCGGTCAAAGACCACCTTGAGGTCACTGTACCCCATGGGCACCTCTGCAGATGGAGGGGATGTGGCCATGGAAGCAGACATGAACAGTACGGCCTTGTCGCCAGCAGACATGAACAGTGTGGCCTCACCGCAGCCAGACTCGAACAATGCGGCATCGCCGCAGCCAGACTCGAACAATGCGGCATTGCCGCCGCCAGACTCGAACAATGCGGCATTGCCGCCGCCAGACTCGAACAATGCGGCATTGCCGCCGCCAGACTCGAGGTTTGTGGCATGGTCGCCGCCAGACATGAGGTTTGCGGCATCGTCACCGCCAGACATGAGGTTTGCGGCATCGTCACCGCCAGACATGAGGTTTGCGGCATCACCGCTGGATACAAATGCAGCCAGTTCGTGAGTTTCAGGTACCTCTTCCTTAGACCTGGTTACCCTGAAGAGGGTTCTCCTAGATCCGGACAATAGTGGAGGTCCGAACTCAAACTGGGGCATAGGCACAGCAGAACCACTGCTTGGTATCGACGCCGCAGCCTTACTGCCACATTTGAGCGTTGCGGGCACCCCGCCAGACATGAGCGTTGCGGGCACCCCGCCAGACATGAGCGTTGCGGGCACCCCGCCAGACATGAGCGTTGCGGGCACCCCGCCAGACATGAGCGTTGCGGGCACCCCGCCAGACATGAGCGTTGCGGGCACCCCGCCAGACATGAGCGTTGCGGGCACCCCGCCAGACATGAGCGTTGCGGGCTTGTCGCAAGGTAGAGAGTCAACCAGATTGTGGATCTCAGGTAGCTCTCTTTCAGACCTGGTTACCCTAAGGAGGGTTCTCCTAGGCCCGGACAGTATAGGAGGTCCTAACTCAACCTGTGCCACGTCCTCAGTGATCCTACTGTGGGACCTGGGCACAGGAAAACCACCGCTTGGCACAGACTCCGCGACCTTGCCGCCATAGTGCATGAGCGTCCCTGCAGAACCAGATTGCAAGAGTGCGGCATCGCCGCCAGATAGCAGGATTGCAGTCTTACTGCTAGAGTACATGATTTTGGTCTCTCCACTAGATTTCGTGAATGCGGCCCTGCAGAACCAGATTGCAGGAGTGTCCCTGCAGAACCAGATTGCAGGAGTGTCCCTGCAGAACCAGATTGCAGGAGTGTCCCTGCAGAACCAGATTGCAGGAGTGTCCCTGCAGACCCAGATTGCATGAGCGTACCTGCAGAACCAGATTGCATGAGCGTACCTGCAGAACCAGAAGCACCCTCCAAACATAAGGGCTTTTTCAACATCACTTGGGCTGCTTCAGTAGCAGTCTCAGCAGGAGGGGAACCATTAAAAACTAGGCTCAAAGCCTGAATAAATTGGCCCATGCGTTGGATCTGCTTCTCCCTTCTAGCAGTGATTTTATCAAGCTTGGACATAACCAGGAGTAAATCTGTCGAATCCATGTTAAGTGACTGTCGTAATGTAACGGTGAGCTACAGCACTCACCTCAGAAAGTGTATTTGGATCCTTCAGGACAGATTTCTAAAGACAAGACTAGGAAAGGCTGTAATCTGATCTCCCAAGCCAGGGAGTAACGGGACTGAGAGAGCAACCAAGCTCAATTGGCTTCAAGGCCAAGAGACCGCTTAGTGCAAACACGATACTTCAAAGAGAACAGATACTTGAACAAAAACAGAATAGGAAAGATAGTGGAGGACAGACCTAACAAAAGCAACTAAGCTCAATTGGTTTCTGGACCAAAAATACTGCTTAGTGCAACACATAGATAAGGACATACAATGTAGGAATCAGTGTATACAAGCCTGCAGGGGAGGCCTTCAAGCAGAGCTTAGATACTGTTATAGCACAGATACAGACAGACAGAGTATATATTATACAAGAAGCAGGGCAGGACTTCAACTGGACTCTGGAAGCACGCAGAACTGGAAGCCTTGCGATTAGGACTCACAACCAGTAAAACGAACATAAGACATAAATCATAAGGCTGAACATGAACAAGAGAGACAAGAACCATAAAGGCAAAACATACACAAGAACAAGAAGTACCAGGCAAAAGTACACAAGGGATAATCAAGAGAGTCGTCAGAAGGGATAGCCGGGTCGAAACGTGATCAGGGTCCTCGAACAGAAATGGGTCAGCAACAGATCAATCAGAATATAGCAGGAAACAAGACTCCTCCAAACTAGACACCACGACAGTCCAAGGAGCACCTTCTCTCAGCCTCTTTTAAAGGCTGATGGCTCCTTGGACTTATGCTTGGCTCCGCCCCCTCAGATGCCATTTTGCCAGCCCTTACTACTGGCAACAGGCTAGCCAGCGATGCCACCTGGTGCCCTGACCCCCCAGGGAGCGCTGCGAGGGCCATGGATGTGACAGTTAGGCTATAAGGCCCGTGTCAGACGAACGCATTGATCACGTCCGTGTTGCCGCACATTTTAACGTCCGTCGTAGCATAAAAGTATGATCAATAGAGACTCACACACACAGAAGTGTGGACGCACAACGCACGTGGCACCGGACGCAATTTAGGAAAGAACATCAAACCGCTAGGACGGACGCACAGAGTGTGCCACGTCCGCATAGCTTTGTGTGTGAGTGATGGTACGTAGTCAGACGGACTGCATTTCTGATGTCCAGCATTTTTGACGGACAAAATGTTTTTTCATATCATGTATCAAATTTTTTCATTTTTCATATTAATTTTATTTCCCATTTACGTCAGTCCAAAAAAACGCAGTAAAAAAAAAAATGGACCGTGTGGCGTCTACAGTATCATCAGTCAGAAACTACGTCAGTTGTGCACGGACGCGCAGTGTGCTCAGAATGCGCTCGTCTCACATTACCCTTAAGGCTAGGGGTGTGGTGGAATGGAGGAAAGTCCTGAAAGCAAACAGAGGTTACTTAGAGAATAAATACAGTGCTTCTTGTAAATCACGTGGTTTCTGTGAAGTCCAGCATGAAGTGAAAGCAGACTGATTTTAGTTCTTGTGCATAGGGATGTGCGTTTCGGGTTTCGGAATTTTCACGAAATTTCCCGATTCGTGTTTTCGGATGCGGCCGATTTTCCGAAAATTTTTAGATCCGAAAATGGCAGATCCGAAAAGTTTTCCGAGCCGAAACAAAATATTTTCGGAATTTTCGAATGGACTTGAAATGTGTCAAATCGAAATTTATTGCTTTGAAACGAGGAGAACAGACGTTCCGAAAAAACGAAAATTTCCAAAATCACGAAAAGTAGATACAAAAAACGAGCAAACAGACACGAAAATACAAAAAATGGTCGATATTCCGAAAAAAAAAGTACACGAAAACGAGTCGAGCCGAACCGAAACAGAAATCGGTCGAAACGAGCCGAATCGAAAAGTTTAAACATCCGAAAAATCTAACCGAATCGAACCGAAAAAAAAAATCAGTGCACAAGCCTACTTGTGCACAGTCTCAAAATATATACTAAGGAGACACTGAATTAAAAAATCGTTTCCTGTTTCTTAAATAAAATGGGTAGATCTGACTGACAGCCTCTCAATTATTTTTTATTTATTTATTTTAGGTTTTATTTATTTATTTTTACTCACCTTTTGTCTGTTGGCGATGCACAGCTCCTACTCTTTAGCTCAGGGGCTCCCGTGATGGGGTCGATCACCTTGCAAGCTGGCACAACAAATTTACTATACTGTATGATTGCCCGCTGAATGTAGAAATATGGGTTTCTTACTAGAAGGAGAAAATACAGTTGTGTTCAAAATGATTCAACCCCCACTGAAATTGAGTGTTTTGGCCAGTTTGACATTGATTTTGATCATTCAGTCATCTTGCTTACAATTAAATCAAAGAGGCGCGTGTAGGTCAGACAAATATAACATAACATTTATAATGAAATAACCACAAATGTCTTTTCTGTGCTCACATCATCAGTTTTATTCAACCCCCAAGTGACATTCAATCTTAGGCTAGGGTCAGACGAACGCATTTTTCACGTGCGTTTAGCCGCACGAAATCACGGCCGTGCTAGCAGCAAATGACGTCCAATGCCGGGGAACATACGACGAACGGCCGCACGAAAGTTCGTCCGTGCAACGCAAGTGGCCAACGAACGCATTTTTTCGAGAACGTCAAACCGCTACTACTGACGTACAGCGTGCGCTGCGGCCGCATAGCGGCGTTGTCACGGTCCACCCCGTGTACCTTTCTAGCAAACCTGGATTTCTTTGTTCTTGGATTCCAGTCCAGGTTTTGCCCAGGCTAAGCACCATGTCCAGGCTCCTGGAGATCCAGGTTTTCCTGTCTAGCCCTGGAATTACAGCTGAGGCCCATCTGCTATCAAGCCTCCTTAAATAGCAGAGAGGCCCAACTAGCAGTGGTTCTGCATTATTGTACTCACAGACTGAGGTCACCTGGATGTGTGCAAACCTGCTCCTGCTTTATCATTTCCAGAGTATCCAGCGCTTTATCCAGTCTGTGGTCAAAACCCTCCAGGACACTACTCAAGCGGGTACTCTGAACCGTGTAGCCCACTATCCCCTGTGTATGGAGATCTACCTGTGTTTACCACCGTCTCTGACCCTGTTGATATCAAGGTACCACTGTCAACCGTCTGGATTTATTCCTAGTGGATCCTGTCTGCAGTCTGGGACTGCATAGTCCACTATCCTGACTCTCCATCCAAGAACTCTCCGGGACTTTATTATTTCGTTATTCAAGTGCCTGCTGCCAAGGCCTATTTAAGTTTCATTAAACTCATTCCTTGTGTTATTCCTGTCTGGCCTCTCCTCTGTGTCGCCGCCTGCTGGGCTCTCACCTGACCCGCACACGCCATGTGACAGAATGCAGAACCCATCTTACTACGAGTCTGCGGTGATACAGGCGGTGGTGGCATCCATGAAAATGGCTGTGGAGAACTTCCTGCAGCAACTGGACTCTTTGCTGCTGAAAGTGCTGCAAGGATTAAGGGGCACCTCACCTAAGGTGCGCTCTTCAACTTCGATGTCTGGCTGCAGGAGACCCTTGTCTGAGGAGGAACGCTCCAGGAGGAGGTCTTTGGGACTGTGTTTCTATTGTAGTGCGGGCTCACATTTCATATCTGCGTGCCCTGTGCGCCCACCCAAGCCATCCCCTGTACAGACCAGAGTCAACCCTGTTACTCCTGCTTCTCAACTGGTTGCTCCTCCTGTGTCTGTGCATGCCAACAGAAAAAAGACTTTACCTGCTGAGTCCTTGCCATCAATGTCCAAGAGAACTCCTATTGCCAAAGCTCGACAGCACCCTGTCTCTGCCAGCCCTTGCCAAACTACTATCAAGCCTCGCCAGGTCACAGCCAAGTCATGCCCAGTCTCAATTCCTGCCAAGTCTCGCCAAGCTGCTGTCAAGCTTCGCCAGCCCACAGTCAAGCCTCGCCCAGTCTCTGCTCCTGCTAGGCCTCGCCAGGCAACCACAGTTGGCAAGTCTCGCCACACTCCGGTACCCAGATCTAAGAGACCTGAATTTAGGGAAACCTTCTCTGATTTGGAGAGTACAGAGGAGGACTCCCTCTCTGATTACTTGGAGACCCCGCCATCTGAGCCTGCTGACATTGAACCCATGGACATGGAACCTACCTTGCCCACAGATTTGGAGCCTTATATGCCCATGGAGGTTGCTTTGACACGGACTACGGAGGTCGCTGCCCTGCAACCTGCAGGATCTCGAGAGGTCGCTGCCCTGCAACCTGCAGGATCTCGAGAGGTCGCTGCCCTGCAACCTGCAGGATCTCGAGAGGTCGCTGCCTGCAACCTGCAGGATCTCGAGAGGTCGCTGCCCTGCAACCTGCAGGATCTCGAGAGGTCGCTGCCCTGCAACCTGCAGGATCTCGAGAGGTCGCTGCCCTGCAACCTGCAGGATCTCGAGAGGTCGCTGCCCTGCAACCTGCAGGATCTCGAGAGGTCGCTGCCCTGCAACCTGCAGGATCTCGAGAGGTCGCTGCCCTGCAACCTGCAGGATCTCGAGAGGTCGCTGCCCTGCAACCTGCAGGATCTCGAGAGGTCGCTGCCCTGCAACCCGCATGTTCTCCAGCCTTCGCTGCCCTGCAACCCGCATGTTCTCCCGCCGTCGCTGCCCTGCAACCCGCATGTTCTCCAGCCTTCGCTGCCCTGCAACCCGCATGTTCTCCAGCCGTCGCTGCCCTGCAACCCGCATGTTCTCCAGCCGTCGCTGCCCTGCAACCCGCAGGTTCTCCAGCCGTCGCTGCCCTGCAACCCGCAGGTTCTCCAGCCGTCGCTGCCCTGCAACCCGCAGGTTCTCCAGCCGTCGCTGCCCTGCAACCCGCAGGTTCTCCAGCCGTCGCTGCCCTGCAACCCGCAGGTTCTCCAGCCGTCGCTGCCCTGCAACCCGCAGGTTCTCCAGCCGTCGCTGCCCTGCAACCCGCAGGTTCTCCAGCCGTCGCTGCCCTGCAACCCGCAGGTTCTCCAGCCGTCGCTGCCCTGCAACCCGCAGGTTCTCCAGCCGTCGCTGCCCTGCAACCCGCAGGTTCTCCAGCCGTCGCTGCCCTGCAACCCGCAGGTTCTCCAGCCGTCGCTGCCCTGCAACCCGCAGGTTCTCCAGCCGTCGCTGCCCTATCGAACTTCGCCAAGGGCGCCGACCCAGTGAGCCATGCCAAGGGCGCTGCCCCTCCGGTCTTCTACAAGGGTGCTGCCCCTCCGGTCTTCTACAAGGGCGCCGACCCAGTGAGTCATGCCAAGGGCGCTGCCCCTCCGGTCTTCTACAAGGGCGCTGCCCCTCCGGTCTTCGACAAGGGCGCCGACCCACTGAGCCGTACCAAGGGCGCTGCCCCACTGAGCAGTACCAAGGGCGCTGCCCCACTGAGCCGTACCAAGGGTGCTGCCCCATCGAACTTTGCCAAGGGTCCATCACCCAATGTACTTCTTGCTCCTGAGGGCTGCGTCTGGGCATCCAATGGCACGTTGGTCCGAAAAGAAAACCTGCCACATTTTGAGAGGGCCCTACGTGCTTATGGCGACGTTTATGGCAATCAAGACTCTGGGTACGTTGGAGGGTGGTGATTTGTGCTTCATTCCCTGTTCCAGCCTCAGTGCCCAGTGGGCACCCATCAGGGGGGGGGGGTACTGTCACGGTCCACCCCGTGTACCTTTCTAGCAAACCTGGATTTCTTTGTTCTTGGATTCCAGTCCAGGTTTTGCCCAGGCTAAGCACCATGTCCAGGCTCCTGGAGATCCAGGTTTTCCTGTCTAGCCCTGGAATTACAGCTGAGGCCCATCTGCTATCAAGCCTCCTTAAATAGCAGAGAGAACCAACTAGCAGTGGTTCTGCATTATTGTACTCCCAGACTGAGGTCACCTGGATGTGTGCAAACCTGCTCCTGCTCCTGCTTTATCATTTCCAGAGTATCCAGCGCTTTATCCAGTCTGTGGTCAAAACCCTCCAGGACACTACTCAAGTGGGTACTCTGAACCGTGTAGCCCACTATCCCCTGTGTATGGAGATCTACCTGTGTTTACCACCGTCTCTGACCCTGTTGATATCAAGGTACCACTGTCAACCGTCTGGATTTATTCCTAGTGGATCCTGTCTGCAGTCTGGGACTGCATAGTCCACTATCCTGACTCTCCATCCAAGAACTCTCCCGGGACTTTATTATTTCGTTATTCAAGTGCCTGCTGCCAAGGCCTATTTAAGTTTCATTAAACTCATTCCTTGTGTTATTCCTGTCTGGCCTCTCCTCTGTGTCGCCGCCTGCTGGGCTCTCACCTGACCCGCACACGCCATGTGACAGGCGTGTGTGCGTGATTAGGAGACGTCAGACGCTGCTAATGTCCGGCTAACATAACGTCCAGACACAAAAAGTGTTTGTTTTATTGATGATCCGTACAAAATCACGGATGAAAAGGCGCATCGTATGACCGCTATCGCGTATTCCGGGAAAAAATACGTACGTTCGTTCGAACGCACTTTTTCACGGACAACGTGAAAAATGCGTTCGTCTGTCCCTAGCCTTAGTACTTAGTACAACATCCTTTTACAGTTATAACAGCTTTTAAACGTGAAGCATAGCTTGACACAAGTGTCTTGCAGCGATCTACAGGTATCTTCGCCCATTCGTCATGGGCAAAAGCCTCCAGTTCAGTCACATTCTTAGGCTTGCGCACTGCAACTGCTTTCTTTAAGTCCCACCAGAGGTTCTCAATGGGATTTAAGTCAGGTGACTGCGATGGCCACTCCAAAATGTTCCAGCCTTTAATCTGCAACCATTTTCTAGTGGACTTGGAGGTATGCTTGGGATCATTGTCCTGTTGAAAGGTCCAACGTCTCCCAAGCCTCAGGTTTGTGACGGACTGCATCACATTGTCATCCAATATCTCCTGGTACTGAAGAGAATTCATGGTACCTTGCACACGCTGAAGCTTCCCTGTACCTGGAGAAGCAAAACAGCCCCAAAGCATGATTGACCCCCCGCCATGCTTCACAGTAGGCAAGGTGTTCTTTTCTTCATAGGCCTTGTTCTTCCTCCTCCAAACATAGCGTTGATCCATGGGCCCAAACAGTTCTAATTTTGTTTCATCAGTCCACAGAACACTATCCCAAAACTTCTGTGGTTTGTCCACATGACTTTTGGCATACTGCAGTCGACTCTTCTTATTCTTTGGAGACAGCAAGGGGGTGCGCCTGGGAGTTCTGGCATGGAGGCCTTCATTACGCAGTGTGCGCCGTATTGTCTGAGCTGAAACTTCAGTACCCACATCTGACAAATCTTTTCTCAGTTCCTCAGCAGTCACACGGGGACTTTTCTCCACTCTACGCTTCAGGTAGCGCACAGCAGTCGAAGTCAGCATCTTCTTTCTGCCACGACCAGGTAGCGTTTCAACAGTGCCCTTTGCCTTGAATTTGTGAATGATGCTTCCTATGGTCCTCTTGGTATGTTTAACATCTTTGCAATCTTCTTATAGCCATTGCCCTTCCTGTGAAGAGTAATCACCTCTTCTCATGTCTTCCTGGACCATTCTCTTGACTTCACCTTGTTTGTAACCACACCAGTAAATGTCTAGAAGGAGCTGAGTATCACAGTCATTTTAAAGCTGCCTAATTGGTGCTTATTATGCTTTATTGCTGCTCCGTGACATCCACAGGTGTTTTCAATACCTGATTGAAACACTTGAATGAACCTCTGTTCTTCAGAGTGGTAGTCTTTAAGGGGTTGAATAATTGTGTCAATGAAGAATTCACAAAAGAAACATTTACTACTGTATTACAAAACCAATTGATGTCATTTTAGTTGCATATGGTTCTTTAAAAAGTCCTTGTAGGATTTCATTCTGAATACAATTACAAATGTCACTAAATTCCCTAAAACCGTTTACAGCATTGGGGGTTGAATAATTTTGAACACAACTGTATGAGAAAAGAGGGCGGCCGCTAGTCTGGATCTCTGCGCAAGATCTCTCTGAAATCTGTGGAATGGCTGCCTGCATGATTTCAAACAGAAAAGCCATGACATTGGGCATCTCACATAAATACACCCCTTTGATGCAATATTCAATAAAACAAATGCCAGAGTGTAAATACCTCCCGCACAGGGATGCCCGATGCTCGTTTCGTGTAACTGCGGTTCTTACTGTACAGACACTTTTACTGTAAAAGCATGAACTTCACGGAGGTTGCACGTTCTGTGCCTTAACCTGTGTCTACTGTACAATAGTGTATTTTGCTGCCTGATGCGGTTGAAAAGTTACTCACAGCCTGGACCTGGTGATAACAGATTCTGCTTCTGCGGAATGCGTCAGCAACAGCTGAAAAAAATCCCCCAAAAATCACATACTCACCTCCCATCCCGCGGCGAGAACAGCGGCTCCATCCGCTTCTTCTTCCTTGCCAGGAGCAGAGAAAAACTTGGGAAAAAAGTCCCCCAGTCTCCCTCTTTGAATCACTCCGCTGACCTGCCGGATCTCATGAGAGGCGAGATCCTGCAGGACATGTGACCGGCAGTGGAAACCTCAATGGAGGGGATGCTCGCAACGGCACTTATTGCTGCATCAAGCATCCTGAAGCTTAGTGCCACGTTACGGCGCAGGCTGCTGAATTAGCGCCTGCACCGTAACATCACGCTAAAACGGGGACGTTAAAGAGAGACCTGCAGGCGCACATTATCCACCTTAGCGTCCCCGTTTTAGCGTAAACTTAACAGGGTTATCCAAAGAGATTTGGCTATTAAGAGAGCAGGCAATTCACCAAATTTTGGCGAATTGCCTGCACATACGGTGCCTGTTCGAGGGCAGTGAAATCCCCATAGAGAAGCACTGCTTCATCTATTGAGAGAACACAAACCAGCAGTGAAAAGTTGCCGAAATGCCCTGCCCATTGACAGGTTTATTCAGGTGAATCCCATAGGCTTCAATGTTAAAAATATTCCTGTTTTAATTCAATATCTAATAAACCGTTCATTATAAAATTCGGTAGTAAAAAGTCTCTTTATCCATAGATTTTTTAGGCTCTTTTAAGCAATTTTGGGGATTTTTTTGCAAAAAAAAATTTCCGTTTTTTTTTACGGTTTCTCTTTTTTCTGTAACAGCCCTTTTTATTATCATTCATTGGATTTTATATGTAAATATTAGCCGTTTTCGCACAGTATTTTGTTTGCAAACAGCATTTCACTTTTCAAACATTCAAGCGAACTGTTTTGTTTTTTTCACTCCATTCTTCTGCGGCGTCGGGTTTTTCCAGTGGCTGCTCTGCCATGTGATCGGCTCCTGCTCAGGTTTTTCCGGCGTCTTCGGCAGATTAATCCAGATGTTTTTGCGGGTTTCAGTGTGTATTCGCCTGGGTTTTGCGGTGAGTGTTCGGCAGGTTTTCGGCGGCTTTTCCCTGCATTACAGCGGCCCTGTGGTGCTTGCTGAA
Source organism: Leptobrachium leishanense (assembly GCA_009667805.1). Taxonomy (NCBI): domain Eukaryota; kingdom Metazoa; phylum Chordata; class Amphibia; order Anura; family Megophryidae; genus Leptobrachium; species Leptobrachium leishanense. Next base: position 163,551,073 of record CM019069.1, read on the forward strand.
GGGTCGCCGAAATGGGATCGCCAAATCGCACTGAATTGAAGAGAACAAAAAGTCACCGAACGTGACTTTGATTCTCTTTGAATAACCCTGTTAGTAATATTGCCCAAGGTGTTCAAAGAGATTGCGGATAACGCGATTCATGGGTCAACACAGCAAAAGCATCTCTGTATAAATAAATGTTTATTTATCTCCATTTGTAAAAAGTTCATTCATATGTAAGTACCACAAAAAATATAATAATTAAGGGTGTATGGGTGTCTTTTTAGGGGTTCCTCCATATATTCAGGGTGTGCGGGTGTGTTTTTAGGGGCTCCTCCATATATTCAGGGTGTGCGGGTGTGTTTTTAGGGGCTCCGCCATATATTCAGGGTGTGCGGGTGTCTTTTTAGGGGTTCCTCCATATATTCGGGGTGTGCGGGTGTCTTGTTAGGGGCTCCTCCATATATTCAGGGTGTGCGGGTGTCTTGTTAGGGGCTCCTCCATATATTCAGGGTGTGTGGGTGTCTTGTTAGGGGTTCCTCCATATATTCAGGGTTTGCGGGTGTTTTAGTGGTTCCTCCATATATTCAGGGTGTGCGGGTGTCTTTTTAGGGGTTCCTCCATATATTCAGGGTGTGCGGGTGTTTTAGGGGTTCCTCCATATATTCAGGGTGTGCGGGTGTCTTTTTAGGGGTTCCTCCATATATTCAGGGTGTGTTTTTAGGGGCTCCTCCATATATTCAGGGTGTGTGGGTGTCTTGTTAGGGGTTCCTCCATATATTCAGGGTGTGCGGTTGTCTTTTTAGGGGCTCCTACATATATTCAGGGTGTGTGGGTGATGTTTTCCACAACCGTGTTTATATTCTTACTTAATTGGTTGAGTTGTATAAAAACAGTCACTTACTTCCGTATAAGCAAGTTGTAGTTTATTAATCGGTGTAGACCAGTTTCCTCACAGAGCTGCCTCATAACACTGCTCTGCTTCAGCCGCCATTTTACATCTACCAGAACATTCCCCCCCAACTGACAACAGGAAGTGAAAAATCACCTCAGAGCAGAGCAGGAAGTAGGAAGGCAAAAGAAAAGCGATGCATCATTCACAACCAACAGTCGATACGTCACAATACACACACACCATATATTCTTACACAGTCTAACAACCCATACATCACATTTCCTTCCCTTCAACAAAAACTTTTTCTTAAAATAATAAAAATAAAGAAAACATAAATGGGTAAAAGTCAGCAACAATAAATGAACTGTAACATGTCTAATCATTCTGTATCATTTTGTTCAGGTCTTCTCCTACTCGAATGCCATTGACGCCTTCTCACTAAAGAGTTTCTCCTACTATAGTCCCTTAACAGATCTTGCGTTTGCCAGCGGCTTGTGGCCCTTCTCACCCTTGGGGAATGGCGATTATTTCCTTGTTCAAGGCCTGTATTTTCACCCGTACTGTGTCCTGGAACTTCTTGTTCTCGAGTTTCGTTGGGCATCACCTCCAAATGTGTTCCTTTTGATATCTTGAAGATTATTTCTATCCTGAGCCTCAGGAGCAGGGATACTGCAGACGTCAGGAGAGTCATCATGCCAAACTCCATGCCAGATATCCGTGTCTGATTCGAGGGATGACTCTGACGGCTTTGATAAGTCTTCTGTTGTATGTGGTCGAAGTTGATTTGTATGTCTCCTTGTGCAAAATCCATCTGAGGTGACAACTTCATAGTGTGCTGAGCCCAGAACTGCTTTTATCACCGCTGATTGCCAACGATTGGCCCGATTATACACGCGTATCCAAACAGAATCCCCTTTCTGATAACAACGACCTGCTTTTCCACCTTGCATCTTTGATTGTTGCTGGATGACTCTATTTTGAATCTCAGGTTTTAGAAGATCCAACTTTGTCCTGAGTACTCGGCCTAACATAAGGCAGGCTGGAGGTTGTCCAGTGGTTGGATGAGGTGTATTCCTATACTGTAGGAGGAAATCCGACAGATGTTGTTCAGGCCTCTTTCCCTCTGCTCTTAAGCTCCTCAGAAAACCTTTGAGCGTTTGAACAAAATGTTCTGCTTGACCATTAGTCGCAGGATAATATGGTACTGTTCGATGATGATGAATACCATTTTTTTAAGAAAAGCTTTAAATCGCTCAGAAACAAATTGTGGGCCATTATCTGAAACAAGCTCTCTGGGCAGGCCAAAAGTTGCAAATAGTTTCTGTAATGCCTTTATAGTAGCATCCGCAGTGGTCTCTGACATGAATATAACTTCGGGCCATTTAGAATGTGCATCCACCACAATCAGATACATTTCATTTTCCACTGGTCCAGCAAAGTCCATGTGAATTCTCTGCCATGGTGATAAAGGCCAGGTCCAAGGTTGTACCCTACCATGTGGCAAGTCACGTTGTGCTTGGGCACATCCAATGCAACCTTTAACATAGCGGCACTGGTGTATTTTGGCCTAGGCGGCCCGCCGGGTGGCCCCACCCCTAAATTTTTTTTTATTTTTTTTTTACTTTTGCAAACTATTTTACCAGGAAGGAAACATTGAGATGTCACTAATTTTCAAGTATGTCCTGGGTAGGCAACGCCTAGGCTTTCACTTTCCAGGGGGCAACAAAAAACCTCACCACTAATTGGGTTACTCACAGAGCACCGAAATGACGCCAACATTTTGGTGTTCTGTAGTTCCCTGCACTTCGGGGAATAAAATTTCCCCACCCTGCAGTGAATTCATCATTCACCGCAGGGTCCCCAAAGTGCATGGAGTCGGCCGCTGTATGCTGCCACCGCAAACCCATGGCCTGCTGTTTTCAAAAGAACTACTGAACGAAAATGTCTGGAATTTACATATAAGATCCTATGATTGATAATAAAACGTTCTGTTACAGAAAAAGAAGAACCGATATTAAAAAAAGGGGGGGGGATTTTGCCAAAAAAATTCTGAAAAATTACTAAATGGTACTAAAAAAAAAAAATAATAAAAGACTTTTTACTGCAGATTAAAATAATAAGTGGTTTATTAGATATTGCATAAAAACGGGAATATTTTTAACATTGAAACCTATGGGGTTCGCCTGAATACCTGAACCTGCTGATTGAAACCACCGAACATTAGGGTATTTCACTGACATTTCTCTGCTGTTTGGTGTTCTCTGAATAGATTAACCATTACTTCTCTATGGGGATTTGCACTGCCTTCAAACAGCACCGTACCTGCTGGCAGTTCGCCAAACTTGTGTGTGAGCATATCATAGAGCAGTGGTGTATTTAGAGGAGTGGCGGAGGACGGGCCGCCCCAGGTACCAGTGATTATTGGGGTGTCATTAGGGGGTACTAGGAGGTGCCACTGTGTGTCAGCTTTGAGCTGTGTTCTCAAACAACGAGCAGCGGAGCATGGCGTTTGCATACGGAATAAAATCAAATAGAATAAAAATCCCCCTCTCCTCCCTCCATAGCTCCTCCCCTGCCCCGCAGCAGCTCTAGGAGGGGGATGTGATTTGTGTGCAGAGAGAGAAGATGACTGTAAACGGCAGGTAAAGGGGGGGGGTTATCAGCAGAATATGAAGCCCTGTCTGCTTACTGCTGTTTAAAGTGGACCTTTCCTTAACCAGCACTGCAGTGATAGAAATTTGTCATTGAGCTGCCTGGCTCCTGGTGAGGCTGCGTGCGTGCAGGTCACACTCAGTCCGGCCAGTCAGGTGGTACTGAGTCTCAGTACCACCTGACTGGCTGTACCACGTGACACGCACGCAGCTGCCCACCCTTTCGTTAACATGGACTGTCACTCTATTCTGGACTGAACACCCACCAGGAAGGGAATCAAAGCCACGGTGCACCCTCTGGCAGTGGCACCCCACTGCTGACAAGATGGCTCCACGCACAGGCACAGCCGCGATCCTAACATGGCCTGGAGGGACCTCCTGCTGAGTCTGTACACAGTCCCTGCTGACTGCACACAGCCCTACCGCGGACGGAGGCCGGTAAATGTAGAATAAATAATTGTTGTGTGCTCATATACACTCGGTTTGCTGGGAGTTTTATTGCAGTGGATTCTGATATGCTGACACACACCACACATTGCATTGCTGGGAGTTTTATTGCAGTGGATTCTGATGCACTCATACACACCGCACATTGCATTGCTGGGAGTTTTATTGCTGTGGATTCTGATACGCTGACCCGCACATTGCATTACTGGGAGTTTTATTGCTGTGGATTCTGATACGCTGACATACACCAAACATTGCATTGCTGGGAGTTTTATTGCTGTGGCTTCTGTGATACACACTGCATAGTACTGTGAGTTTTATTGCCTTGGAGCTCTGGGTGTAACGTTGGGAGCTTCCAGCCCTACCTGTGTGCTTGAGGGCAGCATGTCTGATGCTGCTCGCTGACCAATGCCCGGTTTAAATGGAGACAGGCAGGGAGGTGGCTGCATGAGGCGCGGCTTGTGTGGGGGGCGTGGCCTGGTGAAGGTCTTTAAAAACCCTCATTGTATTCTCAGCAGTTGCCAGATCGTGGTTATCCATACCTGAGCTCCTTGTACCTGACTGCTATATTGAATTAACCCGTTATTGACCTCTGCTTGTTTCTGACTATTCTGCCTTCTGTTGCCCTAGACCATTTTCTTATACTACGCCACTGCTCTGATATCGACCCGGCTATTCCATTTGACCATTCAGAACTCTGTATTCCTGATTCTGGCTCGGCTGACTACTCCCTGTGTTGTTAACCCTTTCTGTCTAGCTAGTTTACCTGGCCAATTCTAAGGACCAGACAGTTAGAGATCTTTCACGGCTACTCTGTTGGTAGCTTCTGGGCTCTGTGGAGTGTGGGGTGTTAAGTACTGCGTGGTGGTATCTGGGAACCGTGACTTTACGATCTGGCCACTATGGATCCCGCAGACCTAACACAGCACTTGGCTAACTTTGTATCCAGACAGGATGAGCAGGATCATAGGATGGATCAGTTTGCTATTGCCTTACAAACTATCCTGAGTCGTACGGCTCACCTGGAACCAGCTGGGGTTGCACCCCCGCTTAATATACCTGTGTCCCCTGTCGTTCAGACATCCCAGGTACACATGACCGCTCCTATGAGGTTTGACGCTACTCCCTCAGAGTGCCGGGGATTTTTGGTCCATGTGGATATTCATTTTAAATTAAATCCACAGATGTTTTTCTCTGACATTGCCAAAGTGGGGTTCATTATTAATCATCTGTCTAGCAGAGCATTGACATGGGCGACTCCGTTATGGGAGGCAGAGAAGCCTATCATACGGGATTATAAAGAATTCATAGCCGAGTTACAACGTACATTTAATCCTACCAGAAAGGCCACGGTAGCTGGCAAATCCTTGTTCCGCATACGTCAAGGGAACAGGACTGTTTCTGATTATGCCATAGAATTTAAAACCTTGATCTCTGATGTGAACTGGACAAATGAGACACTGGTTCTGGCTTTTATGGAGGGGTTATCAGAGTCATTGATGCATGAATTGGCTCCACGTAATCTACCTGAGGTATTGTGTGAACTCATTGTTTATTGTATAGATCTGGATAATCAGATAAGGGACAGAAGGACTCCAAGAGAGAAGCCCAAGAGACCGTTACCTAGGTTGGCCCCTGTCTTTCAGGCACCACCAGAGAGTCATCTCCTCCCTCTGAGCCTATGCAACTAGGCCGTACTAGGCTTACAGAGGAAGAGAGAACAAGGCGTTTTCGTGAGGGATTGTGCCTGTATTGTGGGTCATGTACGATTTCAATGTCCTACTCGTCCTAAGATGTATGATAAGCCGGAAAAACTACCGCACCTAAGGCAGCTGAGGAGACAGGCCTTGGTGTGACGTGCATGTCTCCTGTCAAAGACACTAAACTTATGTTACCAGTATCCTTGGCTTGGGAGACCAAGACCACACATACTACCGCTTTTTTGGATTCTGGGGCTGCTGGCAACTTTATCGATGTTAACTACGCTTCTTCCATTTCTCTACCTCTGGTTGTAAGAGAGACACCCTTAGCCATCGAAGCCATAGACGGCAGACCGTTATCCTGCCCTAGGATTACTCACGATACGGTTACAGTGGTTCTTACCACTGGTCTCTTGCATAAAGAAGAAATCATATTTCAAGTTATCCATTCACCTTCCAATCCTGTTGTACTTGGTTTCCCTTGGTTGGTGGAACATAATCCTGTTATTGATTGGGCTAAGGGAGAGATACTGTCTTGGAGTCCTGCTTTGTTTTGGGACTTGTTTATACCCATTCAGCATGTCGGTGCCCTGAACACACCCACAGCTCCTCCATTGTCTACAGAGGTTCCTGACCAATACGCCGACCTCAGGGCTGTATTTGATAAAAGAGAGGCAGAGAAACTGCCTCCACATAGACCATATGATTGTGCCATTGATATTCATCCTGGTACCATGCCTCCTCGAGGCAAAGTATATCCTCTTTCCATAAAGGAGAACCAAATTATGGAAGAGTACATAAAGGAGAATTTGGAGAGAGGTTTTATCCGACGTTCCTCTTCTCCAGCAGGGGCTGGGTTCTTTTTCGTGTCTAAAAAAGAGGGAGATTTACGCCTGTGTATCGATTATAGGGGGCTTAACAAGATCACCATTAAGAACGTGTACCCTATCCCTCTTGTCACGGAATGGCCCAACACCCTCAGCCAGGGGCGGTTCATGGGGGCATGGAGGACCATGGACACTTAGGTGCTGTGACACCCGCGGAGTTATAATTGCTTTATTTAGATGTGGATTTTATGTGTGGTGTAATAAAGTGTCCCCGGTTGTGTTGTGAAATGTATTTCCCTTTGTCTGCCTTGCCCGCCGCCATTTTCCGATTGCCTCGTGGCTGTTATCAGATTATTCGATTCGGAAAATGGCCGATTCGGACCATCCGGTCGAATCGCAAAATGGCCGATTCGGACCATCCGGTCCGAATCGGCAACTCCCTGAGCGGTTATGGCCAATGGGGCTTGAATGGGCGGGCAGGGATTCCCATTGTATTCATAATTTGTGTAAAGTTAATAAATGAAGGTGCTGTGAATAATTAAACTCAGATTTACCAGCGCATCCAGCCTCGCCTGATGTCTTTTATTTCTCTGCCGCATCTTCTGTTCTGAGTACTCCCCGCAGTCTCAGAGTGCGGTGTCCAGCAGACAACCGAACCGAGCGCCCTGTGCCTGCATCTCGCATCAGGACAGCGGCGCAGCGGTTGGTTTTCGGTTCCGAGAAGATCCGAGCAGAGATCCGATCAGAAGGTGCGGCCGCGTACCGCGCTTCGACACCGCCGGGGAACGTGATAAGTTCCGAAGATTCAGCCGCTACCGCTAGGATCCGAATTGTCCGCCGGCTCCACGTAAGATCCGAAAAGTCCTCCGTCATCCGATCCGAATATTCCTCAGCGGCAGATCCGATCGCCGCATTCGCCGGCCGCTCCACAGACGTTCCGCACCCACAAAGGTCAGTGAACCAGCTGCTCGAGACGCTGAGTACCGTATGGCTCAGTGGTCGGGCTGGTTCTAGGCAGGGGTCCCCTCCACCGCCCGTTAACCCTTCCCCAGGGTCACGCCAGGTCGCACGAGACGCCGAGTGACGCGTCACTCGGTAGTCGGGCCAACGGTAAGCGCCGGGCCACGCAGATAGAGCACACCCGCAGGCGGACAACATCCCATTCCGTCATACTGGTGGCAGCGGTGGGATAGCTCTCTGCAGGCCCCAGGGGACCCTCATCATGACCGGGTACGGTGCCTACAAGCGGGACGTCCTGCGTGGCATGCTGGAGAACCGGGGAGGCGCCCCGGGCTCCAAGAGCCGGGAGGCCATGATGGAGGAGCTAAGGAGGATGGACCAAGAGGTGGCGTTCGCAGCATTGCCTGCTGATATCGCGCCTGCAACCGTCCCCGCCGAGCCCGAAGACAGCGGCTTTTGCCGGAAGATGCGAGAGCGGCTCACCATGATGGGTCCGGCCCCATCGGAGGCTGAGGTGCGGAATCTGGTCAGAGAACTCAGCCAGGAAGAGGAGCGGGAGAAAGAGCGGGTGCATGAGCTACGGCTGGCGGAAGTGCGAAGCCGACGGAGCAGCCGGTCCCCTTCGGACCGCTCCACCGGGCGCAAAGTGCCCTTCCAGGCGTTCAAGGAGTTCCGGGAAGCAGAGGAGGAGATAGAGAGTTACCTCCAGGACTTTGAGCGCCTGTGCCGAGTACACGACGTGCACCGTGCCGACTGGGTAAGGATCCTGGCGTGTAAGCTGACCGGTCGGGCCGCCGAGGCCTATCGCACGGTGCCGGATGAAGAGGCCACCAGTTACTCGCACGTAAAGCAGGCGCTGCTGAGCAGGTTCGCCGTGACTTCAGAAGCCAGCCGGGTGAAGTTCCGGAACTCGCGCCGACCCAATGGCGCCACTCACGTGGAGTGGGCCCATCGGTTGCAGCGGGACTTACGCACTTGGTTCTCGGGTAGCAGAGCGGAGACGGTAGCGGAGATTACCCAGCTGCTGCTGCTCGAGCAGTTCTTCGAGCACACCCCCTCCGCTATCTGGGAGTGGGTGCGTGACAAGAAGCCCCAGACAGTGCAACAAGCAGCCACCTGGGCCGACGAATACACGGACACCCGGAAGATGTCTGGTGGGGAGCGATCCCTGCCCGTCCGCCCAGCCCTACCCGCTCCACCAACCCCATCCCTTCCGCCACCTCCACCACCGGCGGTCCGGACGCCGACGGCACGGCCCACCAGCCGGCCCAACAACGTGGCTAATGTCCGGTGCTATGGGTGTAATCAAGAGGGGCACTACAAGCAGTATTGCCCCAACCGACCGGAGTCGACCAGACCGCCCGCCAGGCCGTCGCCGACGGTCCATTGCTGCGACGCTGAAACTCCGTGGCCGGAAGCCCCGGAGGAATGGGAGCAGCTGCATGAGGCCGACCCCGTGCAAGCCGCCGCGGACGACAACCGTCGTCATCACCGCCGGGCGGTGTGGATAAACGGGCGGCCCGCTGAGGGGCTGCGGGACTCCGGGGCTACCATTACCCTGGTCCGGCCTCACTTGATTCAGCCGAGTGACCGTCTGCGAAGCACCGTTGCAGTACGGGTGGCCGGGGGAAAGGTGCTCCGGCTCGAGACGGCTCGGGTTCATCTGGACTGGGGGAACGGGAGAGGGAAGTGAGGGTGGGGTTGTTGAAGCAACTGCCGGCCGAGGTGCTCCTGGGTAACGACCTGGGGCGGCTAGTCTCTGCTTACTCCACAGATGCAGCTACCCCAGTAACCACTAGGCAACAGAGCCGACGCCACGACAGGGGCACTCCGAACGGGACCCAGGTGAGATCCCAACCGAAACCTGCTCGACCTTCCCGGCCTCCCAGACCTCCCCGACCTCCCAAACCTCCCCGACCTCCCAAACCTCCTCGACCACCCAGATCCCAGTTCGCCACCGCCCCCCATACCTCGACGGGTCCCGACTCTTCCCTTCCCACCTGACCTCCCTTCCCCGTGGAGTACCCCGGAGACGCTTCGCCACCAGACCCAGACCGACCCCACACTACAGGGCTACCGGGACCGAGCCGGTCAGGGCCTGGACGACCAGGGAAGGGGCAGGATAGAGTGGGAGGATGGGCTGCTCTACCGGTACACCGTGAGGGAGGGGTCCAAGAAGAGCCAGGGACCGCAGAAGCAGTTGGTGGTGCCTCAGGGCCCTAGGCAGGAGCTTCTGCGCTTGGCCCATGACATTCCGCTTGCAGGTCATCTAGGGCAGACGAAGACCCGGCACAGGTTGGCGCGCGCGTTTTTCTGGCCCCGCCTTAGCGAAGACACCCGCTTCTATTGCCGCACCTGCCCAGTTTGCCAAAAAACTGGGAAGGCCGGGGACCACCCGAAAGCACCCTTGCGTCCCATGCCCATCATTCAGGAGCCCTTTAGCCGGGTGGCGGTCGACATCATTGGACCGTTGCCACGGCCCAGTGCCACCGGTAAGAGGTACATCCTTACCGTAGTGGATTATGCCACCCGGTACCCCGAGGCCGTGCCCTTGGCCAACATCCAGGCGGACACCGTAGCGGACGCGCTCCTACGGGTGTTCACGAGGGTGGGGTTTCCCCGAGAAATCCTATCCGATCAGGGTACCCAGTTCACCGCTGAGCTCACCCAACAGCTCTGGCGTCTCTGTGGTGTGAGGGCGCTGCACAGCGCTCCGTATCACCCCCAGACAAATGGGCTGTGCGAGCGGTTTAATGGGACCCTGAAGCAGCTCATTCGGGCCTTCGTGTACGAAAGCAGGGATTGGGAGAAGTATCTACCCCACCTGCTGTTCGCCTACCGGGAGGTCCCTCAGGAATCCACCGGATATTCCCCCTTTGAGCTGCTGTATGGGCGCCAGGTGAGAGGACCCCTGGATCTGGTTAGGGCTCAGTGGGAGGGGGCACAGGAGGAAGATGGGGTTCCTGTGGTGGATTACGTGTTGAAGCTCCGGGAGCGCTTGGCAGACCTCGCGGGGTTCGTGCAGGAGAACATGGAGACGGCCCAGGCTCAGCAGAAGGCGTGGTACGACCGCGCTGCTTGCAGTCGCTCGTTCCTGGTGGGGCAGAAGGTTCTGGTGTTGAAGCCACAGCGGCAGAACAAGCTGCAGGCGGCCTGGCAAGGTCCCTACAAGGTGGTAACCCAGCTGGGGGATACCACCTATGTGGTTGTTAGCTGCGTGGACACCAGAATCCAGTGGACGTTCCACGTCAATATGCTGAAGGCCTTCCATGAGCGGCCAGAGACGGTGGACGCCATATGCGCGCCGGCTGCCGAGGAGACGGAACCCTTTCCGTTGGAGGAACTGCCGGGGGTAGCCAAGCAGCCTTCCGGGGTGGATCAGGTGCAGCTGGGGGAGGAGTTAGGACCCGAAAAACGGGCGCAGGCGCGGCAGCTGCTTCTTGCCTACCCGGGGGTTTTCTCAGCTCTTCCGGGCTACACTGACCAGGCCGTCCATCAGGTGGACACGCCCGGTCAGAGACCCCTTCGGCAACCCGCATACCGGCTCCCGGAAGCGGTCCGTGAGTCCATGCGGGCCGAGATCCGAGAGATGTTGGAGCTGGGGGTCATTGAACCGTCGGCCAGTCCATGGGCGTCGCCCGTGGTCTTGGTGCCCAAGAAAGACGGTACCACCAGGTTCTGCGTCGACTATCGGAGGATAAACGACTGTACCATTACAGACGCTTATCCCATGCCCAGAGTCGACGAGTTGCTAGACCAGATCTCCCGGGGTCATTTTCTGACCATGGTCGATCTGTGCAAGGGGTATTGGCAGATTCCCCTTGCCGAGGAGACGACCCCGAAGTCGGCCTTCATCACCCCGTTTGGTTTGTACCAATTTCGTGTCATGCCGTTCGGGATGAAGAACGCCCCTGCTACCTTCCAGCGGTTAATCGATCGCCTCCTCGATGGCCTCCAGGGATTCGCTTGCGCATACCTGGATGACATAGCCATCTATAGCCAGACCTGGGAGGAACACCTGTACCATGTAGGGACTGTCCTGGGCCGGATTAGGAACGCCAACCTGACCCTTAAGCCGGAAAAATGCAAAGTGGGGATGGCCGAAGTACAGTATCTGGGCCACCGGGTGGGGTGCGGGATACAACGGCCAGAGCCTGCCAAGGTGGAGGCTATCCTAGATTGGCCCACCCCTGTGACCAAGACCCAGGTTCTCGCCTTCCTGGGTACCGCGGGGTACTACAGGAAATTTGTGCCCCACTACAGTGACCTGGCCAAACCCCTGACTGATCTGACAAAGAAATCCCTGCCCCGCCAAGTCCTGTGGTCCCCGGAGTGTGAACAGGCCTTCCAGCAACTGAAGGCCGCCCTGACCCAAGCTCCCCTGCTAGCAGCTCCCAATTATAACAAACGTTTTGTTGTTCACACAGACGCGTCCATGTTCGGACTGGGAGCTGTCCTAAGCCAGGTGGGGGACGACGGGGGGGATCATCCAGTGGCGTTCATCAGCCGGAAGCTGTTACCCCGGGAGGTGGGGTATGCTGCGGTGGAGAAGGAGTGCCTGGCCTTGGTTTGGGCCCTACGGAAGCTCCAACCCTATGTCTACGGTCGGTCCTTCACCGTGATGACCGACCATAACCCCTTGGTGTGGCTCAACCGGGTGGCGGGGGAGAATGGCCGCCTGTTGCGGTGGAGCCTGGCTCTCCAACTCTTCAACTTTACAATCCAATATCGGCCCGGGTCGCAAAACGGTAATGCAGACGGGTTATCGCGGCAGTCGGCCCGGGAACCAGGGGATTGGGGAGCCCCGACTACCCCGGTACGACCCGTCGGGGTCCAACCGGGTGCGTCGGACCTTGGGGAGGGGGAGGAGTGTCACGGAATGGCCCAACACCCTCAGCCAGGGGCGGTTCATGGGGGCATGGAGGACCATGGACACTTAGGTGCTGTGACACCCGCGGAGTTGTAATTGCTTTATTTAGATGTGGATTTTATGTGTGGTGTAATAAAGTGTCCCCGGTTGTGTTGTGAAATGTATTTCCCTTTGTCTGCCTTGCCCGCCGCCATTTTCCGATTGCCTCGTGGCTGTTATCAGATTATTCGATTCGGAAAATGGCCGATTCGGACCATCCGGTCGAATTGTAAAATGGCCGATTCGGACCATCCGGTCCGAATCGGCAACTCCCTGAGCGGTTATGGCCAATGGGGCTTGAATGGGCGGGCAGGGATTCCCATTGTATTCATAATTTGTGTAAAGTTAATAAATGAAGGTGCTGTGAATAATTAAACTCAGATTTACCAGCGCATCCAGCCTCGCCTGATGTCTTTTATTTCTCCGCCGCATCTTCTGTTCTGAGCACTCCCCGCAGTCTCAGAGTGCGGTGTCCAGCAGACAACCGAACCGAACCGAGCGCCCTGTGCCTGCATCTCGCATCAGGACAGAGGCGCAGCGGTTGGTTTTCGGTTCTGAGAAGATCCGAGCAGAGATCCGATCAGAAGGCGCGGCCGCGTACCGCGCTTCGACACCGCCGGGGAACGTGATAAGTTCCGAAGATTCAGCCGCTACCGCTAGGATCCGAATTGTCCGCCAGCTCCACGTAAGATCCGAAAAGTCCTCCGTCATCCGATCCGAATATTCCTCAGCGGCAGATCCGATCGCCGCATTCGGCCGGCCGCTCCACAGACGTTCCGCACCCACAAAGGTCAGTGAACCAGCTGCTCGAGACGCTGAGTACCGTATGGCTCCGTGGTCGGGCTGGTTCTAGGCAGGGGTCCCCTCCACCGCCCGTTAACCCTTCCCCAGGGTCACGCCAGGTCGCACGAGACGCCGAGTGACGCGTCACTCGGTAGTCGGGCCAACGGTAAGCGCCGGGCCACGCAGATAGAGCACACCCGCAGGCGGACAACATCCCATTCCGTCATACCTCTCATATCAGAACTTTTCGACAGGTTAAGGGGGTCAGCAGTATACACAAAACTTGATTTAAGAGGAGCTTACAACCTGATACGTATAAAAGAGGGGCATGAGTGGAGAACAGCATTTAACACCAGGAGTGGGCATTATGAATACTTGGTCATGCCTTTCAGTCTTTGTAATGCTCCAGCGGTATTCCAGGATTTTATTAATAATGTGCTCAGAGATTTCTTACAAACCTTTGTTATAGTATACCTAGACGATATATTGATTTACTCTCCCGATCTGAAAACCCACCATGCACATGTCAGACAGGTATTAGCAAAATTACTGGACAATGGTCTTTATTGCAAACTAGAGAAGTGTTTATTCGACATTACTACTGTGAAATTCCTTGGGTATATTATCACTCCAGAAGGTTTTGAGATGGATCCTTCTAAACTCACGGCCATCTCAGAATGGCCTCTCCCTCAAGGTCTCAAGGCCATACAGAGGTTTCTGGGTTTTCCAACTATTATAGGAGATTTATCAAGAATTATTCCGCTGTAGCCTCCCCTATCATTAATATGACACGTAAAGGTCTGAAGAACCAGATCTGGTCTTCTCAAACAAGCTTTCACTTCCGCTCCCGTGTTACGGCATCCTGATCCCAGGATTCCGTTTGTTCTTGAGGTTGATGCTTCCGAGATAGGCATTGGGCTGTCCTGTCTCAAAGAGAGTCTCCAGGAAAACCTCTACATCCTTGTGGGTTCTTTTCAAGAAAATTATCACCAGCAGAACGCAATTATGATATCGGTAACAGAGAATTGCTTGCTATTGTGTCTGCCCTATCAGAGTGGAGACATTTGTTGGAAGGTACTCTTGACCCTTTATTGATAATTACTGATCATAAGAACCTTACGTACATCGGGGATGCTAAACGTTTGAACGCGAGACAGGCCAGGTGGTCATTGCTACTGTCTCGTTTAATTTTGTATTGACTTACAGACCAGGTGACCGCAATGTAAAGGCTGATGCCTTATCTCGTCAATATGACCCGTATGAGTCTAATACACAAGACCACAATCCTATAGTTCCTCCTGAACGTATTGTGGCTTCCACAGTCTTGTCTGTCTCCTCGCCTTTCCTGGAACGCCTATTGGCAGTTCAAGTAGGGGCTCCACCTGACAAGCCTCCAGATATGTTGTTTGTACCTGAAAAGGAAAGACAAGAATTACTCATAATGTTTCATGATTCTAAACCAGCAGGTCATCCTGGTATTACTAAGACTCTTACCAGTATCTCCAGACAGTTCTGGTGGCCCACCATGCGACAGGACGTACGTCTGTTTGTTTTGGCTTGTCAAGTCTGTGCCAGAAGCAAAACCAGTAAATCCTTGCCTGTCGGTCTATTGCAGCCTTTACCCATGCCTAAGAGGCCTTGGTCTCATCTATCTATGGATTTTATTGTGAACTTGCCGAAGTCCAAGGGTCATACTGTGGTTCTGACAGTTGTAGACTGCTTCTCCAAAATGGCTCATTTTGTCCCTCTACCTAAGCTTCCTACAGCCAAAGAACTGGCGGTTGTATTTGCTAGAGAGATTGTACGAATACATGGGGTTCCATCTGAAATAGTCTCTGACAGAGGAGCCCAGTTCGTCTCTCGTTTCTGGAGGGTTTTCTGTGCAGAGATGGGGGTGCGATTGGCCTTCTCTTCAGCATATCATCCACAAACCAATGGGGCAGCAGAGAGGGCAAATCAGGGTCTCGAGCAGTACCTACTTTGCTTTACCACACAACAACAAGACAATTGGTCGGAGCTGTTGCCCTGGGCTGAGTATGCACGTAATAACGCCGTTAACGAGACCACTGGCCACTCTCCTTTTTCTGCCATCTATGGTTTTTTCCCTCCGGCTCTACCGCTTCAGTTTACTGAACAGGCCATCCCGGCTCTCGATGACCATCTCACTCAACTGCAAGAGATTTGGAGACAGATTCGAGAAAATATGGAGCGCAATGTTGCTGTCCAGAAACGCAAGGCTGACAGGCATAGGTTACAAGCTCCCTCCTATAACGTGGGGGATAGAGTTTGGTTGTCCACTAGGAACGTGAAGTTGCGGGTGCCTTCTATGAAAATGGCACCTCGGTTTATAGGTCCATATAAAATCATTCGCCGCATTAATCCTGTGGCTTATGCTCTTGCCCTTCCTAAACATCTTCGCATGCACAACGTCTTCCACACCTCCCTACTGAAGCCATTGTTGTGTAACAGGTACACGCGGGTCGTTCCTCCTCCTCCACCTATTCAGGTTGATGGTGAATCTGCGTATGAGGTTAGGAGGGTTTTGGATTCTAGGCTGTGCAGGGGCGCTCTGCAGTACTTGGTCGATTGGGTGGGTTATGGTCCAGAAGACCGGTCCTGGATTCCAGCTTCCGACATGTCTGCCTCTAGGTTGGTCAGGGCGTTCCATGCCTCACACCCCGATCGCCCTGGTGGTCGTCCTGCCGCTCGTCCTGTTGGTCGTCCGGTGGCCTCCCGTGGAGAGGGGGGGACTGTAATGTTGGGAGCTTCCAGCCCTACCTGTGTGCTTGAGGGCAGCATGTCTGATGCTGCTCGCTGACCAATGCCCGGTTTAAATGGAGACAGGCAGGGAGGTGATTGCATGAGGCGCGGCTTGAGTGGGGGGCGTGGTCTGGTGAAGGTCTTTAAAAACCCTCATTGTATTCTCAGCAGTTGCCAGATCGTGGTTATCCATACCTGAGTTCCTTGTACCTGACTGCTATATTGAATTAACCCGTTATTGACCTCTGCTTGTTTCTGACTATTCTGCCTTCTGTTGCCCTAGACCAGGGGTCAGCAACCTTGGCTCCCTGATGTTTTTGGAACTACATTTCCCACGTGGCTCAGTCACCCATTAGGCTGACTGAGCCACATGGGAAATGTAGTTCCCAAAACATCAGGGAGCCAAGGCTGCTGACCCCTGCCCTAGACCATTTTCTTGTACTACGCCACTGCTCTGATATCGACCCGGCTATTCCATTTGACCATTCTGAACTCTGTATTCCTGATTCTGGCTCGGCTGACTACTCCCTGTGTTGTTAACCCTTTCTGTCTAGCTAGTTTACCTGGCCAATTCTAAAGGACCAGACAGTTAGAGATCTTTCACGGCTACTCTGTTGGTAGCTTCTGGGCTCTGTGGAGTGTGGGGTGTTAAGTACTGCGTGGTGGGATCTGGGAACCGTGACACTGGGATACACTCATACACACTGCACATTACTGTGAGTTTTATTGCTGTGCAGCTCTGTGATATGCTCATACACAGTGCACATTTCTGTGGGTTTTATTGCTGTGTAGCTCTGTGATACGCTCATATGCAGTGCACGTTTCTGTGGATTTTATTGTTCAACCAATTAGAGCGACTGTGATCCAGTATACTTGACATGCGTGGCTGTTCTTTGTAAAAATGCTTGAATTTAAACATTTCATAATTTTATTTATCTCAATCGATACATTTGAAATGGTATACAAAATATACAAGTAGGTACTTGGTATCCACTTTTAATATAAAGAGAGGAAAAGGCGGAGCTCTAAGAGGAAAAGGTGGAGCTTAAAGAGGAAGGGTGGGGATTAACCAGGAAGAGATGTGCCCTTGACAGGAAAGGGTGCCTCAATTTTAAATTCGGGGGTGCACGAGTTTAGTCAGGCCTAGGGCAGCACAAAACCTAAATACACCACTGTGTGTGCGGGTGTTATTTTAGGGGGTTCCTTTTAGATATTAGTTGTGTGTGAGTGTTATTCTAGGGGTTCCTTTATATATTAGTTATGTGCGGGTGTTATTTTAGGGGGTTCTTTATATATTAGTTGTGTGCGGGTGTTATTTTAGGGGCTTCCTTTATATATTAGTTGTGTGCGGATGTTATTCTAGGGGGTTCCTTTATATATTAGTTGTGTGCGGGTGTTATTCTAGGAGTTCCGTTATATGTTAGTTGTGTGCGGGTGTTATTCTAGGAGTTCCTTTATATATTAGTTGTGTGTGAGTGTTATTCTAGGAGTTCCTTTATATATTAGTTGTGTGCGGGTGTTATTCTAGGAGTTCCGTTATATATTAGTTGTGTGTGGGTGTTATTTTAGGGGGTTCCTTTATATATTAGTTGTGTGCGGGTGTTATTCTAGGAGTTCCGTTATATATTAGTTGTGTGCGGGTGTTATTTTAGGGGTTCCTTTATATATTAGTTGTGTGCGGGTGTATTTTTAGGGGGTTCCTTTATATATTAGTTTGTGTGCGTGTGTTATTCTAGGGGTTCCTTTTTATATTAGTTGTGTGCGGGTGTTATTTTAGGGGTTCCTTTATATTAGTTGTGTGCGGTTGTTATTCTAGTGGTTCCTTTATATATTAGTTGTGTGCGTGTGTTATTCTAGGGGTTCCTTTATATATTAGTTGTGTGCGGGTGTTATTTTAGGGGTTCCTTTATATATTAGTTGTGTGCGGGTGTTATTTTAGGGGTTCCTTTATATATTAGTTGTGTGCGGGTGTTATTTTAGGGGCTTCCTTTATATATTAGTTGTGTGCGGATGTTATTCTAGGGGGTTCCTTTATATATTAGTTGTGTGCGGGTGTTATTCTAGGAGTTCCGTTATATGTTAGTTGTGTGCGGGTGTTATTCTAGGAGTTCCTTTATATATTAGTTGTGTGTGAGTGTTATTCTAGGAGTTCCTTTATATATTAGTTGTGTGCGGGTGTTATTCTAGGAGTTCCGTTATATATTAGTTGTGTGTGGGTGTTATTTTAGGGGGTTCCTTTATATATTAGTTGTGTGCGGGTGTTATTCTAGGAGTTCCGTTATATATTAGTTGTGTGCGGGTGTTATTTTAGGGGGTTCCTTTATATATTAGTTGTGTGCGGGTGTTATTTTAGGGGGTTCCTTTATATATTAGTTGTGTGCGTGTGTTATTCTAGGGGTTCCTTTTTATATTAGTTGTGTGCGGGTGTTATTTTAGGGGTTCCTTTATATATTAGTTGTGTGCGGTTGTTATTCTAGTGGTTCCTTTATATATTAGTTGTGTGCGTGTGTTATTCTAGGGGTTCCTTTATATATTAGTTGTGTGCGGGTGTTATTTTAGGGGTTCCTTTATATATTAGTTGTGTGCGGGTGTTATTTTAGGGGTTCCTTTATATATTAGTTGTGTGCGGGTGTTATTTTAGGGGTTCCTTTATATATTAGTTGTGTGCGTGTGTTATTTTAGGGGTTCCTTTATATATTAGTTGTGTGCGGTGTTATTTTAGGGGTTCCTTTATATATTAGTTGTGTGCGGGTGTTATTCTAGGGGTTCCTTTATATATTAGTTGTGTGCGGGTGTTATTTTAGGGGTTCCTTTATATATTAGTTGTGTGCGGGTGTTATTTTAGGGGTTCCTTTATATATTAGTTGTGTGCGGGTGTTATTCTAGGGGTTCCTTTATATATTAGTTGTGTGCGGGTGTTATTTTAGGGGTTCCTTTATATATTAGTTGTGTGCGGGTGTTATTTTAGGGGTTCCTTTATATATTAGTTGTGTGCGGGTGTTATTCTAGGGGTTCCTTTATATATTAGTTGTGTGCGGGTGTTATTCTAGGGGTTCCTTTATATATTAGTTGTGTGCGGGTGTTATTCTAGGGGTTCCTTTATATATTAGTTGTGTGCGGGTGTTATTCTAGTGGTTCCTTTATATATTAGCTGTGTGCGGGTGTTATTCTAGTGGTTCCTTTATATTAGTTGTGTGCGGGTGTTATTCTAGTGGTTCCTTTATATATTAGTTGTGTGCGGGTGTTATTCTAGGGGTTCCTTTATATATTAGTTGTGTGCGGGTGTTATTCTAGAGGTCCTTTATATATTAGTTGTGTGCGGGTGTTATTCTAGTGGTTCCTTTATATATTAGTTGTGTGCGTGTGTTATTTTAGGGGTTCCTTTATTATATTAGTTGTGTGCGGGTGTTATTTTAGGGGTTCCTTATATATTATGTGTGCGGTTGTTATTCTAGGGGTTCCTTTATATATTAGTTGTGTGCGGGTGTTATTTTAGGGGTTCCTTTATATATTAGTTGTGTGCGGTTGTTATTCTAGGGGTTCCTTTATATATTAGTTGTGTGCGGGTGTTATTTTAGGGGTTCCTTTATATATTAGTTGTGTGCGGGTGTTATTCTAGGGGTTCCTTTTATATATTAGTTGTGTGCGGGTGTATTACAAAGCCTCAAAGCAATAAACATCCCAGTATTAAGTTTCTAAACCATAATAAAGGTCATTGTCAATCACTATCAGGGCATTTTGTTTTCTCCCCTAGTCTCGTGCGTCACTTGTTCTCTGTCAGAATGAAAGTGAAAGGATCAGAGCGATTGCACCTCTAGGTGTTCCTGTCAGATTGCAGCATGAGGTGCGGCATCAGGGCCAGAGGCGAAATCCGATACACAGACCTGACAACCTCACCTAAACATGCCCTGGGTTAAAGCTGGTGACCTTTACTCAAACTATGCCACGTGTGGATATAGAAGGACCTGTGTGGCTCAAGTCCCAGAGAATTCAAACAGCAGCCACTGTCTGACAGCTTTCAGAGAAGAGGTAAGATGCAACAGTCCTAAGGTTGGGGCCACATGCACTAAGTGCGTCCGGTGTGATCTCCCCTCCCAACGTCCGTCGCACGAGTTTAGTCAGGCCTAGGGCAGCACAAAACCTAAATACACCACTGTGTGTGCGGGTGTTATTTTAGGGGGGTTCTTTTAGATATTAGTTGTGTGTGAGTGTTATTCTAGGAGTTCCTTTATATATTAGTTGTGTGCGGGTGTTGTTTTAGGGAGTTCCTTTATATATTAGTTGTGTACGGGTGTTATTTTAGGGGTTCCTTTTTATATTAGTTGTGTGCGGGTGTTATTCTAGGGGTTCCTTTATATATTAGTTGTGTACGGGTGTTATTTTAGGGGCTTCCTTTATATATTAGTTGTGTGCGGGTGTTATTCTAGGGGTTCCTTTATATATTAGTTGTGTGCGGGTGTTATTCTAGGGGTTCCTTTATATATTAGTTGTGTGCGGGTGTTATTCTAGGGGTTCCTTTATATATTAGTTGTGTGCGGGTGTTATTATAGGGGTTCCTTTATATATTAGTTATGTGCGGGTGTTATTCTAGGGGTTCCTTTATATATTAGTTGTGTGCGGGTGTTATTCTAGGGGTTCCTTTATATATTAGTTGTGTGCGGGTGTTATTCTAGGGGTTACTTTATATATTAGTTGTGTGTGAGTGTCAGTGGCGTAGCGTGGGGGGGGCTGGGGGGGCCGTGGCCCGGGCGCAGTTTTGTTAGGGGCGCATTCGCGCCCCTAAGACTAGCCCGGGGGTTGAGGGACCCAGATGCCGGCAGCGCGGAGCGCCTGCCCGATCTTGAACAGTCCGTCCTGTGAATTGGATGCGGCTGTGTGCGTGCGCAGCCGGTCACGTGGTCCGGCTAATCAGGTGGTACTGAGTCTCTGTACCACCTGACTGGCCGGACCGCGTGACCGGCTGCGCACGCACACAGCCGCATCCACTTCACAGGATGGACTGTTCAAGACCGGGCAGGCGCTCCCGCACTGCCCGGCATCTGGGTCCCTCAACCCCCGCCGGAGCTGGGGCAACAATCCAGGTGAGAGCTGGGGCAAATCCATGACCTGGGGGCAAATCCATGACCTGGGGGCAAATCCATGTGTGACCTGGGGGCAAATCCATGTGTGACCTGGGGGGCAAATCCATGAGCTGGGGGCAAATCCATGAGTGAGCTGGGGCAAATCCATGAGTGAGCTGGGGCAAATCCATGTGTGAGCTGGGGCAAATCCATGTGTGAGCTGGGGCAAATCCATGTGTGAGCTGGGGCAAATCCATGTGTGAGCTGGGGCAAATCCATGAGCTGGGGCAAATCCATGAGTGAGCTGGGGGCAAATCCATGAGCTGGGGCAAATCCATGAGCTGGGGCAAATCCATGAGTGAGCTGGGGGGCAAATCCATGAGCTGGGGGCAAATCCATGAGTGAGCTGGGGCAAATCCATGAGCTGGGGGCAAATCCATGAGCTGGGGGCAAATCCATGAGTGAGCTGGGGCAAATCCATGAGCTGGGGGAAAATCCATGAGCTGGGGCAAATCCATGAGCTGGGGGAAAATCCATGAGCTGGGGCAAATCCATGAGCTGGGGCAAATCCATGAGTGAGCTGGGGGGCAAATCCATGAGCTGGGGGGCAAATCCATGAGCTGGGGGCAAATCCATGAGTGAGCTGGGGCAAATCCATGTGTGAGCTGGAGCAAATCCATGAGCTGGGAGCAAATCCATGAGCTGGGGGCAAATCCATGAGCTGGGGGCAAATCCATGAGCTGGGGCAATATCCATGTGAGAGCTGGGGCAATATCGATAACGTGTCCACAGGTTGGGGGGGGCACACAATTCTTGGCTGGCCCCGGGTGCTGACAACCCACGCTACGCCACTGGTGAGTGTTATTCTAGGAGTTCCTTTATATATTAGTTGTGTGCGTGTGTTATTCTAGGGGTTCCTTTATATATTAGTTGTGTGCGGGTGTTATTCTAGGGGTTCCTTTATATATTAGTTGTGTGCGAGTGTTATTTTAGGGGTTCCTTTATATATTAGTTGTGTGCGGGTGTTATTCTAGGGGTTCCTTTATATATTAGTTGTGTGTGAGTGTTATTTTAGGGGTTCCTTTATATATTAGTTGTGTGCGGGTGTTATTCTAGGGGTTCCTTTATATATTAGTTGTGTGCATGTGTTATTCTAGGGGTTCCTTTATATATTAGTTGTGTGCGGGTGTTATTCTAGGGGTTCCTTTATATATTAGTTGTGTGTGAGTGTTATTCTATGGGTTCCTTTATATATTAGTTGTGTGCGGGTGTTATTCTATGGGTTCCTTTATATATTAGTTGTGTGTGAGTGTTATTTTAGGGGTTCCTTTATATATTAGTTGTGTGCGGGTGTTATTCTATGGGTTCCTTTATATATTAGTTGTGTGCGGGTGTTATTTTAGGGGTTCCTTTATATATTAGTTGTGTGCGCATAGGCGACTCTACAGGGGGGCAAGGGGGGGCAATTGCCCCCCCTAGGTTATTACCTTGCCCCCCATGTGCCCCCCCACCAAAAATCAGCATCCAGCTTCCCACACTTATTCGGACCACTGTATCTCCGTGCCTGTGCATCGTATATGACACTAAATACCGAACTTGCCACAGAATTGCATCAAACGGTGCAGTTTTTCTATTCACAAAGCTGTCAGTTCGCCAAACACTGGCGAATTGACAGCGAAATACGGTGGTTTTCGGTGGCAGAGAAATTGTCCCATAGAGAAGCAAAGGCTAATCTATTCAGAGACGCCGAACTGCACCGAAATGTCAGTGAAATGCCCAGATTTTCGGTGCTTCATTTTGTCAGGTTTAAACAGGCGAATCCGACAGAATTCAATGTAAAAAAAAAAGAAATAACTTTTTTAAATATTTGTTTTAAAAAAACTTATTCTTCTCATTTTCAGCAAAAGCCCATTATTTATTTTATTTTTTAGACAATTCTATTTTATTCCGTAACAGACCTTTTTATTATTTGTTAAAGGACTTTTTTTTTATTTTGACGCATTTTAATACATTTTTATTGGTTTAAACACCTATTTGGGGAATAGGAGAGATCCGTTCTTCTGTTGTTTTTTTTTTTTGTGGTTCGGTGGATTTCACCAAGGCCACTTCGACTCAGTTTGGCGACATTCTCCAACTTTTTCATGAGGCTTCGGCGACCCCATCCTTGGTGCATTACGGTGATCATCTGGTGAGGTGGATAGTGAATTTACTGTACTATCTGCGAAATGGTATCGCCAAAGTGAAAAGCCCTGAAATTGCGGTGCTTAGTGAATAAACCCTACAGCACATGTAAGATATCAGCAACATCACATAAGAACATTTCGCTTTTTATTGGACGTGTCCCTTTAAATGTCCGTTCAGCCTGTGTCTGCATAGAATATAATAATACAAGGTCTTTGCCCCCACAAAGAGTCGCTGTTCTTATGCAGAAGCCCTGCTGTCCATATGGATTGGGTTGGCTGGTACCATCGGATCAAGACTCCTCCAGTTACCGGATCCTCCTTGCACGGCTCCTCCACTTCATTTCAGTAAGCCGTTTATATTCACACGCCATGGAACAATCCAAGGTGGTGCGAGTCCACATACCATCAATGATTGACAGCAGTCTGGGCCAATCAATGCATTCCTTGATTTGAAAAAAGGCGATGGATTATTAATTAGTTAATATAAAAAAGCTATAATTTACATAAAAATAAATCTGAGTAGCCGAATGGCCACGATATTGCACCGTACGGGGAAACTCAATGTTTCGGCGGCATTTCGGGGCCAGATAGGATCTCTCTGATTAACCCCTCAAATCATTTCGCCGCTGAAGCACTCGGCGGGTAAACAAATCGTTAGTTCTCTATGGGACAATGTCAATGCTGCCGAATCGCACGAAATGCCCCGTATTTCACTATCAATTCACCTGTATTTGGGGAAGATACAGCTTAGTGAACACATAAATTGCCTCGAAATTGCAACTACGTTGAAATTCTCCGTTCAGTGCGATTCGTCGGCAAATTCGATTGTTAGTGAATAATCCGTTTATTCTTTTGATCTAGACCCCTGATATATATATATATTATACACACACTATTTCTCCTGCACTTACATCATGATTAATATATCTTAATAAACCAAGCGTGTCTGTCCGTCTGTCTGTCCGGAGTTGTGTCGTGGGGCCACGTGACGCCTAGAAGCTCCTGCTTAAAACAAAAGTGAAAGGTGCCTCTGCTGTCGATTGTATAAGGCGCAGCACATGGGGCGAGGTTAAAACCTGATAAACAGGAACGGCCATCACAGCCCAGACACACGGAAAGAGCCGGGGAATTGCCTTTACCGCCTGAATCGACGCCATGGTAAGCTTTATATTAACAGCTTTTAATCATTCGTCCTGTGATCCGGCGGAGCCTTTACTCAGGGACACTGGCAGAAAATGGGGCGTCAGGGCCAAATGACAGAGCTGCACGTTATCAGGACAGGCTCAAACAGGGCTGATTAATGTAGTCTACCAGGACAGGCTCAGAGAGAAACAGACATTGAATACAGTAGTATCTGCTTATACATTATCAGGACAGGCTCGTGCTGGGTGAGGAAGATCTGTCTGACAGGCTCTGACAAAGCTTATTTGAATCTAATGTAGAAAATTGATTTCAGTTTTCAGGACAGGCTCAAAGGGGGCGAGACTTATACACAACATTCTCAGATATACGTACACAATTTATCAGGAAAGGTTGAAACAGGGCTGGTTTAGGTCTGAGATTGTCTATCAGGACAGGCTCAGAGGGGACTGGTTTATGTCTGAGATTGTCTATCAGGACAGGCTCAGGGAGGGCTAGTTTAATATACTCGTAACAGGACAGGGATTTTATTGAATGTATTGGCATCTGACTGCGCATGATCAGGACAGGCTCAGACCACATATTGTAAAGGCGCCAGCTTCTGGTTCTTTGTAAAAATGCTGCAATAAAATTCTCATTGCAGCTTCGCACCGCGCTCACATCAGCTTCCTGACAGGAGGACAGTGCAACGAAAAGCTCCTTTACATTTTAGTGTTAGGGTTAGGGTTAGGTTACTAATTGTGCTTGTTTTAGGGTTAGGTTACTTTCTGTGCTTGTTTAAGGCTGTGGTCAGACCAGCGCACTTTTAACGTGCGTTCTGGTGCACATAATTACGGCCGCACTAGCAGCAGATGACGGGCAATGACGGCCAATATACGATGTACGGCAGCAAAAAAGTCCGGCCGCGCAACGCAAGTGGAATTTGAACGCATTTTTCTGAGAACGCTGAACCGCTAGTACTGACGTACTGAGTGCGCTGCGTCCGCTAGCGGCGTGTGTGCGTGATTAGGAGATGTCAGACGCTGCTAATGTCCGGCCAACATAACGTCCAGACGCAAAAAGAGTTTTATTGACGATCCGTACAAAATCACGCCTGAAAATGCGCGTCGTCTGACCGTTTTTGCGCATTCCGTGAAAAAATACGTCAATGCGTTCGGACGCACTTTTTCACGTTCGCAGGGAAAAATGCTTTCGTCTGACCCTAGCCTTAGGGTTAGGTTATTTTCTGTGCTTGTTTTAGGGTTAGGTTATTTTCTGTGCTCGTTTTAGGGTTAGGTTATTTTCTGTTCTTGTTTTAGGGTTAGGTTACTATTTGTGCTTGTTTTAGGGTTAGGTTACTATTTGTGCTTGTTTTAGGGTTAGGTTACTATTTGTGCTTGTTTTAGGGTTAGGTTACTATTTGTGCTTGTTTTAGGGTTAGGTTACTATTTGTGCTTGTTTTAGGGTTAGGTTACTATTTGTGCTTGTTTTAGGGTTAGGTTATTTTCTGTGCTTGTTTTAGGGTTAGGTTACTATTTGTGCTTGTTTTAGGGTTAGGTTACTATTTGTGCTTGTTTTAGGGTTAGGTTACTATTTGTGCTTGTTTTAGGGTTAGGTTACTATTTGTGCTTGTTTTAGGGTTAGGTTACTATTTGTGCTTGTTTTAGGGTTAGGTTATTTTCTGTGCATATGTGTGTTACACCAGCACCACCTATTGGTAAAAATGGATGTGATCGCTAGCACTATGGGGAACTGCACACCATCATGCAGTACAAATCTAAAAAAATGAAGATGACTGAAAAAACAAGGCAACAAGTGCAGCGCTCAACCAGCATAGATTACCTTTTCTATGCGTCAATAATGTACATATTTTCAATCAAGGCTGATGGTATCGCCTCTAAAAGATACACAATAAAAATGCTTTAGTGTAACACTGTTTAAAGATTTTTATCTAAAACAAAGGATGCATCAAACTCACAAAGAGCCGCCCTGACTCTAATATGTAGATAGATGGACTCTTAACGGCCGTCCTTAGCCCTTTCCCGAACAGGATATCCGCGATGTTTTCTTAAAAGGCTAATAAATAATCGACACGTATTTCCCTATTTGTATTTCTGAGGATTAATTTCATTATACAGTGCTCGTCTCAGTCAATCCAAAATGTTAATAAACCTCAAACCTGAATATTTAAGAAAATAAGAGTTTTTTTTTCTTTCGTAGGCGAATATCTAGGTGTACAAATATTGGACAGATATTAGTGTCCCATCTCACTTGTTTATATTCCTGTTAAAGCGAGAATAATAAATAAACAACCCAAAATTTACAAACAAACATTTTTTGGGATGCAGTCGGCGCCTTGTTCCCTGCAGTACGGGGACCCTGTAGTGAATGCTGAATTCGCCGTTGGGTCTGGGGACTGCAGTGAACGAAAGAGCACCGAAGGCCCGAATAGCTCATCTTTAATAATACCAGTCCATACCAGTACACCACATCCACTTTGCTGGCGTCTGAATTGAAGTGGAGCTCTGTGCCCTTTACTGATTTAGCCACAGGTCCATCCATCTGATCTGTCAAGAGTCGCTCTCATCTCATCAGTGCAAAAAAACCTTTGAAATATCGGTCTTCAGATTTTTCGTGGCCCAGTCTTGAAGATTCCACTTATGTGTCTTGTTCAGTGAAGGTCGGATTTTGGCCATTCTTACGCCGGCCGTGTCGGAGCACTGAACACCTTGTTCTTCTGACCACTCCAGGTAGGTTGCAGTTCTGGAATATGACAGCCCTGGAGGATAATGGGTTCCTGTAGCTTCACGTTTGATACTTCTCAAATCGTTGGCAGATAAGCTAGGGTCAGACGAAAGCATTTTTCCTGCGAACGTGAAAAAGTGCGTCCGAACGCATTAACGTATTTCTTCACGGAATGCGCAAAAACGGTCAGACGACGCGCATTTTCGGGCGTGATTTTGTACAGATCGTCAATAAAACTCTTTTTGTGTCTGGACGTTATGTAGGCTGGACATTAGCAGCGTCTGACATCTCCTAATCACGCAAACACGCCGCTATGCCGCAGCTGCGCACTCAGTACGTCAGTACTAGCGGTTCAGCGTTCTCAAAAAAATGCGTTCAAATTCCACTTGCGTTGCACGGCCGGACTTTTGTGCGGCCGTACATCGTATATTGGCCGTCATTGCCCGTCATCTGCTGCTAGTGCGGCCGTAATTATGTGCGCCAGAACGCACGTTAAAAGTGCGCTGTCTGACCCCAGCCTAAATTTGCGTCTTTTTTTCTCAGCACGTTTTTTGTGTCACTTTTGATTATTTGCAACAAAATATTTGATTCTGTGACCTCGCCCCAATATCTCAGCAATTTCAAGAGCGCTGCACCCTCTGAAAGACTGAATACAATTTGTGACTTTCCAGAGTCTGTTAAATCTCTCTTTTGGCCTATTTTACCTGAGGAAAAGAAGTTGCCTAATAATTATGCACACATTGATATAGGGTGTTGATCTCCTAAGGCGACACCCTGCGACATTACCCATATCCACATCGCCTGATATGATTAAATCCAATAAGTTTTCAAGCTTATAAAGCTTGGAGTTGGACAATATGCATAAAAATGATGATTTGGTCAAAATACCCACTTACAATAATTGTACACACAGTGTATTTCCCTCAGCCTACCGCTGCTCCCCTAAACCTGGCTACTTCCCCTCAGCCGGTCGCTGCTCCCCTAAACCTGGCTACTTCCCCTCAGTCTGTCGCTGCTCTACTATACCTGGCTACTTCCCCTCAGCCTGTTGCTGCTCTCCTAAACCTGGCTGCTTCCCCTCAGCCTGCCACTGCTCCCCTAAACCTGTCTACTTCCCCTCAGCCTGCCACTGCTCCCCTAAACCTGTCTACTTCCCCTCGGTCTGTTGCTGCTCCCCTAAACCTGCCTACTTCCCCTCGGTCTGTTGCTGCTCTCCTAAACCTGGCTACTTCCCCTCAGCCGGTCGCTGCTCCCCTAAACCTGGCTACTTCCCCTCGGTCTGTTGCTGCTCTCCTAAACCTGGCTACTTCTCCTCAGTCTGTCGCTGCTCTACTATACCTGGCTACTTCCCCTCAGCCTGTCGCTGCTCTCCTAAACCTGGCTGCTTCCCCTCAGCCTGCCACTGCTCCCCTAAACCTAGCTACTTCACCTCAGCCTGTCGCTGCGCTCCTAAACCTGGCTACTTCCCCTCGGTCTGTTGCTGCTCTCCTAAACCTGGCTACTTTCCCTCGGTCTGTTGCTGCTCTCCTAAACCTGGCTGCTTTCCCCTCAGCCTGCCTCTGCTCCCCTAAACCTGGCTACTTCCCCTTAGCCTGTCGCTGCTCTACTATACCTGGCTACTTTCCCTCGGTCTGTTGCTGCTCTCCTAAACCTGGCTACTTCCCCTCAGCCGGTCGCTGCTCCTGCTCTCCTAAACCTGGCTACTTCCCCTCAGCTGGTCGCTGCTCCCCTAAACCTGGCTACTTCCCCTCAGCCGGTCGCTGCTCCCCTAAACCTGGCTACTTCCCCTCAGCCGGTCGCTGCTCCCCTAAACCTGGCTACTTCCCCTCAGCCTGTCACTGCTCTCCTAAACCTGGCTACTTCCCCTCAGCCTGTCACTGCTCTCCTAAACCTGGCTACTTCCCCTCAGCCGGTCGCTGCTCCCCTAAACCTGGCTACTTCCCCTCAGCCTGTCACTGCTCTCCTAAACCTGGCTACTTCCCCTCAGCCGGTCGCTGCTCCCCTAAACCTGGCTACTTCCCCTCAGTCTGTTGCTGCTCCCCTAAACCTGCCTACTTCCCCTCAGTCTGTCGCTGCTTCCCTAAACCTGGCTACTTCTCCTCAGTCTGTCGCTGCTCTACTATACCTGGCTACTTCCCCTCAGCCTGTCGCTGCTCTCCTAAACCTGGCTGCTTCCCCTCAGCCTGCCACTGCTCCCCTAAACCTAGCTACTTCACCTCAGCCTGTCGCTGCTCTCCTAAACCTGGCTACTTCCCCTCGGTCTGTTGCTGCTCTCCTAAACCTGGCTGCTTCCCCTCAGCCTGCCGCTGCTCCCCTAAACCTGGCTACTTCCCCTCAGTCTGTTGCTGCTCCCCTAAACCTGCCTACTTCCCCTCAGTCTGTCGCTGCTCCCCTAAACCTGGCTACTTCTCCTCAGTCTGTCGCTGCTCTACTATACCTGGCTACTTCCCCTCAGCCTGTCGCTGCTCTCCTAAACCTGGCTGCTTCCCCTCAGCCTGCCACTGCTCCCCTAAACCTAGCTACTTCACCTCAGCCTGTCGCTGCTCTCCTAAACCTGGCAACTTCCCCTCAGCCTGTTGCTGCTCTCCTAAACCCGGCTACTTCCCCTCGGTCTGTTGCTGCTCTCCTAAACCTGGCTACTTCCCCTCGGTCTGTTGCTGCTCTCCTAAACCTGGCTACTTCCCCTCGGTCTGTTGCTGCTCTCCTAAACCTGGCTACTTCCCCTCAGCCTGTCGCTGCTCTCCTAAACCTGGCTACTTTGCCTCAGTCTGTCGCTGCTCTACTATACCTGGCTACTTCCCCTCAGCCTGTCGCTGCTCTCCTAAACCTGGCTGCTTTCCCTCAGCCTGCCACTGCTCCCCTAAACCTGGCTACTTTGCCTCAGTCTGTCGCTGCTCTACTATACCTGTCTACTTCCCCTCAGCCTGTCGCTGCTCCCCTAAACCTGGCTAATTCCCCTCAGCCTGTCGCTGCTCTCCTAAACCTAGCTACTTCACCTCAGCCTGTCGCTGCTCTCCTAAACCTGTCTACTTCCCCTCGGTCTGTTGCTGCTCTCCTAAACCTGGCAGCTTCCCCTCAGCCTGCCGCTGCTCCCCTAAACCTGTCTACTTCCCCTCAGCCTGTCGCTGCTCTCCTAAACCTGGCTACTTCCCCTCGGTCTGTTGCTGCTCTCCTAAACCTGGCTACTTCCCCTCAGCCTGTCACTGCTCTCCTAAACCTGGCTGCTTTCCCTTGGTCTGTTGCTGCTCTCCTAAACCTGGCTACTTCCCCTTAGCCTGTCGCTGCTCTACTATACCTGGCTACTTCCCCTCGGTCTGTTGCTGCTCTCCTAAACCTGGCTACTTCCCCTCAGCCGGTCGCTGCTCTCCTAAACCTGGCTACTTCCCCTCAGCCTGTCGCTGCTCCCCTAAACCTGGCTACTTCCCCTCAGCCTGTCGCTGCTCTACTATACCTGGCTACTTCCCCTCGGTCTGTTGCTGCTCTCCTAAACCTGGCTACTTCCCCTCAGCCGGTCGCTGCTCCCCTAAACCTGGCTACTTCCCCTCAGCCGGTCGCTGCTCCCCTAAACCTGGCTACTTCCCCTCAGCCGGTCGCTGCTCCCCTAAACCTGGCTACTTCCCCTCAGCCTGTCGCTGCTCTCCTAAACCTGGCTACTTCCCCTCAGCCTGTTGCTGCTCCCCTAAACCTGGCTACTTCCCCTCAGCCTGTTGCTGCTCCCCTAAACCTGGCTACTTCCCCTCAGCCTGCCACTGCTCTCCTAAACCTGAGGCCTGTTCAATACCTCAGCCGCTGCAAGTGCTAAGTTAGCAACTTGCATTGAACGCCGTTCAACCGCTCAGCGCTCAGCAGTGCTAACCTACCACTTGCAGCGACCCGAGGAGATGCTGAGTGTGACGTTTTAAAGATGGCCGCCGCCAAATGAAGCAAGAAACAATGCCCTACAGCAAGATGGCCGCCGCCTCGAAGCAAGTAATAATTCCGTACAGCAATGTTAATTTTGAGGTTTTTGTTCACCAAAGCACAAAATATTTATTTATTATTTCCCCCTGCACATAGACATATATTACAGTTCAATTTATATATTGTTTCAGAAGTAAACATAACGTTTATTCATTAAAAACTATCATTTGTGGTGTGTGCGTACAAAACGGAATTGTGCTGACTGCTTCTCTTTATTATATTTTGTCCGAGTGATCCGAAAAACAATCTGAATTTTTCATTAAGAAATCGTCGGCCATTTTGGATTCAAAATTCGCATCCAAAGGGTTCAACGACACTGCCGCAGCAAACTGAATTGCTGCGCTGCAGCAATTCAGCAGCTGCTAAGGTATTGAACAGGCCTCTGGCTACTTCCCCTCAGCCTGCCACTGCTCTCCTAAACCTGGCTACTTCCCCTCAGCCTGTCGCTGCTCCCATAAACCTGGCTACTTCCCCTCAGCCTGTCGCTGCTCTCCTAAACCTGGCTACTTCCCCTCAGCCTGTCGCTGCTCTCCTAAACCTGGCTACTTCCCCTCAGCCTGTCGCTGCTCTCCTAAACCTGGCTGCTTCCCCTCAGCCTGCCACTGCTCCCCTAAACCTAGCTACTTCACCTCAGCCTGTCGCTGCTCTCCTAAACCTGGCTACTTCCCCTCAGCCTGTCGCTGCTCTCCTAAACCTGGCTACTTCCCCTCAGCCTGTCGCTGCTCTCCTAAACCTGGCTGCTTCCCCTCAGCCTGCCACTGCTCCCCTAAACCTAGCTACTTCCCCTCAGCCTGTCGCTGCTCTCCTAAACCTGGCTGCTTCCCCTCAGCCTGCCACTGCTCCCCTAAACCTAGCTACTTCACCTCAGCCTGTCGCTGCTCTCCTAAACCTGGCTACTTCCCCTCAGCCTGTTGCTGCTCTCCTAAACCCGGCTACTTCCCCTCGGTCTGTTGCTGCTCTCCTAAACCTGGCTACTTCCCCTCGGTCTGTTGCTGCTCCCCTAAACCTGTCTACTTCCCCTCAGCCTGTCGCTGCTCTCCTAAACCTGGCTACTTCCCCTCGGTCTGTTGCTGCTCTCCTAAACCTGGCTACTTCCCCTCAGCCTGTCACTGCTCTCCTAAACCTGGCTGCTTTCCCTTGGTCTGTTGCTGCTCTCCTAAACCTGGCTACTTCCCCTTAGCCTGTCGCTGCTCTACTATACCTGGCTACTTCCCCTCGGTCTGTTGCTGCTCTCCTAAACCTGCCTACTTCCCCTCGGTCTGTTGCTGCTCTCCTAAACCTGGCTACTTCCCCTCAGCCGGTCGCTGCTCTCCTAAACCTGGCTACTTCCCCTCAGCCGGTCGCTGCTCCCCTAAACCTGGCTACTTCCCCTCAGCCGGTCGCTGCTCCCCTAAACCTGGCTACTTCCCCTCAGCCTGTCGCTGCTCTCCTAAACCTGGCTACTTCCCCTCAGCCTGTTGCTGCTCCCCTAAACCTGGCTACTTCCCCTCAGCCTGTTGCTGCTCCCCTAAACCTGGCTACTTACCCTCAGCCTGTCGCTGCTCCCATAAACCTGGCTACTTCCCCTCAGCCTGCCACTGCTCTCCTAAACCTGGCTACTTCCCCTCAGCCTGTCGCTGCTCCCCTAAACCTGGCTACTTCCCCTCAGCCTGTCGCTGCTCTCCTAAACCTGGCTACTTCCCCTCAGCCTGTCGCTGCTCTCCTAAACCTGGCTACTTCCCCTCAGCCTGTCGCTGCTCTCCTAAACCTGGCTGCTTCCCCTCAGCCTGCCACTGCTCCCCTAAACCTAGCTACTTCACCTCAGCCTGTCGCTGCTCTCCTAAACCTGGCTACTTCCCCTCGGTCTGTTGCTGCTCTCCTAAACCTGGCTGCTTCCCCTCAGCCTGCCGCTGCTCTCCTAAACCTGGCTACTTCCCCTCAGCCTGTCACTGCTCTACTAAACCTGGCTGCTTCCCCTCAGTCTTAGCTCTAATATATATATTATATATATATATATAATTATTGTAGGGGATCAGTCTCAATATAGAGGCAAACTCACAGTCGCTTCAGAAATTGCCAGCTTTAATTTCAAACAACAATCCAGTCACAAAAATAGAAACAAAAAGGTTGCAGGCATCCAGCCAAAATCAGTTCATAGAAAGAAATAAAAGTCCGCTCCACCGAACCTTACTTGGGTATTTAGAGACAGTCCTCCAAGCGGAGATGATTTCCTCCAAGGAAACAGTCTCTCCATGCACTGAGACACACACACTGCTAGGTGCAGCTGCACATTAAATGAATCCCTGTCCCACCCAGAGCTAATTAAACTCCTGGTAACACCAGCCCCAGAATCTCTTTTACCCATACAAGTTAAAGAGCTTTTGGTCTTTATACTAGCAGTACCTTAGATGATGAATCTAAGCATTCGTGGAGGAATGTATCTGCCATCTATCACTTTTCCTGCCACCCTGGCAGGTTCTACTGGCACTCTGTTACAATATATATATATGTTCAAGGTTTAATTCTTGTGGTTTGTTTCTCTCTTCCTCATAGCTTATCTTTGCCAAAATCCCGCTCCCCACATGTGTGCCCCAAATTAAACCTTTTATATGATTATTTTACTTTTAAGAATGGAGGGGGACGCATTAAACCTGTCCTGATCTGCTCCAGAGAAGCCGAGGAAACGTACGAATGGCTGATTAAATTTCTGCAAAATTCAAACCAGAGAAGAAAGATCATTCCAGTGTATATATCCAACAACGTCCGTGATGTTTGGGCAAATATTCCCAGAAGATGCAAGTGTGCAATTCTCTATCACTCCAAGAAACGAGGGAGATTAAACCTAACGGACGTGGCCGACTCCTTGTACGACCAGGAGCTGCGACAGCTGAGTAAAAAGTACAGTAAGTAAGAGAACCGGTTACAAGTATCTGGCAGAGGAATGCACCATGGGATACATTTAGCAGGGGACGGGGGAAGCGGCGAGGTTACCAGAGACGGTGTTAGCTAGGGAAAAAGAAATAACCCCAAAATGAAGCCTCTGAATGGGTCCTCTACAGTCTATAATGAGCACCTCTGCCAGACTCATCTACCTCACATCCTGTACCTCTCACAACTCACACCTCTACAGTCTGTAATGAACATCTCTGCCAGACTCATCCACCTCACATCCTGTACCATCCACACCTCATCCCTCTACAGTCTATAATGAACACCTCTGCCAGACTCACTAACCTTACATACTGTACCTCTCACACCTCACACCTCTACAGTCTATTAGGGATGTGCACCAATTTGTTTTTTTCGTTTCGGCTCGGTTCGGTTCGTTCGGACTTTAAAAAAATGTGGTTTTGTTTTGGACGATTTTCGTTTCGGCTCGTTTTTCGTATCGACTTTTTTTTCGTGATAGCGGACATTTTTGTGTATTCGGTGTGGGAAATATTTCGCCCCATAGACTTCAATGTTAAAAATATTCCCGTTTTAATTCAATATCTAATAAACCGTTTATTATTATATTCTGTAGTAAAGAGTCTCTTTATTTCTGGATTTTTTAGGATTTTTTAAGCATTTTTTTAAAAAATAATTCTGAGCCAAAAGGTGTGGGAAATGTTTCACCCCGCAGACTTTAATCACAATGCTTAAAAATATTCCTGTTTTAATCCAATATCTAATAAACCGTTTATTATTATATTCTGTAGTAAAGAGTCTCTTTATTTCTAGATTTTTTAGGATCTTTTAAGCATTTCTTGAAAATTACCGAAATGGAACCGAAATTCCGAATTGAACAAAAATTATTTGCACTTCCAAAAATATTTTTGTTCGGATCGGAAATCATTTCGGATGATTTCGGATCCGATCCGATATGGAAAATCGGACGAATCCGAATCACCGAATCAGGCCGATTCGTGAAAAAAACGAATTGGTGCAAAACGAAACGCACATCCCTACAGTCTATAATGAACGCCTCTGCCAGACTCATCCACCTCACACCCTGTACCTCTCACATCTCACCCCACTACAATCTATTAGGGATGTGCATGACTTTTTTTTTCGTTTTGGCTTTTTTGGGGTCTTTTTTTTGTTTGTTTTTTGGGTCATTTCTGACAGTTTTTTGTTTCGGTTCGGCGATTCGGATCAATTGATTGACTAGGGTGATTCAGATCGATTCAGGTGATTCAAATCAGTTGGTTTTTCGTTTATTATGAGTTATTTCCATTTTTATTGCTTATTTAAGAATGGGAAGTAGATTACTACCAATAGAATGAAAGTTTCTTTACTTATTTATTTTTTTAAGGCTAAGGTCAGACTATCGCGGTATTAGGCTGGGGTCAGACCAGCGCACTTTTAACGTGCGTTCTGGCGCACATAATTACGGCCGCACTAGCAGCAGATGACGGGCAATGACGGCCAATATACGATGTACGGCCGCACAAAAGTCCGGCCGTGCAAAGCAAGTGGAATTTGAACGCATTTTTTCGAGAACTTCAAACCGCTAGTACTGACGTACAGAGTGCGCTGCGTCCGCATAGCGGCGTGTGTGCGTGATTAGGAGACGTCAGACGCTGCTAATGTCCGGCCTACATAACGTCCAGACGCAAAAAGTGTTTTATTCATGATCTGTACAAAATCACGGACGAAAATGCGCGTCGTCTGACTGTTTTTGCGCATTCCGTGAAAAAATACGTCAATGCGTTCGGACGCACTTTTTCACGGACAACGCAAAAAATGCGATATAAAAAAATACAACTGTATTTATTGGGAGCGCAGACAAAGTGTAGGTATGGATTCTTTCAAAATACAGGTTGCAAGGTGGTATCTGGATCCAATATATACGCTATAATAAATATGAAAAAAACAATCGTGCAATACTGTATGTATATTTAGATAGATGGGAAGAGAGGTTGGAGGAAAACCACTCACAAACGGGAACCAATAGGTTCGTGTTGAACGCAGATAAGCCTCTATGGGCTTCTCCCATCAATGGTTCCTTGTATATGAATGTAGATGGTGTCGTAATTCTAGATTTCACGGGTATGATGACCTCAAAGTAGAAAGGCATACATAGCGCAATATCAATGGCATATATACGTATATATACTCTGAGTCAGAACTACTCACGTATTACTGAGCCTCCCAGCGAGTGGCTCAGTATTTAAGCAATGGACCGCTTACTCCATGGGGGGTCCCACCCTTAAATCGATGATACTACGTTCCGGTCTGCTGGAAAAATCAGCTGCTTCCAAATAATATATTAAAAAAGGAGGTTTATTAAAAACAAGTTAACAAAAAAATAAATAATAAATAAAAATATAGGCAGATAAGTGAAATGGAGTCCGAGACGCGTTTCACTCGCTAGCCTGCGTGTTTCATCAGTCGGTCAAACGCAAGTGGCAAACGAACGCATTTTTTCGAGAACTTCAAACCGCTAGTACTGACGTACAGAGTGCGCTGCGGCGGCATAGCGGCGTGTGTGTGTGATTAGGAGACGTCAGACGCTGCTAATGTCCGGCCAACATAACGTCCAGACGCAAAAAGAGTTTTATTCATGATCCGTACAAAATCACGGACGAAAATGCGCATTGTATGACCACTATCGCGTATTCCATGAAAAAATGCATCCATTCGTTTGAACGCACTTTTTCACGGACAACGCAAAAAATGCGTTAGTCTGACCCTAGCCTTAGGCATTTTTTCGGTGAAATTTCAGGTTTCCTAACTTTTTTTACACCACAGGTTTCAGCAGCATATGAATCCACACACTGCTGGGAAGCGCCTCTCTGCGGTATAATTAATGCAGCATATGAATACGCACACTGCTGGGAAGCGCCTCTCTGCGGTATAATTAATGCAGCATATGAATCCACACACTGCTGGGAAGTGCCTCTCTGCAGTATAATTAATGCAGCATATGAATCCATACACTGCTGGAAGCGCCTCTCTGCGGTATAATTAATGCAGCATATGAATCCACACACTGCTGGGAAACGCCTCTCTGCTAATTAATGCAGCATATGAATCCACACACTGCTGGGAAGCACCTCTCTGCGGTATAATTAATGCAGCATATGAATCCACACACTGCTGGGAAGCACCTCTCTGCAGTATAATTAATGCAGCATATGAATCCACACACTGCTGGGAAGCCCTCTCTGCAGTATAATTAATGCAGCATATGAATCCGCACACTGCTGGAAGCGCCTCTCTGCGGTATAATTAATGCAGCATATGAATCCACACACTGCTGGGAAGCGCCTCTCTGCGGTATAATTAATGCAGCATATGAATCCACACACTGCTGGGAAGCGCCTCTCTGCGTATAATTAATGCAGCATATGAATCCACACACTGCTGGGAAGCGTCTCTCTGCGGTATAATTAATGCAGCATATGAATCCACACACTGCTGGGAAGCACCTCTCTGTAGTATAATTAATGCAGCATATGAATCCACACACTGCTGGGAAGCACCTCTCTGCAGTATAATTAATGCAGCATATGAATCCACACACTGCTGGGAAGCACCTCTCTGCAGTATAATTAATGCAACATATGAATCCACACACTGCTGGGAAGCGCCTCTCTGCAGTATAATTAATGCAGCATGTGAATCCACACACTGCTGGGAAGCGCCTCTCTGCAGTATAATTAATGCAGCATATGAATCCACACACTGCTGGGAAGCGCCTCTCTGCAGTATAATTAATGCAGCATATGAATCCACACACTGCTGGGAAGCACCTCTCTGCAGTATAATTAATGCAGCATATGAATCCACACACTGCTGGGAAGCGCCTCTCTGCGGTATAATTAATGCAGCATATGAATCCACACACTGCTGGGAAGCGCCTCTCTGCGGTATAATTAATGCAGCATATGAATCCACACACTGCTGGGAAGCGCCTCTCTGCGGTATAATTAATGCAGCATATGAATCCACACACTGCTGGGAAGCGCCTCTCTGCGGTATATTAATGCAGCATATGAATCCACACACTGCTGGGAAGCACCTCTCTGCGGTATAATTAATGCAGCATATGAATCCACACACTGCTGGGAAGAGCCTCTCTGCGTATAATTAATGCAGCATATGAATCCACACACTGCTGGGAAGCGCCTCTCTGCGGTATAATTAATGCAGCATATGAATCCACACACTGCTGGGAAGCGCCTCTCTGCGTATAATTAATGCAGCATATGAATCCACACACTGCTGGGAAGAGCCTCTCTGCAGTATAATTAATGCAGCATATGAATCCACACACTGCTGGGAAGCGCCTCTCTGCAGTATAATTAATGCAGCATATGAATCCACACACTGCTGGGAAGCCCTCTCTGCAGTATAATTAATGCAGCATATGATCCACACACTGCTGGGAAGCGCCTCTCTACAGTATAATTAATGTAGCATATGAATCCACACACTGCGGGGAAGCTCCTCTCTGTGGTATAATTAATGTAGCATATGAATCCGCACACTGCTGGGAAGCACCTCTCTGCAGTATAATTAATGCGGCATTGAATCCACACACTGCTGGGAAGCGACTCTCTGCAGTATAATTAATGCAGCATAAGAATCTACACACTGCTGGGAAGCACCTCTCTGCAGTATAATTAATGCAGCATATGAATCCGCACACTGCTGGGAAGCGCCTCTCTGCGGTATAATTAATGCAGCATATGAATCCACACACTGCTGGGAAGCGCCTCTCTGCAGTATAATTAATGCAGCATATGAATCCACACACTGCTGGGAAGCACCTCTCTGCAGTATAATTAATGCAGCATATGAATCCACACACTGCTGGGAAGCGCCTCTCTGCAGTATAATTAATGCAGCATATGAATCCGCACACTGCTGGGAAGCGCCTCTCTGCGGTATAATTAATGCAGCATATGAATCCACACACTGCTGGGAAGCGCCTCTCTGCGGTATAATTAATGCAGCATATGAATCCACACACTGCTGGGAAGCGCCTCTCTGCAGTATAATTAATGCAGCATAAGAATCCACACACTGATGGGAAGCGCCTCTCTGCAGTATAATTAATACAGCATATGAATCTGCACACTGCTGGGAAGCGCCTCTCTGCGGTATAATTAATGCAGCATAAGAATCCACACACTGATGGGAAGCGCCTCTCTGCAGTATAATTAATGCAGCATATGAATCCACACACTGCTGGGAAGTGCCTCTCTGCGGTATAATTAATGCAGCATATGAATCCACACACTGATGGGCAGCACATCTCTGCGGTATAATAAATGCAGCATATGAATCCACATGCTGCTGGGAAGCACCTCTCTGCGGTATAATTAATGCAGCATATGAATTCACACACTGTGTGGCTTCATATGCTGCATTAATTAGAACTCATAAAAAATAAAAAACTAACTGATCTGAAAAATGAATCCATCCGAATCAGCAAATCGATCTGCATAGAGGTGCTGTTCCGCAGTGTGCGGATTCATATGCTGCATTATATATACTGCAGAGAGGTGCTTCCCAGCAGTGTGTGGATTCATATGCTGTATTAATTATACTGCAGAGAGGCGCTTCCCAGCAGTGTGTGGATTCATATGCTGCTTTAATTATACCACAGAGAGGCCGCTTCCCAGCAGTGTGTGGATTTTATGCTGCATTAATTATACTGCAGAGAGGCGCTTCCCAGCAGTGTGTGGATTCATATGCTGCATTAATTATACTGCAGAGAGGGGCTTCCAGCAGTGTGTGGATTCATATGATGCATTAATTATACTGCAGAGAGGCGCTTCCCAGCAGTGTGTGGATTCATATGCTGCATTAATTATACCGCAGAGAGGCGCTCCCAGCAGTGTGTGGATCATATGCTGCATTAATTATACTGCAGAGAGGCGCTTACCAGCAGTGTGTGGATTCATATGCTGCATTAATTATACTGCAGAGAGGTGCTTCCCAGCAGTGTGTGGATTCATATGCTGCATTAATTATACCACAGAGAGGCGCTTCCCAGCAGTGTGTGGATTCATATGATGCATATTT
This sequence comes from Leptobrachium leishanense, assembly GCA_009667805.1. Lineage (NCBI taxonomy): Eukaryota > Metazoa > Chordata > Amphibia > Anura > Megophryidae > Leptobrachium > Leptobrachium leishanense. Next base: position 163,591,048 of record CM019069.1, read on the forward strand.
TTACTATACCGCAGAGAGGTGCTTCCCAGCAGTGTGTGGATTCAAATGCTGCATTAATTATACTGCAGAGAGGTGCTTCCCAGCAGTGTGTGGATTCATATGCTGCATTAATTATACTGCAGAGAGGCGCTTCCCAGCAGTGTGTGGATTCATATGCCACATTAATTATACTGCAGAGAGGCGCTTCCCAGCAGTGTGTGGATTCATATGCTGCATTAATTATACCGCAGAGAGGCGCTTCCCAGCAGTGTGTGGATTCATATGCTGCATAATTATACTGCAGAGAGGCGCTTCCCAGCAGTGTGTGGATTCATATGCTGCATTAATTATACTGCAGAGAGGCGCTTCTCAGCAGTGTGTGGATTCATATGCTGCATTAATTATACTGCAGAGAGGTGCTTCCCAGCAGTGTGTGGATTCATATGCTGCATTAATTATTCTGCAGAGAGGCGCTTCCCAGCAGTGTGTGGATTCATATGCTGCATTAATTATACTGCAGAGAGGCGCTTCCCAGCAGTGTGTGGATTCATATGCTGCATTAATTATACCGCAGAGAGGCGCTTCCCAGCAGTGTGTGGATTCATATGCTGCATTAATTATACTGCAGAAAGGCGCTTCCCAGCAGTGTGCGGATTCATATGCTGCATTAATTATACTGCAGAGAGGCGCTTCCCAGCAGTGTGTGGATTCATATGCTGCATTAATTATACTGCAGAGAGGCGCTTCCCAGCAGTGTGTGGATTCATATGCTGCATTAATTATACTGCAGAGAGGCGCTTCCCAGCAGTGTGTGGATTCATATGCTGCATTAATTATACTGCAGAGAGGCGCTTCCCAGCAGTGTGTGGATTCATATGCTGCATTAATTATACTGCAGAGAGGCGCTTCCCAGCAGTGTGTGGATTCATATGCTGCATTAATTATACTGCAGAGAGGCGCTTCCCAGCAGTGTGTGGATTCATATGCTGCATTAATTATACTGCAGAGAGGCGCTTCTCAGCAGTGTGTGGATTCATATGCTGCATTAATTATACGCCGCAGAGAGGTGCTTCCCAGCAGTGTGTGGATTCATATGCTGCATTAATTATACTGCAGAGAGGCGCTTCTCAGCAGTGTGTGGATTCATATGCTGCATTAATTATACTGCAGAGAGGCGCTTCTCAGCAGTGTGTGGATTCATATGCTGCATTAATTATACCGCAGAGAGGTGCTTCCCAGCAGTGTGTGGATTCATATGCTGCATTAATTATACTGCAGAGAGGCGCTTCCCAGCAGTGTGTGGATTCATATGCTGCATTGAAACCTATGGGTTACAAAGCCTTGTTTCTTTAAAAAATGTTAGAAAACCTAAAATTTCACCCAAAAAATGCCTAAAAAATCTCAAAAAATAAATAAGCAAAGAAACTTTCATTCTATTGGTAGTAATCTACTTCCCATTCTTAAATAAGCAATAAAAAAATGAAATAACTCATAAAAAATCAAAAACTAACTGATCCGAATCAATGAGAATCACCAATCAGAATCGCGTCGGAATTTCGGATCGCTCTTTAATTTTCAGATGGTCGATATTTTGTTTTTGGAAATGCTCCCGAAATACGAAAATGGTGATTTTCGTCCGAATTTCGATTCGGAACGAAACGACTTGCACATGTCTACAATCTATAATGAACACTTCTGCCAGACTCCTCTACCTCACATCCCGTACCTCTCTCTCCTCGCCCTTTGTCAATCTCTGCATTGCCTCCCTGTTTCCTTTTAGAATTCAGTTTTAAGTGAAGTACATACAGTCTCCATAGCCGTGCCCCTGCCTACATCTCCTCTTGCATTAGCAGGTATGTTCTATCCCAGGTCATTCATTCTGCCAATAATCTGATATTATCATCTCCTTGCACCTGCACCCTTCCTCTTGTCTCCAGGACTTTTTCCGAGCTGCCCCCTATCTATGGAACTCCCTCCCTCGTAACATTAGACCCCTCCATGTCTCCAGTCTTTCAAGATGTCTTTAAAATCGCACCACTTCAGTGAGGTCTATCAGCTCACTCCATAACCTCTCCATTGTACCTTTCCTGATCCATCTCCCACACAGCCCCCCATGCACCCACTACTTCTCATGCTTTGCTATTTCCCCTCACCTCTGGGTGTCGCCCTTCTCCTATTAGATTGTAAGCTCTTGAGCAGAATCCTCTTTTCTCATTGTTCTGAAGAATTTGTGGTCACTCTATAGATACCTGTAATAATTTTTGTGCCACGGGCTTCGTGCTCCTCTCCATGAGCTACGGCTTAAACACAAACTCATTTCCAAACGTTAGAAGTTGGGCGATTAACAAAGAACTCTACTGGTTACCATGACGATTGCTGCCAGTTCATTACTTTATAAATAATCAATGTTTCTCCAGAAATTTCCCTTTTAATGAAATGTTTTGCACCTGTTTGTAGAAAAAAAACGTGTCATCGTATTGATCGACGATGTGGATGACAGCAGCGAAGGAGGGAAGAAGAAGATTTTACAATCTCAAAAAACGCTCACAGAAACGGCTAGCGACATTTTCCTGTTCAGCGGCAGCGACAAAGCACAAAGTCAAGATGGGAGCTTCAAGCACGACAACAAGGGCTCGACATTACACTCACTGATAAAAGCTGTAAAGAAGAAAAGGGTAAGCAGAGCCTCACCTGCCAATAAGCGTTAAAATAATAAAAGAAACGCACCTGCTCCGCGCTCCGCCGCCTCCAGCTCCGTCCTCTGCCTCTTCCTCTGTGTAAAGTGTGCACATTCTTTTTACAGCCTCTGCAATTTGCGTAGCGGTGCTATGCTTCCCTCTACGCTAATCGCTTAGGCTGCTCAGGACTCAGCAGGTCTGCAGCCACGTGTCTGTTCAAATAGAAACACACGCGGGCTGCCTGCTTCCTGCACACTGCCTATCACAGCCTCAGAGAGGCCCTGACAGAGCAATGGAATAGCTTGGACCAATGGGAAAGCACCATTTGTCCAAGCTATTCAAACAATCGCCTGCATTGGAGGCTGGCCTCTGGCAGGAAGGGGCCCAGGCAGCTCCCTCTGGTGGTGGATACTGAGTATGACATGCACAAGCAGCCCCCTCTGCTCCCTCCAGTGGCAGATACAGAATATGACAGGCACAAGCAGCACCTTCTGCTCCCTCTAGTAGCGGATACAGAGTATGACAGGCCCAGGCAGCTCCCTATGCTCCCTCTAGTGGTGGACATATAGTATGACAGGCACAGAAAAACTGGTTTTCTAATAGTAAAGTATATGATATGGTGAAAATAATAGTATCTTTAGAAAGACCATTTAATGACGAGAAATTATAAATATTATGTGTGGGTGCAGTAAAAGGTAATTTACAGCTAAACACAAACCACATAAAGTAATATCTGTGTATATCTGGCTCTGATACTAATCAGTGCCTCACCAGCCACTGACCTCACCGCACGTCCCTGCTCTCCACCAACTGATATACAACATATACACTGACCCCTCTCCACAATCTGACACAAATCCTGGACACTGAGCCCACTCAAATTATGCTTTTATACCCAGAGCCCCCTCATAATAACATACATTGTGTCACACATTGTGTACGGTAAAACGCCACAAACTTTCATGCATATCATATACACAGACAGTACCCCCAGCTGCCATCCTGCGCACCGCGCATTAAAGGAGGGATTCCCGCCTGTGTTAATGACACCGGCCTTATAAGATTAGAACATGTTTAGAGCTTGTGGAAGAAGATTTACACTTTGTCTGATTGGAAGCGCCACTGCCAGGGCTTTTTTTCAGGGGGTACTTGCCGATACTCAGTACCGGCACCTCACCACTCCGTACCGGCAACTCACCACCAGCCTGAACTAACAGGAGAGAGCATGATGCTCCTCCCTCCTCCTGCAGTGGCAGGCAGAGAATCGGAAGCACTCGGCAGCTCATGTTGCTCCTGAATGCTTCCGATTGTCAGGAGTGTATGTAAGGACTGATAACCCCCTCTTCTCCCAGTAATTGACAAGGGAGCGCTGGTAAAATAAAATCTCCCCTCTTTTTCTTCAGTGCCCCAGCTCTGGCAGATGTGTGTAAACATGCTGCACCCCCTCTCTCTGCAGCCGCTGCAACTTTGAGCAGCATGGGGAGGGGTGGTGCAGCATGTTTACACATATCTGCCGGAGCTGCGGATTGTCAGGCAAGCGGTGTGATCAGAGGAGCTGGCACTGTAAGGCAGTACAGGTGGCCGCCTAAGAGTGCAAGACCAAAAGGGGGTGCAAATTTTTTTTCAATCCCTCGTCACTTGCCTTGACAGGGATCCAAATTTATAAACTATCTGCCTGGTGCTGTATCCCTGCTGCTCTTCCTCTAAGACGCAGCCGGTGCCCAGCGAGCTGCATTGTATCTGCCAGGTCAGAGAGCAGACTCCCACGCGGTGCAGGATACGGAATCCTGCACTCTCTCTCTTCCTGGTCCCTTCCTCTTTGCTGGTGCCTGGCTCCCTCTGATGTCAAGAGTAGGGATGAGCCGAACGGCCCCGTGTTCGGTTTGACTTCGAACTCGAACAATTTCAAAAGTTCGAGTTCGAACTCGAACACGAGTCGAACTCAGTGTAAGTCAATGGGTCCAGAATGTTCGATTTTTAGAGTGCCCTCCAAGAGGGCATATATGCTAGATATTTGCCATAAAAGGTGTATGGGGGTCCGGGTAGTGCCCTGGGGGACAGGAAACAAGGACAGAAAGTTTTAAAAAAAGTTTTTAAAGGAACAGTGAATTTCCATGAAATAAAGGTTTAGAATAAAAACAATAAGAAAAATTCCTTCAAATATCATATCGTGCCTAGGAGGTCCCCATAACCTGCCCGTGAAGTGGCGGATTTTTAGGATGTATAGAAACATTTAAAAACAAAAAATGACGTTTCAATTGACGGTAAATGGTTTTCCTTTAATCTATTCATAAACAACTGCTTGGGGCGGCAGCCTGTATGAAAAGAGGAGACGTTTTAGGATACGCAGAACAAGTTTAGTGATTTTTTGGCTAAATTATGGTGAAACTTATGCAGGCTTTGGATGAAAGTGACAATAGGTGCTTTAAAATTGGGCCTTTAGTGTCGGCAACAGTGCCGTCACACAGTAACCCCTCTGTGGTATTGTGGAAGAGTGTAGGGTTGGACCCTGCGGTCAAATATTAAAATGATATGAATCTGGTACAGGCATCAGTGCACCCAAATATTTTGCCTTTGGTGGCAGCAAGTGCCTTCACACCGTAACCCCTCTGAGGTATTGTGCAGGGGTGGAGAGTGCAGGGGTGGAGGTTTTGGTAATGCAGAAGAGATCCCCGATCTATTCAGTTACATCAGCATCAGGGGATTGATAGCTGCTGATCCAGGACTGATTCATTTTTATAAATGTCAGCCGGTCTACAGAGTCGGTGGACAGACGCACTCTTTTGTCTGTGACAAAACCTCTAGCGGCACTGAACGTCCTTTCAGAAAGCACGCAGCATGAAGGGCAACCTAGTAGCTCCATAGCATATTGGCTCTGGCAGCGATCCAATCTCAACACCCAGTAAGCCAGTGGATCATCTGCTGTAAAGGTATCTAGGTCTGCCCTTGCCCCTAGGTAGTCCTGCACCATACGGTGAAGACGCTGGCAATGGGTGCCTACATTTGACATCCCTGGGTGTCGTGGACTAAAAAAATTGCAAAAGGCATCAGTCAAGAGCTCTTCCTCTGATAAACAGCAGTCTCAGAAGCACCTGTGTCATCACTTGGTAACCTATCAGTGCCTGGAAAGGTGTTACACAAGTGTCGCTTTAAAGCATCCTCAAGTTGTTTCATCCTGTGCACCCTCTGTGAGGGCAGGATGAGCTCTGCAACCTTACCCTTGTATTGTGGATCAAGAAGGGTTGCCAACCCGTAATGATCCCTCTCCTTGATAGCACGAATCCTGGGGTCCTTTAGCAGGCTTTGCAGGATAAGGGAGCCCATGCAGCGTAGGTTGGAGGTGGCATTAGCTTCTGAGTCTTCCTGGTCAATGAGGATGACCCCATCGTGCACTTCCTCCTCCCAGCCACGTACTAGTCCTTGGGTTTCTGGGCACACAAAACCCTCCCTTGAAGAATCCCCACCTTCAATGCCCCCACTACTTAAATATTCCTCATCCTCCTCCTCAGTGATCTGAGGACCCGCAGGAATGCTGTCTGCATAAAGACTGGGGCCTTGAGAGCTAGGGAAGTCCTCCTCTTCCTTCCGCTGCTCTGCCTCTAGTGTCACATCTATAATTCCCTGCAGAGTGCGCTACAGCAGGAACACTAAAGGAATTGTGTCACTGATGCATGCACTGTCCCTGCTCACCATCCTCGTTGCCTCCTCAAATGGTGACAGTACAGTGCATGCATCCTTGATCATCAGCCACTGCGGGGGGAATAAAAACCAAGTTGACCTGAACCTGTCCTTGTGCCATACTCACACAGGTACTCATTGATGGCCCTCTGCTGCTTGTGCAGATGCTGCAGCATTGCCAATGTTGAGTTCCACCTGGTGGGCATGTCACAGATCAGACGGTTTGTGGGAAGGTGGAATTCTCTTTGAATTTTTGCCAGGCGAACACATGCTGGGAATGACCGTTTGAAGTGGCTGCAGACTTTTCTGGCCTGGCTGAGAAGCTCTGCCAGCCCTGGGTACCTGGTTAGGAAACGCTGTACCACTAGATTTAGGACGTGTGCTAGGCATGGTACATGCGTAAATTTACCCTTGCTTAGGGTGGAGAGAAGGTTGCTGACATTATCACAGTCGACCATTCCCAGCTGAAGCTGGCATGGTGTTAACCATCTCTGCACCTGCCCCTGCAGAGCTGACAGAATTTCTGGCCTGGTGTGGCTCCTGTCCCCTAAACATACCAGCTCAAGCACAGTATGGCAACTTTTTGCTTGAGCCATTGCGGAGCCCCTGCCACGCGTCGGTTTAACTGCCACTTCACCAGAGACAGAGAAGGAGGAGGAAGAGGTGGTGGAGCAGACAGACCTCATATAAGCAGCTTTCTGGAGGCGTTGTGGATGAACAAGCTCCAGCACAGAGCCCCGTCCTGGATCCCTCCCAGCTGCACAGTGTGCCGTGAAGGAAATGTAACGGCCCTGTCCATGCTTGCTGGACCACGTGTCTAAAGTCATGGGCACCTTGCTGCTGAGTGCTGACTGCCTTTCCCAATGACTCCATAACATTATAAAACAAGCAGGTCAGCAGCGCCACAAATCACGTCCACCACCAATCTCCCAAAAGCTTGAACAAACACAATGGTCTTCCCTATACCAGGTGAAAGGAAAAAAACATATACGTATTGTAGCGCTCACTCCCGGAGCAGCCGCTGAAAATGAACCACGGGTCAGTCTCCCCGCACTAGGGAATAAATATACTCCAGCACCGTTGTGGATTTTATAAATTATATAGTTTACTGAAGTAAAAGGCATATAATGAGACAAGGTGTTCGTAGATATATTTACAGTAGTTCGTATCATGGTAAACGCGCAGCGGGAAAAAGAAATGTGAGACTTCGTATTTCTGAAAAATACGCGACCGAACAGAAAAATACAATACTTCGTAATTACGAGAAACGCGCAGCGGAAAACAAAATAAGATGCAAATCTTTGCCCCTTTTTCGGATACTAGGGAGTGAGTCCCGAACAGGTTAAGTCCCGAATTGTGAGTGTATGTGTGTGTTATGGTACCCGGGTACTATTCAACTGGCCAGTGAATCTTTTAAGCGATGTCTTCGACTAGTCAAGTTGGGGCCCTGTGGGTTTCAGAAATAAACAACAGCGTGCTTGCTTGAGCTTTTGTAAAACTGGCCTTGGAGGCCTCTCACCCATCTGCTCGATCACCAAGGCTCCGCTGACCCAGGACGTCTCTCCGCTCGTTTCCTCGCTGGGATACCGGCTACTGGATAGGTGGTCAGGCTTTCTGTGCTCCGGCCCGGACTTGTCCAGCTACCGCCTGCTCTCCCATCCAATGGACTCGCGGTACTCCTCACTCGAGGTCCTCAGCTTGTCTGGATAACAACTTGGGTGATGTCTGTCAATGAGTAAGGCTCCTTCTGGCAAGGCACGATAATCCCACTCGAATCCTGATAGGCCACACTTGCGCTCCGGCCTAGTCACGGTTCCGCTCTGCAGCACTGCGTCCTCTCTCATGCACTCCCTGGCGCGCTCTGCCACGCTCTCCATGAGGCTCAGGATGTACAGCGTCTGTGTCCCACCCACTTCCTGTCTCTGTTTGCAAAGCATGCCGGGAAACGTAGTCCCAATGTTCAGTGTCTCTTATCGCGCTTGTCTCCCTCCGGTGGCCAAAAATAGGTACTGCCACAGTAAGATTTTAAACACAGCGCTACAGTATCTTGATCAGCGCAATAAAAATTGCTGTCTCTCATAGATCAGCAGACCATATTTTGGTACATAAAACAAAATATAAAAATACACAATGGTGAAGTATATCAAATATATACTATAAATAAAATGCAATGAATGATGTTTCACTCACAAACATAGAGCCTAGCACTGGCTCTAAGTGGAACTGCACGTTTAGGTTGTTTTTTTGGGTTGGTATATTGTTCACAGGTGACCCACACCTTGCAAGGCTGTTTCCCTTCACATATCAAGGAACCATATCAGACAAGAAAAGACAGCGCAACTCTCCTTGTGCAGAATGAAAATATAAGTGTATATATGCTTTTCAGCCAATTTTTCACTTACAGTTGTTGGAGCTTCAATAGCTCTAAGGTTTGCGCATATGGATTTTTTCAGGCTCGGGCAAATCCACAAACCACCAAAAAGACACAGGCTGGATCTTCTTTTCGAAAGAAAATTTAATAAAATAAAACCATTTAAAACAAATGGATAAAACAGGTACCAGGACGCGTTTCGTCACACTAGGCGACTTCCTCAGCTGTGGGATGCTGTCACATTCTGCGGAAGGACCTGGTACACCCATTACTGTAGCATCATCCCTGTCAGTGGAGGTTGTAGGCAATGACATGGCAGGACATATAGTGGGGGTAGAGACAGATGATGAGGAGGAGGAGGACCTATGCAAAGTGTTGTGCTAACGGGATGCATGGCAGGTGGTCATATGTCACCTCATGCACGTGGTACCCAAGTGTGGGATGTCTTTCCCACGCTTGATCCTCTTCTGACATAGATTACAAATAGCAACGGTGTGGTCTGCTGCACATTTCTTAAAGAACTCCCAGACAGCAGACTTTCTGTACATGTGCTTTGAGACAACAGCGCTCTGCACCTAAGCTGCTGTGATTTCTGATGCCTTGGACTGGCTACGGTTGCTCATAGAGGACGTTGTGCCTCATGTTTGTTGTGCCTCCTCCTCACTTGACTGCTCTGTTTGATCAGGCACCCAGGTGGAGTCAGTGACCTAATCATCGTCATCACCCCCTATCTCCTTGTCACTGGAGCCAACTTGGCAGTATGCTGCAGCTGCTGGGGCAACATGAGTGCCAGTTATTTGTGTGTCCCTGGCACCCCCTCCCTCTAGGTTGATTATACTCCCTTCCTCAACCTCAGATTTTGAATCAGAGCACTGTAGTTGCTGCACATCCTCAAGCAGCATGTCACTGTCATTGTAGTCAAACAATGCAGCTGACTCCTCCATGTATGTTGGTAAGGCTACGGCAGGAGTAGCTGTGGACATGGAGGCTGCATTAGATGCTTTGGCAGCTGAGGTGGACTGTAAAGCACTACAATCCTGGCTGGCAGATGACTTGGAGGATGAGGATGGCCTGGTTAGCCAATCCTGCAAATCCTCTGTATGTTGCTGCAGCATAAGACGACCAGCACCAGTTAGAAAGGACAAGTGTGTCCCTGCAGAGGATGCACCACGTCCACGACGACCAGGGGCACACGCCTTCCGACACAGAGGCTGCTTGCCCTCTTATCTGTGTCTGGGAGCGTCTGCCTTTTTTTGTTCTTTCTGACATGGTGAGTGATATATAGTTTAAAGATATACAGAAGTCTGATTCAACTCTGGTATAAAGATTGAAGATATGCAGAACTCTGATTCAACTCTGGTATGTAGATTAAAGATATTCAGAACTCTGATATAAGTCAGTGATTTTACTAATATTTTCCCTGCAAGACTGCCAATGTCCTCTACTCTCTCTCTGATTCTCTGATTCACTTCCTCTCCTGCAGGCTGCAACACCCTGATACCTGGCAGACACAGATTCAACTCTCAATAGATAAACAGATGAACTCTGATTAAACTGTGTTATTGTATGGTATCTAGAATTAGATAAAAGATATACAGATTTTCCAGAACAATGCTATGTCAGTGATACACAGTGTCCCTGATAGCCTGGCTGTGCCAAGACAGATTCTAATTTGCTGAACTGTGGTAGAACTCACTGATACACACTGATAACAGGCTGTGCCAAGACAGATTCAAATTGGAATCTGTCTTGGTAGAACTCACTGATACACACTGTCCATGATAGCCTGGCAGTGCCAACACAGATTCTTCTAATTCCCAGAAATCTCCTACAACTCACTGAAACACACTGTCCCTGGACCCTGATAGCCTGGCAGAGCCAACACATATTCTAATTCCCAGAAACCTGATATAACTCAGTGATACACCTGGTCCCTTACAGAACAATCTCCTCTCCTCTATGATTCACTCCTACAACAAACACACGCTGGGGGGCTGTGTGAAACCTTATATAGTGTGCTGCGGGACTTAGCTCTGTGAGCCCATGATTGGTCAAGATTTGCCCAATCAGGACTCTGAGCCGTGATTGGCATAGTCTTGCACCTGTCTTGCACCTGACCTGTGGTCAGGTGCAAGGCTGTAGCCAATTACAAGCTTCAGGCCAGTGGAAAAATGCATTGTGGTCCATTGTGGTGCATTGTGGGCGAACATGCAGCGAACACGCGGAAATGTTCGGTGTTCGACGAACAGCCGAACGGGCGATGTTCGACTCGAACTCCGAACCGAACGCTCATCCCTAGTCAAGAGGAGGGCATGCCAACAGAAGTCTACACTGCCGCCCTACCCAGGGCTGGATTAAGGTCTCTATGGGCCTGGAGCTGAATATTTGGGTGGGCTCTTTTGGAATTAAGTGAAATGAAAATATATTTTAGGTCAATAGTGCAGATACGAGTATATCTAACCAGGCAGATACTGTGAGTAAAATTCCATTCAGATACCAGTCATTTACAGCGTGTAAAATAATTTTTTCCACATTTTATCATCCAAACCTTTGTGATTATGTATTCTATAGGGAATTCTTGTTACAAAAAATTTAAATGGAAACCTATTACTGCATTTTTATGAGAAAATATACAATTTTATTAACAAAATGAGAACAATGAAACATTTCCCTTGTGTTGGAGGATGGTGGTTTATGAATAAAATGACTATCAGGGTTATTCAGAGAAAGGTGAAACTATCAGGGTTATTCAAAGAGCGTGAAAAGCAGGAGAATGACTGGAGAATGAAAAATTCTAGGTCAAAATAGCCAAACCAGAAAAATTCTCCCTTTCATCTCCCTTTCCAAATCGGCTACTTTGACCTAGTATTTTTCATTCTCCAGTCATTCTCCTGCTTTTCACGCTCTCTGAATAACCCTGTATGGAGAACGTTTGGAGAAGTGAAAATTCTAGGTCAAAATTATCAAACCAGAAAAATTCTCCCATTTATCTCACTTTCTAAATCAGCTATTTTTACCTAGAATTTTCACTTCTCCAAAAGTTCTCCAGAGTTTCACCTTTCTCTGAATAACCCTGTATGTATAAAACACTGAACTTGCTCCCAACGTGGGAAATGAGAAGGGGAGTAATGGCAGTGGTATTGATCATTTTATACGTGACAGATGGACAATGCCATCGCTTTGGAACTAAAAATAAGTAAATAAAAAAAGTTTTTTTTGTTTTCTTTTAGATTTTACATGCTCACGTTTGGTATTAATGCAAAGGCCAAGCTCTGACCTGTCCAATGACACCTCACTTGACCTTGTGAGGTGTAAAGATTAGAGAAGCAGGTTTCCAAAGCCCCCCCCCAGTGCTCCTCCCTGCACTGCGGCAGTTTAGCTTTTTGATGTAACAATTCATAATAACAGATTGCGCCATCACCTCCACACTTGAGATGGTGAGTCGGTGCAGCATCATTGGTCCCTTTTATAACTGAAAAGTGAAAAATATTGCCGTTAGAAAATGAAAAAATAAATATTTAATTTTTTAATTGTGTAAAACCTAGTCATATTTGGTATCACTGGAAAGAGAAAGGTCATGCTCTGGCCTTTCCAGTGATCCCTCACATGACCATGTACCTGCTATGGAGCCAGAGATACAGGGGTCCAAATGCTCATCAATGCAGACCTACAGGGATATTCAAAGAGAATCGAAAAGTCACCGCACGTTCAGTGACTTTTCGTTCTCTTCAATTCGGTGCGATTTGGCGATCCCATTTCGGCGACCCTGCAGTGTTTTCAGCAAGCACCACAGGGCCATCATAGTGCAGGGAAAAGCCGCCGCAAACCCACCGAACAGTCAACGCAAAAATCGGCAATCGCACACCAAAACCCGCAAAAACATCTGGATTAACCCCGCCGAACACGCTGGAGAAACCCGAGCAGGAGCCGATCACAGCGCAGAGCAGCCGCCGGAAAAACCCGACACCGCAGACGAATGGAGTGAAAAAAAAAAAACAGTACGCTTGAATGTTTGAAAAGTGAAACGCTGTTTGCAAAGAAACTACTGAACAAAAATGTCTGGAATTTACATATAAAATCCAATGAATGATAATAAAAAGGACTGTTACAGAAAAAAGAAAAAACGATTTAAAAAAAATAAATGGAAAAACAAATTTTAGCAAAAAAATCCGAAAAATGCCTAAAAGATCCTAAAAAATCTATAAATAGACTTTTTGCTGCAGAATATTATAATCAACGGTTTATTAGATATTGAATTAAAACGGGAATATTTTTAACATTGAAGCCTATGGGATTCTCCTGAATAAACCTGACGAATGAAACCACCGAATGGCAGGGCATTTCGGGAACCTTTCACTGCTGGTTTGTGTTCTCTGAATAGACGAAGCAGTGCATTTATATGGGGATTTCACTGCCCTCAAACAGGCACCGTATGTGCAGGCAATTCGCCAGGATTTGGCTAATTGCCTGCTCTCTGAATAGTCGAATGGCCAGGAAAGTTAACCGAACGCTGAATTTCACTGTTTGGTTACATTTCGGCCACTATTCGGATCTCTTTGAATAACTGCTGCTGTTCCTTCCAAATACACTTCAAAACAGCATTTAAAAATATCAGCTCTGGCAACACAGGTATGTTCACCTGATCCTGCTGTTACCACCAGATTTTTCTTGTAATAGATGCACTTAGTGGATAAGCCCCATAGGGTTACAACAATAGTTGTAGTTCATTTAATGGAACACAGTATTAAAAAATATGGTTCCTTTTATAGTGTCTTCCTTTTAAGTGCATACATGACATCATTTCGATACTAGGTATGACATCATCATTTTGATTTAACTATTGTTTCTGTCTTTCCATTTAGAGAAGACAATTGTGACCCTAGGCTGGAGATAATCTGATGATCTGTCGCTTGCTGAAAGCATCTCACGTCACGTGATCCCCCCCCACCCACCACCTCAGGAGTCTTTACCAAACTCTATGTACATACATATTCTGCCATCCATGATCAATATTGCTGTTACCATGGGAACGCATCATCATCTCATGACAATGAGTGTGATCTCCAGCATCCTCTGAGTGAATGGGAAGAGAAATGACTTTGTATCCGCTCACACTCTTCTACTGGTATTTTTGTGGAAGTTGCATTGCTAATAATCTCATTCTTATCACTACAAATCCCCATAAGCAGATCTCACCATTTTACTATCTGGCTGCAGCACATTTTCTGCTTCTGCCTGTATGCAGATAATGCAGACCCCATGTAAACAGGAGATCTCACCATATTATTATCTGTCTGCAGCACATTTACTGCATGTGCCTGTATGCTGATAATGCAGACCCCGTGTAAGCAGGAGATCTCACCATTTTATTATCTGTCTGCATCACATTTACTGCATGTGCCTGTATGCTGATAATGCAGACCCCGTGTAAGCAGGAGATCTCACATTTTATTATCTGTCTGCAGCACATTTACTGCATCTGCCTGTATGCTGATAATGCAGACCCCGTGTAAGCAGGAGATCTCACATTTTATTATCTGTCTGCAGCACATTTACTGCCTCTGCCTGTATGCTGGTAATGCAGACCCCGTGTAAGCAGGAGATCTCACATTTTATTATCTGTCTGCAGCACATTTACTGCCTCTGCCTGTATGCTGATAATGCAGACCCTGTGTAAGCAGGAAATCTCACCATTTTATTATCTGTCTGCAGCACATTTACTGACACAAAGACCATTTCTGCCTGTATGCTGGCAATGCAGACGCCGTGTGACATTGTGCCCTGATAAGGGAAGCCATCTAGAGATTACAACCTTTCATCCCAGTGATATTTCTGTAAAGGATAAACCGATACATGAAAAAATAAAAATGAGCAAATTTACATTTTAATCTTATAACTATTTTAGATTAACAACCTGCAAAATCAAAGTGTCAATTACGCATCCTATGTATCAACTAAGTGTCATGATAATATATATTTTTATCAATAATCCCTTGGTATTGAAAAATATATGATGTAATTAATAAAGGATTTCTCTGTAACGAGGATTATTTTTTGGTCTGAAAATTACAATCCAATATAAATAAAGTCACATGGCAGATTAGAGAAGGTGCAATAAATTATCCACCTCCTCATAAGGCTGCCATTTTTAATCATGTGACAGTGGCTGCTGTGTTCGGTGGCTGTAGGGGTGCTTCCCCATGATGTCAGGGAGTGTCCCAAGAGGCACATCGAGCTCTGTCACAGCTTCTCTTGGAGAGCGTTATTCACTAACCTCCGAACTGGCCACCGAATTGCACCAAACAGTTAATTTCCCCGTACGGTGCAATATCGTGGCCATTCTTCTGTTCACAAAACTGTCAATTCTCCAAATACTGGCGAAATGACAGAGAAATACGGCGCAATACGGTGATCTCGGCGGCAGCGAAATTGTCCCATAGAGAAGTAATGGTTAACCTGTTCACATAGGTGTTTAAACCTATTAGGAGAATAGGAAACGTCCGTCTTTTTTTTGGAATTCGGCAAAGACACTTCGGTGCGTTTCGGTGCTCTTCGGCAACATTCTCCAACTTTTTCACGAGGCTTCAGCGAATCGATCTTCGGTGCACTGCGGTGACCATCCGGTGACTAGTGAATACACCGTACTGTCGGTGAAATGGAATCGCCGAAGTGAAAAGCATCAGAATTTCGCTGCTTAGTGAATAATCCCTTCAGAGCTAAGCAAGGAATAAAGGTTTTAATTCTTATCTCTATTAATATCATTCTGTACCCGTAAAGCTTCCAGGCGGCACCTCAACCGGATGAAACAAGCTCCTTACATAGAGAGCGTTAGGAAAGAGGATTCTGCTCAAGAGCTGACAATCTAAAAGGAAACCTCCAGAGTCCACATCATTGGGCGAGATCTTACCCTCACTGCTGGGAAATGTCACTGACCGGCTGTAACCTGTATTGGAAGCCAAGCAGCCCTGCACCATGCATTGTCTAAGCACACTCCAATGAAGCAATAAGGAAGCTTTATATCAGGGGTCAGAGGTCGGCAGCCTCGGTTCTCCAGGTGTTTTGAAACTACATCTCCCATAATTCTCAGCAGTTTATTAGGCTGTTCGTGCATCATGGAAAATAGAGCAGGGTTATTCAAAGAGAATCGAAAAGTCACCCCACGTTCGGTGACTTTTCGTTTTCTCTTCAATTCGGTGCGATTTGTCGATCCCATTTCGGCGACCTTGCGGTGTATTCAGCAAGCACCACAGGGCCGTCGTATTGCAGGGAAAACCCGGCGAAGGCACACCGAATCTGCAAAAACATCTGGATTAACCCCTGCCGAACACGGAGAAACCCGAGCAGGAGCCGATCACAGCACAGAGCAGCCGCCGGAAAAACCCGATACCGCAGACGAATGGAGTGAAAAAAACAAACAGTTTGCTTGAATGTTTGAAAAGTGAAACGCTGTTTGCAAAGAAACTACAGAACGAAAATGTCTGAAATTTACATATAAAATCCAAGGAATGATAATAAAAAGGGCTGTTACAGAAAAAAGAAAAAACGACTTAAAAAAAATATCGGAAAATTAGTTTTTTAAATAAAATCCTGAAAAATGCTTAAAATATCCTAAAAAAATCTATAAATAAAGAGACTTTCTTTACTGCAGAATATTATAATAAACGGTTTATTAGATATTGAATTAAAACCAGAATATTTTTAACATTGAAGCCTATGGGATTCGCCTGAATAAACCTGCCGAATTAAACCACCGAATGGCAGGGCATTAGGGGAACCTTTCACTGCTGGTTTGTGTTCTCTGAATAGACAAAGCAGTGCTTCTCTCTCTCTCGAACAGGCACCGTATGTGCAGGCAATTCGCCAGGATTTGGGAACTGCCTGCTCTCTGAATAGCCGAATGGCCAGGAAAGGCAACCGTACGCTGAATTTCACTGTTCCGTTACCTTTCAGCAGCCATTCGGATCACTTTGAATAACCCTGAAGGTTCCCAAAACATCTGGAGGACCAAGGTTGTTGAGACCTGCTTTACACCATGACGCATTTAATCGATGGGACAACCTATCACTTTCCATGGAGCAAATAAAAACATAAATAATAAATGATCCTAAGATATTTTTCCAGTATTTACAGGTTTTTCCCTTTTCGTGATAAACACGGTCCATGTGTTGAATAAACAGGGATCCGGGGACTGGATGCGGAGGGAACGGGAAGGCATGATCTCCTTCAGACTGTGACTGAATGATGTTACTGTGCAAGGAATAGCATATAGTGTCAAGAACCTTTCAGTTTAATCATATTTCTGTAAAATATATGAAAATGGTGTCGCTTTGTAATGTTTCAGTTTGGTTATCTCAGACGAGCCCGTGACCTTCTTATCCCACGTTGACGTGTCAGCAGCACCCGGCGTTTTAAACAATAGTCATGCTAATATTCCTTTTAATTGAGCGGTTGCTCGAAAGGGTTAAAGAACAACAAAAACAAGATTTAACCCATAAAACCCCATTTTGCTCTTTACATCAGGGATCTCAAACTCTGGCCTCCCCCAGATGTTTAAAACTCCCAGAATAAAATAAATGGCCATAGAATCCTGGGAGGTTTACAGGGTTATTCAAAGAGCACCGGAATTCCACCGGCATTTCGATGCTCTTTCTTTCCCCGCACTTTGGGAAGTCATATTCCCCGACCCTGCAGTAAATTCAGCTTTCACCGCAGGGTCCCCGAAGTGCAGGGAAAAGCTGCCAACGGCATCTGAAAAACTGCCGCAAAGCCCCCGATTCGAATGCAAAAACGGCCGCAAAATCGCCGAACGCATCTGAAACAAGCCAAAGATCTGCCGAACAGCGCACCAACCTGCTGCCGGAAAAAGCCAACAGGCCGCCGAACAAGGATAAAAAAAACACTGCAACTTTTAAAAAGCTGTTTGCAGAAAAACCACTGCACGAAAATGCCTAAAAATGACATACAAGATGCTATGAATGATATTAAAAAGGTCTGTTACAGAAAAATAAAACTCCCTCTATTTAAAAATAAATAAATGAATTCCTGAAAAATGTCTAAAAAATTCAAAGTAAAGAGATTTTTTTGCTGCAGATTAAAATAATAAACAGTTTATTAGATATTGATTTAAAACGGGAATATTTTTAACATTGAAACCTATGGGATTCGCCTAATTAAACCTGTCGAATGAAACCACTGAACATCAGGACATTTCACTGACATTTCTCTGCTGTTCAATGTCAATAGATTAACCATTGCTTCTCTGTGGGGGATTTCACTGCTGTCGAACAGGCCCCATATTTCACTGCCGCCGAACAGACACCGTATTTCACTGGCAATTTGTCAATATTTGGCAAACTACCTGCTTTCTGAATAGCCGAATGGCCCCGAAGTGTCACCGTGCGGGGAAACTCACTTTTCGGTGCAATTTCGGGGCCGATTCACTCTGAATAACTCTGATTTTTTTCTTTATGATGAATGTATCTGTGTAACTATTTTACACTGTCAGGGTTATTCAGTGAAAGGTGAAACTCAGGAGAACTGGCAGTAGAAGAGAACAATCTAGACCAAATAGCTGATTTGGAAAGTGAGATAAATGGGAGAATTTTTCTGGTTTTGCTATTTTTTTTTTTTTTTTTTAAATGTAGTTTTTATTAAAAAATAATTGTCATACATAAATCAAGCAAATATAGGTATAACATTTTAGAAAATAGGGGATAGAGGAGGGGGAAGGAGAGTGGAGGGGTTGCCCAAACCCAGAGAAGAGAGGTGAGAAAGAGGGAGAGATGGAGAAAAGAGAAAGTAGGGATTGTACAGTGAGAGAGATGATTGCAACAGTTTTCATATTAACATCATCGGTCTACAAGGCTAGAAGAGCCAACCAAAACCCCAAAACTGTATAAGAAAAGGGAGATCCATTTCAAACTGAGCCCATCTGTTCTATCCAAGGTGTCCATGTTTTATAATAGGCTGAGAGTGTGTGGTGTGTAGTGGCTGTGAGTTCATCCGTCAGTTGGGCATCCCTGATTTTAGGGTAAATTTTTGAGAATGGAGGGATCGACGGGCAGTTCCAATGTTCCACGAGAACGCGGCGGGCTGCAAGGGTTATCTTGGCCAACAATTTGTTTTCATGTCGCGACAAGTCCGGGAAGGGCCTGGACAACAAGTAAGCCCATGGATCCATTGGAGTCTCTCTCGATAATATTGCCTGTAGTAGAGTGTGCGTTTGGTCCCAAAATCGTTGGACCTCAGAACAAAACCACCACATATGGGCGTAAGTACCCCGGAGTCCACATCCTCTCCAGCAAAGATCAGGGGTCTGTGGGGACATGTGCGAAACTTGGACAGGAGTGGTGTACCATCGGAAAATAGTTTTGATCAATTGTTCCTGATGAACCGTGCATACCGAGACATTTCTCATAGCGTCCCAGATATCGCCCCATTCTTCGGCCTCCAGAGTCTCCCCCAAGTCTCTTTCCCAAGCTTGAATGTAGTGGAGTTCTCGCCAGTCGAGAAGGACTGTAAGCTGGTGATAAATCGTAGAGATTAACCCCCTAGGGTAAGAGCCTCGAAGGCACAGTCGTTCAAAGGAAGATGGTGTGGTTAGTGCCGCAGTTTTGATGTGAGGGCGAGTTGCGTATGCTCGTATCTGGAGTAAAGGTAAGGGATGTAATACTCCAGAGTGAGGTAGGTCCGTAAGTTGTAATAGTTGTCCTTTGGGGTATAGATGGCAGATTCTCGAGATGTTGGAGCCCATCCAGCCCTCTGAGGAAGAGGATACGAGTCCTGGCAGGAAATCACGATTCCGCATGATCGGTGTTAGCGGAGATGGGAAAGATGTAAGATCGCATTTAGTCGCCAATTTGTCCCATAGTCGGAGAGAATTAATGATGGCCGGACATGTGGTTTTCAGGAAAGGGCGGTGAGCTCTAGGGAGCCATATCCACATCTGGGGACAATCCGGGTACATGAGACCCCTTTCCAGGTCTACCCATCGACGGGAGGTCTGAGGAGAGTGCCAGGCCACCACCTGGGCAAGTTGTGCAGCGTAATAATAAGACAGCAGGCATGGCAGTCCCAGGCCCCCCGCCTCCTTCGGCCTGTACAGGGTGGCTCAAGCAGTTCGATGGCGTTTTCCTTGCCAAATAAAGGAGTCAATAGCCCTCTGTATGTCTCGTATATCATCAGAGTCCAGTGCAATAGGTAATGCTTGAAAGAAATACAATAAACGTGGCAAGATATTCATTTTGACGCTATAAATGCGGCCTACCCACGAAATTTTGTACCTATCCCAACATTCCAGGTCTTTCTTTATTTGCGACCATAACCTCTTATAATTAGGATCATATAGGGTGGTGGGGTCGTTAGTAAGCATAATCCCGAGGTATTTGAAAGAAGAGGGAGAGAAGCGGACAGGAAAGTTAGTGCAGAGATAGTCATATTGAAGGGAGGGAACATGGACCGTAAAGGCTTCCGATTTGTTGATATTGATTTTATAACCTGACAGCCTTGCGTGTTCATCTAAAGTTTTAAACAGTTGCGGCAGAGACTCCAAGGGGTGGGACAGGGATAAGAGGATATCGTCAGCATAAGCCGACACCTTAAAGGATTCAGAGCGAACTGTGAGTCCGTGTATCCCTGGGTTCATCCGTATGTGTTGGAGAAGTGGTTCCAAATACAAGGCAAATAGGGCAGGGGAGAGGGGGCATCCCTGTCTCGTTCCATTAGATATCATAAAAGGGATTGGTTCCGCTCCAGGCAGTAAGATCTGGGCAGAGGGTGAGGTGTATAAAGCGTTAATAGCGGCTAGAAAGGATTCTGGTAACCTGATATGCTGCAGGAGGGAAAACAGGAATGGCCACTCCGCCCTGTCAAACGCCTTCTCTGCATCCAAGGAGAGAAACAGAGAAGGCTGTTGTGTTTCCATAGCCGTCCACACCAAGTCCACCGCCCTTCTAGTGTTTTCATAAGCCTGTCGAGTGGGTATGAAGCCGACCTGGTCAGGGTGGATAAGAAGGGTTAAAAATGGTTCTAATCTAAGGGAGAGGATTTTGGCTAATAATTTCAAATCTGTATTAATTAGTGAAATGGGTCTGTAGTTTTCAGTGAGATGGTGATCTTTATCTGGTTTGGGTATTAAGACAATAGACGCCAGTAAGGATTCTCGGGGTGGGGTGCCACCCTCCATCAGGTCATTAAACATTCGGAGTAGATAAGGGAACAGAATTTTGGGGAAGGCTTTGTAGTACTGGTATGTGAAGCCATCAGGGCCAGGTGCTTTGTGGGGTTTCATTAGGCTCAGGGCATTACCAAGTTCTGTTTCGGTAATGGGAGAAGCCAGTGTGGCCGCCTGTTCGTCGCTCAGAGATGGAAGCGAGGCCCTGGATAGGTAATCCTTGATATCGCCCATCAGAGAGGAATCTGAGGCGGAATGGGTCGGGGTGTGATTATAGATGGATGCGAAGTATTGAGTGAATGCATCTCTGATGGTATTCGGGGTGGAGAGCTGGGAACCCATGCTGTCTCGTATGGGGGGCATGTTCTGTGAGTGCGGTCTAGGGTTAAGAAGGCGTGCAAGGGGGGTGTCCATTTTGTTGGACCTTTCGTAGTATCTTCGCTTGGACCAGAGAAGCGATCGTCCTACATCATCTAGGAATAACCTATTTAAGTCCTGTCTGACCTGGGATAAGGCAGCGTAGGTCTCAGGAGAGGGGGACGTCTTATGAGTCATCTCCCTCTCACGGAGTTGGCGTTGAAGGTCCTGTATGTCTGCTAATTTCTGTTTTTTCAGGTGGGAGGCTAAACCTAGTAGTGCACCCCGGATCACCGGCTTATGGGCAGCCCATAGTACCTGCATGGATATACTGTATCATCTATGTCATTAAGGCGGAAGTAGTCCTGTAATGCCTCCCTCACAGAATCACGCACACCCGGCTTGTCCAGCAGGAATGGGTCTAACCGCCAACGGCGACCCGCCGCAGGAGCAAAAGGTCGCAGCTGGAGGGAGACATCCGCGTGGTCAGACCATGTGATGGAGCCAATGGAAGAGGAGATGACTAAGGGAAGACATGAGGCGGAGGTTAATATGCAGTCTATTCTAGAATAGGTGTGATGGACGGGAGAGAAATACGTGTAGTCTTTAACCGAGGGATGTTGGACCCTCCATACGTCAATATAGCCCGCGTGATGTATGAAGTTATAAAATTGTTTGTCTTGTAGTGATGGGATATGTGACGTCTGGTCAGTATGTGAGGTAGATCTGTCAATTGGTGGGCACAGAGTCGCATTGAAATCCCCCCCAGAACAACATGGCCGGTAGCGTGGGATGATAAAAAAGAGTGGGTGGAGGACCAGAAATCCGCGTCTGGTGTATTTGGGCCATAGACCGAGGCGAATGTATACTTCTGACCAGACACCGTACCCGATACCAGGACACATCTACCTATATCATCTGTGTGGGAGTCCGTTATAGTGATGAGACAGGAGGTTCGAATCAATACTGCCACCCCATTACGTTTAGGAGTAGCACACGATAAAAAGACTCTAGAGTAGGCAGGATCTGATAAACGAAAAGCAGCCGTTTTAGGAATCCTAGTTTCCTGTAATAGAGCAATGTCAACTGATTTGCGTTTTAATTCTCGGAATAATAGGCGGCGTTTACGAGGCGAATTAAGACCTTTGACATTTAGGGATAATATATTTACCGGAGCCATCCCAGTGTGGAGTCACAGTGTGCAATGTAGAACAGTACATATGGAGAAAGAGAGAAGAGGAGGTGTGAGGAGAGAAAAGAATCATTCAGAAGAAAGAAAAAGAAGGGACAGGAAACCCCATGATGGGCAGTCATGGGGGTAAGGGGTAGTACCAACCGAGCGGGGATACCGGAGGGGAGGTAAAGCGGGGGAGGAGGTTAGAGGAAGAGGGAAGCCGACGACCATCTGGTGCGAAACCAAAAGAGAGCACAGAGGGTACGCCGTCTGCCCGCCGAGGTTGAAAACTTTTAAAATAGAATGGAGCATGCGCTCCAACCATAAAGGCAATATTAACTGTCAAGAGCAAAAACAAAAATAAAACAGTAACTTCATCCTGTGATGATATAGGACGATATAGAACATTACCACATGAATCATGGCACCCTGTGCTTGCAATCCAGAGTCCCGGTGCGAGCTCGGGGCTGGGGTGACGACCCCAGCATCCAAGGAGAAGATGCCATTTCTGGGATAATAGCCTTATCCAAGGTTTCAGGGAAAGACCTTTGCAAGTCATTCCCCTGTCAATCCGCTGCCGAGGACCAGTCTTGATCCAGGCGAGGAAGTGGTGGCGGGGCCTCAAGTCCTCCAATGCCCGAGGTCAAAGAGGCGTAAAACTTCCTTTGCTTGGTAGAGGTGTGAATATGCATGCGTGCGGTTGTGCTTGGTGACCAGAAGTTTAAAAGGAAAGCCCCAGGCGTACTTGATGTCACGCTGACGGAGGATCCCTGTTACTTCCCGCCACTCCCTGCGGCGCGCCAAGGTTGTGGGCGAAAGGTCTTGATAGAAGGAAAGTGGGGAGCCATCATAATCTACTTTCTGATCTCTGGTAGTTTTCAATAGGGCTTCCTTGGTGGAATAGTAATGAAATCACGCCACCACATCTCTTGGAGGGGCGTTTTTGTCACGTCTAGGGCCCAGTGTGCAATGTATACGATCAAATAGCAGTTTAACCTGAGGGAGGTCTGGTAGGAGGTGATGTACGATGCCTGTGATCGTGGGAAGTAGTTCGTCGCCCAGAACAGTCTCAGATAGGCCCGGAGGCGTATATTATTGCGTCTAGAGCGGTTCGATTGATCTTCAATGGCTTCCTCTAGGTATTGTACCCTGGATTCCATAGCGTCAGCGTGGGCTGCAAGCGCATTATAATGAGTTACAATCTGCTCAGATCTGTCTTCGAGTCTAGCGGTCTGCTCACCTATTTCCTGAATGTCAGCAGAGACAGCGTGAGGTTTTCTCCAACTCTGTGGCGATGAAGGATTTTAGACCCAGGATGTCAGCCTTGGTAGCCGGGTAAGCTTCCGAGTCCCCCTCTCTGCAGGCGTCCGCACATGCTGAGGCAGACTCGGCGCCATTTTGGGAGGTGTCTTCATGCCGGGCCCGAGGTGAAAATATCGGCGCCACGGTAATTTCGGCATCTTTTTTCATTTTATTTGCCCTCTTCATGGTCAGGGGCTGTACTGTTCCTAATTTAGAGACGTTCTGGCTGGTTTAAGTGCTGGTTGGAGCTGTTTTTCGGCGGGTTAAGACGGGAGCTCCCTCACACAGCGACCATCACTGTTGCCGGCTCGGCTCCGCCCCCTGGTTTTGCTATTTTGACCTAGATTTTTCACATCTCCAGCCATTCTCCTGAGTTTCACCTTTCTTT
The DNA here is from genome assembly GCA_009667805.1 of Leptobrachium leishanense. NCBI lineage: Eukaryota > Metazoa > Chordata > Amphibia > Anura > Megophryidae > Leptobrachium > Leptobrachium leishanense. The sequence continues at coordinate 163,615,147 of CM019069.1, forward strand.
GTATAGACCTGTTTGTGTTACCTCCGTGGTCGTTTTATATTATTATCTGCATCTGGGGTGTTTAATTTATTATTATCCACATGAGGTGCCCCCCCTCAGTGGTCTCCTGGCTGGTTTTCCATATATAAATCCCCCCGTAATCTTCCCAGGCCCTTCTCTACGTGGAGCTTCTCAATCACTCACAGACGGACAATAAACCGGACAAAAAAAAATAAGCTACAAGGGGATCTTTTTCTCTTCCTGAAGAAGCTCTCACAACAGAACCATAAAAGCGACATGAAGATCCACTCCCAGTCAAAGTCCGCACCCCATAATCTGAAATCTCATGCGGGGAAAATGTAAACGTTGCAGATTGAGACAGAAAGGACAAAGGGCGACAAGACATCTACAGCCTGACTTCAGGAACTAAATCCTCCGATTTCCCTGTGACATGGACATATGCTGGATTCATCGATACCAAGGAACCCAATAATCCTGAAAGCCCTTCCAAGTAGAGGGAGCACTCCACTCAGCGAAGTGTGGGAGGAAGGAGCAGGAGATGCAGAGTACGTATTTTGAGGCAGTGAGGGACGGAAGAGCACCTAGAGCGGAGGATGACGCAGCGATGTATCCTCCAAGAGGGAATGGTGGGTTTTTGGTAGAGTTAGAAGAAAAATTGGAGAAGGTCAAACATGGTAAAAAGTGGAATAATGCTGCGGGGGATCATGTGGTTCAAATGGAAAGGGCTAAAGAGGGAAATAAGACAATGACCAAGCAAGCCGAGCGGCAATCGCATGTCCAAGAGAAAGGGGCGAATGACATGGGGGCAGTGAAACGAGGACTGCAGGTTTTTTCGGAGCCCGATGAGCGACATAAGAATGAAAATCAAGGCAAGAGCGCAAAGTCGACGAGACAACCGGTGGGATCGATGCAATATGGACAATATACAAAGAGAGCGGCCGAGTCATCTGGGCAAACCAAGAAAGGTGGACAGCGAGCAGAGACCAAGGAGGAACCCAGGAAACCGGGTGATTACGAGGTGATTCCAAAGAAAGTCTCAGAGCTGACTCTGCAGTTTGCAAAAGAAGAAGCAAAAAAACAAGAAAAGGTGGACGGAAAACCCAAAGGCGCTTTGTTTGTACATTCTCCACCCAACTACAACACCGAGCTGCCGGGCAATGACTACTACACTGGGTGAGTAGTATATCAGCGAGGGCCAGATAACTTCTACTTATACAGATTTACTGGCTAAATTCCTGTTACAGAGGCTAATAATCTCTATGTAGTACAGAAACACTGTATTGCTGTACTTACTGTATGTGGACATTACGCCTCATACACAGAATATTTACATTCTCTTCTCAGAGATCAGGAGCTTCACTGCTAATGCTAATAATTAATAATAATCAGGGTCTGCACACAAACCCACTGGCTACGTACGTCCCCATTTACACGTATCTTTTGTTGTTACACTTACCTTATGTTGGAAAAAATGGTATTTCTGCTTCCGTGTTGAAACCACAGATCATGTATGAGAGGCTGGAAGGAAAGAGATGCCGCATAGTGAGTTTATTAAATATCCAAACTTAATTTCTGCAAAGGATTAATGACTCGCTGAAAAACAGTAAAACTGGGTAAACATTAAAAAGAATGCTGCTTTATTCTGAATTCTCTGCCTGTTGAGGTGGTTGGGAATTCTCTGCCTGTTGAGGTGGTTGGGTCAGAGACTGTACAGACTTTTAAGCAGAGACTGGATGACTTCCTGCAGACTCAGAATATTAAGGGTTATAATATTTAATATGTGAGTAAAAGCTTCTTGATCCAAGGAGAATCTGACGCCATCTGGGGTCAAGAAGGAATTTTTTCCCAGTGTGTTGCTTATTGGTGAACGCTAGGGATGTGTGTAAAAATCGGTGCACAAGCCTAGCGAACGCTTCAGACTGGGGGTTTTTTGCTTCTTTTGGATCAATGGCAGTAGGTGATGTGTGAGAGGCTGAACCCGATGGACACACGGCTTTTTTTCAGCCTTTGTAACTAATATATTAGCACTGCAAGCTGTAGCAATACCTGCGACCTTACCCTGTTAAACGCTCATCCCGTCCTTAACTCTTTCACTACCAAAATCAAGCTATTTTGATTTTTCACTGTGATACATTGAAAAGAGCTCACTAGCCAATAAAACCCTATTTTAATACCTTTTTAAACCCTTAAAGCCTGAGCATATACCAGGTACGTTCTACGAAAAAGGTCGCTGCACGACCGAGGATGTACCTGCCTGGTACGTCTTATAGTTACAGAGAGCTGGAATCAATCGGTATCACTTCCAACCACACTATTGCTATTGCAGGGATGCCTCAGCATCGGATTGATCACCTGGTACGTCCTTTAGTAAACAGAGCACTGGAATCGATCTGCATCACTTCCAGCTGTTCTATTTCTATTGCCGGGATACCGCAGGGATACCGCAGGGATACCGGGACATCGAGGCATCCTGCAATAGTAATTTTACCTCCCCGGGAGCGATCACCGCAGGTATACCCGGTGAAGCGGCCGGCAACGAAATGAGTGCCTTGTGGGGGTCGAGGCACTCATCTGAAAGCATGCTGAGTGCCTCGAGGGGCCAAATAAAGATTGAAGAAAATGTAGTAAAAAAAACAAAATAAAATATAAAAAATGCTTTGGAAATAGCAAAGTGCTAATAATTTTATTTATTGTCATATAAGTTGCCAAAAACATGTAAACATTGGATATTTCTAAACTCAGGACAAAATTTAGAAAGTATTTAGCCGGGGTATATTTTTGGTGTTTGAAGACGCACAAGAGATTTTTGTGGACCAAGTTCAAAAAAGTGGGTTTTTTTTCCAATTTTTTACAGTAACTTATAAGATATGATAAAAATAATGGTATATTTAGAAAGTCCATTTAATGGTGAGAAAAATGGTATATAATATGTGTGGGTGCAGTAAATGAGTAAGGGGAAAATGAGACCATCACAAATAGGAATAAAAGCATGAATTAACATTAAAAAAAAAACTAAAGAATGTTTTGTTACAGAAGGTTGACTTGTGTTTTCATTTCAAGGTTAAAATCGGTATAAAATAGGGTCAGATTGTGGGACATGATCGAGAACGACATAATACATAAGGAGAAGGCACAGAAAGTTAGTTCCTCCTCTATCATTAATGGACCTGGAGCAGGTCTATATGTTGATCTCGCATGTTTCCTCTTCCAGAGATCTGCAAAAAAAACTGGTCATTTGCTACTGGGACGAAATGACGGACATATCGTGGCTGGCCAGGAACCTGAGCGCGTTTTCATCCTTCCAGAAAGTCAGTTTGAGTCTTTCTCAGACCACGGAGAAGGAATGGAAGAAAGCGGTGAAGACTTCTTCTCAGGTTATATTTTATCACTCCAGACATTCCAAGAGATCGGTGCAGGATTTGCACAGGTTCCTGGAGCAGTGCGCCTACATTAACAGCGAGAAGCGGGTGACGGAGGGTAAATAAACACACATATAGGATTCATATACTCATATATTACGGGGAAGCTCACTGTCCGGCCAAAACCAAAGCCCCACCTAGATGTAACTCAGGTGCTCACCTTCCATTGGTTAATTACTAGTGATTAACATGTGACTCCCTGAATATACTGATTGAGCAGGTTTTTCCATCAATGGGTTTTCTCTCCCCTGATGGCACAGCGGGCATATTCCAAGATGGCAATGCCAGGATTCATCGGGCTCAAATTGTGCAAGAGTGGTTGAGGGAGCATGAGACATAATTTCGCACATGGATTGGCCACCGTACAGTCCAGACCTTAACCCCATTGAGGTTAATCTTTGGGATAATGTGCTGGAGAAGACTTAACGCAGCGCCGCGACTCTCCCATCATCAATACAAGATCTTGGCCACAAATTAATGTCACTCTGGACACCAATAAATGCTGTGACATTGCATGAGCTTATCGACACGATGCCGCGGTGAATGCGAGCCGCGATCACCGCAAAAGGCGGCACAACCACACATTACAGGGTGCGTGTTTTTTGGCCGGGCGGTGTAAGCTCTTCCACCAATCTGATTCAGAACATAATGAATTCTTTAAATATTCTGCTGCAATAAATGATTTTCACAGCGAATAAATCAAATGTCAAAAATACCAATAAAACCAATTTAAACATATTAATGCGGAAATCTTAATAAATTCAATTCAATGGAAAATGTGAGACGAGAGATTAAAACCAGAGAATTCTTTAATAATTAAATCAATTTTTTTCTATTAATTTCTAGAAACGCAAAAGAAATCAAGCTCCGAATGTTTGGTAAGGAAACAACAGACGCTGAGTGCGGACAGACATAGACAGACAGCGAGACACGGATATCAGCGGATGGCTGGGTATCGATAGATAAGGCATTGGCATGAAAATATCATTTAAATAATATGATGAAAGTAGACTTTCACCTCTTTGAAGCTGTCACAGATCTGGAGGCTTTGCAGCTTCTGCAGAGAATATTGACCAGAAACCGGCCAATCAATGCTTTTACTGCTCTCAATGAAACATGGGATATCTGGTAATGGCTGGGATTTTTGGGGATTTCCAGTTCATGCTGGGCAGTAGCGTCAATCTTCAGATGAGATAAGCAGAGCCTCAGCTGGTGTTTTGGCCGACACTCTTTGGGTTGACATCGTTTAAATGCTTTGGATATCCGGTATAGACCTCAGTAACTCGGAAAATGTGCGCTGCCATACTGGTCATACGTGAAACCGAGCAGATTCCAGTCTGTTTATGCACGTTTGTGTCTTTTTGAGCCGTATGGTGTCCTGTGCAGGTCATGGGACAATCAGTGGCTTTCACTGGCTCAGTAGTCCCGGGACGGCCAGGGGTTCAGGTCTTACATGAAGGTTTATTAAACTGTTTCATGGTGGAAGATCTAAGAAAACCTACTCTACAGATTTTGACCGTACGTATAATATCTCCCCCCAAAAACAGGACATTGGGATTTTCTCAAGGTCAGCGGATCGCGGGAAACTGCTTCAGACGTCGTTGAGTCAAACCAACCGTGGTGGTTTATTGAAGGAGGTCCGCCACATCAACATATCTAGAAGCACAAAGGAGGAGATCAGGAAGGAGATCTCTAGATGCTTGTACGCCATCTTGCACGTCACCAGGAAGAACATCGGCGACATGGATTATCTGTCACTGTTTGGTACGTTCTAGCTCATGTATTTAACACAGACCAGTAATTTCACTGCCATCGAACAGCCACTGTACGTGCTGGCAATACACCAAATTTGGCGAACTGCCTGCTCTCTGAATAGCCAAATGGCCCCGAAATGTCACTGTACGGGGAAATGTCACTGTACGGGGAAATTCACTGTTCAATGACATTTTGGGGCCAGATCGGCTCTATCTGAATAACTCCTAATGTATTGTCTCCCCCCGGGAGCGATGGGCCTGCAGGATCCAAAAAACAATAATCATATGGGATAATAATAATAAATGACATTCCCCTCGTTTGATAACAGCTTTAACTCTGTCCAAACATTCGTGTTTACAGAGATGATGAAGAGGACGGCCCTGGTATTGATCGATGATCTAGAAGATACGCCCGTGGGGAAGATGCCCCCAGCCAAGAACAACATCCCAGGTACCAGCACTCACCCTCAATTAGACATGTGCATTCGTTTTAGTACTAAAGCGATTTAGTCCGAATTTTGGGATAATTTAGTTTTAGTATGACTCAAGAGAAACGAAACTGCTCAGTACAAAAAACGAAAGAAACTAAAATAAAATGCACTACATTTTAGTTTCAGTCCTCTTTGTGATATTATATGATGAGTGAAGGAGACCAGCAATGAAGAGCGCAACATCGCAACATCCGAAGTTCTGCACCCTCCACATGCCAATGCAGGAAGATGTTCTATACAGAGAGGGACATTAATTCAGGAGGATGTTCTATATATTATACAGAGAGGGGTATTAATTAATGCAGGTGGATGTTGTATACATTATACAGAGAGGGGTATTTATTAATGCAGGAGGATGTTCTAAACATTATACAGAGAGGAGCCTTTTTTTTTAAGCCCTTTAAATCCAGTGGCTGTGAGCGCGGAGATCGGCTGCTTGTTACATTATCTCTCAGTACAATGTATCAGGCTCAGCTGTTACAGTAACTGACTGCTGCTCATCACAGCGCTCAGAGTTTCAGTAAAACAAGAAAATAATATTGTTCTAACCTCTTATATATAAAAATATTATTTACTAGTTTTACTGAAACTCTGAGCGCTGTGATGAGCAGCAGTCAGTTACTGTAACAGCTTTGCCTGACACGGGGCAGTATTGCAATGTTGGTGCTAACTTAACCAGAGCTGTTGTAACTGAAAACCTCCATAGGCTATAATAGCTCTGGGAAGTTTACAACAGCTCTGGTTATGTTAGCACCAGCTATATAATATGGCCCACATTGTGCTGAGAGTGAGAGATACTGTAACAAGCAGTGATCTCAGCCCTATGAGGAGCCACTACAATAGTAATTGTATCCACTGGTTTTCGGATGAATGAAATTAGTTTTCATACTAAAGAACTGAAAACGAATTTCTTTAGCAACTAAATAAATTGCATTTTAGTACTAATGCATTAGTTCAAAACGAAATTTTGTGCTGTGCACATGTCTACCCTCAATATCCCGAATTTATTTTATTTTACAATATCAGTTGTTTAAATTTAGTAACAATAATCATCGCAGTCATTAAACTTTACCTCTTACCTTTTGTATGTGTTTGTGTACATTCCTTGGTAACATCCCACAAAACCCTCATGTCATCTCCAAGTATTAACCCCTTCACTACCAAAGGATTTTAAAAAATAAAAAAATTGTCAGGAACCATTGTTGTTGTTCAATTTCTTTTGGAAAATCATTTTTAGAGTAGTATACATTAATTAATATCTGGGGATATTAACAGTGCGCCCCTTACTGTGTTAATCCGGCAGGAAAACATCACCACCTGCTGGTGAAAAGGAGATACTGCAGTTCTGGGCTCCGTGCAGTATCGGCTGGGGAGATGTCATTCAGACACAATCCCAGCTGGTTTTAAAAAGTGTTAGCTCCTCGGGCATCATGACAGAGTGCAGAAACATTAGGGTCTTGTTCTGGAGCCCAAACAAAATTCCTTTGCATTGCTCCTGTAGAACATTATATGAATTATATTCGACATTGCGGAAGCTGCAGGTGACTTGCAGGTTGAGTATAGTAGATATTGGTAGTGGAAGGGTTAAATTGCATGTGCAGTGCCAGTAGATCTGGTCCATCCCCATCCAGAGAGTGATGTCCTGGAGGCAGGTAGATCTCATCTTGTCTTTATGGTGTCTATTAGACATGTGCATTCGTTTTAGTACTAAAACGATTTAGTCTGAATTTTGGGATAATTTAGTTTTAGTATGACTCAAGAGAAACGAAGCTGCTCAGTACAAAAAACGAAAGAAACTAAAATAAATGCACTACATTTTAGTTTCAGTCTTTTTTGTGATATTACATTGATGAGTGAAGGAGACCAGCAATAAAGAGCGCAACATCCAAAGTTCTGCACCCTCCACATGCCAATGCAGTAGGGTGTTCTATACAGATAGGGGCATTAATTAATGCAGGAGGATGTTCTATACATTATACAGAGAGGGGTATTAATGCAGGAGGATGTTATATACATTATACAGAGAAAGGTATAAATTGAGGAGGATGTTCTATACAGAGAGGGACATTAATTAATTCAGGAGGATGTTCTTTATATTATACAGAGAGGGGTATTAATTAATGCAGGTGGATGTTGTATACATTATACAGAGAGGGGTAATTAATGTAGGAGGATGTTCTAAACATTATACAGAGAGGATCCTTTTTTTTCAGCCCTTTAAATCCTGTGGCTGTGAGCACTGAGATCGGCTGCTTGTTACATTATCTCTCAGTACAATGTATCAGGCTCAGTTGTTACAGTAACTGACTGTAACAGCGCTCAGAGTTTCAGTAAAACAAGGAAATAATATTGTTCTAACCTCTTATATATAAAAATATTATTTACTAGTTTTACTGAAACTCTGAGCGCTGTGATGAGCAGCGAACAGTCAGTAACTGTAACAGCTTTGCCTGACACGGGGCAGTATTACAATGTTGGTGCTAACTTAACCAGAGCTGTTGTAAACTGAAAACCTCCATAGGCTCTAATGGCTCTGGGAAGTTTACAACAGCTCTGGTTATGTTAGCACCAACTATGTAATATGGCCCACATTGTGCTGAGAGTGAGAGATACTGTAACAAGCAGCGATCTCAGCCCTCTGAGGAGCCACTACAATAGTAATTGTTTCCATTGGTTTTCGGATGAATGAAATTAGTTTTCATACTAAAGAACTGAAAACGAATTTCTTTAGTAACTAAATAAATTGCATTTTAGGACTAATCCATTAGTTCAAAACGAAATTTTGTGCTGTGCACATGTCTAGTGTCTATAACTTTCTTTTTGTCTAATTTGTGTTCACAGTTGCCGAAATGAACATCAGACCGGGTCGACTCGCAGCAATGAAAAACAGGGTGAGATATTATCTTAGTGCACGAGTGATTATACATTGATAACTTGGATATTATAGACAAAAATAAACACAAACATATTATTTTTATCCATAACCAGACACCTCGGCCTGGATATGAGCCGCCTTTTAATGCATGATATTTATAATCCATTAATATGTAAACACCTGTATAAAAAACAGTGTAGATATAACCCTCACCTGTATGTGTCATGTGATGCAGGACCTGTATGTGCCATGTGATGCAGGACCTGTATGTGTCATGTGATGCAGGACCTGTATGTGCCATGTGATGCAGGACCTGTATGTGCCATGTGATGCAGGACCTGTACGTGCCATGTGATGCAGGACCTGTACGTGCCATGTGATGCAGGACCTGTATGTGCCATGTGATGCAAGATGTGTATGTGCCATGTGATGCAGGACCTGTATGTGCCATGTGATGCAGGACCTGTATGTGTCATGTGATGCAGGACCTGTATGTGCCATGTGGTGCAAGATGTGTATGTGCCATGTGATGCAGGACCTGTATGTGCCATGTGATGCAGGACCTGTACGTGCCATGTGATGCAGAACCTGTATGTGCCATGTGATGCAGGACCTGTATGTGCCATGTGATGCAGGACCTGTATGTGCCATGTGATGCAGGACCTGTATGCGCCATGTGATGCAGGACCTGTATGTGCCATGTGATGCAGAACCTGTATGTGTCATGTGATGCAGGACCTGTATGTGCCATGTGGTGCAGGACTTGTATGTGCCATGTGATGCAGGACTTGTACGTGCCATGTGATGCAGGACCTGTATGTGCCATGTGATGCAGGACTTGTACGTGCCATGTGATGCAGGACCTGTATGTGCCATGTGATGCAGAACCTGTATGTGTCATGTGATGCAGGACCTGTATGTGCCATGTGATGCAGGACTTGTATGTGGATGTGATGCAAGACTTGTACGTGCCATGTGATGCAGGACCTGTATGTGCCATGTGATGCAGGACTTGTACGTGCCATGTGATGCAGGACTTGTACGTGCCATGTGATGCAGGACTTGTACGTGCCATGTAATGCAGGACCTGTACGTGCCATGTGATGCAGGACCTGTACGTGCCATGTGATGCAGGACCTGTATTTACCATGTGATGCAGGACTTGTATGTGCCATGTGATGCAGGACCTGTATTTACCATGTGATGCAGGACTTGTATGTGCCATGTGATGCAGGACCTGTACGTGCCATGTGATGCAGGACTTGTATGTGCCATGTGATGCAGGACCTGTATGTGCCATGTGATGCAGGACTTGTATGTGCCATGTGATGCAGGACCTGTACGTGCCATGTGATGCAGGACCCAGACCATGCTATTTTTCCTCTATGTAGCTCGTCCATTGACATACTGCTGATACCCTCACATGAAAAGGAACTCAAGTTTATTCGTTTAAACAACATTTTAGGAAATTGGAAATGTTTAACCCCTTCACAACTGTGATGATGTATTCCCAATCAGCAGCCTGAGATTGTGTTAACACGATTTGTAGCTATGCTGTATCATTGCGTTCATTGTGGCAAATGAGATTCATTTGCATTTGGGTTCCAGAACATGCCTCTAACGTTTTAGCAGGGTGGATATGATGCTTGAGGCTCTAACACCCTTTAAAAGCAGCTGGGAATGTGTCTGAATGACAGCTCCCCAGCTGATCACGCACGGAGACCTGAACTGCAGTAACTCCTTATGGCCAGCAGATGGTGACATCCACCTGCCAAATAGGTCATTACGGTGAGGAATACATTGGGAATATTCCACGATATCTCTTACCGTACAATTGATTAAAATAATTTTCCAAATGAACACTGGATCCTGATAGTGCTTTTGTAAAATGACTTGGTAGTGAAGGGGTTAAAGAAAGTCCTACACGAATTAAAAGAGAAGCCCCACTTTGTCCATTAGAGATGATTCTAAAGTTCCTTTTCTGATGAATTGATGTTTATTTGTCAGATCCTTTTAAACGAGGCTTTACTGATCAGGTTTATCGCTCTTGTCTGGTAACAGGGTCCGAAACAACGTCCCCCTCACAGGTTCGGGATCTTCTCCAGATCAGCCGAGATGGATTACGATTGGCTCCAGTCTCTTCTTCTCGCCGAGCATTTCAGAGATCAGGTTTCAGACGTCCAGTCCTTTTACATTTCAAACAATGGACTCTTACAGTTTGAGGAGGACGTTTCCCGCTGCTCGGTGGGAATATTGTATCACACCAAGAACAGAGGAGGAATTAACGTCACCGACGTCATGAGCTCGCTGTACGATGCGGAGCTAGAATTACTCTCCAACGTGCTTGGTGTGTATTATTTATATAGAAGGGGGGCACGGGCTGCAGGGTGTGGGGTATTGGGCTGCAGTGTGGGGTAAGGGAAGTGGGTGTGGGTTGCAGGGTGTGGGGTATGGGGCGCAAGCTGTGGGGGCTGCAAGGTGTGGGGTATGGGGGAAGTGGGTGTGGGCTGCAATGTGTGGGGAATGGGGCACAGGGTGTTGGGTATGGGGTGCAAGCTGTGGGGCTGCAAGGTGTGGGGTATGGGGAAAGTGGGTGTGGACTATAATGTTTGGGGAATGGGGCACAGGGTGTGGGGTATGGAGCGCAAGCTACGGGGCTGCAATGTGTGGGGAATGGGGCACAGGGTGTGGGGTATGGGGCGCAAGCTATGGGGGTTGCAGGGTGTGGGGTAGGGGGAACAGAGTGTGGGGCATAGACTTCAGGGTGTGGGGTATGGGGCGCAAGCTGTGGGAGCTGCAGGGTGTGGTGTATGGGGAACAGGGTGTGGGGTATGGGCTGCATGGTGTGGGGTATGGGGTGCAAGCTGTGGGGGCTGCATGGTGTGGGGTATGGGGGAAGTGGGTGTGGGCTGCAGGCAGGGCCGGATTTATAACTGGGCAGAGTAGACCTACAGAGAAAATCGCCCCCTTGTGGCAGGTGCATGCAGGCACATGCCTACTACGCCTAGATATAAATTGGGCCCTGGGTGGGCCGTGGGCTGCAGGGTGTAGGGTGCAGGGCATTCTCTGTGGCTCATACCGGAGAGATTCTGCTATTTGTATCACCGTTGATAACTGAATAATCAAAACTAGATGAAAAATGTAAGATAAAGTGATTGAGGATTCTTATAGACCTGGGAAGTCCACATACTCTTATATATGTGCCCTGCTCATGTCCTGTGTCTCTCTTCGTTCTGTAAAGGGAGGGACAATGTTCTGGTGGTGATCGATGACCTGGAAGACAGCAGCTCCAGTGAGAAGTGCAAGATCCTTGAGGAGCAGCCGAGCATTGGAAAATTTGCTGGAGACCTTCTCCTTGTTGCAGAAGTCGAAAAGAAAGACGAGTTCAGGCTCCTGGGGAAACTCAACAAGATAGAACTGTTTAACCCAGCCTGCAAGATGCTCACAGAAACGGGTTATTATAACCTATGAGAGAGACCGCAAATTGTAAACTATGAGGAAGACCAAGAGTATGCAAACTATGAGAGAGACCGTCAGAATGCAAACTATGAGGGAGACCGTCAGAATAAAAACTATGAGGGACCAGCTGAATGTAAAATATGAGAGAGACCGTCAGAATGCAAACTATGAGAGAGACCGTCAGAATGCAAACTATGAGAGAGACTGTCAGAATGCAAACTATGAGAGAGACCGTCAGAATGCAAACTATGAGAGAGACCGTCAGAATGCAAACTATGAGGGAGACCGTCAGAATAAAAACTATGCGTGACCAGCTGAATGTAAAATATGAGAGAGACACAGGATGAAAACTATGAGAGAGACTGACAGAATGCAAACTTTGAGGGAAAGCGGCAGAATGCAAACTAGGGGAGAGACTGTCAGAAATTAAACTGTGAGAGAGAATGACAGAATGTAAACTTTGAAGGAGACCAGCAGAATGTAAACTATGAGAGAGACCATCAGAATGTAAACTATGAGAGAGACTGTCAGAATGCAAACTAGGGGGAACTGGCAGAATGTAAACTACAAGAAAGATCGACAGAATGTAAACTATGTGGGAGACTGGCAGAATGTAAACTTTGAAGGAAAGCAGCAGAATGTAAACTATGAGGGAGACCAACAGAATGTAAACTATGAGGGAGACTGGCAGAATGTAAACTATAAGAGAGACTGACAGAATGCAAATTTTGGGGGAGACCAGCAGAATGTAAACTATGAGAGAGACTGGCAGAATGCAAACTAGGGGGGACCGGCAGAATGTAAACTATGAGAGAAACTGCCAGAATGTAAATTATGAGGGAGACCAAGAGAACACAAACTATGAGGTCATTATCTTTTTTTTAGCGTGTGAAATGGGTCACTGTAAATATAATTAATAATTATTGAAAATATGTATTTTTCTTCTAATATTACTGACGTAAAATGGTCTGTTGTAAACATTACGCGCACCACTCACTGAGCACCAAGCTGCCACAGGCAAAACCAGTCATCTGTATTTTGGCAGTACTACTTGCCAGCATCCATTCGGCTAATCAGGCCAGATCAGAGGCATTAGTTGATGTTTATATATGAGTCAACTCTGACGAGAACAACATGACGATCACAGACAAGTTGTACCATGGCCACCAGTACTCAGTGAATGACTGGACGATCTTCATCTTCAAAAGTTGCCTATACAGGAACATTAGATACAAGACAAGTATGAGATTTGGGAAATATTATCTCCTTCAAGAGTTTGAGCTTTTTTTATTATATACAAAATATCCAGCTGCTTTATATACTTTTTTTGCTAAAGCTCGTTGTGCGACACATCCCGTCCAGGCTGCCACCTTTACTTTATTTAAATTATGGTGGAAACAATCTGAGCTTTCTTTTTTCATCACTGACATTTAGACACGTTTAGCCCTTTGAAATAGGACACAACTATAAAATGATATAGATATATATAAAATATTATGTTATATTTGATATAGGTGAGATGGGGGTTTACTGAGTCTAGTAGACAACGTGGACGCAGTTTCCAGTGTTTCGCCCAAGAGTTATCCCATTCGTAACCTTAGCAAACCCACATGTTCCTTCCACTATGGTGGAGCATGAGAGAGGTGTATGAGGGGGTAGGATCAGGAACCTACACAAATAATACGTAACAACACTGCTACTGTAATTATTTACAATCACAATACTAACAATAGTTGTGATAACAATAATAAATCGCCAGTCACTAGAAAAGCAGAAAAATCACTCATAATAATATTATTAATTAATGCCACAAAAGGTGCCGGGGTCAGACGAGCATTTTTCAGAGCAGAAGGAACATCCGTAAGACTGGACGATCCTTCTACTCTAATGCCCGTGTGGCCACCTTGCTGAGCGCAGTTAGTGTGCTCAGCGCTGCAAGGCTCGATCCTCCTATGGAGGATCGCGCTTTGCAGCCCTGTCGAATGCGCGTCGCAGCATTTTGATGGGGAGTGTCAGGGTGCCACCCTGTGGTAGTTAGTAACAACTTAAGGGACGTCTTTTTGGTGCAAAGGTACAAGGGGACAGGCTTGAGGTCACAACCAAGAGGTCACAAGGCGGGGTCATACTAAAAAAGGAGAGTGTAAGGAAAAGGTAGGAGCTATAGGTACAAGAATGACTGCTACAATACTGGAGCAAGGAAGGAATGGGCTACCTGACTTTTATACCCTGCAGCTCCCCTTCGTCACATAGGAGGCCTGTGACATCATTGGCGTGCACCATGCCCTGGACGCCAATTTGGCGTTCCTGGGCAAGGCCTGAAGCCTGGGGCTGTGTCCGAGACCACCAGCCGGTAGTGGAGGAGCCGGCGCCTGACCTCTCCGGAGCCTGAGGACACGCAGAGGAGGTGAGCTGGCAACCCCAGGCCGACCACCTCCCCGCAACCCAAACCGAGATACTGGGAGGGCGGAGAGGCAGTCGTACCCGGTGCCAATGAGCCAGCGGCCGTTACAGAGAGGCTTTCAGCATGTCCGCTGTAGCACGCGCAAATCATGCGCGCGCTAAAGCGTGTGGCTGGCCCCGTCGAAACATTGCAACGCTGCGATGGACACTGGACATCGCAACCCTGCGATGGACACTGGGAGGTGCGTCAGTACACGCACACATAGTGCGCTCATCTGACCCCGGCCTAAGGGAGCTGTGACTATCTTATAATAATAAAAAATATCTGATAGAGACTGAGAAAGCCGAAATAGTCTTCGTCGAAACGCGCATCTCATACACTACTGGTTTAATTTTGGCGACCCTGGGCTTCTTAGGGAAGCAGAATATGTATATATATTCCTTTTATTTGGTATGTTTAATAATAATTGCAATAAAAACTTTTGTTAACATATTGCCTAGCTTTGGAATATTCTTCTAGTTGGAGACCAGACAAATGGATCAACATATAAGGTCAGGCATATGTAAAGGGCCAAAGGCTCACATCTCTGAGCCGAATATAGTAAGGCTCTTTACCAGGTGAGTGGGACAATTGACACCATTGTTTTTAAACGTTCGTGGAGATATACTACCTTATGATCCCCTCAGTTGTTCCATTTTTGTTTCGGAGATGCATATACAGAACCATCGCATGGAGGGGGGTGCCACCACAAAAGGAGGCACAAGGCGATTGTTACAGAGCCATTTAATACACAGGCTCTGTACCATGTGAGTGGGATAAACATATATGTGTTTTCTACATAAATTCACCACTGATTTTATCATTATTGCTTGCATTACTGTTAGGGTTACGTCACTGGAGTTCAATATGCAGAAGAGACCAGATGGAGACACTTTAAGGCGTGAAAGTAATATGGCAAAAAAGGCAAACAGGGTAGACATAGAGTTTTTGCAATGAGAAAGTTCAGTACCAGGCGCGGTAGGTTCACTCCAATCAGGGTTGTGAGGCGTGATAGGCAACTCCAGACGGATGTCGATATCCAGGAGGCAGATAGGCGGTGGTCGGCTATACCAAGCAGAGGTCATTATCCAGGCGGCAGACAAGAGTGGTTGGTTATAACAGGCAGAGGTTGTTATCAGGGTGGCAGAGTTGAGGTTGGGAAGAAGGATAGGGAGTAAAAGGCAGGTTGGGGTTACACTGGGACACAGGAAAATTGGTAATGGGCAGAGGAAAACTGAGCGTTGAACCAAGGGTAGTCTGGGATTTAAATAGGGTGCCTGCTGTGAATCCACCAATCAGGAGAGGATGCCGCTCAGTAGTCATAGCGACCAGGACGATTCTGACATCCTGGTAGCGTTTGATTGGATGTGCGGTGATCCTTCTGCTCGGGCGCCATCTTGGACACCATGTGAGGCGCTAAACAGTACGGTATGGAGGAGGTTGTGGAGAGGGGGGTGTGGGATCCAATCAGGGAGGCCAGTGCAGCGGTTTGTTGATTGACCGCATGGCTCCCTTTCTGTGTGCATGACTCTCGAGCCCGATGAGAGTCGCGGTTGGCACGGTCAGGCTGCGGGGCTGGTCCCCGATGGGGTGAGTTCCCTGACAATTACTCTTACTTATCTTTCTATCTACTCAGGGTTTTTTTCCGTGAATATAAAACTCAGTGGGTTATCTAGTAAATTTGTTTTTTTTGTGAAGCTGCCAACACCTACAGAAAGCGATAAACACTTGTGTTTCACAATCGAGGATTCCAAAGTGGGCCAGGAGAGGCTTAGTTATTCAGCAAAATAACCCCCAAAGTAAACTAGTAATAAGTGTCATGGTTACCATACCACTGCCGATAATGTAGAATATGACATTAGTAATTGAATGGTTTAATATAAAAAGAATATTATTTAAACCAGTAATAATAATAGAATCATTTATAATGATGGAGCGATCGTCAGACAGGAGGGCACCACAAGGTAAGTACAGGATCTGTCTGGGGAGTATATGGGCTTCCTAGCACACAGAGATCTGTGTGAACGAGTCGGGGGTTACAGAGCAGTGAGGGATGATGCACGGTGGTCGCGGAGTTGGCAGATCAGGTGTAGGTTCTCAAAACAAGCTTTAAGTTGTTACTGGAGGTGGTATTACTTGCACGAGTCCATAGTTCATCTTTTTCCGTAATTTGATCGTTTAATTATTACTTTATAAGACCATTTCAGTGAAAGACTCATAATTCTTGCAACTCGTCCAAAGGTGACTTGTTATCTGTCAAATTAAGACGATTTCCTGGCAATCAGAGGGACTGAGATCAACTGTTACAACTTAATATCTGATAAGGGAAACTGCAGGGTTTGAGAAATTCTCCAAATTGACCTTTGAACTGATAAGGCAGACAGTGACGGAGGGAAGACGCCTTCCATATTCATAATATCTCTCGCGTCTTGTCAGCAAAGACACAATGCAAGCTCCAGCTAAGCTAAGCTAAGAGAGTGAAAAGCGACAACTTCACCGGCACCGACGCGTTTTGGGTTATTTACTTTCCTACGCATGGACTGAGGGTGCTCTGCAGCTTCCCTGAAAGAGCCGGAAAGAGCAGGACACAGATAATGATATGGACAATGGAGCATGATGGAGCTACGAGTCAAGGTGATCAAGAGATGGGCACAAGGCAGGCGTTTGCTTTATGGAAGGAAGCAGAAAAAAATACAAGTGCTCAGCCAAAAAAGCAACCAGAGAAAAGGAAAGAAGGGGCAGAGAAAGTGGCTAATCGAGATGGTGAGAAGAAGACAGGGAAATCTCTACCAGGTGTAGGGAACGCAGTGAAGACGGAAGGATGGGGTAAACCTGATCAACCTGGTGTGAAGGTAACAAATGGCAGAGAATCCATGATAGTAATTCATCCACCAAAAAAAGGCACAGGGAAGGTGATGGAGCTGGCGGGACAGTTTGCACAATCTGATCTGAATCCTGGCAAGGAGAAATTGGTGGAAAGTGAGAAACCTAAACGTAGTGTTGACCCAAAGCAGACCGGAAAGGCAGCGGAAAGAAATCTGAATGTTGAGACACTGCCATTCAAACTGGATATGGGAATGGCAAATGGGCTTCCAGAAACGAAGACCAGGAATGTGACAGAGATGGCAAAAACATTTATGAAACAAGATACGACAGCAGAGACTGGACCACCAAAACAAAGAGCACAAACATGGACAAAAACGACACAACAAAAAACAGAAGCAGTAGGAAAAACAGGGGGACCAAGCAAGGGAATGGCAGAGGAACCGAAGAAATTAGAACAAGGTAGACAGAAAATAATAGAATCGGGTGAAGAAAGAACTGAATCCTGGGCAAAGACACCCCCAACTGGTGCAATAAATGTTGCAGATGTTGCCAAAATGTTTGCTAAGTCAGGAACCGACACAACAGGAGTGGCGGAACCAACCAAACCTAAAGCTGGTGCATTGAGAGAACCAGGAAGAAGAAGGACATGGGCTTTTACGGAGACCATTAAACCAAGTGCAGACGGAATGACAAAGGAACCTCATCAGGATACAATTAAGATTGTAGAGAGAGCCGTAGGGTTAAATAAATCAGCACATGGTACGCAGGACGTGGCGAAGCAAACTAAGCAAAGTATGGTTACATCAGGAGAGGCAACTCAAAGCATAAAAATTAATATTACAGAACTAACCAAAATCTTTATTCAGTCGGACCAAGATACACAGAGAGCAAAAGAGGCAAATATACCCAAAACATGGGCAAAGAAAGAGACAACTGAACGAAACATGGAGAACCCAACAGCGGCAGCTCCATTCATGACAAGAAATACTACTGAGAAAACCATAGTGACATCTGTTACACAAGGAGGGGTGGAACCACCTAAACTAGGAAGAAGAAAAACATGGGCTTTTGCGGACACCTCTAAACCAAGTGCAGACAGAATGACAAAGGAACCTCGTCAGGATAATATGAAGATTGTAGAGAGAGCCGTCGGGTTGAATAAATCAACACATGGTACGCAGGACGTCGTGAAGCCAATTAGGCAAAGTAAGGCTACATCAGCAGTGGCAACTCAAAGCGTAAAAAATAATATCACAGAACTAACCAAAATCTTTATTCAATCAGACCAAGATATGCAGAGAGCAAAAGAAGAAAGTATACCCAAAACACGGGCAAAGAAAGAGACAACTGAACGAAACATGGAGATCCCAACAGAGGCAGCTCCATCTATGTCAAGAAATACTACTGAGAAAACCATAGTGACATCTTTTACACAAGGAGGTGTGGAACAACCTAAACCTAGAACAGATACATCAACAGAGAGACCTGTAAAGCATATCAGGAGAAGTGCTGACCAAGTGGACCATGTGGGTGAAAGAACTGAAACAAATGAACATTCAGAGGCTCTGTTAAGGCCGTCCAAACTGCCTGCAGAAAAAATGGCATTGTTATCTGCACTGTTTAAAAAAAATACCCAGCTCGATGGAGAAGGTACATTGACAGGTGGGCAGGACAGCGCTCATCAAGGCTTAGTGAGTGGAGGAATTAGGAACATTGAACAAGGTGTAAGAACGGGGACAGTGGCAAGCCAAGCTGAAAGTATTACCGTGAGAGCAAAAGATCAAGTTGATCATGGCACCAGTAAGATGACCTCACCACCAGAACGATTTACCATTTCTGGAGGAGGAGCAATGGGACAAACTGAGAGGCGACAATGGACACCTCCCGGGCATAATCCTCCCGGCCTCAGCAACTGAACGGTAAGAAAATTTCTGACTGTAGAGTGATAAACTCGAGACACTGCATCATTTTGGTGTAAGTCATCATGGTTAAAAGTAGGATTTGGGAAACACAGCTAGACTAGAGATCTGACAGAAAGTACTTTATAGAGCAAGTCCCTCAGCAGAGTAACAAACAGCAACAGTAACACAGGAAGACCCTATCCGGGAAGTATATTTTTGAAGGGTGAAAGATGTTGAAGAACATCTTAACTCAAGTGATCAATGAGGACGCCTTAGATATGTTGACTTGTAAATTTCGTACGGGTCCTTCTCATATAGATTTATGTCAATCTCCCTAAGATTCGAACTACTAAAACCAGGACCAATCCATGTCAGGAGGGGCGGTGGCCAGAAGACCTGGAGACTGGCAGAAGGCTACTGGGAAAGGCCTCGGGACCACTACCGGGTGACTAAGCTGTCTACCCTGGTGCCCTGTCCCATCGGGAGAGACTGAATGTTGTGCTGGAACAGCCGCGGGGGCGAGCAGGCCCAACCCGACGCCAACTGGAGTCACGGCCTAGTCCCAAGGGCTGCCCCAATGGTTGAGCAGGGACTGCAATGTCATTATCCATATTCTCTCTTTTATTATTTCATGCCAGCCTTCCTTCCTACTAGAATGTTACTTGTCGGTGCTTGTGTAAAATTTCAGAACGTTCTTCTTTCTGAATAATTCAATGCGTTGGGTTTTATGTAGAAATCTGACCCTTTTCTGGTTCCTGCCCGCTTTGTGTTAAATATTGACTCTAGTTAATGCTTCCACTGTCAGCCATATGGAATGTTCCGGTTACTTAAATTTCAAGAAAATGGTATTATATACAGGTTGAGTATTCCTTAACTAAAATTCTGAAATAGTCCACAACCCGATATTTTTTTGAGCCCTGAAATGATAATAAAAGTGGAACATTCCACCCCAGGCCTCATCAATAAGTTTGAGGAACACGATTTAAAGGCATCAATTGATTTGGATAAAACAAACTCGTTAGACAGAGATTTCAATATTTTTATTGTTTTTACTTGAAACAACCCTTCCCTTTGCCGTTGGGGAAGTTTCCCTTCATCCAGTCTTGTTATCTAGTATTAACTCTGAAAGGCTCAAGGTTTTTCCATCACAATCGGGGGTTCTCTGGTTAGACTTGGCCCCCAAGATATCACATTATTATATGCAAATTTTCCAAAATTCCCAAAAATCCCAAATCCAAAACCACTTCCGTCCCAAGCATTTTGGTTATGGGACACTCAGCCTGTATATAGATGTATTCCCACTGAAAGGCTTTACCATGTATTGTGTTGTTTTATGACACATTGGGTTTTGAGTTTTCCTTTTTTCGGTGACGTCGTTTCCCTTGTCGTAGAGATCCCAATCTATAATGCTCTCTATAATCTGGTGTAATGGTGTCTGGGTTGGTCTTCTGTGCAGGGACGGGGAATGTCCTCGTGGTGATCGACGACCTTGAAGACAGCAGTGTCAAGGAGAAGAGCATGGCCGTGGCAAACCAACCCAGCATTGACAAATGTGCCTGAAACCTACTTTGTGTCTCTGAAATGGAGAAGAAGGAAGAGGACGGCGTGATGGAAAAACTGCTGAGGATGCAATGCTTCGATACGTTCAAACCTAGAGCTGCTTTTAGAATTTATTAAAGAGAGTAAT
Source organism: Leptobrachium leishanense (assembly GCA_009667805.1). Lineage (NCBI taxonomy): Eukaryota > Metazoa > Chordata > Amphibia > Anura > Megophryidae > Leptobrachium > Leptobrachium leishanense. The sequence continues at coordinate 163,635,999 of CM019069.1, forward strand.
GACAGAAATACTGTGTTTCTCTTATATGTATGAGCCAGGATCACAAGAACTGTCCTCCTCTACAGAGGAACCATGAAGCTCTCTGCTCCTTTTCGTCAGAGAATATATTCGAGTATACAAAGGCTTATTCACAAAACACGGAATTTACTTCAATTACAGGGATTTGCACTTCGGCTCCTACTGGCGATTCGGTTTAGCCAAAAATACAGTGTATTCACTATTTATCGAATGGTCATCGCATTGCACCAAAAATGGAGTCGCCGAATCAGTTATCGGACGTTGCCGAAAAGCGCAGAATTGGCCTCAGTGAATTCCACCGTACTGAGAAAAAAAAATAGGAGGTTAAATCAATAAAAATGTGGTAAAGAATGTGTCTGAATAACAAAAAAGGTCCTTTAACCCCTTCACTGCTGAGCCATTTCGCCTCTGTGTGCTGAGCTCATTTTTACTGCTTTTGCTCATGTTTAAATATGATTTGAATCATGTTTTATTGTACGACCCAGACACATTATATATCCTTTTTTCCGGCAGACTCAGCAGATTCATAATATATCATTATTATATGTACACGTCATGTCCTGCCTGAATATTATAACAAAAAATGCAATAAAATGTTAATTTCCATTAAAATTTCAATAATTTACAGCGTGTCAATTCTTTTTCACATTTTATTATCCGAGCCTCTGTGGTTATATATTCTATGAGGTGCGCTTGTTAAAAAAATTAGAAAAGGGAGGAACCCGTTACTGTATTTTTCAAACAAAATATGCGATTTTAGCTAAAAGTGAAAAAAAATCATTAGCGCAGCGTCATTGTTCCCATTATGATTTAAAAGTGAACAATAGTGCTGCATTAATAAATATTTTTATTTATTTTTAAAAAATCTATTTTATTTATTTATTTTTATTTATTTATTTTTTAAACTTATTTTACATTTAACCTGGTCATGTTTGGTATCAATGTAAAGGCCATGCTTTCAACCTTGGTGGCAACTAGGGGTTAATTTCCTTACCAACGTCATCACGTCCCTGAGCGTTGACATCTTTGGGTGAGGGGAGACCCCGGAGCCACCTCCAAGAGAGGACTGCGATCCGGCGCCGATTGGTGCCAAATTGCAATCCAACAACTAAGGGGTTAAAGAGAGGCATCACTGGAAAGGGCAGACTGTTCCCTTTCCAGTGGTGCCTTTCTTTCTTTTCTGGCCATTAGCGATGGGGAGAGAGAGGTCCAAAGATGACATCAGTGTGCTGGGTGGGGTGCAGGGCAACACTTTTCCTTGCGCTCCCCCTCTGTATGAAATAGTAACAGCCGCCCCTGATAAGTAAAACATTAATAAAATTCTTTTGCTGCTTCATTATCTGTGTCAGACACTGGAATGTTATTTCCCTCGCATGGAATTTGGTTTTATTGCTCTCGCTGGTAAAGGTCAAACAAATTATAGAGCTATTATATCTCTGAATAGCTGCAATATATCTGTAAAGTGCAGCACGCATGGACAGGGAGGGGGAGCAGCATGCACTGACAGGGACAGGGAGCAGCACACACTGACATGGAGGGGGAGCAGCACGCACTGAAAGGGAGGGGAGCAGCACACACTGACATGGAGGGGGAGCAGCAAACACTGACAGGGAGGGGAGCAGCACACACTGACATGGAGGGGGAGCAGCAAACACTGACAGGGAGGGGAGCAGCATTCACTGACAGGGAGGGGTGCCGCATACATTGACAGGGAGGGGAGCAGCGCGCACTGACAGGGAGGGGAGCAGCGCGCACTGACAGGGAGGGGAGCAGAATACACTGACAGGGAGGAGAGCAGCAAACACTGAAAGGTAGGGGAGCAGCAAACACTGACAGGGAGGGGAGCAGCATACACTGACAGGGAGGGGAGCAGCAAACACTGACAGGGAGGGGAGCAGCATACACTGACAGGGAGGGGAGCAACATACACTGACAGGGAGGGGAGCAGCATATACTGACAGGGAGGGGAGCAGCAAACACTGACAGGGAGGGGAGCAACATACACTGACAGGGAAGGGAGCAGCATACACTGACAGGGAGGGGAGCAGCAAACACTGACAGGGAGGGGAGCAGAATACACTGACAGGGAGGGGAGCAACATACACTGACAGGGAGGGGAGCAACATACACTGACAGGGAGGGGAGCAGCATACACTGACAGGGAGGAGAGCAGCAAACACTGACAGGTAGGGGAGCAGCAAACACTGACAGGGAGGGGAGCAACATACATTGACAGGGAGGGGAGCAGCATACACTGACAGGGAGGGGAGCAGCATACACTGACAGGGAGGGGAGCAACATACACTGACAGGGAGGAGAGCAGCAAACACTGACAGGTAGGGGAGCAGCAAACACTGACAGGGAGGGGAGCAACATACATTGACAGGGAGGGGAGCAGCATACACTGACAGGGAGGGGAGCAGCATACACTGACAGGGAGGGGAGCAACATACACTGACAGGGAGGGGAGCAGCAAACACTGACAGGGAGGGGAGCAACATACACTGACAGGGAGGGGAGCAGCATACACTGACAGGGAGGGGAGCAGCAAACACTGACAGGGAGGGGAGCAACATACACTGACAGGGAGGGGAGCAGCAAACACTGACAGGGAGGGGAGCAGCAAACACTGACAGGGAGGGGAGCAACATACAATGACAGGGAGGGGAGCAGCATACACTGACAGGGAGGGGAGCAGCATACACTGACAGGGAGGGGAGCAGCAAACACTGACAGGGAGGGGAGCAACATACACTGACAGGGAGGGGAGCAGCAAACACTGACAGGGAGGGGAGCAACATACACTGACAGGGAGGGGAGCAGCATACACTGACAGGGAGGGGAGCAGCATACACTGACAGGGAGGGGAGCAGCAAACACTGACAGGGAAGGGGAATGTGACGTCTTTATATCATAAATGCAAGTGTGGAAGACCATAATTTTCTTATGTATCTGCTATGTGACCCTCTGCAGCTCCAGGAAGACCCTATATGAGGGCTGTCAAACTCCACCCTCCCAGATGTTTCTGAACTACAACTCCCATGATTCCCTGGCCATCTTTTGCATTGAAAGAATTCTGGGAATTGTAGGCATCAACAACTGCAGGACCATGAGTCTGACAGCCCTGCCTTAGATAATTAATATCATAATACTGCACATTAACCCCTTCTCTACTGATCATGTATACACGATCAGAAGTAGCAGATACAGCAGCCTGAGATCATGTTAACACAATCTGGTGCTTTATGATGTTTGTGTATGATGCAAATGAATTTTGTTTTCTTTTGGGCTCCAGAAGATGCCCCCAAAGTTTTCCCCCTGTGGACATAATGCCCAAGGTGCTGAAACTGGTTAAATTTTACTAAAGCATCCCCTGACATATCGGGCTTTCCCCGGGCGATGCACGGAGCCTTGAGCTTCAGTTCTATCTGCAATAACTCCCTTTGGCCAGTAGATGGCGCCATCTGCCTGCCAAATAGGTTATTACACTAAGGAACACATTGGGAATATTCCCAAATATTTCTTACTGTATAATTCATTAAAAATCATTTCCCAAAAAAAACAAAGCCCCGAATTGCATCGAATTACCATCTGCGAATTTCGCCGACACCGAACTGAAAAAAAAGAGTCTCCTATTTTCCTAAGTAGAATGTTACATCTATTAAAATGTAGTGAAATAGTATCTAAATAATAAAAAATCTCCTTTAAAATTAAAAAACATCTTTTAAAAAAATACAAAAAGGTAATTTAAAAAGAAAAAATTTTTTTTTGCAGAAAAAACAAAAAAATAAATGGTGTTTTAACAAATTTAAAAAAATTAAAAAAGATATCACATTTTTTACATTGAAACCTATTAGATTCACCTGTTTAAACCTGTAGAATTAAGACACCAAAAATCTGGTCTTTTCACCGGAATTTCAGTGCAGTTCGTCATTCAATAAATAGATCATAGTTTCCAATAGGACAATTTTGGTGCCGCCGAATCTTGGTGAAATGCGGTAATTGCAATGTATTTCGGGTGTTTTTACTTGCATTTGGCGAATTGACGGCTTTGTGAAAAGAAGAATTGCTCCAAAATTGCACCTATGGTGAAATTCACTGTTCGGCGCAATTCGGTGGTAAATTGAGAGGTTCGTGAATAACCCCTCATGCCACTATTACCTGTGAGACGCTCATGCTTTGCCATAACCTGTGTGATAATTTCAGGGCCGCCATCAGGACATTACACCCCATGCTGCTGTAAGGGGCCCGGGGGGCCCGTCGGCAGCGGCGTCGCCCTTTTACAGCTCCGGTATTGGACTCTATGAGTCTGAATCCGGAGCTGTGTCTCTGCTGCAGGAGCCGGAGGAGACCCTGTGTCTCCTCCGGCTCCTGGCAGCTTCACTGGCTGGCTGGGTGGGGCCAAGCAGCGTGTGGGCCAAGCAAGTTGTTTTGGCTCCGCCCCTCCACTCAGTGAAGCTGCGCGCCTGCGACGGAGCGCCCCGGCTGGAGAGCAGAAGAAAAGAAGAGCAGAAGAAAAGAAGATAGAAGAAAAGGATAAGAAAAGAAGAGCTGAAGGAAGGAAGACAGCTGAGTGGTGAGCCAGGGCCCAGCCTAGACCCCAAGGCCCAGAGCACAGACCCCAAGGCCCATGGCCCAGACCCCAAGGCCCAAACCAGTCCCAGGGACTAGGCCCAGACCCAGACCCAAAGGCCATCATATACAGCCCGTTAGTGTGAGATTTATTGCTGTGGATTCTGTGATATGTTCATACACACTGCACATTACTGTGAGATTTATTGCTGTGGATTCTGTGATACGTTCATACACACTGCACATTACTGTGAGATTTATTGCTGTGGATTCTGTGATATGTTCATACACACTGCACATTACTGTGAGTTTTATTGCTGTGGATTCTGTGATATGTTCATACACACTGCACATTACTGTGAGTTTTATTGCTGTGGATTCTGTGATACGCTCATACACACTGCACATTACTGGGAGTTTTATTGCTGTGGTGCTATGTTATGTCCTTTTTTTTTTTGAAGGGGGAGAAAAGCTGTTAGAGGTTGAGGGAGTGCGGGGGGGGGGCCATCGTGAGGTTCAGTAAGGGGCCCCATCATTTCTGATGGCTGCCCTGGATAATTGAATCAGGTAATGTCAGATCTCAGAGCAATGTATTTATGATAAGTCCAAAGGTGACCTGTTATCGCTGTAGAATAAGAACATAGAAAGGGTTTGAGGAAATCTTCAAATTAAACTTTGGTCACGGCCGTCCGAGCAGAGAACTCGGAGCTGGAAGCAGCTCATGGTAAGCATTAGTATCACATTTTCACACGTCGCGGCATCCAGCGGCACCGGCAGCGTGAACGCACCGGCACAAAGGAATCTGGGTTTTTGATTTTCGGGAATATGGATTGAGATCTACTTATTCCAGATTTAACGAGGAATACAGGAAGCAGATAATGTCCTGCCCAGAGGAACGAGATGAAGCTGCTCGGCCACATGGACAAGGTACAGAGACCGAGGACGCGTTCGCTAAGTGGAGGGAGGTTGATAGGAACATTGGTGCTGAGACAGAAAATAAGAACGCGGCAGTGAAAGCAGAGGAGTTTATAATATATAAAAAAGGAACAATTCAACCATCTCAGCAGAGAATACAATCAAATAAAAAGAAAGCAGAAGTAAGAAAAAAGCCCATAGAACAGAAACCAAGATGGAGCGAGGGACTGGTGGACGCCAAAGCAAAAGACGCAAAGAAATCGCAACAAGACAGAAGGAGTGAACCAGGGGGAGAAAGATCAGAAGCAACGATAACGACACCTCACAGCGATTCGACAGATGTGTCAGAAATAAGCAAAATGTTTGCTAAATTGGGGAAAGGAACACAGCAAGGGGTGGAGCCACCTAAACCTAGAGTGAGCTCAGGGGGGAATCCCAACATAAAACCAGTGAAGACACCAATGGAGCCACCTCAAAAAGGTACAGTGACAGTGATAGAGAATGCACAAAAAGACAGTGTCGCAGAAAAGATGAAAATGTTTGATAAATTGAGAGAAGGAGCGCAGCATGGGGTGGAGTCTCCTAAACCCAGAGTGAGCCCTGGGGGGAATCCCATCATAAAACCAGGGAAGACACCGATGGAGCCACCTAAACCTAGAGTGAGCTCAGGGGGGATCCCAACATAAAACCAGTGAAGACACCAATGGAGACACCTCAAAAAGGTACAGTGACAGTGATAGAGAATGCACAGAAAGACAGTGTCGCAGAAAAGATGAAAATGTTTGATAAAGTGAGAGAAGGAGCGCAGCATGGGGTGGAGTCTCCTAAACCCAGAGTGAGCCCTGGGGGGAATCCCATCATAAAACCAGGGAAGACACTGATGGAGCCACCTAAACCCAGAGTGAGCCCTGTGGGGGATCCCATCAGAAAATCAGTGAAGACACCGATGGAGCCACCCAAACAAGGTACTGTGACAGTGATAGAGAACACGCAGAATGTCAGTGTCGCAGAAAAGATGAAATTGTTTAATAAATTGAGAGAAGGAGCGCAGCATGGGGTGGAGTCTCCTAAACCCAGAGTGAGCCCTGGGGGGAATCCCATCATAAAACCAGGGAAGACACCGATGGAGCCACCTAAACCCAAAGTGAGCCCTGGGGGGAATCCCATCATAAAACCAGTGAAGACACCAATGGATCCACCCAAACAAGGTATAGTGAGAGTGATAGAGAACGCAGAGAGTAACGCAGACAGTGTCGCAGAAAGGACGAAAATGTTTGTGAAATTGGGACAAGGAACGCAGAAAGGGGTGGAGCCACATAAACTCAGAGCGAGCCCAGGGGGGGAACCCATCATAAAACTAGTGGAAACACCTATTGAGCCACCTAAACAAGGTAGAGTGACAATGACAGAGAACACTCGGCGTGATGCAGACAGTGTCGCGGAAAGGATGAAAATGTTTGATAAACTGGGACAAGACACAAGAGTAAAGGAAGAGACAATCAAACCTAAAGCAAGTCCAGTGAGCGCACAGGTAAAGAAAACAGAAGAGGAACTGACGGAGCCGAATAAACTAATTCCAGAGAAACCAAGTGAAAACGCTGAACTATATATGATCAGCATCTCAGAAAGAGCCAAAATGTTTGATAAAGCGCAACATGGCACACAGGAAGTGACGATTAAACCCAGCTCCATCCCAATGACAGGACAAGCCAAGAAAACAGGAAAAGACCTGCTGGAGATGAATAAACAAGGTACAGTGACAGAGAAAGCTCAGACTGGAGCAGTGAGCGTCAATGGAAGGGCCGAAAGGCTTAACACTGTGCAACAAGACGTACAGGTAGTGGAAGAGTCGACTAAGCATACAACAGACAAAGCAACAGAGACAAACAAACGAAACTCTGCGACAGTGATAGAGAAACCTCAAAATGATCCGGGCAGTGTTACAGAATTAGCCAAAATGTTTAATAGCGCAGAAAAAGGCATACGGGGAGTGGTGGAGCCAACAAAATCCAGAGAAACCCCAGTGAAGAAAACAGTAAACAAACTGGTAAAGACACCTACGGAGCCACCGGGACAAAGCACAGTGACAGTGATAGAGAATGCTGAGAATGGGTCGGGCGGTGTTGCAGAAAGAGCCAAAATGTTCAATACATTGGGACAAGTTCCACCAGTAGGGGAAGGGTCAAGTAAACCTACAACACATGCACTAAATTCAGTGACAATGATAGATAATGCTCAACAGGACACAACAAGTGTGGTAGAAATAACCAAAAGGTTTAATAAATCAGAACAAGGTATACAGGGTGTGGTAGAACCAACGAAACCAAAAGTGAGCCCAGGGAACGAGACCACTACACGTACAATGGAAACACAGCATTCAATGACACTGATAGAAAGAGCTCAGAATGATCCGGGCAGTGTTACAGATTTAACCAAAAGGTTTAATAAACCCGAACAAGGCATACAGGGAACGGTGGAGACAACTAAACCCAGAGAGAACCCAGTGAAAGAACCAGTAAATACACCAGTAAAGTCACTTGCGGAGTCACCTGGACAAAGCAAAGTGACAGTGATAGAGAATGCTGAGAATGGGTCGGGCGGTGTTGCAGAAAGAGCCAAAATGTTCAATACATTGGGAAAAGTTAGACCAGTAGTGGAAGAGCCAACTAAACCAACAACACATGCACAAAATTCAGTGGCACTGATAGATAACGCTCAACAGGACACAACAAACGTGGCAGAAATAGCCAAACGGTATTATTCACTGGGAAAAGATAAACAGGAAGAGTCGATCAAACCTCCAACAGATACCGCGACAGAGTCAGCTCAGCAACGTACAATCATACTGATAGAGAATGCTCGGAAGGATCCGGAAAAGGTCTCAAAAGAAGTCGAACATCTTAATACACTGCAGCAAGGTGCAAAGGGGTTGGAAATGTCAACTAAACCTACAACACATGCACAAACATCAATGACACTGATAGGTAACACGCGACAGGACACAACAAGTGTGGCAGAAAAAAGCAAACGGTTTAATTCATTGGAAGATCTTACACAAGGATTGGAAGAGTCAACCATAAATAGAGCAGATACAGCCTCAGGTCCGGCTAAACAGAAAATGTCATTACCTTCTGGATTAGATAAGAAAAGTAATCAGAATGATGGGGCCAAGCCCAAACTGGGTGAGCAGGGGAACGCTCAGAGAGTCTTATTAGATGAAGGAGTTAAGAAAGGTGATCAAGGTTCCTGGGCAGGACCAAAGCCAGCAGGGACATTGGGTGAACCTGACCATGGTAAGAGTGGAAATACAGGTCACGTATATGGACGGACAGTATCAGAACCACAGACAGTTCCAAGCCAAGCAGAAAAGAGTTCGGTGATAGTAACAGATCAAGCCAAACCAGATTCCAGTAAAGTGACTCTAACACTGGAGCAATTCATGAATCCTGGAGGAGGAGGAACAATGGGACAAAGCGAGCAGAGACCAGCAAAATGGACAACGGCAAGAGATAACTACCCGGTATCATCATCATCATCAATAGAAAGGTAAGAGGATTGCTGACTCTACAGGAACAAATGTGAAAAACGGCAACTTTGCATAATGAGTATGTATGGTTAGCAGGCATTGTAATACCACAACCGGTGCATTACAGATCCAGGCTAACATTCAACAATGCTGCAAATAGATTATCACCAGATTAGGACCATATTCAATAGACCTTTTGTGCTTTAATACCGGCATGAGCAATCTGGTCTAAAATATATTCGGGTCATTAAGGAATTTTATCCTATGAATTTATAAATAAAACCCTCTCCGGTGCCTCATTGCGGATGGATCTATTTAACCCTCACATTGCAGAGAGCACCAGGAGGATGCATATCCCAGATAGACATGTGCCAGGTCTCTCCTCAGAGAACAGAAGAACAGAGTATGAGCAGAGACTAAGGCAGGCAAGACTTAGCCGTAAAATATATTCCTGAATATTTGGTAGAATTATGACCAATCTGATTGGATGCCCAGGTTCCATAGCAGTTCCTTTGCCATATAGAGCAGAAGGGAGGTAAAGAAGCAGCTTCCCAAGTGTTTTATGGGAGTATAAGCATTGGTCCTGATGACAAACCTCTCGTGGTCTCTTTCACAGATATGAAGAGGATGGGAAGATGACAATCTGCTTCTGTGACTCTCAGTCCTTAACGTCATGGATGAAGATCCCCGAGTCGAGCCCGCGACTTTCTGACCTGGGTCTTGTGAACTGCATGTGCCTCCCTCAAGCTTCAGATGATACATGGAAGACAGCATTCAGGAAGTCCTTTCTGGTCATCCTGTGTCACACTCATGATTCCCAAAGATCTCCAGACTACATGGACCAGTTCATGGAATACTATGTAAACGGTAGGAGCCTGAGATATAGGGGGACACCTGGATGGAGAGTGAATCTGCACATGTATTCAGTGTAACATCTCCAGATATGAATAAACAAGTTAACCTCGAGAAAATAAGAAAAGGGTATAAGCAGAAAATAAATCATATCAATGAGGACAACTTAGCAATACTTTGTTTCTGAAGAGATCCTACATAACAGAGGAGATCTCAAAGAGCAGTGATCAGGGTCTCCATCAGGGGGGTGACAGCCCATGATATGTTCTGGGGCCCTGCGGCTCCTGGTGGCCCCAGTCCTTTGCCAAACTCCATGCAGCTTGTCTATGTGACACAGATGTTAGGGCTCATCCATGTCACCCAGAACTTGGCCAACGGGATACTGGGAAACCTCTTGGTGGGCTGTGGCATCTGAGGTTGGTCAGAGCACATTGGCTCATTAGTGAGGGAGCAATTAGTATGGTCTGCTGTAGATAAAGGCTCAGAGCAAGTGCTAGATGACCCGGGAATACTCTTTAACCCCCTTTGTGGACTACCAGGAATTTAGCCCACGGCATCTAACATGAGACAATCATAAGAAGAGGCAAAACACTTTGTTTTTAATTAGTTTACTGGTATGGACGGCTGAGGGAAGGGGGTCCCCAACCGGTGGTTCAGTAAGGTGCCCCAAAATTTCTGAAGGCAGCCCTGGCAGTGATGGTGAACCCTGGCATCCCAGATGTTTTGAATCTACATGTCACATGATGCTCTGGCAGCTTAAAGGCTTCATGGAACATGTAGTTCCAAAATGTCTGGGATGCCGAGGTTCACCATCACTGCCTCAAGGTGAATCGGAAATATATCAAAATATGTGTGACAATAACAAATGTCACTCCAACTGACAAACACAGAGGAACACATCGACATTCCACCATCATGCAAGATTTCTTTGATTTATTGCTGAATCCACATCATGATGACGTCCACACGTCATGATCCGATGTGCCATTGCAGGTTCTAAGCTCATAACAACTGGTCCTTGTGGAGGTGATTCCAGCTTGATGAAGGATGTGGGGTTCTCTCCATTTAGGAGGTGGCATCACTTTTCATACCCATCATTTTATGAACTTGTGACACACTCTGTGAGACATTTCATGAATAATATGGACTTCTTTTAGAGAAGCAAATGGCTACAAAGTATAAATACCCACAAGGCTGTGCTCCATTTTTTATTTTATTTTGATGCAGGTTAGATACAATGACGCGTTTTTAGCAGCACATTTGTTTTTGTTGAATATAGTATATATATTCGTTATACACAAAAACAGGTGTTAATTTCTATGAGCAGAAATGACGGCAATTTATATTATTTTGCTGATAAGTTACTGCAGAGGGATTTGCATAATATATGTATTATGGAACATGGTATGAGATGCAGTGATATAGAAACACATCAGACGAGAGATCATACGGAGAAAAGTGGGGAATGTGCCATTATGGCTATTTACAAAAACATGTAAGGAGTTATAAGTATCCTAAGAAATGTATCCAGGGGACCTAGTGACCATGTGCTGTATATAACCAATGAATTACAATAAAAACATATAAGATAAGCCTAGTGTATAGGACTAGACCATGATATACCAATGAATTATCACTGAAATATGTATCCAGGGGACCTAGTGACCATGTGCTGTATATAACCAATGAATTACATCACTTTTATTATAAAAACATATAAGGAGTTATAAGTATCCTAAGAAATGTATCCAGGGGACCTTGTGACCATGTGCTGTAAATGTACATCCTTTTATTATAACCATATGGATTATCAATCACTAGTGACCATGTGCTGTATATAACCAATGAATTACATCACTTTTATTATAAAAACATGTATAAATTTATTAAAAACATTGGACGAACAACTAAAAGATCCTTTAGCTTTTACATACGTGACAGGAAAACACAGAGTTATTAATTCTCAAAAGAATATTCACTAATTATATACAATTCTTGCATTTTTAGTGTAAGTGATTGTGTTTATTTGTTTTCTAATTCTCTCCTCCTGATTCATTCTTCCTTTCACAGAGTTGCAGCTGAGATCCGGCGTAAAGCATTCGGTGAGGAATATGTATCAATTATATAAATATTTCAATGTACAGAACAATATATATTTATATTTCACAAATAAACCCATTTCAGATTTAATTCTGAGCTGGTTAATGTTAGAAATTGATAAACTCCATAACGGACGTAGAATTATATGGGATTGAAAAGCACAAGATACTGTTATCCGCTCTCAGATTATAATTATTATTTAATTATTCAGAGACACAGATTCTGCTGCGTATCTCATCCAAGAACATCAAGCTACGACAACCAAATTTAGCCCATGTTCTGACTTGGCGTGCTAAACCTTATCTAAGCGACTTGATTTTCCGCAGGGGGCTTCCGAAATTCCAAAATTCCCATAAACTTTCACTGAGAGTAGCCTATCTCAAAATTTCAAAAAAAAAATCTTTATTTAAAAAATATAACAATTTCCCCCTCCCCCCGTCGAGCAAAAATCAATGTTTGTTCTCAACTTTAACCTTTCTAGTTTAACATTAGCGAACAGCACTGCAAGGGTAAATCAGGTGGTTATTATTCGTCACACTTTGCTTGAGATATAAATTTGGGGTGATATTATTCATATTGTAAATTGTGCAGGAGATTTTAAATCCTCATTGTGAATTACTGGAAATGCATGAAAATTAGATTTTTAATGAAACTAGCTAATTGACCCTTCCTGGTGACATTATTTACATAAATATATACTGTGTATATATATATGTATATATATATATATATCATAAAAAATTAAAGGGACACTCTATTTGCCTTCTTTTGGATCAACAGCAGTAGGTGATGTGTGAGAGGCTGAACCTGATGGACGCATGTCTTTTTTCAGCCTATGTAACTATGTAACTATTAAAAGTAGAGTCTCCTTTTTGTGCCCTTAAGGAATTGGACAGATCGTGCTGACAGCCTCGGCCCAATTATTTTTTAACACTTTTCTTTTTTTTAAGTTGATTTAAGGTGTGATTAGGTCTTTGCTTTAAGGTTTTTATGGTGAACCCAACCATAAAATCCACTCGTAACCAGGTCTGCGAGAAACCAACTGCAATAAAAATTCTTTATTCAATATGCAAGTTTAAGATGATTAAAAGCCAATTGAACCAATATAATAAAAAAATGAATACCTTCCGGAACGCGTTTCGCTCTAAAACGAGCTTCCTCAGCCAGTACTATTGTTTAATGCATGCAGGAGTGAGCAAAAAGAGGGGGTTCACTGATTAGTAAAGCAGGGTGATATTGTGTCCGATAAGTCTGTATTGCACTACACTGACTTGTGATATTGGTAACACAAGCTACAGAAGAACACACACACTGAAATGCAATAATAAGACGCTTCCTTACGATACTTTGTCTTGTTCAGGGACGAACAAAACCGACCATTGGGATTTTCTACAGGGAGAGAGTCCCGTGGCTTCAGATGCTGCTAAATAGGAACAAAGCTACGAGTCCCCTGAAAGAGATCATACACATTGACCTATCGAAAGCAACAGCAGAGAAAATCAAGGAGGAGATCACCAGGTGCTCATACCACATCTTACAGGTTACCAAGGAATGTGTCAAGGACCTGCAAAATTTCCTGTCACATGGTAAGAGCACATCGGGTGAGACAGGAACTAAACTAGGAAACATTCTAATCATTGGGATACTGTGTATTGATGGTTTCCTGCTGATTGTTTCTGGGGAATAAGATATACCTCCATAAAAAAATGGAAGGTACCTCTTGCCTTGCTGATGACTTTTGGATCAACAGCAGTAGGTGATGTCACCTAGGCATGTCTTTTTTCAGCCTATGTAACTATGCAGCTTGTCTCCTGTTTGTGCAGACATGAAGAAGGTCCTTGTAGTGACTCAGAATTTCGAGGAAAGGAGTTTGCGGGAGATGTCCTGGATCCTGGGTGAAGCATCGGGCGCAGCACATTCAAAGTGTAAGTCTGTGCAAAAATATGTAATCTGAATTACTGGGGGGAGGGGTATGTATAATTGTGGGTGTTTGCTATAAACAATTGCTAGGGATGAAGAAGGTTTTTGAGGTACAGTAGCAAGATCCAAACTGTTCTTTTGGTCGTGTTCCAGATACCGTCATTGAAAAACCGGAGAAGGCGGGTTGTGTTACCTCAGGGAACCAGGTAAGAGACAGAAAGAATAAATTAGTAAATCAAATGTCATCATATTTGTTTTATTCACAATGAAAGTTATGACACGCGTAACCCTGATGAAGTACAATTGTGCTGTCATGGGGCGAAACGCGTTCGATGCTATTTTATCGTCATTATCATATATATATACTGTAAGAGGGTTCCATGCTCTGAGAAGAACCCCCCCCCCAGTCAGGTTCCGCAGGGGCAGTTCTTGTGGTGCAGAGCAGTGATTATAGGCCATTGCTCAGGGGATCCCAACAAGGACCTAGCTGAAGCTGCATCCCTAGGGATAGGTAGCTGCCTCGCAAGGAACAGAGTGTGTGCTTATAGCAGTACCAAAAACTAGAGACAGGACTCAGTGCAAGTGTAATCATAGAATGAAGCTTTATTACGGAGCCCTCTTTTAACCACAGTTTTTGGCTGGAAAGTACGCCACACTAAGACGCAACACCCCTGGAGCCACCTTGTCTACTCCCAGCACTTTCATACCACAAGTGTGCTTTCTCAACAATGCATGATACTTTTCCACGGCCCTCTAGCTGACCCTGAGGGTGTAACCAAATCAGAATGATGAAACAGGGAATAAACATGCTTACATAAATATTGACAGTAGTGAATAACCAAGTAATAACACAATGATGAACAGTAAAACGGGGCATGTTTCCCTAGCGATTGCTTCGGCTGGCATAGCAATAAAGAAAATACAATTCAGAATAATGTGGTATAAAGGGGTTTTGAGTATATTCTTCATTCCTGCACATCAAGCTCTTCATGGCTTCCCATAGGATTCTGGGAAGTGTTTGAGCCCTTCTCCCTAAGTGCTGAGTAGATGTCGACAAGGCTTTAGTCGTCAAGTTGTAATTGCCAAAGACGGGTCAATCACATAGGCCAATGCTCCTTATTTACCTGAAGGTTCCTTACAAGATTAGCGAAACTGACATTAGAAGTCACCTATTGCAACTGAGTCGTTCTTCTTGTCACATACTTTGCACTTCACCTTGGAGACCTTGGTATATTCAGATAGGCATACACATGTTCATTACTGCCCATGGTCCTTTTATCAGTTACATTATTTGCACTCGTTTTGCCCAGGGCTCTTGTTCTTGTTTTTCGTAATCTAATATTTTCTTTG
Organism: Leptobrachium leishanense; assembly: GCA_009667805.1. Classification (NCBI taxonomy): domain Eukaryota; kingdom Metazoa; phylum Chordata; class Amphibia; order Anura; family Megophryidae; genus Leptobrachium; species Leptobrachium leishanense. Next base: position 163,651,252 of record CM019069.1, read on the forward strand.
GATGTCCACCTGGATGGAGCATCTGCAGGATTTAGTGACCTGCAGAATGTATTTGCTGCTATGAGGAAATAATTGAGTGTGTTTGTTTTCTCGTGTTTTTTTTTGGATATATCATGGATTAACACAAATTTATGAAATCAGACGTGAATAGGTTCCTCTAGGACCTTCATCATTTCTGCAAAGATTCAGTTGAAGCAGAAAACAAGGACCTTTGCTGTGATGTTGAATAAACCCTTTGTCCATACAGAGTTCTGGACTCTGACATATTGTGAGCTTTTTGCTAGAGCCAATAACCCGCTTCTGTTTCATGACAGCCTCAGAAGACGAGCACCCCCTGCACTGTCGGGATCTTCTCCAGATCTGCTGAGAGCGATTATGATTGGCTTCGCAGGATGCTTCAATCCAACCAATTCAAAGATCACATTCAGAATGTCCAAGCCTTCCCAATCACAAACAATGGAATCCAAAGGTTCAAGGAAGACGTTTCCAAGTGCACAGTGGGAGTGTTGTATCACACCAAGAACAGAGGCGGAATCAACATCACCGACGTGACGGACTCACTTTACAACGTCGAGTTGGCCTACATGGCAAAGAAACTGGGTAAGATGCCGACTGCTTAGTCGCAACCCTAACTCCTTACTGAGAGATTCCCCTTAGCGTCTCACGTGAAGAGCCTGGAGATCTGTCTGTAACACAGGAATATGATTTATATTCAATTTAAAATGTAATGTTTCCGCTGCTTTTCTACCTTTTCGTTTAATCTAAGTGGGGGGTCAGGGAAACTAAACATTTCATGTTTAAATGAGCCGTCCTACATCTGGATGACATGATCTCCAGCCCTGTGTGTTTAACTAGATTTAATTATTATTTTATGTATTTTTTTTCTTACTAAATTGATGTTATTATACAATTAAATAGACATATTGTTAAATAAATAAATAAAATATGCAACATGTGTTATAAAATGTATATACGCACCTTCATGTATGTTACATGTCAGTGTTCAGTCATGGTCAGGCTCCCTTCATGTAGAGCAGTGTGATATCTCCTCACTTTGATGCGATATCGCTGAGCGAGCTTAAAAATACATTCTATTAAAAATATTGTTCCCTTTTTACCGCTTAAATATTTGGTTGGATCCTGCTGACATCCTCTGCCCAATTTTTTTTAATTTTTCCATTTTTAGGTGATTTTACTCCTCCTTTAGTCCCTTGCCCCGCGCTGTACTCCTCCTCTTCAGCCATAAAGTCCATGAAGCTTTTCTGTGCAATTTGCGCCCGAATGCAACTAGCGTAGTGTAGGAACCGCCAATCATGCAGCACTACGGGACTTAACACTTTATGTTTGACGGATGGATCGGGGCCGCACGCGCATGCACAGATCTGATCCTATAGTTGCCTCTGTGACAGCGTTCGCCTCAACGATTGGTCTCAGAGGGTGACGTCGGCCATTCTCTGTGTGTGTGTGTGACATCACTAGTGACCGATCTGGTGACCGGCAAGTGGGAAATTCTAAATCCTGAATGCTGGTGACACTGGGTGGGATGGAGGAATATATGATTAAGGCCATAACGGCCGAAAAGTCAAGTTTTTTGGGTCTGTTCCCCCTAAAAAACTATTTTTTGCACTACTACTTTGCTTGACGGTCTTGCCTTGTGATTCCGGTATCTCCAAACTGGTGGTGATCCGGCGGGTTCCCACCCTCGGATGACCGCAATGCCTTTCTTTGTCATCACTTGTGACCGATCTGGTGGCCGGCAGCTGGGAAATTCAAGATCGCAGCTGCTGGAGACGCTGTGTGGGGTAGAGGAAACTCCTCCGCTTCACCCAGCGATGTCTCCAGATGAGGGGAGCTGGGAGGAGGGGGAGAACGGGGTACACTCCTCACATCCTGACCGCTTTATAAATGTAGAGTGGTCAGGATGGGTAGAGTGTTCCTTCGGCTCATTCCGGCGTTGGGTGCCACCATGTTCCTTCTCTGTGGGCGTCACTCACTGAAGGGAGTCTCTCAGCTCTGTGATACCAGCCATCAGAGGTGGAAGTGACGTCAGGACAGTGACTAGTTCTCAGTCAGCCGGTCTGCAATCAGATTTGAGGAGTGGGTGGATGGTCATCCTGTAGGGCGGCTCTTCTCAGAGCTGTCACTCACCCCGGTATCGTGATAAAAAACTGTGATGGGAAATTCCCCTCCGCACATATAGGAAGTAATTCACAATCATACGTGAACAAGTGCGTTGGGTGTGTCCGGTGCACGTTCATGTGGATGATAGGTTGTCTTTTTACTCAGATTATTTAAGGTAAAGTAATATCCGCTGTTTTGGTGTCTTTGTAGAAAGGCAAAACGTCCTCGTGGTGATCGACGACCTTGATGACAGCAGTGAAGTGGAAAGAATCAGGATCGTGGCAAACCAGCCCAGGATTGTTCTGTTTGCCGGCGACCTGCTTCTTGTCTCAGAAAAAGAGAAGAATGACAGGCGCGTCCTGCTGGAAAAACTGACTAAAAGGCATATATTTAATAAGCAGAGACTCACTGCAAAATCGCGATCCTAATCATATCAAAGGAGAGGTGTCACCAAGGCCCTGCCTTCCTCTTACATCATGAACCTTTACGTTGGACATGCACCATTCGTTTCGGACCTATTCGGAAATGATCTGAAATATTGGCAATTCGTCAATTCGAAAATGTCGATGTCTGAATCGAATCCTTTACTGAATCAAAAATTTCAAGTCAGTCTGAATTTTTTTCTGATTATAATTGGCCAAATCCAAAAATAATTGGAAAAATTTGGATTTAATTGGATTAGGAAAAAATAGAAATAAAACTGTAATAATAACCTCAACCCTAACCCTAGCCCTACACCTAACCCTACACCTAGCTCTAACCTAACCCTACACCTGACTCTAACCTAACCCTACACCTAACCTAACCCTACACCTAACTCTAACCTAACCCTACACCTAACCCACCACCTAACCCTAACCTAACCCTACACCTAACTCTAACCTAACCCTACACCTAACCCTACACCTAACTCTAACCTAACCCTACACCTAACCCTACAACTAACCCTACACCTAACCCTAACAACCCTACACCTAACCCTAACCTAACCCTACACCTAACTCTAACCTAACCTACACCAAACCCTACACCTAACCCTACACCTAGCCCTAACCTTACCCTAACCTAACCCTACAATTAATCCTAACCTAACCCTACACCTAACCTAACCCTCACCTTACCCTAACCTAACCCTACACCTAATCCTAACCTAACCTACACCTAACCCTAACCTTACCTTAACCTAACCCTAACCTAACCCTTCACCAAAACCTATTACCTAACCTTAGCACTAATCAATCATATGACACCCACAAACTGTAACCCTAACCTAACTCTACACCTAACCCTAGTGCTAATCATATGACAACCAGAAACTGTAACCCTGACCTAACCCTACACCTAACCCTAGCGTGAATCATAAAATACCCTTAAACTGTAACCCTAACCTAATCCTAATCCTAGCCTTTACCCTAATCCTAGCCCTAGCCCTGACTGTAATCTCATGATGCACAGATTCTCTATCCCTATGCCTACACCTAACCCTAACCTAACCCTACACCTAACTCTAATCTAACCCTACACCTAACCCTAACCTAACCCTAACCTTACCCTAACCTAACCCTACACCTAACCCTAACCTAACCCTAACCTTACCCTAACCTAACCCTACAATTAATCCTAACCTAACCCTACACCTAATCCTAACCTACACCTAAACATATCCCTAACCTTACCTTAACCTAACCCTACACCTAACCCAAAACCTAACCCTTCACCAAAACCTTAACCTATTACCTAACCTTAGCACTAATCATATGACACCCAGAAACTGTAACCCTGACCCATACCAAACTGTAGACCTAACCCTAGTGCTAATCATATGACAACCAGAAACTGTAACCCTGACCTAACCCTACACCTAACCCTAGCGTGAATCATAAAATACCCTTAAACTGTAACCCTAACCTAATCCTAGCCCTAACCCTAATCCTAGCCCTAGCCCTGACTGTAAACTCATGATGCACAGATTCTCTATCCCTATGCCTACACCTAACCCTAACCTAACCCTACACCTAACTCTAATCTAACCCTACACCTAACCCTAACCTAACCCTAACCTTACCCTAACCTAACCCTACACCTAACCCTAACCTAACCCTAACCTTACCCTAACCTAACCCTACAATTAATCCTAACCTAACCCTACACCTAATCCTAACCTACACCTAAACATATCCCTAACCTTACCTTAACCTAACCCTACACCTAACCCAAAACCTAACCCTTCACCAAAACCTTAACCTATTACCTAACCTTAGCACTAATCATATGACACCCAGAAACTGTAACCCTGACCCATACCAAACTGTAGACCTAACCCTAGTGCTAATCATATGATAACCAGAAACTGTAACCCTAACCTAACCCTACACTTAACCCTAGCGTGAATCATAAAATACCCATAAACTGTAACCCTAACCTAATACTAATCCTAGCCCTAACCCTAATCCTGGCCCTAGCCCTAACCCTAGCCCTGACCCTAATCTCATGACGCACAGATTCTCTATCCCTATTCCTAGCCCTAATGTAGCTCTAGCCCTAGACCGAAACAAGCACTACCCTAGCACTAACCCTAACCCTCGCCATAGCCCTGACCCTAGCCAAAATTTTTAGGTATTATACATAAAGGTTCCAAATATATTTGAAGCTTCCGATATTCCAAATTGGCTGATAACGAGTATTTCCGAAGCCAATATTTTCGGATTCTGAAAAATCTGAACCAAATTGAGCCAATTTTTTCACTGCACATATCGACTTTACTATCCATTAGCGGGTTTGCAGTTTAGCAGATTTCATCGTTACCTCCGGTATTTCACCTCCCTCAACGTGATATTCAACAAGCGCAAAAGGCACAGGATGGGAAAAAACAAAGAAAAAGGATAAAGTGCCAGAATTGCAAAGCTGTGCATTTAAATCCTAATACACCAGAGAAAGATCAAGACATAATGCGACCCCATAAAACCTTCTGTATATTGTATTCTGCATTTTATATTCCTTTGTGTCGATGTATGTATGAGAGCAAAGCTGTCTATAAAATTTTATTTTTTTATTATTTATTATTATCACACGTCTGACCTTTGTGAATCCAAAAGCAAACATTGGAATGAACAATCACCAAAAAGACACAGGGAGCTATTTGTTCACAGTGTTCTCCTGCATCGGAACAGAGGAGATACTAGACAATTGTTTGTATCACTGGGGAATATACTTCAGCAATTTTAAAGTGCTGATCTACATTCACGTAGATAGAAAAGACAGTGAAAACTACCCTGAATAACATTGGCAGAAACCAGTGGTGGCTGGTGACATTTCAAGCTGGTGGGACAGCAGACCAGAAATGAAATGGTTTCCAGCAAACCATTAACAGGACTGTAAGGAAGGAGATTTCTGTTGCGTTCTTTTGGTGACTGATAAAGAATAAAAACACTTAAGTGGAGAAAAGAAACCCAGACACAAAATGCTGCATCAAAAGTTTCTCTCTTCTAACGGTCTGCAATCAGATCACTTCTTTTTGTAGTAGTGGGACTGACATAGAGAGTTTTAGGTTACAGACCAATAAACAGTTCAATGTCAGACATAGTTCAACCCACCAAACATACAGTATATCATATATGTATGCTTATACATTGACAGCGCACGGATATGTTTTTTCTTTATCTGCCCAGCAACAGTGGAACAAGGAGCCCTCTCAACAGGATGTATCTGGTTACAATTAACATTCCAAGGTTTCAAGAGGAAATGTGCAAATATTATAAAAACTAAAAGGGCATGTTGACTAAGATATGTACTTGAATCACAATATAGATTAATAAAGGAAATTAAAAGTTATCTAACAAGAAACATGAATGTTTTAATCATAATAGGCATATGTCTATATGGCGCTTCTCATATATAGGGGAATAACCCTTCTAGGCATATTCCTATTAATGAGGCAAAAAATGGCAGTTTTGATGCTAAATTCAATAATTACAACTGTAATCCAGAATTTAGCCACAAGATGTATACATCACACATTACTCTGTATACAAAATATAAAAGTAGAAAAAAAGTGATTTTATTATTATTTACTAAAAAACAAATACACTCTAATCCTACCTATTTTACTCTAAGTACCTCTGAATATACAAATCTTCAGTGTTTGAAAGAAAAAAAATCCTGTTCACTATTGGTATCTAGCACATTAAGGCAAATGTGTATGTGCATGCTCTGTCATTAAGGGGTTAAGGCAGGCTCCTGCTGCATGAAGCAGATACGATCTACATCGAAGCCTCGGTTGACAGTTTTGGCCAAGTCTGATTAATGCCTATCAGAGTTCAGCCAGCAGCAAGGAGCTTAAACACAGTTGCGGTCAGTAATTCCTAGGACTTCCCATAGAGCCCTTATTAGATTTCTGGACTTCATCAAAGGCAAATGATCAGATTATCCATTTGAACAATCGGACACATGTTATATGATACAAAAAAAAATTATGTTGTTTAATATTTTTTTTAATTGCAAAAAAGATTGTTGGGCCGTTGCCCCAACTGACCCTATGGATGAGCCACCACTGGCAGAAACTACAGTGGAAGGACCTTAGATATTCCAAAGGAAGCTACGCTAAGTAGACAGTGTTGACAGATACTATTGTGGAAACAACAGGGACAAAGTACAGAGAGATCCAGTGGCAGACCCCTAGATCATGAATTCACTGTAGTTTCACTGTACTTCTTCATCCCTGATATTAAATAACTGTTCCGACAATAAAATAAAATGGTGGATAGTAAGTAAATCCTTCAGGGGTATTTTATTATTTTATTATTTTGCCTTCCTTTGGATCAGCAGCAAGAGGGATGTGTGAAAGGCAGAAGGTGGTGGATGAGTCTCTGTTCAACCTGTAAGACATTGCTACAATGACCTGTGACAGCGTATCTGGTTTGCCTCTTGGATAATCAGAATATTTCTTTATCAGATAATTTCTGTGGTATGTTTAGTGCCTTTATGATGCGTCCAAAGGTGACGTGTTATCTCTGAACAAGAATCTGCAGGATTTATGAAAATCTTCAAATTAAACTTTGATCTCATCCGTCCCAGAGCAGAATACTTGGCCAGGACCAGCCCGACATATGCATTAAAATCACACGTTCCTTCTAAAAGACACGGTGCGGCATCCTGTGTCACCGGCATGGAGAACACATTGGCACAAAGGGATCTGGGATATTAAAATCTCCAGACCGTGGACCTACAAATTCCAAATTTAAGGAGGGAACAAAGGAAGCAGATAATGTCCTACCCAGAGGAACGGGATGAAGTCGCTCAGCCACGTGAACAAGGTACAGACATGGAGGACACGTTTGCTAAGTGGAGGGAGGTTGATAAGAATGTTTTTGCTCAGACACAGAGACAATTGGGGCTAAAGAATGAAGTCACATGGAAAGCGAGAGTGTCTGCTAATCAAGGAGGCGAGAGGAAAGCAGGGAAAAGTCCAGCAGGTGGCGGGAGGGTAGAGGAGAAGACAGGTGGATGGGATAAATCCCATGGACCTGATGGGGAGGTGGGAAAGCCAACAGGTCAACATTTAAGGACAGGGACACATCCAGGTAAAAATGGAAGAAAGACAGTGAAAGAGATAGCTGAAAGTTTCACACATGAGAAATCGGATGTAGGGAGAGTGATATTTGAGGAACGTATTGACCAACAACATGAGAGATCAAGAAGGGATTCCAACATGTTGACAAGTCCGTATGAACTGAGCTTAAGAACAGATAAAGGTCCTTTTAAAACTAAAAGAGAGAATGTGGCAGAAAAAGGAGGAGGGATTATAGAATTTAAAAGGCAGACTGAGATAAACCCATCACAGAAAAGAACACAAACAATTAAAAAGGGAACAGAACTAAAAACAGAAACAGTAAACAAGACCATGAGATGGAGTGAGGGAATGGTGGACATCACAGCAGAGGACTTGAAGGAACATGAAGGAGGTAGACTGAGTGAAACCCAGGTGATAAAGACACCTCCGAGCCGTCAGACAAATGTCTCTGGAATATTCAGATTGTTTAATAAATTGGGGGATGGTACAGAGGGAGAGATGGAGGCAAAAGAACCTAAAGGAAACCCAACCACAAACCGAATAAAAACAGCAGAGGCAGCACCAATTGAGCCGACTAAACAAAGTACATGGAGAGTGATAGACAAAGCTCGACGACATACAATTGGTGTCACAGAAACAGCCAAGCAGTATAATACACTGGGAATAGGTGGGCAGGAAATGAAAGGGTCGGCTAGTACAAACACAATAACAGACACAGCTAAACGAAGGGCAGGGACACTGATAGGAAAAGTCTTAATGGAAAGAGTAAGCGTGGCTGAAATGACCAAAATGTTAAATAAATCTGAAGATACACAAAGGGTGGAGGAGCCAAGTATACTGACAGCCGGGAAAGCAACTAAGACAGCCAGACAAAGCAGAGAGACAGTGACAGAGAAAGCTCAAGAAAATACAATCAGCGTCACAGAAAAAGCCAAAAGCTTTAATACGTCAGGACCAAAATACATTTGGGATACACCAAAAATGGTAGAAGAAAATAACTATAGCTCAAAGCCAAAGGGACAGTTTGTAAAAAGAATAACGGAGACACTGACAGAGCCAGATAAACAAAAAACAGAGACACTGACAGACCAGATAAACAAAACACAAAGACACTGACAGAACCAGATAAACAAAACACAAAGACACTGACAGAACCAGATAAACAAAACACAAAGACACTGACAGAGCCAGATAAACAAAAACCAGAGACACTGACAGACCCAGATAAACAAAAAACAGAGACATTGACAGAGCCAGATAGACAAAACACAAAGACACTGACAGAGCCAGATAAACAAAACACAGGGACAGTGACAGAGACAGCTAAACGAAGCAGGGACAGACTGATAGACAAAGCTCGACGACATACAATCAGTGTCACAGAAGCAGCCAAACAATATAAAACACAAGGAGAAGGAGGGTGGGAAGTGAAAGAGTCAGCTAGTACAAACACAGCAACAGAAACAGCTAAACGAACGGCAGGGTCACTGATAGGGAACGTTCTAATGAAGAGAGTCAGTGTGGCTGAAATAGCCAAAAGGTTTAATAAATCTGAAGAAGATACAAAAAGGGTGGAAGAGCAAAGCATCCTGACTGCAGAGACAGCAACAGAGACAGCTAGGCAAAGCACAGAGACAGTGACAGAAAAAGATCAGCTAGATACAATCAGTGTCACAGAAAAAGCTAAAAGGTTTAATATCCAGGAAAAAGATCCACTGGATATGCTAAAACAAAATAAATCCAGGTCAACAGTGACAGAGCCAGATAAACAAAACACAAAGACACTGACAGAGCCAGGTAAACAAAAAACAGAGACACTGACAGAAACAGCTAAAGCAAGTGCAGAGACAGTGACAGATTCAGCTAAACGGAGCAAAAACACAGCGATAGACAAAACTAGACGACATACAATCAGTGTCACAGAAATAGCCAAAAGGTTTAATACAGTGGAACAAAATATATTTGAAATGGCAGAACAAAATAAATACAACTCAAAGCCAAAGGGACCGTCTTCAAAACGAATAGTGGAGACACTGACAGAGCCAGATAAACAAAAAACAGAGATACTGACAAAAGCAGATGCAGCAAGTACAGAGACAGTGAGAGAGCCAGATAAACAAAACAGAAAGACAGTGACAGTGACAGATAGACAAAAAACAGGGACAGTGACAGAGCCAGATAAACAAAACACAAAGACAGTGACAGTGACAGAGCCAGGTACAGCAAATACAAAGACAATGAGAGAGCCAGCTATACGAAGCACACTGATAGACAGAGCTCGACGACATACAATTGGTTTCACAGAAATAGCCAAACAGTATAAAACACTGGGAGAAGGAGAGCGGGAAGTGAAAGGGTTGGCTAGTACAAACACAGCAACAGCAGGAGCAAAACAAAGAGCAGGGGCACTGATAGGAAATGTTCTAAACAAGAGAATCAGTGTGGCTGAATTAGCCAAAAGGTTTAATAAATCTGACGAAGATACAAAAAGCGTGGAACAAACTAGTAAACCGTCAGCAGAGACAGTAAAACAAAGCACAGAAACAGCCAGACAAAGCAAAGACACAGAGATAGCTCAAAAGGAGAAAGCCAGTGTGAAAGAATTAGCCAAACCATTTAGTAAATCTGAAGAAGATACACAAAGAATGGAAGAGCCAAGTATACCGACAAAAGAGACAGCAACAGAGACAGCCAGACAAAGCACAGAGACAATGATAGAGAAAGAGCAACAAGATACAATCAGTGTCACAGAAATAGTCAAAAGGTTTATTAAACTGGAACAACATACAACAGAAACGATAGAACAAAATAAATCCAGCTCCAGGCTGAGGAGAGAGTCTATAAAAAGAACAGGCGAGACAGTGACAGAGACAGATAAACAAAAAACAGAGACACTGACAGAGCCAGCTAAAGCAAGTACAGAGACAGGTAAACGAAGCACAATGATAGACAAATCTCGACGACATACAATCAATGTCACAGAAACAGCCAAAGGATTTGAATCACTGAGACAGGGTGGACAGGAATGGAAAGAATCAGACAGAACAGATACAGTGACAGTTAGAGATAAACAAAGCACAGACACACTGGTAGAGAAAGCTCAAAAGCAAAGAGCCAATGTGGCAGACTTAGCCAAAAAGTCTACTAAATCTGACGAAGGTAAGCAAAGAGTGGAAGAACCAAGCATACCGACAGCAACAGAGGCAGTAAAACAAAGCACAGACACAGCAAAACAAAGCACAGAGACAGAGAAAGCTCAACAAGATACAATCAGTGTCGTAGAAATAGCCAAAAGGTTTATAACACTGGAGCAAGATACATCGGAAATGGGAGAACTGAATAAATCCAGATCAAGGCCAATGAGAAAGTCTATAAAAGGACCAGGAGAGATACTGATAGAGACAGGTAAACCAAGTACAGAGACGCTAACAGAGCCAACGAAATCAAGTACAGAGACACTAACAGAGCCAGGTAAAGCAAGTACAGAGACACTGATAGAGAAAACCCATCCATATACAATCAGTGTCGCAGAAATAGCCAAATTGTTTAATACATCGGGGCACTCAGAAACAAATGAACAAAGCACAGAGATGCTGCTAGAAACAGATCAAACTGATTCAGGCGCTGTGACAGAAATAACCAATAGGTTTAATAAATGGGGACAAAGAGCACGGGAAGAGGTGGAGCCAATTATACCTCGAGCGAGCCCAGTGAAAGAGCAAGTGACAAAAACAAGAGAAGAACCAATGGAGCCAAAGAGACAAAATACAGAGACAACAACAGTGGACGGTCAACAAACTATGACCAGCGTCTCAGAAATAGCCAAAAAGTTTAACACATTGAAACAAGGAGCACGGGAATGGAAAGAGACATCTATACCAAGAGGAACAGAGACAACTAGACAAAGCACAGTCACACTGGAAGAGAAAGCTCAGCAAGACACAATCAGAGTTATGGAACAAGCCAAAAGGGTTAAAAGATATGAAGAAAGTATACAAAGGGTGGAAGAGCCAAGCACACGGACAGCAGAGACAGCAACAGAGACAGCCAAACAAACCACAGAGCCACCGACACAGCTGATTCAACACGATCAGAGCAGTGTCACAGAAATGGCTAAAATCTTTAAAACATTGGAGCATGGTGCATGGGAAGTGGAAGAGACAACTAAACGTACAACACACACAGCAACAGAAACAGCAAAACAAAATGTAGAGACACCGACAGAAACAGTTCCAAATGATACAGGCAGTGTGGCAGAAATAGCCAAAATGTTTAATAAAGTGAGACCAGGATCACAAGTCAGGGAAAAGCCAATTAGACCTAGAGGAAGACTAGAGAAAGGGTCTGTGAAGGAAACAGCACTGATGGAGCCTACTCAACAAAATACAGAGACACTGATAGGGCTAACTATACAAAGTACAGAGACATTGATGGAGAACACTACTGAACAAGATAGAGTCAGTGTTGCAGAAGTAGCCAAAAGATTTAATGTATTGGTGAAAGGTTCACAGGGAGTAGGACAATCAATGCTACCAAGAGATAAACATAGGTCAACAACACCACCGAAAAGGTACAAAAATTTTGAAAAAAACGAACAAGGAGTGAACATGGCAACTAAACCAACAACAGATACAACAACAGAGTCAACTGAACAAAATGTAGAAACACTGACAGAGATCGACCAACAAGATTCAATCAGTGTTATGGAAATATCCAAAAGATTTAATACATCGGTGGAAGGTTTGAAGGGAGTAGAACAGTCGACAATGCCAAGAGTTAAACAAAGGTCAAAGACACTGACAGAAATATCTCTAAATGCTTCCGGCATTGCAGAAAAACCAGCCAAATGGTTTAATAAACCTGAAAAAGACACACAAGGCGTGGACATGTCAATTAAACCAACAACAGAGTCAACTGAACAAAATTCAGAGACACTGATCGAGAATAACCAACAAGAACCTATCAGTGTTATGGAAAGAGCCAAAAAATTTAATACATTGGTGGAAGGTGCACGAAGAGTAGAACAGTCGACAATACCAAGAGCTAAACGTAGGTCAACGACACTAACAGAAATATCTCAAAATGCTTCAGGCCATGTGAAAAACCAAGCCATACAGTGTAATAAGGTTGAAAATGACAGACAAGGAGGGAACATGTCATTTAAACCAACAACAGATACAACAAAAGAGTCAACTGAACAAACTGCAGAGACACTGATAGAAAATGACCAACAAGAGTCTATCAGTGTCATGGAAAGAGCCAAAAGATTTAAGACAATGGTGGAAATTTCACAGGGAGTAAAACAGTCGACGATACCCAGAGCTAAACAAAGGTCAACAACACTGACAGAAATATCTCTAAATGATTCAGGTCCGGCAGAAAAAACAGTCAAATGGATTAATACATCTGAAAAAGTCACACAAGGCATGGATATGTCAACTAAACCAAAAATGGATACAAAAAAAGAGTCAACTGAACAAACTGCAGAGACACTGATAGAAAATGACCAACAAGAGCCAATCAGTATTATGGAAAGAGCCAAAAGATTTAAGACATTGATGGACGTTTCACAGGGAGTAAAACAGTTGCCGATTCCAAGAGCTAAACATAGGTCAACAACACAGACAGAAATATCTCGAAATGCGTTAGACCATGTGGCAAAAACAGACAAATGGTTTAATGAAAATAGCGCTAAAGGAGCGGCCATGTCGACAGCTAAAACAACAGAGTCAACTGAACAAACTGCAGAGAAACTGATGGAGAACGAACAAGATCCAATTAGTGTTATGGAAAGAGCCAAAAGGATTAAGACATTGGTGGAAGTTTCACAGGGCGTTAAACAGTTGACAATACCAAGAGGTAAACATAGGTCAACGACACTGACAGAAACATCTCGAAATATGTTAGGCCATGTGTCAAAACCAGCTGAATGGTTTCATGAAAATAGCGCTCAAGAAGAGGACATGTCAACTAAATACAAAATGTATACAAAAAAAGAGTCAGCTGAACAAACTTCAGAGACACTGATGGAGAAGGAACGACAAGATCCAATCAGTGTTACGGAAAGAGCTGAAAGGTTTAATACATTGGGAAAAATTGCAGAAGACACAGTGTTAGTAAAAGATCAAGCCAATCCGGGTTTCATGATGACCTCAACACCAGAACCAGAAGTCATGAAATCTGGAGGAGCAATGGGACAAAACAAGCAGATATCAGGAGAATGGACAACATTGAGAGATTACTCCTCGGCATCATCATCCAGTGAACGGTAAGAGGATTGCTGACCCTACAGAAAGAGATGTGAGACATGTCAACGTTTGTAATGTGGGACATTGAATAAAATGTCAGATTTATAATTAATATAAATTAATTTATAGACATACAGGTATATAATTATCCAATGACCTTGCCAGTATAAGTTTTATAACTTTGTAAACTATCACAGATTTATTAACACATACATATAATTCTATTAAGTATTATATAAGGTATATACTGGTAGATAGAAGGAGCCATGTCGTTAGTCCCGTCATTTGTCCAGACGTTAAAAGTCATGACATAAAATCGGTAACAGAAACTCTGTGAAAAGATACAGAACACAGGGATCTACATTATCAATGAAAATAGTATTTAATTTATATTTATATAGCGCATATATAACTACAGATGAGCAAATTAACCCCATGTAAGACACTTTTCTGACGCCATATGCGCAAACAGCCATGGACAACTATGGGTGAAGCGGGACTGGCCAAGCCTGTTAGGAATGAGATGTCTGTTGCGTTGTTTGTTGACCCAGCAAGATTAAAAACGGCATTTAAGTGGAGAAGAGAAAAATACCACAGAAGACACTGAGTTGTTCAAATCTTTCTCTCTTTTAATGTTCTGCAATCATGCAATGTCTTTTTGTAGTAGTGGGACGGATATAGAGAGAGTCTTAGGTTACAGACCAATAAACACTTTCAATGTCAGACATAGTTTGACCCACCAAGCAATTCATCACATACGGTGACAGGACAAAAGAGATATGTTTTTACTTTTTCTGCCCTGCAACAGTGAAACAAAGGGCCCTCTCTACAGGATGTGTCTGGTTACAATTAATTCCTAAGTTTCAACAGGATATGGCATTGGCTTCCAAGGATTTTAAACTGAGCTAAAGGAGGCATGTTAACTAAGATATGTATTTGAACCACAGTATAAATTAATACAGGAAATTAAAAGCTCTCTAACAAAGGGACCCACAACCCCTGTGTGATAGTGGCTCCTTGGGAATTATTTTGTGTCACCAATCCCCACACTGCCTGCCTTCCCTGGTAAGCAGCATCTTTTAACCCCTCCTCTACCAAGATTGAGTATATTTGATCTTCAAAAACACCTGCTGGTGCCCCCATAATGAGTTTACTGGGTTTGGTGTAATTCTATTCCAATGCAAAGGAATTGCAGCTATTGCAGATCTGCTTCAGAATGTGCCCCCATAGTTTTAACACCTCAGGAATGATGACATATAAGGTGCTAAAACAGTTTGAACAGCTTGGAGGTCTGTTGTTTTCATCAAGAAAAAAGATTCAGATCTGTAGCTGTATTAAAGCATGGTGTCGCACTTTTTGGCCAGTAGATGGCACCATCTGCCTGTCAAATAGTGCATGCAGTTAGAAAATATGTTTATGAGATTTTGAGCACATTTTCAATCTATGGTTACTGAAAAACTTGTTTTCTATAAATCCACTTGGTCCTGGCAGTGATTTTATGGAAAACAACTTGAGAGTGAAGGGGTTAAAGAATTTTCTGATGGATGAAAAGTGGGTTGGGGTGACCACAAGAATGTAAACCTGCCGTGGATTCTTTTACAGATATGAAGAGGAAGGGAAGATGACAATCTGCTTCTTTGACTCCGAGTCCTACACGTCGTGGATGGAGATCACTGAGCCGAACCCACGTCTTTCTGACCTGGGCTTTGTGAATTGCATGTGCCTCCCTCAAGCGTCACATGACACATGGAAGACAGCAATCAGGACGTCCTTTCTGGTCATCTTGTGTCACACTCACACTCATGATTCCCAAAAATCTGTCGACTACATGTACCAGTTCATGGAATACTATATGAACGGTAGGAGCCTGAGATATAAGGGGACACATGGGGACACTGAATTAGTGGGTGTCCTAAGACTCTAAGATCATCTTCTCATATTGAGTGTTTCTTCCCTTTGCAGACCTGGAGCAGAGGTCCTGTTTGAGGCATTCGGTAAGGGATGTGCGACAGTTACATTTGTATTTCATTCTGTATAGCAGAGCGATACATTAGTTACTATAAAAATGTGGGGCTGAATTCTTCTAGTATTTCATAATTTCAGTTTTATCATAAGATCATTACCGGGTCTGAGGATCATTGGGCTTAAAGGGACATGCAACTCCTGTCCAATTTATCCTTTAACAGAAGACAGGGTGTGAGGAGGGTCCCCCTTCAAGCTGGATGAGGCGAAGGAGCCCACCCCAGCGTCATCAGGCTCCCAGTCATCAGAACGATCAAATAGTGACGTCACACGCAGAGAGCAGTCAACATCACCCCCTGAGACCAATCGCTGCAGCGAGCGTTCTCAGAGAGGAAGCGATGGATCAGATCTGTGCATGTGCGAGCAGATCCGATCCATCGCTCTGTGCAGGTGCTACCAAAATTGTGTATGTAAAGTGTGTCCCATAGCGCTGCACAATTTTCAGTTCCTATGCTACGCAAGTTGTGTAAGACCATAAATTGTGCAGAAAAGTTTCATGGACTTTTGGATTCTGGAGTCCCTGAGCCGAAGATGAGGAGCAGTGTGCGGCGAGAGAGAAAAGGTGAGGAAAATCAACAGAAAAAGAAAAAATATATATAAACAAATTATTGAGCAGCGGCTGTCAGCAAGATCTGCCAAATTATTTAAGGGCAAACTCCAGAACCCCACCCATTATTCATCTATCTCTCCCATTATTATCATCTCTCCCACCCATTATTCATCTCTCTCTCCCATTATTATCATCTCTCCCACCCATTATTCATCTCTCTCTCCCATTATTATCATCTCTCCCACCCATTATTCATCTCTCTCTCCCATTATTATCATCTCTCCCACCCATTATTCATCTCTCTCTCCCATTATTATCATCTCTCCCACCCATTATTCATCTCTACCTCCCAGTATTCATCTCTCCCACCCATTATTCATCTCTCCCACCCATTATTCATCTCTACCTCCCAGTATTCATCTCTCCCACCCATTATTTGTTTTTCCCACCAATTATTCATCTCTCCCACCCATTATTCATCTCTCCCACCCATTATTCATCTCTACCTCCCATTATTCATCTCTACCTCCCATTATTCGTTGTTTTTCCCACCAATTATTCATCTCTTCCACCCATTATTCATCTCTCCCTCCCATTATTGTCATCTCTCCCTCCCATTATTCATCTCTCCCTCCCATTATTATCATCTCTCCCACCCATTATTCATCTCTCTCTCCCATTATTATCATCTCTCCCACCCATTATTCATCTATCCCTCCCATTATTATCATCTCTCCCACCCATTATTCATCTCTCTCTCCCATTATTATCATCTCTCCCACCCATTATTCATCTCTACCACCCAGTATTCATCTCTCCCACCCATTATTCATCTCTCCCTCACATTATTCGTTTTTCCCACCAATTATTCATCTCTCCCACCCATTATTCATCTCTCCCTCACATTATTCATCTCTACCTCCCATTATTCGTTGTTTTTCCCACCCATTATTCATCTCGCCCACCCAGTATTCATCTCTCCCACCCAGTATTCATCTCTCCCTCACATTATTCATCTCTACCTCACATTATCCATCTCTCCCACCCAGTATTCATCTCTCCCTCACATTATTCGTTTTTCCCACCAATTATTCATCTCTCCCACCCATTATTCATCTCTCCCACCAATTATTAATCTCTCCCACCCATTATTCATCTCTCCCACCCATTATTCATCTCTCCCTCACATTATTCATCTCTACCTCCCATTATTCATCTCTCCCTCCCATTATTATCATCTCTCCCACCCATTATTCATCTCTCTCTCCCATTATTATCATCTCTCCCACCCATTATTCATCTCTCTCTCCCATTATTATCATCTCTCCCACCCATTATTCATCTCTCTCTCCCATTATTATCATCTCTCCCACCCATTATTCATCTCTCTCTCCCATTATTATCATCTCTCCCACCCATTATTCATCTCTACCTCCCAGTATTCATCTCTCCCACCCATTATTCATCTCTCCCACCCATTATTCATCTCTACCTCCCAGTATTCATCTCTCCCACCCATTATTTGTTTTTCCCACCAATTATTCATCTCTCCCACCCATTATTCATCTCTCCCACCCATTATTCATCTCTACCTCCCATTATTCATCTCTACCTCCCATTATTCGTTGTTTTTCCCACCAATTATTCATCTCTTCCACCCATTATTCATCTCTCCCTCCCATTATTGTCATCTCTCCCTCCCATTATTCATCTCTCCCTCCCATTATTATCATCTCTCCCACCCATTATTCATCTCTCTCTCCCATTATTATCATCTCTCCCACCCATTATTCATCTATCCCTCCCATTATTATCATCTCTCCCACCCATTATTCATCTCTCTCTCCCATTATTATCATCTCTCCCACCCATTATTCATCTCTACCACCCAGTATTCATCTCTCCCACCCATTATTCATCTCTCCCTCACATTATTCGTTTTTCCCACCAATTATTCATCTCTCCCACCCATTATTCATCTCTCCCTCACATTATTCATCTCTACCTCCCATTATTCGTTGTTTTTCCCACCCATTATTCATCTCGCCCACCCAGTATTCATCTCTCCCACCCAGTATTCATCTCTCCCTCACATTATTCATCTCTACCTCACATTATCCATCTCTCCCACCCAGTATTCATCTCTCCCTCACATTATTCGTTTTTCACCAATTATTCATCTCTCCCACCCATTATTCATCTCTCCCACCAATTATTAATCTCTCCCACCCATTATTCATCTCTCCCACCCATTATTCATCTCTCCCTCACATTATTCATCTCTTACCTCCATTATTCATCTCTCCCTCCCATTATTATTCATTCTTCCCCCCATTTCATTTTTTCTCTCCCAAATTATTCATCTCTCCCACCCATTATTCATCTCTCTCTCCCATCTATTTTTCATCTCTCCCACCCATTATTCATCTCTCTCTCCCATTATTATCATCTCTTCCACCCATTATTCATCTCTCTCTCCATTATTATCATCTCTCCCACCCATTATTCATCTCTACCACCCAGTATTCATCTCTCCCACCCATTATTCATCTCTCCCTCACATTATTCGTCTTTCCCACCAATTATTCATCTCTCCCACCCATTATTCATCTCTCCCTCACATTATTCATCTCTACCCCCATTATTCGTTGTTTTCCCACCCATTATTCTCTCCACCACCCAGTATCTCTACTCCAATTATTCATCTCTCCCACCGTAGTATCATCATCATCTCTCCTCTCACATTATTCTATCTCTACCTCACATTATCCATCTTCTCTCCCACCCAGTATTCATGCTCTCCATCTCCACCATTATCATTATTCGTTTTTCCCACCAATTATTCATCATCTTCTCCACCCATTATATTCATCTCTCCCACCAATTATTAATCTCTCCCACCCCTTATTCATTCATCTCTCCCACCCATTATTCATCTCTCCCTCAACATTATTCATCTCTACCTCCATTATTCATCTCTCCTCCCATCTATATTGTTGTTTTTTTCCCACCATTAATTATTCATCTCTCATCCACCCTATCCCATTATTCATCTCTCCCACCCATTATTCATCTCTCCCTCCACATTATTCATCTCTACCTCCCATTATTCGTTCGTTTTTTCCCCCCACATTATTCATCTCTTTTTCCACCATTATTCATCTCTTCCACCCAATTATCATTCAATTATCAACGTTTAGTCTTGCCCACCGAGATTCCTCCTCTATATGGACACACATTATCGCCTCCTGTATCACTAGCTTAAAAGAAATGGTTTAAACTTTCCGTACGTTGTGAAACGATAATAATTTTTTTTTACTGATACTCTGTTTACTTCAGGGGCAAACGGAATCGACCATTGGAATTTTCTCCAGGAGTGACGGCAGCTGGCTCCAGATGTTGCTTAATAAGGGCAATGCTCCTCTGAATGAGATCATACACGTTGATCTGTCAAGCACAGGAGAGGAGGAACTCATGGAGGAGGTCGCCAGGTGTTCCTACCACATCTTGCATGTTACCAAGGATAGTGTCAGAGACCTCCAACATCTCTTGGCACAGGGTGAGAGACAGCTCAAGGGAAAGGGGGCTGTGATGGGGAAAGGAGATAGAGATTGATAAACAGTGCAGTGTTGCCATGGTGTTCACACATTACTCCCAGTGAGTGATATTACATAATGGGACACGCCAGGCACCATAACAACTTCATCTTACTAGCATGGTTGTAGTGTAAGGACTCTGTTCCTGCAGTCCCAGGTTCAGAGATTCTGCTTGAAAGCTGAGAATGTGACTCCGCCTATTAACCTGCCAATCAGTGCCAAGGCGCTGCATTTCTAGAATCTCACACCAATCGACACAAACATTCATACATATAAGCAATCCATTTCATGCATTAAACACGGGATGTGGTGTATCAGTGCTGCAAGGCTCTCCCTGGTTTTCTGTGCATACTGGTTAATAATCTCTGCATAATGATGGGCAGTGTGTGAAAAGTGCTGCCCTGCAGTATCTAAACCCCCCTCTGCATGTTACAGGGCTGCTCCTTCCCGTGCTCCCCCTCTGCTTTCTCAGGGCAGCTCCTTCCTGTGCTCCCCCTCTGCATGTTACAGGGCAGCTCCTTCCTGTGCTCCTCCTCTGCATGTTACAGGGCAGCTCCTTCCTCTGCTCCCCATCTGCATGAAGGAGTAATATGTGTTCAAGGAAACAAGGCAGATCTGATGACCAGATATATGGGATGATGTATCAGTGTGGTGGCTTTGTGTGAGTGTCAAAGGTGTTAATATGTGTGAGTGTGTGTGTATGTGTGCGTGACTGTGCATGTGTGTTTGTATGCACATTTGCTCTGTTTGTCCTCAGTGATTCTCTATGAGAAGCCTGTGATTGGATGTAATCAGTAATGTCGGGAGGTGTCACAGTTATGTGATTGGATATGATCAGGAATGCCTGGAGGTGTCGTACATGTCATTGAATGTGATCAGGAATGCCGGGAGGTATCACAGTTGGTGGAACAGATGAGTATTTTGCAGTTTACGTCACCTTATATTATATTGTCTTAATATTGACAAAACAAACACTTTATTTTGCTGTAAGTGTCTCTTTAGTAAATGAAGGCGTCCAGAAACGACCGATCATGTTAACTGTTCCCTGCCCTGCTTATACAGACATGGAAAAGGTCCTCGTAGTGACTGAGCGTTTTGATGAGACAAGTTTGAGGCAGATGTCCCAGATCCTGGATGAAGTAACCAACGTGGAATTTCAAAACCGTGAGTTAATCTGCCGCAAATAAAGGAAATAAGAAAAAGTTGCAAAACGGCATAAAAAGAAATGTTTAAAAGTTAAAAAAAATTCAAAGGAAATGTGTCGTTCTGTGTCTTTAAGAGAATCAATCACTTACAGGGTTATTCAGAGAGAGGTGAAAAGCAGGAGAATGGCTGGAGAATGGAAAATTCTAGGTCAAAATAGCCGATTTGGAAAGTGAGATAAATGGGAGAATTTTTCTGGTTTGGCTATTTTGACCTCGAATGTTCCATTCTCCAGTCATTCTCCTGCTTTTCACCTCTCTCTGAATAACCCTGTTAGTAAAAAGTAATAATAATGGGATGTGTCCTCTCTGGACATGGGGGTAACAGCTTGGATTTAGGAAGGAACTGGGGGTGATCAGCAGGACAAATCCCTCCCCAGGTTTCTTTGAGTAAATGGGTTCACTATGTGCCTGAGATTAAGAATTTATTGTGTGGATTGAGTTTATGCTTTAAATGAGCACCCTAATACTGCCGAATTCCCCCAAGTAACGTGTCACATAGGGTGCGGGTAATAAATAATCGAATAAACTGACCTTGATAGTCTGTATTGGCTTAATTATTTTATGCTTTCGCATTCGGAATTCTCTGCCTCCCAACAAACATATATATACTGTATGAACCCCAGGGTGCTCTGCCCCCCCCCCTCAGATTGCCTGGGGTTCCTAAATCGATGGGAAACATTCATAATTGTATATGTTGCAGTAAAATTCATTAAAAAAGAAAAGATGAGCAGTGTTTGGAAATCCAGCAGCTGAGAATGAAAACACATCCACAATTTAACCATACTGAGTGTGATAACCTGTGTCTGAACGCTTTCTAGGTGCTCTCGATGAAGAAATAGAGGAGGTGGATTGTTAAACCTGAAGGAACCCGGTAAGATACACAAACTATTAGTTTGTGACTCAGATATCGTATTTTATTCACTCTTCTCACGTTGTCACTTTATTTGTCACTGAAAGTATTAGACGTCCACCTGCAGACCCTGTGTGACACTGTGCCAGATAATGAACGCCATCTACAGTTTACAACCTTTCATCCCAGTGAGATTTCTGTAATGGATAAAGAATACACAAACAATTAAAAATTAGCAACTTAACATTATTTAAAATTTTTAACTATCTAGAACAAGGATTCTTAGTCAAAACTGGTTTTTACTTCTATTTAATGATAACTACACATCCTATATTTCAAATAATGTATCATAATATTATTTTCTGACAAAGATTGCTCGGTAGTGAAAGGGTTAATTACTCTTTCAGTATTGTTATAGAGTAACACTGTGCAACTAAACGAATATTCCAAGCTAGGAATGATCCCTATAGTAAATTAAAATGTAATATATTGCATGGAAAAGATAATTTACTATGTTAATAATTTATATTTATATATCCTCTTTGTATTGTGTATGTGCAGGGATGGAAAATGTCCTTTAGACCATCGGTGACCTTGAATAAAGCAGCGAAGCAGAGAGAGTCCACCCCATTATTTCAGTACGTGATGGAATTTTACTTCTCTTCTCAGAAGCGTTGAAGAACGATGAGGACACCATGCCGGATATACCACTTAATATTTTTAATATATGATGAGGCACGTTCATATCCACAACTAGATACCGTGAATCACATGTCATTATAAACCCGTCCTTTATCCCTTAATATTCACTATGTGACACCACCATGGTAATGCTAGTGTATTGGATCTGGCACTGGGTCCTGAATCCTGCATGTTCATCCAACGACATCAGAGAAAAAACACTATTTATTGCCATCACATAAAAACCTTTTGTTATACTTTTTATTCATAGCGCTTTGGTTTTCCTTGTGTGAATGTATCAATGAATTGAAACCTGTATATAAAATTCTATTTCTTTATTATTTATTATTAAAAAATGGTTAATCCTTCTCAATAAGCTCGGTTTGCCACAACGAGCAACTGATTAATGTTTGTCCTTGTGCTTTATTTGGTGTTTATTTTGTTTTAATGTATTGTATGTTATTGCTGTGGTTTTGTTTCCCCTCGGTGCCCCAGTCCCCTCTCATATTGACTTATGATGAACGGCAGTGGATGTTGATTCGCAGGAAGTTGGTTGTTCAGAGATGCACACTGGGTAATGGTAATCCAGCCTCCGATGTCCAATGCAGGACCTTCTCTCCTTAGAAGCATAACAGTGTAAAGTTTTACCATGTTTACAGACCTGCCAAGTCAACTATTGTGACCTAGCATCACGTGGTTTTCCTTTAGTTCTCCCTATCACCCAGGAGCCCTAAATTATCACCTAGATTTCAGGGACACCAAGGGAAAATGCAAAGTTAGGCCCTGTTTAATGGGGCTCATGGTGCTTAGATGCTTTAAATCAGGGCTTTGTGAGCCCATACATGAGCAAAAGCGCTGCGTTTGTGTATGATCAACCCTGATTGGCTGGTAGCGCTGGTCATCCTGGATATGGAAATTCTGATGGCCTCATGTCTAGCAGCTCTGGGCTCTCTATCTTTATCACTCCCTCCAATTCTACTTTTAGTTGGACAAATGAGGCAGAAGTGACCAAGATCGCCTGGTGATTGAGAAACTTTAGACTTTGGAAAAGTGAATCCATGGGTGCTTTAGGGGGACACGCAGGGTATTCTCTTTCACTCACCACCCTCAGGTCAATTACATGCCACCCTTATGTCTAGTTTCTTTCACTGGCTCTCCTTGTGTCCCTTCTCTCACTCACCACCCATGCGTCCTGTCTCATTCACTTACCACCTTTATGCCCTTTCTCTTTCACTCGCCATGCTTGTGTCCCATCTCTTTCACTCACCACCTTTATGTCCTGTTTCTTTCATTTTTCACTGTAACAGATCTCAGCAACCCAACTGTGTCACGGGTTTGGGTCAAAATCCCTACAACCAGGTTCCCTAATGCCAAAATCCCGGTGGCCAACTTCCAGACAGAACAAGTGCCGGACATACCAAGTTCCCTACACAGACAACTCCCTGACGGCCAACTTCCAGACATACAAAATCCCAGCGGCTAACACTAACCACACTCCCTAACCCCCTAAACCTAGCCCTAACGCTAACCCCCGTAAACCTAGCCCTAACCCCCCTAAACCTAGTCCTAACCCTAACCCCCTAAAGCTAGTCCTAGCCCTATTCCCCTAAACCTGGCCCTAACACTAACCCCCCTAAACCTAACCATAACCCCAATCCTAACTCCCTAAGGGTTAGGGTGTTAGTATTAGGGTTAGCCGCTGGGATTTTGGATGTCTGGAAGTTGGCCATGTAGGGAACTTGGTATGTCCGGCACTTGTTCTGTCTGGGAGTTGGCCATCGGGATGCTGGTATTATGGAACCTGGGTGTAGGGATTTTGTCCGGCACCCCTGTGTCACATCTGCTAATGCGGCACCCTTTCAGGATTTCTTTGCTCCCACCAGCAATCTTAAATGCCTTCTCCAGCCCTTACATGATGCTTAAGGATGGGTACAGTGAAAGAGTGTTGATAGCAGTCCCCAAAATGAGGCAGGACTCAGAACTTGGGGTAAAACAGACAGATAGACTTTAATGAAACACATGAGCCAAATATAAACAGTGCAAGGAGGGATCTGAAGACCAATGAAAGATGACACCTCCTCCTCAAGTGAGCCAGTCCCCATCCATACTCCATTTTAATCTCCAGACATGAAACAAAAGGTACCATGCAATCACAGCCTGAGCATCAGACTGTCTGAATATTCTAGATAAAAAGTAACACATAGCACAAACACACAACAGTCTGATAGAGCGGCAATGTCTGGCAAACAAAGACCACCCAAGCCTATAACAGATGTAAAACATATTCTATACAGAGCGGGGCTGGAAGGGGCTGCAGCGACACACACACAGTAATGATATGAGAAACAATAACAGTAACATATATACACATACAATAATGATATTAACAATAATAATATTCACACATAACACAAACCCTTATAGGCACAGGGTGACTTGGATATAGGAGAGGGTTGGGGAATAAAATGACATGTCAGACCCCCCAAAACCCACAGTCCAACACCTCCCTACAATAGTGCCAAGTCCAGCTTCTCCCAGTTCAAAGTGATAATCGGAACAGACTCCCTTATGTCTTGTCACTTTCTTTCACTCTCCACCCTTGTGTCTTATCTCTTTCACTCCCCCTTATTTAATGCATTTTTCATGCTCCACCCTTGCACCCTGTTTCTTTTACTCTCCACCCTCTTGTTCTGTCTCTGTCACATTGACCATGCTCTGTTTCTTTTACTCTCCACCCTCTTGTCTTCTCTTTGTCACATCCCCGTGCTCTGTTTCTTTTACTCTCCACCCTCTTGTCTTCTCTTTGTCACATCCCCATGCTCTGTTTCTTTTACTCTCCATCCTCTTGTCTTGTCTCTGTAACATCCCCCATTCTCTGTTTCTTTTACTCTCCATCCTCTTGTTTTGTCTCTGTCACATCCCCCATGCTCTGTTTCTTTTACTCTCCACCCTCTTGTCTTGTCGATGTCACATTCTGTGCTCTGTTTCTTTTACTCTCCACCCTCTTGTCCTGTCTCTGTCACATCTCCCATGCTCTGTTTCTTTTACTCTCCACCCTCTTGTCTTGTCGATGTCACATTCCGTGCTCTGTTTCTTTTACTCTCTACCCTCTTGTCCTGTCTCTGTCACATCCCCCATGCTCTGTTTCTTTTACTCTCCACCCTCTTGTCCTGTCTCTGTCTCATCCCCATGCTCTGTTTCTTTTACTCTCCCCCCTCTTGTCCTGTCTGTCTCATCCCCATGCTGTTTCTTTTACTCTCCACCCTCTTGCCCTGTCTCTGTCAC
The DNA here is from genome assembly GCA_009667805.1 of Leptobrachium leishanense. Classification (NCBI taxonomy): domain Eukaryota; kingdom Metazoa; phylum Chordata; class Amphibia; order Anura; family Megophryidae; genus Leptobrachium; species Leptobrachium leishanense. The sequence continues at coordinate 163,677,379 of CM019069.1, forward strand.
ATCCCCCATGCTCCGTTTCTTTTACTCTCCACCCTCTTGTCCTGTCTCTGTCTCATCCCCATGCTCTGTTTATTTTACTCTCCATCCTCTTGTCTTGTCTCTGTCACATCCCCCATGCTCTGTTTCTTTTACTCTCCATCCTCTTGTTTTGTCTCTGTCACATCCCCCATGCTCTGTTTCCTTTACTCTCCACCCTCTTGTCCTGTCTCTGTCTCATCCCCATGCTCTGTTTCTTTTACTCTCCACCCTCTTGTCCTGTCTCTGTCACATCCCTATGCTCTGTTTCTTTTACTCTCCCCCTCTTGTCCTGTCTCTGTCTCATCCCCCATGCTCTGTTTATTTTACTCTCCACCCTCTTGTCTTGTCTCTGTCACATCCCCCATGCTCTGTTTCTTTTACTATCCACTCTCTTGTCCTGTCTCTGTCACATCCCCAATGCTCTGTTTCTTTTACTCTCCACCCTCTCGTCCTGTCTCTGTCACATCCCTATGCTCTGTTTCTTTTACTCTACACCCTCTTGTCCTGTCTCTGTCACAACCTCCATGCTCTGTTTCTTTTTACTCTCCACCCTCTTGTCCTGTCTCTGTCACAGCCTCATGCTCTGTTTCTTTTACTATCCACTCTCTTGTCCTGTCTCTGTCACATCCCCCATGCTCTGTTTCTTTTACTCTCCACCCTCTTGTCCTGTCTCTGTCACATCCTCCACGCTATGTTTCTTTTACTCTCTACCATCTTGCCCTGTCTCTGTCACATCCCCCATGCTCTGTTTCTTTTACTCTCCACCTTCATGTCCTGTCTCTGTCACATCCCCCATGCTCTGTTTATTTTACTATCCACCGTCTTGTCTTGTCTCTGTCACATCCCCCAAGCTCTGTTTCTTTTACTCTCCACCCTCTTGTCCTGTCTCTGTCACATCCTCCACGCTATGTTTCTTTTACTCTCTACCCTCTTGTCCTGTCTCTGTCACATCCCCCATGCTCTGTTTATTTTACTATCCACCGTCTTGTCTTGTCTCTGTCACATCCCCCAAGCTCTGTTTCTTTTACTCTCCACCCTCTTGTCCTGTCTCTGTCACATCCTCCACGCTATGTTTCTTTTACTCTCTACCCTCTTGCCCTGTCTCTGTCACATCCCCCATGCTCTGTTTCTTTTACTCTCCACCGTCTTGTCTTGTCTCTGTCACATCCCCCAAGCTCTGTTTCTTTTACTCTCCACCCTCTTGTCCTGTCTCTGTCACATCCTCCACGCTATGTTTCTTTTACTCTCCACCCTCTTGTCCTGTCTCTGTCACATCCCCCATGCTCTGTTTCTTTTACTCTCCACCTTCTTGTCCTGTCTCTGTCGCATCCCCCATGCTCTGTTTTATTTCTCACCACCTTTGTATCCTGTCATTTCCGACACTTTCTGCCCTCGTCCCCCTCATTTCTACTCTTGTTTATCTTTTCCATAATTTATAAAGCAGTAATACATGTAGAGGTGGCATTGAATCAGGGAAACACAGGATGGTCCCATCCAGGTCTAGGGATGGGCTGGCGGTTCGATTCGAACATGAGTTAAATTCGAACATTGCCCGTTCGGCTGTTCGTCGAACATCGAACATTTCCAAGTGTTTGGTTCGTGTTCGCCCACAATGGACCACAATGGACCACAATGGACCACAATGCACTTTTCCATTGGCCTGAAGCTTGTAATTGGCTACAGCCGTGCACCTGACCACAGGTCAGGTGCAAGACAGGTGCAAGACTATGCCAATCAGGGCTCAGAGTCCTGATTGGGCAAATTTTGCCCAATCATGGGCTCACAGAGCTAAGTCCCACAGCACACTATATAAGGCTTCACTGCAGCCCCAACTTGTGTTTGTTGCAGGAGTGAATCAGAGAGGAGAGGAGATTGTTTGTTGCATATCAGGCTGTATCACTGACTTATACCAGAGTTCTGTGAATTTGAATCTGGGTGTTGGCACTTCAAAGGCTATCAGGGTGTATCACTGAGCTATAGCATATTTCTGGAAATTTGAATCTGTGTCTTGGCACTGCCAGCTATCAGGGACAGGGTGTATCACTGAGTTATACCAGAGTTCTGCAAATTTGAATCTGGGTCTTGGCACTGCCAGCTATAAGGGTGTATCACTGAGGCATAGCAAACTTCTGGAAATTTTAATCTCTGTCTTGGCACTGCCAGCTATCAGGGTCAGGGTGTATCACTGAGTTATATCTGATTTCTGGAAATTGGAATCTGTGTTGGCACTGCAAAGGCTATCAGGGACAGGCTGTATCACTGACTTATAACAGAGTTCTGTGAACTTGAATCTGTGTGTTGGCACTGCCAGCTATCAGGGACAGGGTGTATCACTGAGTTATTGCATAGTTCTGAATATCATTACTCTAGATAACACAGTTGAATCAGAGTTCTGCATATCTCCAATCTTTATACCAGAGTTGAATCAGAGTTCTGCATATCTCCAATTTTTATAACAGAGTTGAATCAGAGTTCTGTATATCTTTATATCACTCACCATGTCAGAAAGACCAAAAAGGACAGGCAGACGCTCCCAGACACAGATAAGAGGGCAAGCAGCCTCTGTGCCGGAAGGCTGTGCCCCTGGTCGTCGTGGACGTGGTGCATATTCTGCAGGGGCACGCTTGTCTTTTCTAACTGGTGCTGGCCATCTTAAGCAGCAGATACATACAGAGGATTTGAAGGATTGTCTAACCAGGCCATCCTCATCCTCCGAGTTCTCTGCCAGCTCGGCTTGTAGTGGTTTACAGTACACCTCAGCTGCCAAAACATCTAATTCAGCCTCCATGTCCACAGCTACTCCTGCCGTAGCCTCACCATCATACATGGAGGAGTCAGCTAAATTGTTTGACTACAATGACAGTGACATGCTGCTTGAGGATGCGCAGCAACTCCTGTGCTCTGATTCAAACTCTAAAGTTGAGGAAGGGAGTAAAATCAGCCTAGAGGGAGGGGGTGCAGCATATTGCCAGGTTGGCTCCAGTGACAAAGAGATAGGGGTGATGACAATGATGATGAGGTCATTGAGTCCACCTGGGTGCCTGATTGAACAGAGGAGTCAAGTGAGGAGGAGGAGGCGCAACAAAAATGAGGCACAACGTCCTCTATGACCAACCGAAGCCCGTCCAAGGCATCAGAAGTCAGAGCTGCTCAGGTGCAGAGGGCTGTTGTCTCAAAGCACAAGTGCAGGAACTCTGCTGTCTGGGAGTTCTTCACAAAATGTGCAGCAGACTGCAGCATTGCTATAATGTAAGCTATGTCTGAAGAGGATCAAGCGTGGGAAAAACATCACACACTTGGGTACCACATGCTTGCCAAGACATATGACCACCTGCCACGCATCCCGTTGGCACAACACTTTGCATAGATCCTCCTCCTCATCCTCATCTGTCTCTACCCCCACTATATGTCCTGCCATGTCATTGCCTAAAACCTCCACAGACAGGGATAATGCTACAGTAATGGGTGTACCAGGTCCTTCCTCAGAATGTGACAGCATCCCATCAGCTGCAGATTTACGCAGTCAGATTTCGTTGTCCGAGCTGCTGCAGAGTAAGAAAAAATATAGCCCCAACCATCCCCTTGCACAGCGTCTAAATGCCAGCTTGGCAAAATTACTCGCATTACTGCTGCTGCCTTTCCAGCTGGTGGATTCTGCCTCCTTCCGTGAATTTGCCGAATGTGCTGTACCACAGTGGCAGGTCCCAAAACGCCAGTTCTTTTCACGGAAGGCCATTCCAACACTATACCAGCACGTGGAAGAAAATGTTATGGAGTCATTGGGAAAGGCAGTCAGCAGCAAGGTGCGCATTACTTTAGACACGTGGTCCAGCAAGCATGGACAAGGCCTTTACATTTCCTTCACGGCACACTGGGTAACTCTGCTTGCAGCTGGGAGGGATCCAGGACGGGGCTCTGTGCTGGAGCTTGTTCATCTACCATGCCTCCAGAAAGCTGCATATAAGAGGTCTGTCTTCTCCACCACCTCTTCCTCTTTGTCCTCCTCCTCGTTCTCTGTCTCTGGTGAAGTGGCAGTTAAACCGACGCGTGGCAGGGGCTACGCAATGGCTCAAGCAAAAAGATGACATACTGTGCTTGAGCTGGTTTGTTTAGGGGACAGGAGCCACACCGGGCCAGAAATTCTGTCAGCTCTGCAGGGGCAGGCGCAGAGATGGTTAACACCACGTCAGCTTGAGCTGGGAATGGTCGTCTGTGATAATGGTAGCAACCTTCTCTCCGCCCTACGCCTGGGTAAGTTGACGCATGTACCATGCCTAGCACACGTCCTAAATCTGGTGGTACAGCGTTTCCTAACCAGGTACCCAGGGCTGGCAGAGCTTCTCAGCCAGGCCAGAAAAGTCTGCAGCCACTTCAGACGGTCATTCCCAAATAGTGTTTGCCTGGCAGAAATTCAAAGAGAATAACACCTTCCCACAAACCGTCTGATCTGTGACATGCCCACCAGGTGGAACTCAACATTGGCAGTGCTGCAGCGTCTGCACAAGCAGCATAGGGCCATCAATGAGTTTCTGTGTGAGTATGGCGCAAGGACAGGTTCAGGTCAACTTGTTCCCCCCCCCCAGTGGCTGATGATCAAGGATGCATGCACTGTACTGTCACCATTTGAGGAGGCAACGAGGATGGTGAGCAGGGACAGTGCATGCATCAGTGACACAATTCCTTTAGTGTTCCTGCTGGAGCGCACTCTGCGGGGAATTATTGATGTGGCACTAGAGGCAGAGCAGAGGGAGGAAGAGGAGGACTTCCCTAGCTCTCAAGGCCCCAGTCTTTACGCAGACAGCATTCCTGCAGGTCCTCAGATCAGACAGCAGGAGGAGGATGAGGAGGAGGACGAATATTTAAGTTATGGGGGCATTGAAGGTGGGGATTCCTCAAGGGAGGGTTTTGTGTCCCCAGAAACCCAAGGACTAGTAAGTGGCTGGGAGGAGGTAGTGCACGATACGGTCATCCTCAGCGACCAGGAACACTCGGAAGCTAATGCCACCTCCAACCTACACTGCATGGGCTCCCTTATCCTGCAAAGCCTGCTAAAGGACCCCAGGATTCGTGCTATCAAGGAGAGGGATCATTACTGGTTGGCAACCCTTCTTGATCCACGATACAAGGGTAAGGTTGCAGAGCTAATACTGTCCTCACAGACGGAGGACAGGATGAAACAACTTGAGGACGCTCTAAAGCGACACTTGTGTAACACCTTTCCAGGCACTGGTAGGTTACCAAGTGATGACACAGGTGCTTCTGAGGGTGCGGTCTATCAGAGGAAGAGTGGTGAAGGGGGGCGCTTGACTGATGCCTTTTCCAATTTTTTTAGTCTACGACGCCCAGGGACGTCAAATGTAGGCACCCATTGCCAGCGTCTTCACCATATGGTGCAGGACTACCTAGGGGCAAGGGCAGACTTGGATACCTTTACAGCACATGATCCACTTTCTTACTCGGTGTTGAGATTGGATCACTGGCCAGAACTTAGCCAATATGCTATGCAGCTACTAGCTTGCCCTCCATCCAGCGTGCTTTCTGAAAGGACGTTCAGTGCCGCTGGAGGTTTTGTCACAGACAAAAGAGTGCGTCTGTCCACCGACTCTGTAGACTGGCGGACATTTATAAGAAATGAATCAGTCCTGGATCAGCAGCTATCACTCCCCTTGTCACGGACCTACCGCACTGCCTCCATTCTCAACACCACTCAGAAATATCTCCTTACCTCAAACTGACCACCAGAACGTCTCGCATGTGGGTAAAGATTAGCATCTCAATGATGTCATCAGAAGAGTGCCAGGATTACAGAGATATACTCAAAGAGCACCTGAGATCAATCTCACACCACTCAGAGACCCATAAAAGAGATGCTTGCTGGGTAAGTCATTGCTCAATTATTGTCCCTCCTACCTTGAGCTAACTATTCTTTCCTAGCCTTTTCATCCTGATAACCACGTTGCTGAAACCTGCTTGTGACCTCGACCACGCTATCTCCTGCCACCCGAGTTGCTGAACCTTTGCCTGTGACCTCGACCACGCTATCTCCTGCCGCCCAAGTTGCTGAACCTTTGCCTGTGACCTCGACCACGCTATCTTCTACCGCACAAGTTGCTGAACCTTTGCCTGTGACCTCGACCACGCTATCTCTTGCCGCCCAAGTTGCTAAACCTTTGCCTGTGACCTCGACCACGCTATCTTCTACCACCCAAGTTGCTGAACCTTTGCCTGTGACCTCGACAAAGCAATCTTCTGTTGCCCAATTGCTGAACCCTGCCTATGATCTCGACCACGCTATCTCTTGCCGCCCGAGTTGCTGAACCTTTGCCTGTGACCTCAACCATGGTAATTCTCTGTTGCCCAAATTACTGAACTCTGCTGTAACCTTGACCACATTATCTTTTGCTGCCCAAGTTATTGAACCCTGTTTATGACCTCGACCACGTTATCCTGTTGCCCAAGTTGCCTAACTCGGCCTGTGACCCCGACCACGCTAACATTCCAACATAAAACTTCCAAGACCAGTTTGGCTACGTCTAACCTTATCTTCTACAGTAATATTGTACAGACCAAGTCTCCATTACACCTGGTTCCTTATCAGTATATAGAAAAAGTATGGATATAGGGAGGCACTTGAGGGCTTAGGTCAATAAAAATAAACTTTATTGAATAGTCATATAAAAACCGACGTTTCTGCCCCTAGAGGCCTTTTTCAAGGTAAAAACAACATATAGTAGTCATCATTATATACACATAAAGCAAGTGACTCACCCAATCTCCTTCATCCCGTACCGCGCCACGCCGAAGAGGGGCAACCCGGAAGAGTCGGGTGCATGAGCGCGATGGCCTCGGGGGGCGTGGCCAGCCAATATGTAACCATGGCAAACTCTAACAAAGTGAGGGGGTGGGAGGAGAGTGGAACGTAACAGAAGACCAAGTAACAATAGATGTATGTAAACATTAAAGATTAAAAATTGGAGGACTCCCTGATGAATGATCCACCCCATATCGCTTCACATCAGGGGGAAGTTCAGTTCCATGAGGCTCACAGGAGATGAGATCCCAAACTCCGTGACACAATAATTGAGCCTATAAATGGAACCATCGGGGATAAGCGAAGCTGTGTCAGCCATCTCTAATCAAGTCACTGCCCTCGCTATGACAGTACAAGATATGTACAACAGAATCTAGCTACAGTCCAGACTATACAAGAAAGTCTCGAGACTCATATTGCCGTTTCCACTCCTTAACCGGGGGGTTCTAGAATACCTGAACTACCTACCTATCATACTGTGACCAACGTGACTGAACCTTATGTCTCCCCGCCGGAAAAATTTGATGGAAACCATAAGAAATTTAGATGTTTCATCACCTCATGTCAAATTAGGTTTTCTCTTCAACCCCGTACTTATGTCTCTGATTACTCTAGAATACATTCAGGGATCTCTCTTCTTACCGGAAGGCCAAAATGTTGGGCTCATCATCTCATACATACTAATGTCCTGCACTCAGCGATTGGAATTCATTCCTAAAGGCTATATCTGACTTATATGATGATCCTCACAGACTAACTAATGCCGCTTCTGCCCTCTCTAACCTGAAGCAAGGAAGAAATGACATGGAAGATTATGTGACTGAATTCCGTCACCATGCACTAGAATCTGAATGTAACGAGCCCTCTTTACTAGCCCAATTCAAATCTGGCTTGTCAGAATACATAAAGGATGAACTGGCTAGAATAGATACACCAACTTCATTGGAATCAGTCATGTCTCTCTGTATCCAAATCAATAGACGTTACCGAGAGAGACGGGCAGAAAGAGCTGTCGTCTTTCGTCTTCCCATAAAGCGGGTTGTCAACTCTCCAGCATCGCCTTCTCTCCTATTACCTGCTCTACCGGCTCCTGAACACGAACCCATGCAAATAAACAGTACTAGAGTACACCTTACCGATACTGAGAGGGCATAGAAGACATAGATCTCTTGGTCTATGCATGTACTGTGGTCGTGCGGGCCATCAACTAAGAGAATGCCATGAGAAACCCAACTATAGAGGAGGTACGATGATACCCGCCGCTAACATTACTATGTACAATATAAATGCTACTTGTACTTCCTCTCTTCTAACCGTCCCTATGTCCTTCCAGCGGAACGATCAGCTCGAGACCGTACAGGCAATGATTGATTCCGGAGCCAGTGGTTGTTTTATTGTTATCACCCTAGCCTCTACACTGAAGATCCCTCTTGTATCTAAAAAACAAACAATTATTATACAATTATTGGACGGAAGTCCACTAAAAACTGGGCCCACCCATATCACAAGAAACAATTCCACTAGAAGTCTCCATAGAAACCACTCATAGAGAAATACTATAATTTTTTTTGCTGTCTAAAATTTTTTATTAGGCAGAAATAGCAGGAGATACATTTGCGAAAAAGAATAGGCAAATATCAATTATAAATGTTCAACATGTGTATGAAAAGTCCAAAAGTGGTACAAAGGTGTAAAGCAGATCACATTTCTCTAGAGAGGAGCATATTGTTTGGTGTAACAAAAATTGAAGTCGAAGCAATGTTTCATATTAATCCGGTTCCACCTTTCGCCATTACAGAGTCTGAGGGGATGTGATCGAGCCCGTCAACTGAGTCCACATCAATCTCAATTAATAATGCCAAAGAACAAAGAAGGAGACAGAAACATGGGATTAGAGTATAGCATATAGAAAGAAGGACAGGAGAGATAGGAGAAGAAGCGAAGAGGAGGGTGAGTGAAAGGGGGAGAAAAAAAAAGGGGGGGAGAAAGGGGGGGACCATAGCTTCCCGAACCTTGGCTGCCCACAGGGTACAGAGGGCATCGGCCCCACGCCCGACATCACAGCCTCTCATTTTATAGATGAACTGTGATATGATAGAGGCCTACTCAGTAGGGGGTGATGGTGGAGGTCTCAGTCCGCTGGAGACAAAGTTGTCCCAGTAGAACCATAGGCGTGCAAATTCAGCAATTTGATCTTTTTCTAATGCCACCAGTCGGTCCACGGCGCGTAGTGATTCAACTCTCTCAATCCAGGCGCGCTGGGATGGGATCGTAGTAGATCCCCAGAACAATGGGATCAAAAGTTTAGCTGCCATTATAAGTCTCATTGCCACAGATCTGCGCATAGCCGATAGTGGAGCCTGGAACTGTAGAAGGAGATAGGTGGTTGGGGTAAATTGAACCTCCAACCCAGAGACCTGGACAACAGCCTCGTTGTCATGGTTCCTGGATCCCACCACGCAGTTCTTAACGCCCAACACTCCACAGAGCCCAAAAGCTACCAACAGAGTAGCCGTAGAAGATCCCTAACTGTCTGGTCCTTAGAATTGGCCAGGTAAACTAGCTAGACAGAAAGGGTTAAGCAAAAGACAATGCTGTAATACAAAACCAGGTAGCAACACAGGGGTAGTCAGACGAGCCTGAATCAGGAATACAGAGTATGGAATAGCCGGGTCGATATCAGTGCAGTAGCGTAGTACAAGAAAATAGTCTAGGGCAACGGAAGGCAGAATAGTCAGAAAACAAGCAGAGGTCAATAACAGGTTAAATCACAATAGAATACATGTTCAAGGAGCTCAGGTATGGATAACCAGGATCTGGCACTGCTGAGAGATAACTGAGGGTTTTTAAAGACCTTCACTAGACCGCGCCCCCCACTCAAGCCGCGCCTCATGCAGCCACCTCCCTGCCTGTCTCCATTTAAACCGGGCGTTGGTCAGCGAGCAGCATCAGACATGCTACCCTCAAGCACACAGGAGAGGCTGGAAGCCCCCAACGTTACACTCGTGTACCAGTTTCCAGAAGGGAAAAAGCATAGTACACTCCCACCACATATGGAGATAAACCTTTTGCCGAAGCGCACCTCCAGCAATTGGGATCTTTCTGAGGCAGCACTCGATGCAATCGGTCGGGAGTCCAGTACCAGAAGGAGATGATTTTATAGGCATTCTCAGCACATCGCAGAGCTGACGAACTTTTGTGTGTCAGGGAATAGGTCATGGTCCAAGCTTCGTCTCCGTTTGGCATTTCAAGGAGCCTTTGCCATTTATCCTGGAAAGGAGGAGGCTCTACAGTAGAGGTCAACAGTAAATTATAGAAAGTTGAGATACTCCGAGATAACGGAAGGCCTAGTCTGAAAAATTTCTCAAACGGTGTAAGGGGACGCGTGAGGCTGAAGCCTGCCTTCAAAGATGTGAGAAAAGAGTTAATCTGTGCATAATTAAATCGTTCAGAAAAAGTTAGTGGTGGGTTAGGTTCTGTTACTGTGGTGAGAGGGGGTTGTCCCTCTTTCAGATAGTCAAAGACCGTAAGTCGGGCGGGCAGGTCCAACCTGGTCACTAAGGCGGGGCACACGCCCGGGACAAAGCCCGGGTTATGTCGAAGTGGCAGAAGAGGTGATATGGCCGATGTCAGGGAGTGGGAAAAGCGTACCCTTCTCCAGATCGACAGGGTCTCCATCGGGAGACTCCAAGGTATATGACCCGGGAAATCCCAAGGTTGGACCCACGGGGCCGACCACAATGGAAGGCCCAACTGCTCCTCTTCCAAGTCCAGCCACAGTTTATGCGAGGACTCTGAGGACCAGTTTAACAGGCGGGTCAAATGGATCGCATAAGCGTAGAGTTTGGGATTGGGCACTGCCAAGCCGCCAAGCTGTTTAGGGCTGCATTGTGTCTCAAAACTAACTCGAGGTCGTCCTTTAGGCCAGACGAATTTCAATATCAATGTACGAAAGAGGGAGAGGAATCGTGTAGGCAGCTGTATTGGGACAGTCTGCAGAACATAAAGTAGGTGGGGCATAATATTCATTTTGATCAAATTCACACGACCAAACCAGGAAATAAACTTACTCGTCCAGCCCGCCAAATCTTTCTCAAAAGACGTCAGTAAGGGTTTATAATTGAAATCGTACAATTTATGGTGTGAGGTTGATAACCAAATACCTAGATATTTCAGCTTATCTTTACACCAGGTAAAGGGATGGGAAATTCTCAAGCGTCGTAACAGAGGCGTAGAGATGTTAATGGGAAGCAGCTCCGATTTTTCTGAGTTAACCCGAAAACCGGAAAACCGACCATTCTCCTCGAGCAAATGAAGAACTTCCGGTAGCGATGATTCGACATCGGTTAACATAAACATTAGATCACCCGCACACGCCGATACAACATGTGCGAGTTTACGGCCTCTTACTCCTTTTATGACCCGACTCTTACAAATACTGTCAAGTAGTGGTTCTAGATAAAGGGCAAACAATAAGGGCGAGAGCAGGCAGCCCTGTCTCGTCCCATTGCGAATGTGTATGGGCCGAGACAGGGCCCCATTAATACGAACCCTCGCCGTCGGCGAGGTGTTTAAAGCGTGTATCAAGAACAGGAACTCCTCTGGGATTCCCATCCGATGCAGCACCGAGAACAAATAATCCCACCTGACTCTGACCGACATCAGCCAAAAAAAGCAGCAGTTCCAATTTGGAGGTGTTGGCCAGCGTAAGAGCATTCAGGACCCTAGTCGTGGCATCTTTGGCTTCCCTGCCAGGTACAAAACCCACCTGATCAGGCTTTATCAGAGCAGGTAAGAAGCCTTTCAGGCATTCTGCAAGCAGTTTCGCTAAAATCTTAGAGTCAACATTCAGTAGTGAGATCGGTCTATAATTCCTACAGTCCGCTCGTTCTTGTTCCGGTTTGGGGATCACTGTTATGGTAGCTGCTAAAGTAGCCGGATGGAAACTGCCCCCAGATCCAAGTGTCAAAAATGTGCGCAGCAAGTGCAGAATCAAGACACTCGAGAAATGTTTGTAATATTCTGAGGGGAGCCCGTCTGGTCCTGGACTCTTCCCGTTCTTCATCATTTTCAATATTGAGGCCAATTCCGCCTCCGTAATAGGACCAGCTAAAATCGCTTTGGCATCCTGAGTGAGAGTGGAATGTATCTTATCTTTAAGATATTCAGTTAAGGTTTCAATGGAAGGGCCCGTCCCCTCCGATGAATTTAGGTCATACAGTGTCTGATAGTATAATGCAAATGCATTGGTTATGTCATCCGGGTGTGGGGTACAGTGGCCAGATTGCAATCTGATTTTAGATATATAGTCCGTTTGTCGTCGTTGTTTTAAGATAGTAGCCAGCAGTCTCCCTGGTTTATTTTCCCAGAGAGCAAACATACATCTAGCTTTCGCTTCATCCAGGCGGATCTTGACATTCAGAATGTCATTAAGTCTTCTCCTGAGTTGCAGCACTTCGGCCATTTCTAGGTCTGGCGGGGCGGTGTCAGAGGACAAGCCCAGTGTCCTGATTCGGTCTATTAAATCTTTAATCTCCGAAGAGGTATCTTTCTTTAATGCCGTTGCCCTACTAATCATCAGTCCGCGAACCACTGCCTTGTGTGCTTCCTAGACTGTCGTGTCCGGGATTTCGTCTGTGTCTAAGTTTTCGTGGAAATAATTTGTGAGTTACGTAGAAATTTCAGTAGTGAAGTCTAGATCGTCAAGTAATGTAACATTCAGGCGCCATGTCCGTTCTTTCGGGTGTGTAAGTGGGGATTTCATCAACATACAGACTGGCGAATGATCTGACCAGGAGCGAATGCCAATATCCGTGTCAGAGATCAGTTGCAGTTGGTGCTGCTGGACCAAAATATAGTCCAGTCTCGAATAGGAACTATGTACCGTCGAGTAGTAAGAAAAGTCTCTTGCACCTGCATTAAAGGTGCACCACACATCTACCAATCTCAGTGCGTCCAGGGAACGTCTAACGTGTCTCAAAGTACTGGGGGGTATGGAGGAGCAGCGTTTAGATGTATCCCATTTGGGATCGAGGGGAACATTAAGGTCACCTGCCAGAATCAAAGTACCAGCAGTAAACTGGGAGAGTTTTTTAAGTATACGGGCCAGGCATTTGTGTTGGTTCGTATTTGGCAGGTATATAGAAGCAAATGTGTATTGGGTATCCAGGATAGAACCTTTTACAAAAATATAACGGCCCTCTACGTCCGTTAGTTGATCTGTCATTTGAAAGGGAACATCTTTCGCAATCAGAATAGCCGTCCCTCTAGATTTTGAATCAAGATAATCGCTAAAGAATCCGGTGGGATATGCCCGCGAGAGAAGACGAGGCGGGTCCCCCGGTCTAAAATGTGTCTCTTGTAGGAAAACCACTGCTGTCCAAAGAGAGATAAGCTCTCTCAACAGGCGACTCCTTTTTTCTGGAATGTTCAACCCCTTAGCATTATATGTAAGGAACCGCATAGGTCTGGCCCGGAAGGCCGACCCCTCACCGCCCGAGACACTCTCGGCTCGTCAGCCATGTCGGGATGGAAGGGGTTAAGGGAGAAGAGGAGAGAGGGGAGAAGGATGAAGAGAAGAAGAAATGTAAAGCAAGAAAAAGTTATAGGAATACAGAAAACAGTGAGGCGAGAACGTCCGTCAGGTACCCTATCACAGGAGCTAACTCACCGGATAAGGCCCCTGATGTGTAGATGGACGAAGAACCTCTGGGGAGAGGTGTGTTATCAAAAGTTACACCCCTGAAACACTGGTAATGGTCAACAATAAAGAAAAATCTAATAAAAAGGGGACCATAAACGCTGGTCAACAGTATCTGTTGCCGGTCCGCAAGGAGCGAGAAAGTACATCAACTTTATAAGAGCAGAGAACTGGGCTTAAGCCACCAAGTAGCATAACATTCAATAGTAATATCCTAAAAATTTATATCAAAAATTCCAAACGTGAAAGAAACATTATATCGTTTTAGCCCTCCGGGAACATTCACACCTATCCATCTCGTATTCCTCCACTCGTCGCCCTCCCATCGACCCAACCCTAGGTCAGAAAGCTCCATTTCCCGACCTCCTTGCCCGTATCGTCCATGTGCTAAACAGCAGGAGTCCAGTTCGAATAAAACATACAACCCCTATACTAGTACAAAGGACAAATTAGTTTTTTTATTTTTTTTCCCCCTCCTTCTTCTCCCTTTTCTTTCCCCTTCCTCCCCTTCCCCCCTCCCTCCTCCTTCTTCCCTCTGTTCCCCTCCCTATGTCTCTGTCCCCCTCCCCCTTCCCCCCTCCCTCCTCCTTCTTCCCTCTGTTCCCCTCCCTATGTCTCTGTCCCCCTCCCTCCCTCCTTTCCCCCCTCCCCAAAGTAGAAATGTACGGAAAACTGATGTATAAATAAAACGCCTCTCCTTCACCGTTGGTCCCCTCCTCCCATTCTAACTTTCACAATTACATGACATCCCTGCACATGTCACAGGAGATAAGTCAGCGTCTGCATTTAATTATCCTCCTACTCTCATACATCCCAAATTAAGCAGCTTCATAGAGGCAACTTCGACCGGTCAGTTGCACAGGGAGAGCGCTGCCTCAAATCACCTAACGGCAACTTTGTATATATATATGTGTCTATAAGGGTTGTGGTGAAGGACTAAAAGTGAGATAAAAAGCCTCCACACAATAATAAGTGTGTTTAATATTGCAGAAGCCATCTGCACATCATAGCAATTCAAAGAATTGCATCCCAGAGCTCCTGTGCCACATTCCCCATATGCAGCAAGAAATTCTGGGTAGGATATGCAAATGACCTTTGTCTCACTTTTTTTGCATCCTGGATCTGTTATTACACAGAACCCTAAAATCAATGCTATGCCACACTGTGGCTTTCTAGCAGAGATAAGGTTTATGCAACTATGTGGCATAGCATTGATTTTAGGGTTCTGTGTAATAACAGATCCAGGATGCAAAAAAGTGAGACAGAGGTCATTTGCATATCCTACCCAGAATTCCTTGCTGCATATGGGGAATGTGGCACAGGAGCTCTGGGATGCAATTCTTTGAATTGCTATGATGTGCAGATGGCTTCTGCAATATTAACCACTTCAATGCGGAGGACGCGCTCAGCGCGTCCTCCGCATTACTGCTGGTATGCGGAGGACGCGCTGAGCGCGTCCTCCCATTGGGGTCAGCGTTCGGCCGGGTTCCGGCCGATCGCTGGCCCCCCCGATGCGGGCTGACATCCTCGATGTCAGCCCAGCATCCGGGACCGCAGCCGCTGAAATTAGGTGTCATCGCGGCAGCGCGATGACACCTAATTCAGGCGCCCCCCCGCATGTGCGGAGGAGGCGCCTGAAAGGGAGGGGGGAGGTCCTTCGGACCTCTCTCCCTCCCGATCGGCAGCGTTGCGGGGGTTAACCCAGGCACCATTTGGAAGGGCACAGCCTGCCCTTCCAAATGGTGCCTGGCATTAACCCCTGGGGAGCTGGATCGCGAATCGGCGCTGAAAAGCGCTGGTTCACGATCCTTTCCCGGAGCTGGCCGACATCTTGGATGTCGGCCAAGCCTCCGGGAACTCCCCCTGAGGACTGGCGTCATCGTGCGTAGCACGATGACGCCAGTCCTAGAGTTAACCCCTAACTGCCACCAACGGTGGAGATAGGGAGTTCCAATGAACTCCCTACCTCCCGATCTGTGGCAGCTAGGGGTTAACGTTTGGTATGGTTGGATCGGCCAGAGCATGGCCGTTCCAACGATACCAAACACTACTGTGAAAAATTTTGTAAAAAAAAAAAAAAAAAAAATTTTTTCTTTTTTTTGGTTTGTTAAAGCAGCAATATTGTTCCCATTTCAATTATAATGTGAACAATGATGCTGCACTAACGATTTTTGTATGCGGTGCGTTTGTTAAAAATCGCGTAATTTTCCCCAAAAAAAAATGGAACGAGACCCCATCTCTAATTTTTTTAACAAGCGCACCCCATACAAAATATAACCGCAATTGCTCGCATGTTAAAATGTGAAAAAAAACACTTTACACGTTGTAAATTATTGAAAATACATATTTTATTGCATTTTTTGTTATAATATACAGACATGACATAACGTATACATATAATAATGACATATTATGAATCTACCGAGTCTGACGGAAAGAACGATATATAATATGTCTGGGTAATATACTAAAATAAGCCTTCAAAACACGTTTAAACATGATGAGCAAAACCGCTAAAAATGACCTCAGCACAGAGGCGGGAAAAGCCTCAGCAGCGAAAGGGTTAAACACACTATATATATATATATAATATTTTATTTTCTTTTTTCCCCCCTCCCCTCCTCTTTTTCTTTTTCCCCTCCCCCTTCACCTTCCCAGCCTCCCCCCTTTTCCCTTCTCCACTCACCCGGTCTCATCCAAAACATCCTCCGAGTCCAGCTCCCCCTCCCCATCCCTATCCCAGAGAAAAAAAAAAAATCCAAACCTTCAATTCTATAGGTAACAATAAAGGACAGCGTCTCAGGGATCCCCCTGTACCTCTCTCCACCTAGGGAAAGTCCTTGAGGCGTGCCCGTGTGATGAAAAAATAAAAATAAGCGACCAACGATAAACGGTCGTAGACGGATAACGGTTCGGCAAAAAATCTGCATGGACTCAGTAAATCAAACATCGTTCTGTGTTAGCAAAGTCACGAAAAATACATATCTGGAAAAGCACATGGAGTACATACAGGTTTGTCGAGTGTCAGGGCTGTTGAAGTATGGGCAGAGTATAGGAGGGTATATCCTAGAGGTGTATAGTAATGCTAGGAGCGTAGCTTTCAATCGCCATGTGGGGTATCGGGAGGTTCCTCCGTGCGGCGATGTTTCCTGCGGTCTCCGGGTCCATGGATACTCTGTGGACGAGGTTGGGGCAGCCACAGCGTCTGATCCTCAAAATGCACCTGCTCCCAGTCCGTGATTTCCAGATCAGGAAGTTGAAGACGGTGAAGAAACGATGGAATATCACCCGGTGTGGCAATCGATATCGCAATTCCATTCTGAAGTACAGTCAGGGAAAATGGATACCCCCACCTGTATGGGATATCTGCTCTCCGCAGTTCAGCAGTGATCGGCTGAAGAGCCCTTCGGGCCGACAACGTAAATTTAGAGAGGTCTGCACAAACCTCGATTGAATCACCCTCAAAGTCCCATGTGCGTCTTGTTTGTGCCCCTTTGAATAAACGTTCCTTCAGGACAAAATTCGGCAAATGACAGATAATATCCCTCGGGCTCGATTGAGAGTTGGGGCGCGGGGCTCTGAAGATACAGTGGGCTCTATCCACGTCGGTAAGCGTTACGTTTCTGTCTGGGAGCAGAAAATTGAACAATTTAATTAAATATTTCCGAGCGTCCGCTTCAGCTTCTTTCACCCCTCGCACCCTTAAATTATGCCGCCTTGAGCATTTTTCAAGATCATCCATGCGGCGCAGGAGGGTGGACAGTACCTGAGGGTTGGGGCCTATTCCGGCAGTCATCGATGGAGAGCGGTCTGTAGTCTCGAGGTGGGTGACCCGTTCTTCCAGGGCCTGAAGGCTAGAATTCATTTCAGAGACCTCACCTTTCAGCGAGGTCCCCAGTGTCACAGCCAGATCCTGTAGGTCTTGTTTGGTAGGTAGCGCTGCGATCATGTGCTCCAGGCGTCTCATGCGGGAGTGCTCTTCCATTTCAGAGGCCTCAGATGGGTCCGGCGAAATCAACGCCGTTTGACTAGGCCCAGAAGAGCGTGTGGCTGGTGTATGTAAAAACGGCTCCATAGTTCCCGTTTGAGGGGTTGGGGGGCCCCCGGTGTTGAGGTGGGCAGCCTCTTGCCTCTGCCTTTCACCATCCCCTGCGGACCAGCGATATTAAAAGCTTTTTTGCAGCGTTATGGTCGGAGCTCTTAGATCATGCGGCCATTTTCAAGCTCGGTCAGGCCACTCCCCAAAATACAATCATTTGACATAGTCGGGTCACCCATATTTCCTGTGATTCTAGGACTACCTTGACTTCGCTAACACAATCCCGTTATAAATTGGCAACACGGCACACTTTCCTTTTCTACGGAAAATAAAAATTATGCTGATATACAAAATAATAATCCTTCTCCTATATTTATTGCAGCTGCTGTGCCTAGTATATACACAGAATTCTCTTATGTTTTCCAAGAAAAAGGAGCTGATATATTACCCCCTCATAGGCAATATGATTGCCCAATCGCTCTATACCCAGGGGCCTCTATCCCTTTCGGACGGATCTATCCACTTTCTGGTCCTGAGTTAAATGTCTTAAAGGATTATATAAATGAGAACCTTCATAAAGGTTTTATACGACCTTCTACCTCACTTGCTGGAGCCCCCATGTTTTTTGTCGGGAAAAAGGATGGAGGATTAAGGCCATGTATTGACTACCGAGCGTTAAACAATATCACCATTAAAAACAAATACCCGTTACCTCTCATAACGGAACTTATGGATCGACTAAGAGGGGCCCAATACTTCACTAAACTTGACCTAAGAGGCGCCTATAATCTTGTAAGAATAAGAGGGGGTGACGAATGGAAGACTGCGTTCAGCTCCCGCTACAGGCACTTTGAGTATTTGGTGATGCCATACGGGCTTTGCAATGCCCCAGCAACCTTTCAGCGTTTCCTAAATGATAATTTTAGAGATATATAACGACAGAGATATCTAATATATCTAGATGATATACTAATCTTACCTGCTTCCTATTCTATACATCCAGTATTTCATGTATCTCTCCTAAAGCTTGTTGTAAAAGATTTGTTCCAAGGAAGAATAACTCCTTGCCCAGGCCCTGTCTCTACAGAAGATGAAGACATCTATGAAATTCAAGAAATACTTGATTCCCGTAAAAAAAAGAGGCTCTCTTGAATATCTCATCAGATGGAAAGATTACGGTCCTGAAGAAGACTCCTGGATCCCTGCTAAAGAGGTTAGTGCTCCTGATCTTGTCCGTAATATCCATCTACAACATCCCAATCGCCCTCGGAGAGGTCGCCTTCTCAGGGGGTACTGTCACGGACCTACCGCACTGCCTCCATTCTCAACACCACTCAGAAATATCTCCTTACCTCAAACTAGCCACCAGAACGTCTCGCATGTGGGTAAAGATTAGCATCTCAATGATGTCATCAGAAGAGCACCGGGATTACAGAGATATACTCAAAGAGCGCCTGAGATCAATCTCACACCACTCAGAGACCCATAAAAGAGATGCTTGCTGGGTAAGTCATTGCTCAATTATTGTCCCTCCTACCTTGAGCTAACTATTCTATCCTAGCCTTTTCATCGTGATAACAACATTGCTGAAACCTGCTTGTGACCTCGACCATGCTATCTCCTGCCACCTGAGTTGCTGAACCTTTGCTTGTGACCTCGACCACGCTATCTCCTGCTGCCCAAGTTGCTGAACCTTTGCCTGTGACCTCGACCACGCTATCTTCTACCGCACAAGATGCTAAACCTTTGCCTGTGACCTCGACCACGCTACCTCCTGCCGCCCAAGTTGCTGAACCTTTGCCTGTGACCTCGACCACGCTATCTTCTACCGCACAAGTTGCTGAACCTTTACCTGTGACCTCGACCACACTATCTTCTACCGCACGAGTTACTGAACCTTTGCTTGTGACCTCGACCACGCTATCTCCTGCTGCCCAAGTTGCTGAACCTTTGCCTGTGACCTCGACCACCTTATCTTCTACCACCCAAGTTGCTGAACCTTTGCCTGTGACCTCTCGACAAAGCAATCTTCTGTTGCCCAATTGCTGAACCCTGCCTATGATCTCTACCACGCTATCTCTTGCCGCCCGAGTTGCTGAACCTTTGCCTGTGACCTCAACCATGGTAATTCTCTGTTGCCCAAATTACTGAACTCTGCTTGTAACCTCGACCATGTTATCTTTTGCTGCCCAAGTTATTGAACCCTGTTTATGACCTCGACCACGTTATCCTGTTGCCCAAGTTGCCTAACTCTGCCTGTGACCTCGACCACGCTAACATTCCAAAATAAAACTTCCAAGACCAGTTTGGCTATGTCTAACCTTATCTTCTACAGTCCTATTGTACAGACCAGGTCTCCATTACACCTGGCTCCTTATCAGTATATATACAACACCGTGACACCCCTGATGCTGATGTAACTGAACAGATCGAGGATCTCTTCTGCATTCCCAAAACCTCCACCACTGCACTCCTCCACAATACCTAAGAGGGATTACGGTGTGAAGGCACTAGCTGGCACCAAAGGCCCAATATTTGGGTGCACTGAAGCGTGTACCAGATTCCAATCATTTTAATATTTGAATACAGAGTCCACCCCTGCACTCTTCCACAATACCTCAGAGGGGTTACATTGTGAAGCCCCTTGCTGGCACCAAAGGCCCAATATTTGGGTGCACTGACACGTGTACCAGATTCCAATCATTTTAATATTTGAATGCAGAGTCCATCCCTTCACTCTTCTACAATATACCACAGAGGGGTTACGTTGTGAAGGCACTAGCTGGCACCAAAGGTCCAATTTTAATGCACCTGTTATTACTGTCATCCAAAGCCTGCATATGTTTCGCCATAATTTAGCCAAAAAAATCTCTAAACTTGTTCTACGTGTCCTAAAACATCTCCTCTTTTCATACAGGCTGCTGCCCCAAGCAGCTGTTTATGAATAGATTAAAGGAAAACCATTTACCGTCATTTGAAATGTCATTTTTTTCTTTTTAAATGTTTCTATACATCCTACAACTCCACCACTTCACGGGCAGGTTATGGGGACCTCCTAGGCACTATATTTGAAGGAATTTTTCATTTTTATTCTTAACCTTTATTTCATGGAAAAATCACTGTTCCTTTAAAAACTTTTTTTTTTAACTTTTTTTCCTTGTTTCCTGACCCCCGAGCACTACCCGGACCCCCATACACCTTTTATGGCAACTATCTTGCATATATGCCCTCTTGGAGGGCACTCTAAAAATCAAACATTCGAGTCCCATTGACTTGCATTGAGTTCGAATTGTGTTCGAGTTCGAATCTGAACTTTTTGAAATGTTTGTGTTCGAATGCGAACCGAACAAGGGGGTGTTTGGCCCATCACTAGGTCCCTTAGAAGAACAGGCTTGTCCTCACTTGACGCCTTTAGTTACAAATGGATATTTACTCTTCTGGAATCGGCTTTAATTGAAAAAAAGGATTCACTTAAAGAACTGGAGGTTCATTATTGCTTTAATGCATGGAGCAAAGGTGATTGAACCTCCCTGGTGTCTGGATCAAAATCCTGGACTTTCCCTCTTAAAGAATTACTTTCAGATAATAAATGGAATATGTAACACCAGGAATATTGTGTTATAGAAATAACAACCTGGGGCCAAAGTGCATTATCCTGTCAGGTGCCTGTAACAAACGCACTGTGCCATCCACTACCAGGACAGAAAGACGGAATGACCCGCCGTGCCTGATATACTGAATATATCGGATTTATCTGGGCTGAGAATGGACATCTGGACTTTATAAGGTCCTTCTCTGGATTGCTGCTGGCTTTGCATGGTGGCTTCTCCTGGGTGAGGTGAAAAACATGTGGAAAAGGATTAAAAACGCTCTGTGGCATAGAGGCACATCCGATGTGGAGGAGGTGGCAGTGACACCAATTTACAGGATTTCAGAGGAAAGAAAGATTTTACAAGATTTAATGGTTGCCGGTCATAGAGCTGCTGATTGTCAAACATTAGGTACTACAGGGAGTGCAGAGACATCAGGTACTGCATGGGATACAGACATATCAGGTATTACAGGGGATGAAGAGACATCAGGTACCGCATGGGGTGCAGAAAAACCAGGTACCGCAGAGGGTGCAGAGGTATCAGGTACCGCAGAGGGTGCAGAGGTATCAGTTACTGCATGGGGTGCAGAGAAAATAGGTACTGCAGACTTCAAAAGGGATAGTGGGATATTAAGGACAGAAGAGGACAGAGGGACACTGAATATTACAGGGGATGGAACATCATCCAGCTTATGGACGGGTATTGAGATACCAGGGACTTTAGGAAGTAGAGGGACATTACTCTCTGCAGGTAATACAGGGAGAACAGAAAATGTTTACCATATAGGAGCATTATATAGTGCAGAGGACAATGAGACATCAGACTTTACAGAAGACGCAGTCACATCAGGGTACACATGGGATACATCAGTTTTAGAAATTGGAGTGGTTACAGGGGCATTGGACAGTGTAGGAGGCTCAGGGGTTTCAGCTACTGCAGGATATAGAGGGACATCAGGATCTTCAGAGGGTTTGGGAACACTAGGTGCCTCTGCTGTCACAGAGGCTCCAGGTACAGCTCACCCTTTAAACAACCTGTCAAATCCACGTGAAGCTGGAGGATCACCATGTCCTGAGCCAGATACCAATCTTCCAATGAATCAGTGAGTATCCCTGAAATGATTCCATTGCACACTGTGTGATCCGCTTACCTCTAATATCTCATGATAGTATTATAAGTACATTAAATGCTTTATTTTTGGGTTTCTCAGTGCTTCGGGTTAATATTGTTCTTCTTCTTATTGTTGATAGTATTATTGTTATTGTTGTTATTATATTGTTACTGTTGTTGTTATTATTATGCTGTTATTATTACTATTGTTGTTGTTATTATTATGCTGTTATTATTACTATTGTTGTTGTTATTATTATTATTATGTTATTATTGTTGTTACTATTATTATTATGTTTTTATTATTATGTTATTGGTGATGTTATTATTTTTATTGTTATTATTATGTTACTGTTATTATTATATTGTTACTGTTGTTGTTATTATTATGCGGTTATTACTATTGTTGTTGTTGTTATTATTATTGTTATTATTATTATGTTTTTATTATTATGCTATTGGTGTTGTTATTATTTTTATTGTTATTACTATGTTATTGGTGTTGTTATTATTGATGCTGTGTTGTTGTTAGTATTATTATTATTAATGTTTTTTTTATTGCTATTATTATTGTTATTATTATTATTTTGGTTGTTATTATAATCTCTCTTTCCCTCCCTCATGTCTCTGTAATTCCCTTTCCCTTCCAGTTTGGAATATCCCTCTTGGATCCTTCATTCCTTCTGTACGAAGTTTATTAAAGTATATGTTTTTCATATGTATTTATTGCGTTTATGATTATGTGAATAGTTGTTCTCCTGTTGCTTTGACTCTGTTCCGGTGTGTGCTTTGTGGAACGCGCTATGAAATATGTCTAATATAGAATTTACTGCTATAACTGTTGCTATACATTTTGTTTTTTTCTCAGATCCGCACAGAAGAAGGTGACAATCTGCTTTTGGAATCCAAAGACTGACCTGTCATGGCTTTACAACCAGCTGACCATGTATCCCTCCATCAAAGGGGTCGATCTGACCACCTGCGTGCCGCTCTTCCTCATCCCAGGGGTGGAGGCCAGGAAACAAATCATAAACACGTCTCTGTTCATCATTTGTTACTGTGACCACTCACAAGACCTGGAGGACTACATGGTGGGCTTTCTGGACCTCTGCATACAAGAAAATGGTGAGTTACAACACGCATGTGTGAGTGCAGAGAGATGTGAAGTCCCATGTAAAGGGACACTCAAAGAGTTGTGGTGACCTGAGTGTCCCCTGTGTGGGTGTCGCTGTTACTCTAATACGTTCCATGCATCTTCTTGTGATGTCCAGGCCGGCAGAGCTTTTTGATGATATTCGGTGGTTTTATGAATGAGCAATCCAAATCACAAATGAGACGAACGTGGGAGAGCAGTCAGTTTTCTAAATGCGAGCTCCTGCTTTTCTCCAAAAAAGAACTCAAATCCATCGACCACTTACTCCTGTCAAGCGTCGCTCAGCCGTGGAAAAGCGCCCAAAAAAAGCTGGACCTCATCAAGAACATCATATCGAGATGTGAAAGCGAGTATGAAAGCACACTCCAAAGAAAAGGTAAAATGTTTCATTTCATCAGGACAGATTTATGAGATTATAACAAGAAAAGTCCTGTTTTTTTTAACTTTAAATAGCTTATAACGTACATTGTGTTTGATGTTCTGGTCTGGTCACAGTTATATCACTGAGCTCTCCTGAAATCATAGAGAAACATCCATACATAGGAAACACACACAATATAACACACACACACACAACAGATACTTATCACATTTTATATACCATGATATAAGATGCAGTTCAATACCTTCCTTCAGAACACCGACAAACACCGGCACTTAGTGATTAACCCCATAAGACTATTAGAACGTGATCACACTTTGCGTTCCTGAGCCGCGGGTCTTTGATGTTACTTGGAAGCATTCAATATCGGCATTTCCATGTCCGTCTCAATACAGAGGTCACTTTCTGTGTCTCATCTCCACTGGCAGATCTTTCTGTCTCACCTCCTCTATCAGATCTTTCTGGCTCACCTCCTCTTACAGATCTCTGTGTCTCACCTCCTCTTACAGATCTCTGTGTTTCACCTCCTCTAACAGATCTCAGTGTTTCACCTCCTCTAACAGATCTCAGTGTTTCACCTCCTCTCACAAATCTTTCTTTCTCACCTCCTCTCACAGATCTCTGTGCCTCACCTCCACTAACAGATCTCTGTGGCTCACCTCTAACAGATCTCTGTGTCTCACCTCCTCTGACAGATATCTGTGTCTTACCTCCTCTAACAGATCCCTGTGTGTCACGTTTCCACATTCAGCCGGGCCCCCTGTTGGTGAGAGCGAGCTGCGCCAGCTCTTGTATTGTCTGGGCTAGCCAGTCCTGACTGTCCGGCCCTGGACTTCCATGTGGGTGAACTGGCCTGAGGTCACATGGTCTGCCCTGTTCCCATTAATATTGCAAGTAGTGCAATAGCTCCTGGCTCCTGCATGGGTCATTGTTTCCTGAGAGTGTGATTATATATATATATATATAATGTTCTGTGCTACTCTATGTATGATCTTGGACTGGTATTTGACAACGCTATTGGATTATCCCTGTCTGCTATTCATTGTTATTCTGTGTGTGACATAGGCCTGGTTTTGACTATTCTCTTGTCTGCTCCCTGTACCCTGTACATTGACTTCCTGTGTACCGGCCTCTGCTTGTCTGACCTGCTCTCCTGGCTCTTGATCCCTGGCATATGGCTGACAGCTGGCATTTAGACCCTCTTGCACTCCTGACTATTCTCTTGATAATCCCCGGTGTTATTCTGTGTCATTTATTCCTTGTGCCCTGTACCCTGTTTGGTATTAGAAGGCCAGTAGAAGGACCTTGCCCCAAATCTGGGTTTCCTCGTGTGTGCTATTGTGTTGTTCCAGTTCTGTCATTCTTGTCTAGTATCTGTGTTATCTGTGCGCTATGTTCTGTATCCATGCAGCAAGCAGAAAACCTGCCTAATGGGCTTAACATTTCTCAGAAAGGGCCCACCTTGGCTCACGTTAGGTGCCCCTGTGACACTGTGTCTCACCTCCTCTCACAGATTTCTGTGCCTCCTCTCACAGATCTCAGTGTCTCACCTCCTATACCAGATCTCTCATGATGTCCTTTCCATTCCCTTCCATTTACAGATTCTCAGCCAGGACAAAAGCTTAAACTGCAGAAACCAGCAAAAGTAAGAGGTTTCATCACTATATAACAATAGAGCAGGTGGGAGAAGTGACTGCATTTACCTGAATGTACACGGAGGTGTGTGTAACTCTGTAAATTCAGAGAAAATTAGTAAATCAGCCCAAACATTAAAGGAAAGTAAAGACGTGCTCATGTCTCTGTGGCTTCAGATGTGGACGAGTGGACGAGGTGACTCCTAAAACTTTACTTTAAGGATATTAACAGATTTTGGGGGTCATGGATCTACTGTGATGTGTACATTTTTATAACATACAGCTAAAGAGGTATATGTTCCTCTAGTTGCTAATTCTTCTTGAAATCCTTTCTATCTTCTACCCCGGGCATCATGACGGTCTGGAAAACAGTCCAAAGTTTGGCCAATAATGAATTTTTAATAGAACATTTAAGAAAGTGATTAAAGGGAAAAATAAAAATAAATGTAATATTAGACCTTCATGTAAACACACCTAAGCGTTAAACTCCTCCATACCAACCTCCCATGGGTGACACGCGTCTCCTGTCCTCCCTCTACTCCCCAAACCATGACCAGCAGTTGAGATGTTAAAGCAGAGGAGGGCAGACAGTGTATCTGCTCTGATTTAACCCCTCACCAACTAGCTATGGGTGGTAGGATAGGGGGATGAAGAATGAGGAGCTACCAAGCAGCCCACCCCTATGTCAACCACCCAATAATTGTAATTTGTGACATACATATATCGGTGATGCCGATTCACCGTTTCCTCCTCAACGTTTCAGAATAAAATGCGATCCATTGGGATTTTCTCGCTGTCTGCAGACCGATGGAAGTGGCTTGAGACGTCCCTGAGCGAGAGGCTCCCTGCGAGGGAAATACCGTTTCAACACGTCGATTTAGCCAGATCTGACAAAAAAGCAATCAAAAAGGAGATCCGGCAGCATCTGTGCTCCATCCTGCACATCACGAGTGCGCGGACTCTGCACTGCATCTCCCAGTTCGGTAAGAGGGAACCTGCTCGTTACATTGTGTAATTAAACATTCCGGGAAGCTCCGCCTTTACGCCTTTTATCAAATAATACACACATTCCAGATTTCAGCTATTATCCAGAATTTGGAAACCACAGGATTCCAAGAAGCCGGAGCGGAGAGGAGAGGCGACGCAGCAGGGGAGACGTGAAGCACATGCTGCAGCAGCACCAGAGAAAAAGCACTGTGACACACTGCGCTGCACCAGCGAAGGGCATAGTATTTCTTGCTGGTGGTGTCGTGCAGCATGTCCCTGCGCACTGCTCCCTGGTGCTGCAGAAAGCACTGCATCATGGGTTGATCGCCGGAGCAAAGATGCACAATGCAGGAGCAGCAGGGAGGTAAGTATCATTTACTGGAACAAAGCATTAAAGGGACGCTCTGCTAATCCTGAACACTTTATTGTTTGAAAATGGCCAGGATGTGTAGAGTCTCCCCCCCTTCTCCCCAGCTCCCTCACTCAGGTGAAAAAGCGGGGAGAAATGCAGTTTCCGCCACCCCACCCACAGCCGGGATTTTGAATTTCCCGGCTGTCGGTCAATAGTGATGTCACAGAGAGCGGGCAACGTCACAATCTAAGACCAATCTGAGAGCGAGCGTTCTCAGAGAGGCAGCAATGGATCAGATCTGTGCATGCGCATGCAGCTCTGATCCATCGCTCTGTGCAGGCGCTACGGAACCTGCGTGCACAAAGTGTGTGAGTCCCGCTGTGCTGCGCCATTTGCAATTCCTACGCTACGTAAGTTGTATATGAGCACAAATTGGGTGGAAAAGCTCCACGGATTTCCAGGTTCGGGAGTCCCTGAGCCGAAGAGGAGGGGCAGCGCCCAGTGAGGGACTAAAGGGGAATAAAAGCACCAAAAAAGAGAAAAAATAAATAAAAAATAATTGTTCATAGGCCGTCAGCAGGATCTACCCAGATATTTAAGGGCAAAGAAGGAAAGCCTATTTTCAATACAGGGCCACTTTAAAGGGGGGTATTGTTACTTTACATTAACCTTCTTAACTTCCTTGTGTTTCTATTGGCTGATAATGTGATGTCATGGTCCCCTGCAGGCCAGGAGGCCATAGTGGTGATTGATGGTATAGAAGACAACACCTCACTGATGTCCATCCAGGAGAAACTCACTCGCGTCGGGTTTAAGAATATTTTCCAGTTCAGTAAAGAGGAAGAGTCAAGCTACAAGGCGTTCTGTGAACATAATAAAGAGGAGGATAAAATAAAGATTCAGGGAAAACTGGCAAAGCTGCAAAAGTTGGTATCTGACAAAGGTGAGGTCCTCTTCATATCTTATCATTTTAGTCTCTTTAGTCTCCTTTTGACGATTGTCACCATTGCAGCAAAGCTGGTTTTCGCCGTTGTTTGCAACTTTTGGTGATCACCGGCGCTCTTTGAATAACCCAATTAGAATTTAAGACCAAACACATATTGGGCGATAGTCCGCAATGCGGAGATGACAGGAAGCTTGGGACTATAACCATGAGGCAGATGTTTTTCCACACGTGAAATCAATTGTGTTCATAGTATGCGTCCTCCAAAGGCATCCCCCAAATAAAATCGATTTTACCGGCAGTTGAGTGTCCCTTGTTGCCTCTTCTTGTGTTGTGTGTTTGAGGTTGTGGCTTCCTGTTGGCAGTGCTCCTGATTTTGTCTGAGTGTAGCTCTTACCTGTTGATGGTTACAGTTAGAGTTAGAGTAGACTTAAGGCTTTTTTCACCAAACTTGGTGGATTGAGTACATAGAAACTAGGAAACCTCCACAGTTGTCCTCATTCTTTCCACCATATTCTCTTCTGTCTAGTGCAGCTCTCAGCGCAGTTCTCCATGGGTTTCCACCGGTGATTTCACCATAGTCGTAGTTACAAAGAGTAAATCGGCATTCCTATCATGCAGGACATTACAGCACACCCCCCTAAAAAGTCTCTGCCTCCTCACATCCTGCTTTCTCCTAAATACTTGACTCCTTCAGGTTCCAGAACATTCTGGAAGTTGATATGGAAATAATGTCAGTAGTTGCTCTCTGCAATGTAGTCTGATCCCATTGGATCTTGTGGGAAAGGGCTCGAGGACGTTTGCTTCTCTGAGTGAGGATTGAAGTGAAGAAAGGTCCTCATGCAGGGATGGAAGCATTTGACGACTTCCATAAAATGTTTTGTATCTGGAAATCTATGATAATAATGTAACCATGCATCTAGTAAACCGTGTGGATGTGGTTAATGCTCCTCATACATTTCTGTTGTTTCCTTTTTACTAATTATATTCTTTTTGTTTACTTCACAGTTAATCTTAATGGAAATTCAGAAAATTCAGAAGAGGTAGAACGTCTCACAACAAGTAACACGGTGAGTGAATGTGTATGTCTTCTAGTTTATGGGCAGTGTATAGGCTCACCTTACACAGGAGACGTGAGCAGAGTCAATCAGTATTATAAAAAGTAGGAGAACTCTGCCTATGACCACCAACAAGTGAGCCACCACTCAGTTTCTAGGAACCTCTTAGGTCTCGGTGTAGTTCGTGCCACGTGGGGCCAACCCCAATGTGCAGAGCAAAAGGAGGCAAGGAGGATCCAGGCACACCAATTTTGGTTCAAGGCTTTATGGAGCGTTCCAAACAGGAGCGATTCAGTTGTAACCCAGTAGTTGTCAAGCCCAGAACAAGCAGGAAGGAACGGATCAAAGCTATGGTGGCAATCAGCGTTCCTCCATGGCCAACGCATGAGGTAAAGACAACCATGTAGTATGCTGTTTGTGCACATTTTCACATTTAGATGAATGGACTGAGCAGGAAAGTCAAATTAGAGTCCTGAACCTGGATAAACATTACGCTGTCCACCCGTGGAAGGGATTTCCATGCTCTGGAACCCGGGGAAATTGGCATCGCTGCGGTGTTTTGTTTCAGAATAATATTTAATGAAAAGGCCGGGCAGTAAATTGAGCGCGTGTAACTGAGATCTACTAACCAGCTGTGCCTCTGCTGATTGATGAGTGATAGTCCCATGGGATCACTCTTAACTTGCCGAGATGGCGCCAGTGTGTAGACCATCGGCACGTGTGACATGTCTATAGCGACAGGAGAGTAAGCTCATACACCTTCATTTATTTACTGGTCAATATATAACCTTACAGGTTTATCACTAAAGGTGAAACTCAAGAGAATTGGCAGTAAAAATTCTAGGTCAAAATAACCAAACCAGAAAATTTCTCCCATTTATCTCACTTTCCAAATTGGCTATTTGGTCTAGACTGTTCTCTTCTCCTTATAGTGTATCAGGAAATCAATCAATGTAGGATCTTCATGACTGGTAAATGGTAACATTTTGTTTTCTTCACGTAACAGGACCAGGGGGTGCGATCACCGTGCACTGTCGGCATCTTCTCCCGATCCGCTCAGTGTGATTACGAGTGGCTTCGGTCCCTGTTACGATCTGGCCGTTTCAGGGAACGGTTTGAAGACGTTCAGTCTTTTTACATCTCAAACGACCGCGTGTTAGAATTCATTGACGACGTTTCCATGTGCAGAATCGGAATCTTGTACCACACCAAGAACAGAGGAGGATTGAACATCACTGACGTCACGGATGCCCTGTACGACATGGAGCTGGAGTTTATGTCAGGAATCCTTGGTGAGTGGCCACCACGGCAGACAGGGGGTTAACGATAAAGTTATTTATGGGTTATTTGTTTTAATGTTCTTCACCTCTGTATTCCGTGCAGGGAAGGGAAATGTCCTTGTGGTGGTCGATGATCTGGATGACAGCAGCTCCGAGGAGAAGGCAAGGATCTTGGAGAGTCAGCCCCGCATTGATCAATACGCAGGAGACCTGCTCCTCATCACAGAGACGGAGAAAGAGAATGAGACAATCTTGTATGAAAAACTGGAAGGGGTTAAAACATTTATGAAAGACATTATGTCAACTCAACTATGACCCATTTCTTATCCTTCCCACTGATCCATCTCAAGAAGATGCACATCTTGTCCGGACTGAGACTGAATCCACTTTTTAATGTGTTATTTATTGAGTTTTTTATGTGAAATAAAACGGTATCGATAAGAACAAGAATCAAACAAAAAAATAAGGAAAAGGCCAGACTGTTGGTCAGACCACGTCCAGCTTTAATAAAGCCACGTGCTTCACCTTTTTTAACACTGGTGTTTATTTAAGCGTATACAATATATCGCTTGCAAATGCACTTTGTACAGTTTGTTTCTGGTTGACACATTCATATATTTCATATAAAGCCCCCTGTCATTAATCCCCACCCCTTATATTAATTACCAGCATCGGAGCTCCTATGACAAAGACAAAAATATAGTAATATTTCTCTCCCCATTCCCTCCACCCCAGGGGTGTCAACCAAGAGTGTTACCAGCCGTACTCCTCCTCCATACCAAATGCAAAGAAGAGGACCCACACATCAGTCTCCTTTTCCTCGTGTGTTTTAACATCACTCATGTCCATTCCAACGTAGACCTTGGAAACATCATTCCCTATCAGTGTGTCAACTCCCTGAAGTATCTCTTCTGGTGGTATCATCACCACCAGAAATCATAGGTCAGTGGTAAAGTTGCCAAAGTGATGCTTGGTAAAAGAGTCCAGTTTATTTATCACCCACACCTCCTCGAAACATACAGGTGAGTTAACATGTGACGGGAAGGACAAGCAAGGATCCAAAACATGACAGGGAGCACTGGGAGTCACTAGAACATCTCAAAGCACAGACATATCCGGAGTCCCTCCCTAACCCGGTAAGAGGTGAGCTAGAACCCACATGGGAGTCTATCCAGTACTGTGAGGGATCACCATCCTCCTGGACACATGAGGTGAGGTATGAAAAGGAGGAAATGGGAGGTCTGCCTTCCATAATTCAAAATTTGGGGGAAGTCAAGGAAGGAGATAATCCAGGAGAACTCAGGAACCTTGGTGGTAAAATGATCAGCACCATATTCTAGGAGCACTGGTCCTCCTAGCATTGTGAAATAACAATCAGTAAGTGTCGGTGATTTAAGCACCAGTATTACATTTACAAAACTAAAACCCAACGAGCAGCAGGAGAAGCCTTACTGTAACGTATTTACCGCAATATGCATCAATGGCAACACCAGAGCTTTGTGAATAACCCCTTAAATGCTTAATGAAACTTGAGGATCCTTCTAGAAACAGTAATGGAATCATAATAATAATAACAACAGCAAAGTGTGCGATATCATTGACTCTAATCCGTTTGCAGCGTCCGTCAGCCCCCGCACTTCTGTGCGGACGTACTTCATGTGTGGGGCTCCATTTAACACAATTGTATGCTATCACGGACGTACTTATGTGCGGCAACACGGAC
Source organism: Leptobrachium leishanense (assembly GCA_009667805.1). Lineage (NCBI taxonomy): Eukaryota > Metazoa > Chordata > Amphibia > Anura > Megophryidae > Leptobrachium > Leptobrachium leishanense. The sequence continues at coordinate 163,709,162 of CM019069.1, forward strand.
GTTAACACTGCGCTCGTCTGACCCCAGCCTGAGGCCTCGCTCAAACAGAAGCCTCGCATGATGGTATCTGTATGCAAATACAGTATGCACACGTTTATGGGATTATTGATACACCACACACATACACCTCTACATTAACAAATAGGGATGAGCCGAACACCCCCGAGTTCGGTTCGCATTCGAACTCGAACTTTTCAGAAGTTCGAATTGGAACTCGAACTCTATGCAAGTCAATGGGACTCAAAGTTCGATTTTTAGAGTGTCCTCCAAGAGGGCATATATGCTAGATATTTGCCATAAAAGGTGTATGGGGGTCCAGGTAGTGCCCTGGGGGACAGGAAACAAGGACAAAAAGTTTTAAAAAAAAAACGTTTTTAACCCCTTCGCTGCTAAGGACGCGCTCAGCGCGTCCAACCGCATGTCACGTTCCATGCGGTGGATGCGCTGAGCGCGTCCTCTCTTTGGGGTCAGCGTTCAGCCGGGTTCCGGCCGATCGCTGGCCCCCCCGGTGCGGGCTGACATCCTCGATGACAGCCCAGCACCCGGAACCACCGCCGGAGTAATTAGGTGTCATCACGGGGGCGTGATGACACCTAATCCAGGCGCCCCCCCGCATGTGCAGAGGAGGCGCCTGAAAGGGAGGGGGGGAGGTCCTTTGGACCACTCTCCCTCCCGATCGGCGGCGTGCAGGGGGTTAACCCAGGCACCGTTTGGAAGGGCACAGCCTGTCCTTCCAAATGGTACCTGGCATTAACCCCATGGGGGCCGGATCACGAATCGGCGCTGAAAAGCGCCGGTTCGTGATCCTTTCCCGGAGCTGGCCGACATCTTGGATGTCGGCCAAGCCTCCGGGAACTCCCCCTGAGGACTGGCGTCATCGTGCACAGCACGATGACGCCAGTCCTGGAGTTAACCCCTAGCTGCCACCAATGAACCCCCTGTCTCCCGATCCGTGGCAGCTAGGGGTTAAAGTTTGGTACTGTTGGATCGGCCAGAGCATGGCCGTTCCAACGATACCAAACACGACTGTGAATAAAGTTTGTAAAAAAAAATTAAAATAAAAAACAAAAATAAAAATTTTTTTAAAAACAAAATTATAAATATTCTTTTCTTTTTTTTGGTTTGTTAATGCAGCAATATTGTTCCCATTTCAATTATAATGAAATGAACAATGATGCTGCACTAACGATTTCTGTATGCGGTGCGTTTGTTAAAAATCGTGTAATTTTCCCCAAAAAAAATGTAACGAGACCCCATCTCTAATTATTTTAACAAGCGCACCCCATACAAAATATAACTGCAATTGCTCGCAAAAACCACTTTACACATTGTAAATTATTGAAAATTCATATTTTATTGCATTTTTTGTTATAATATACAGACAGGTCATGACGTATACATATAATAATGACATATTATGAATCTACCGAGTCTGACGGAAAGAACGATATATAATATGTCTGGGTCATATACTAAAATAAGCCTTCAAAACACGTTTAAACATGATGCGCAAAACCGGTAAAAATGACCTCAGCACAGAGGCGGGAAATGCCTCAGCAGCGAAAGGGTTAAAGGGACAGTGAGTTTTCCATGAAATAAGAGTTAAAAATAAAAACGAAAAATTCCTTCAAATATCGTGCCTAGGAGGTCCCCATAACCTGCCCGTGAAGTGGCGGATTTCTAGGATGTATAGAAACACTTAAAAACCATGTCCGGGTCCGGGTAGTGCCCTGGGGGACAGGAAACACGGACAAAAAGTAAAAAAAAGACGGTTTTAACCCCTTCACTGCTGACGACGTGTGGGACACGTCCTCAGTTACTCCCGCTGTATGCTGAGGAGGACGTGTCCCACACGTCATCAGCTTTGCGGGACCCCCAGCGGAGATACTCACCTCTCTGTCCGGGGTCCTGCAGCGTTCTGACTTCAGCGTCCTCAGACGCTGAAGTCAAGCTCCTCCCGACGTAAATGACATCATCGCGCCATGCGCGATGATGTCATTTCCAGGCGACCCCCCGGGAGATCGCCTGGAAGGGAGGGGGAGATCCGTTCGGATCCCTCTCGATCGGGAGGTGCCACAAAAAAAAGCCAGGCACCGCTTAAAAGGAGAGAGTCTCCCCTTTTAAGCAGTGCCTGGCTTTAACCCCTTGCGGCACCGAAGTGCGGCCTAGCTCCGGTGGGGGCCGCCATCTTGGATGGCGGCTCCACCCCCGGGTCCCCCCTCACTGCCTGACGTCCTCACATCATGCGTATATATATTGCCCAGGACAATCCCCTGGTGGAGATAGGGGGTTCATTTGATATCTCCAGGCAGCTATGGGGTCATGGAGGGTGTCAATCGAAAGGCCTGAGCATGGCCTTTCGAATGATACCCAACATGACCAGGTATAAAGTAAAAAAAAAAAACTGTATTTTTTTTGTGTGTTATTTTATTAATTCAGCAATATTGTTCACATTTCAATTATAATTTGAACAATGATGCTGCACTAATGATTTTTTTCTATGGGGTGTGTTTGCTATAAATCACGTAATTCCCCCCCCAAAATGTAACAAGTCCCCATTTCTAATTTTTGTACAAGCGCACCCCATAGAAAACATAACCGCAAACGCTCATGTGCAAAAATGTGAAAAAAAAAACACTTTACACACTGCAGATGATTAAAAATTCTATTTTTATTGCATTTTTTGTCATAATATACAGGCAGGACATGACGTACATATAAAAATGATATATTATGAATCTGCGGAGTCTGCCGGAAATAACGATATCAATATGTCTGGGTTATTTAATAAAATGTGGCTTCAAATCGCGTTTAAACATGATGAGCGAAAGCGATAAAAATGAGCTGAGCACACAGCAGTGAAATGCAGCATATTAGAGGAAGATTTAGTAGAGAAATTAACACTTCTCAGAAGCAGACACCACCAGTATAGTCTACATACAATGTATCAAATTCATTAGACCAGACTAAAAACACCTGTTGTTTACCGTTTGAGAACACAGGTCATTTAGAGGTGAGAATCTTTGCACATACACATTAGTTTTTAATTCAATATCTAATAAACCGTTGCTTATAATATTCTGCAGTAAAGAGTCTCTTTATTTCTAGATTTTTTTGTATTTTTTAAGCAATTTTTATACTTTTTTCCAAATTATTTTTTTTGCGAACTCGAACCGACACACCAAAAAGTTCGAAGTTCGCAAACTTGCGAACGGCCAAAGTTCAAATCTAACTCTGAACTGATCGAACCGAACAGCTCATCCCTATTAACAAACACCAATCTGCCAGGAGAACTGAGCCAGTCTTCCTTAATTATAGTTTTTTGGGGTTAATTTCTGCATTTTTGCTTTATATCAGGGTCTCACGGTTGAGATTTAACTAAGACCAGGCTAACTCTAGAGCTGCCTCTGTCACCAGATGTAGTATTTATTGGGAAGCCAGGGCTTGAAAAAGGTAAGCTGACAACTGAAATGCCGCAGACTTCCCTACATTTGCTGAAGCCCATGTGGAATGCCTGGACCTTCTTCTCTTTGGTATTTAATTGACAGCAATGGCTGAACTTCCAGTGCCTTCTGATTGCGCGACGCTCGGATAACCCTAAATACCAGATCATAATAATCTGAATATCAGTTTGATTGTTGTGCACAGACCCAACAGACCTAACAGGTCCAACAGACTTGACGGACCCAACAGATCCAACAGACCGGACAGACCCAACAGACTGGACAGACCCAACCGATCCAACAGACTGGACAGACCCAACAGACCCAACACTGGACAGACCCAACAGATCAGACAGACCCGACAGACCCAACAGATCCAGCAGACTGGACAGAACCAACAGATCCAGCAGACTGGACAGACCCAACAGATCCAGCAGACTGGACAGACCCAACAGACCCGAAAGCCCCGACGAACCCGGCAGATCTGACAGACCCGACAGACCCGATGGACCCAACAAACCTGAGAACCATGTAATAAATTAATAAAGGGTCACAAAGTCCAAAGGTCAGTGGATCCTCCCAAACGACTGTATAAAACCTGGACTTTCCCCTCTCGGCTCAATTACTTCCTGGAAAATATAGAGATTAAATCATTAAGTAATAACGTGTGTTAGGAGAAGAATTCTAACAGGGAATAACAAGCAGGAGCAAAGTGCATCTCCCTGCATGTACAGACTGAGCACACAGCGTCAGGGCGTCCATGGACAGGCTGGAGAGACGGCTGGATCCAACCTTACTAATACACTGATTATATCGGACTCGACAGGGCTGAGGATGGAGACCTGGGTTTTATAATGTGATTGTCAGGAATATTGATCAGTCTGCAGGACGGCTTCTCTCGGGTGAGCTGGAAAACAAGTTGTGCAAAATTCCAAGCCGTCATAGACGTGCTCTCAGCACTGATCGGAACCTGGACCCGAAAGCAAGTGAAAAGGACACGCAGGAAAAAGGAAAAGATAGCGGAGATTTAAGTGTTAATAATGTTACAGAAAAACAAACAGCAGGAGACAGCGGGACATCAGGGTCTGTGACATTGACATCATATGTTCCATGGGAAACAGAAAAGTCCAACGCTGCAACAGATACTATATCTACAGGTACTCCAGGGAGCACAGAGCCACCAGGTACCTCGGGTAATCAGGGCTGGATTAAGATCTTTATGGACCTGGAGCTGAAGATTTTGGTGGCTTTTTTAGGAATTTTGTGAAATGAAAACATATTTTAGGTTATTAATAGTGCAGATAAGGGGATATATAACCAAGCAGTTACTGTGTGAAGATATTTCCATTCAGATTTAAATGTGTAAAATTATTTTTTCAAATGTTGTCATCCAAACCTTTGCGGTTATATATTTGCAAGAATATCAATTCTTTCATATTCTATAGGGAATTCTTGATAAAAAAAAATTGAAGTGGGAACGGTTACTGCATTTTTCTGAGAAAATATACAATTTTAACCAAAATTTTTTAAAAAAATGAAATAGTTCCCTGTTTTGGAGGATGGTGTTTTATGAATAATATGACTGTATAAAACACTGAACTTGCTCCCAGCATGGGAAGTGAGAAGGTGAGTAATGGCAGTGGTGTTGCTCATCTTATACATGACAAATGGACAATACCATCGCTTTGAAACTAAAAATATATAAAATAAAAACGTTTTTGTTTTCTTTTCTTTTAGATTATACATGGTCACGTTTAGACTCTGACCAGTCCAATGACACCTCACTCGACCTTGTGAGGTGTAAAGATTAGTGACACAGGGTTCCAAAGTCCCCCCCCCCCAGTGCTCTTCACTGCAGTGCGGTATTTTGGTTTTTAATGTAACAATTTGTAATAACGGATTGTGTCATCACCTCCACACTTGTTGGTGACATGAGAAATGAGATGGTGAGTTAGTGCAGCATGATTGTTCACTTTATAATTGAAAGTGGAAAATATTGCTGTGTTAGAAAGAAAAAATAAAGTTACAATTATTTTTATTGTTACATAAAACCTGATCATGTTTGGCCATGTTCTGGCCTTTCCAGTGATACCTCACATGACCCTGTAGCTGCTATGGAGTTGGAGATACATTGGTCCAAATGCCAATCAATGCAGAGATAGTTATACTTTCTCTGGGCCTATTCTGGGACATGGGCCTGGAGCTGCTGCTCCATCAGCCCCTATGTTAATCCGGCCCTGCGGGTGATACAGAGTCACCTTGTACTCAGGAGGACACAGAGTCACCAGGTACTCCAGGGGATACAGGGTCACCAGTTACCCCGGGGGATACAGCGAAGTTAAACACTACAGACCGTATAGAGACATCACATATCCCACGGGACTCAGTGACATCGAAAACTCCAGAGGATTCAGAGACATTAAATTCTATAGGATTTAAACCAACACCTGGTAAGTCAGGGCTTTCAGTGCCATCATCTGTACCCTCTACAGGGGCATCAGGACCTGCAGGAATAACAAGGACATTAGGTGTTGATACAGCAGGACAGACAACTGGTTCCTTTACAGAAATGTCACTTGAAAGCAGCTTATCAAACCCTGCATCCAGGACAAACCCTGACCTGCATGAGAATCCGCCCAGCGGGTGAGTAAAAGCGATACAATGTGTGACTTCCTCTACTAGACACGTTCATCAGAAAATATTATTATTATTGTTATTGTTATTGTTAATTGCTGTTATTGTTGTTTTCATTGTTACTGTTATTGTTACAGTTATTCTATAGGTTTATTTATGTCCCAAGTGAAGTATTTTGCATTTGTAAAGAGTTAATGCTGCAGAGGAACAGAAAAGGTTTTGGACGGTAAAAATCCTCCTTATATAGGGAAGATTTTCTAACATGTAGAAAGTCGGCAAATGGATTCTGAAAACATCAGCGATAACTGAAAGCTTCACTTTACAAATCGTTATGTTCAGGCTGTGGAGGATCCGTGATATAATATGAGGATTCTAGTGTTTTTTCACTTGAATTAGAGAAAAAATTCTCTTGTAATTTACTAACATTGATAGACCCCAAACCACTGGAACGAGCACAGAGCACAGCAATGATTGGCTGGATACTGTCACTTTAAGGCTGGGGTCAGATGAGCGAATTTTTAACGTGCGTTTAGGCGCACTTAATCACGGCCGCAGTAGGAGCAAATGACGGGCAATGATGGCCAATATACGAAGTACGGCCGCACGAAAGTTCGGCCGCGCAAACGCAAGTGGAAAATGAACGCATTTTTTTCGAGAACGCAGAACCGCTAGTACTGACGTACAGAGTGCGCTGCGTCCGCTAGCGGCGTGTGTGCGTGATTAGGAGACGTCAGACGCTGCTAATGTCTGGCCAACATAATGTCCAGATGCAAAAAGGGTTTTATTGACGATTCGTTAAAAATCACGCACGCAAATGCGCATCGTTAGACCATTTTCGCGTATTCCGTGAAAAAATACGTGAATGCGTTCAGACACACTTTTTGGCGGTCGCTGCGAATAATGCGTTCGTTTGACCCTAGCCTAAATGTTACGTAATAGAACACTTACATTGTAACTGAGTATAATATTTATGATCACATGTTATCTTTCGATCTGATTAACTCGAGTGATGTGTAGATTTTATCATCGCCTGTAAATCAGATTCTGGGTCAGAGTCAGCACCACTGGGTCATTGTCATAAAGAATGGGGGAGGGGGTATCTCCTAACTGACCGAAATGGAGTTAGGGGCCCCTGGAACTGCACTGGCGTTAGGACACAGCCCCCTATCAATGTATGCGGGCCCCGACTGCTGTGAATTACTGGCTGAGTAATGAATCCTCCACTGTGTATTAGCAGCTGAGTATTGAATCCTCCACTGTGTATTAGCAGTTGAGTAATGAATCCTCCACTGTGTATTAGCAGCTGAGTATTGAATCTTCCACTGCGTATTAGCGGCTGAGTAATGAATCCTCCACTGTGTATTAGCAGCTGAGTAATGAATCCTCCACTGCGTATTAGCGGCTGAGTAATGAATCCTCCACTGTGTATTAGCAGCTGAGTAATGAATCCTCCACTGCGTATTAGCGGCTGAGTAATGAATTCGCCACTGCGTATTAGCGGCTGAGTAATGAATCCTCCACTGTGTATTAGCGGCTGAGTAATGAATCCTCCACTGTGTATTAGCAGCTGAGTAATGAATCCACCACTGTGTATTAGCGGCTGAGTAATGAATCCTCCAGTGTGTATTAGCAGCTGAGTAATGAATCCTCCACTGTGTATTAGCAGCTGAGTAATGAATCCTCCACTGTGTATTAGCGGCTGAGTAATGAATCCTCCACTGGGTATTAGCAGCTGAGTAATGAATCCACCACTGTGTATTAGCGGCTGAGTAATGAATCCTCCACTGTGTATTAGCAGTTGAGTAATGAATCCTCCACTGTGTATTAGCAGCTGAGTAATGAATCCTCCACTGTGTATTAGCAGCTGAGTAATGAATCCTCCACTGTGTATTAGCGGCTGAGTAATGAATCCTCCACTGTGTATTAGCAGCTGAGTAATGAATCCACCACTGTGTATTAGCGGCTGAGTAATGAATCCTCCACTGTGTATTAGCAGTTGAGTAATGAATCCTCCACTGTGTATTAGCAGCTGAGTAATGAATCCTCCACTGTGTATTAGCAGCTGAGTAATGAATCCTCCACTGTGTATTAGCAGCTGAGTAATGTATCCGCCACTGTGTATTAGCAGCTGAGTAATGAATCCTCCACAGTGTATTAGCAGCTGAGTAATGAATCCTCCACTGTGTATTAGCGGCTGAGTAATGAATCCTCCACTGTGTATTAGCAGCTGAGTAATGAATCCGCCACTGTGTATTAGCAGCTGAGTAATGAATCCTCCACAGTGTATTAGCAGCTGAGTAATGAATCCTCCACTGTGTATTAGCAGCTGAGTATTGAATCCTCCACTGTGTATTAGCAGTTGAGTAATGAATCCTCCACTGTGTATTAGCAGCTGAGTAATGAATCCGCCACTGTGTATTAGCAGCTGAGTATTGAATCCTCCATTGTGTATTAGCAGCTGAGTATTGAATCCTCCACTGTGTATTAGCAGCTGAGTAATGAATCCTCCACTGTGTATTAGCAGCTGAGTATTGAATCCTCCACTGCGTATTAGCAGCTGAGTAATGTATCCACCACTGTGTATTAGCAGCTGAGTAATGAATCCTCCACAGTGTATTAGCAGCTGAGTAATGAATCCTCCACTGTGTATTAGCAGTTGAGTAATGAATCCTCCACTGTGTATTAGCAGCTGAGTAATGAATCCTCCACTGTGTATTAGCAGCTGAGTAATGTATCCGCCACTGTGTATTAGCAGCTGAGTAATGAATCCTCCACTGTGTATTAGCAGCTGAGTAATGAATCCTCCACTGTGTATTAGCGGCTGAGTAATGAATCCTCCACTGTGTATTAGCAGCTGGGCTCATAATATTTGGGAGCCGCTAACAGATACTTGGATTCTAGAAGGAGCATGTTCCTGGAGTCCATGGCGGGATGCATGTGCAGTCCTATGGATTCCAAGAGGTGATACTCGTGGCGGTGCGGAATCGGTACTGTGAGTATCAGCGTGGGTTGTGCCGTGTTCCGGTGCAGGCTGCTGAATTAACACCTGCCTCATAATATGCTGCTCAAATGGGGATGCTAAGGGGAGACCTGCAGGTGCACATTATCCCCATTAGTGTCAGCGTTTTAGCACCACAAATGTAATATGGCCCGATGTCAGCATGCAAAATGTGCTGACATCATCAGTCCCTGAGTTGGTTCCTGACCAGCAGGGTTTTCAAAATCCAGTTTCAGAGTGACAGCTGTGTGTGTGGAGGAAACTACAATGCTTCACACAGCAAACGGGGCTGGAGGGGAAGGGCATTCCGCATAGCTACCGCGATTGGTCTCAGAGGGTGATGTCAGAGTGCTCTTTGGGTGATGACATCACTAGTGGCCGATCTGGTGACCGGCAGCTGGGAAATTCAAATCTCACGGCTGCTGGTGATGCTGGGTGTGGGGAGGAAACTCCTCCACTTCAACCAGCAATGTCTCCAGATTGGTGGAGCAGGGAGGGGGTGAAGGGGGGGCACGCCTCACATCTTGCCCACTTTATCATCACGTCAGGGGTCAGGATGAGTAGAGTGTCCCTTTAATGGCTTAACTGGACCAGATCTCCCTGTGTTTGTGTTTCTGTCGGTGAATGTTGTGTGTGATTTCCTGCACAGTTTGTGTTTCTGTCGGTGAATGTTGTGTGTGATTTCCTGCACAGTTTGTGTTTCTGTCGGTGAATGTTGTGTGTGATTTCCTGCACAGTTTGTGTTTCTGTCGGTGAATGTTGTGTGTGATTTCCTGCACAGTTTGTGTTTTTAGTGGATATAATGAGCATTTATTTAAAGTAATGAGTTTTCGTTTCAGCTTTTCTCGGAAATTTGTGACGATCTGGTCCTGGAATGAAATGTCATGGCTGTCTGACTACCTGAACATGTACTCGTCTATCAAGGGGTTAATACGAGTGAAGAACTGCATGTGTGTCTGCCTCAAAGGAAAACAGAAATCACCTGAGCATGTCATAGTTAGATCATCTCGTTGCATCATTGTTTACTGTAACAGCTCGGAGGAGCTAAATAACATGGAGCATTTCCTTCACCGTGGAGTAAAAGCAAATGGTAAGAGACACCTGGTCTTGACAGATAAATAAGTGACTTTAGTACGGGTGGGTAAGACGCCCCCATTGGGTTAAAATCTCCTTAAACATCTTGTTTTGCAACAAGGAATCACAGAGAGTTTGGGTGAATATACAGGATTATTCAAAGAGAATCGGAAAGTCACCGTACGTTCGGTGACTTTTCGTTCCCTGCACTTCGGTGCAATTTGGCGATCCTAGTTCAACGACCCTGCAGTGTATTCAGCAAGCACCGCAGGGCCCCCGTAGTGCAGGGAAAACCACTGCAAACCCGCCGAACACTTGCCGCAAACCTGCCGAACACTCACCGAAACCCGCAGAAACAGCTGGATTAACCAAGCCGAAAATGCCGGAGAAACCCGACTAGCCGCCAATCACAGCGCAGAGCAGTCGCCGGAAAAACCCGACACCGCAGACGAATGATGTGGACAAAAAAACCCAGTACGCTTGAAAGTTTGAAAATTTAAACGCTGTTTGCAAAAAAGAACCACTGAATGAAAATGTCTGAAATTCACATAGAAAATCCAATGAATGATAATAAAAAGGGCTGTTACAGAAAAAAGAAAAAACGATTAAAAAAAAAAAGGAAAAAAAAATGTTGGCTTAAAAATCCCCAAAAATGCCTAAATAATTCTAAAAATTCTATAAATAAAGAGACTTTTTGCTGCAGAATTTTATAATGAACGGTTTATTAGATATTGAATTAAAACGGGAATATTTTTAACATTGAAACCTATGGGATTCTCCTGAATAAACCTGCCGAATGAAACCACCGAACAGCAGGGCATTAGGGGAACCTTTCACTGCTGGTTTGTGTTCTCTGAATAGTCGAAGCATTGCTTCTCTATGGGGATTTCACTGCCCTCGAACAGGCACCGAACAGGCACCGTATCTTCAGGCAATTCGCCAGGATTTGGTGAATTCCCTGCTCTCTGGATAGCCGAATGGCCAAGAAAGGTAACCAAACCCTGAATTTCACTGTTTGATTACCTTTTGGGGCCAGATCGGCTCTCTTTGAATAACCCTGATAGAATATTTGCGCAGACGCAAGAGCCATTGAAGCCATACAATAACAATATACCGTATCCATCACTTCTCAGCGGGGCCTTTTCAGGACTATGAAAACCTGAGGATAAATTAATGTTGAATTTATTAGCCAGGGAGATGGATTTAGTATCACAAGACCTCTGGGACACATCACAAAATTACAACAACTCAGACACCTCTGACAGACACACAACAAGAGATTAATATATAACATTATTAGATTTTATATAGAGCCAACATATACCACTATATATCCTCTATACTACCCTCTAATCCCCTTCTATACCTTATACCAGAAGTTAATTAGAGTTAGTATTAGGGTTAGAATTACTTTTAGAGTTATTTTTAGGGTTACGATCAATATTAAGGTTACATTTACGGTTAGGGTTACATTTAGGGTTAGGATAAGAATTACTGTTAAGGTTATTTTTAGGATTAGGTTAGGGTTATTATTTTTTACTAATTTTGCAATTAGAGTTACATTTAGGGTTAGGATAGGATTATGGTTAGGATTAGTTTTAGGAGTCTGGTTAATCTGAGGGTTATGTTTAGAATTAATGTTAGGGTTACTTTTATGGTTGGGGTTACTTTTTAGGGTTAGGGTGAGGATTATGGTTTGGATAAGGGTTACTTTTAGGGTTCGGATTATGGCTAGGATTACTTTTATGATTAAGTGTAGGATTAGGGTTAGGAGGTCGGGTTATGTTGAGGGTTAGTGTTAGGATTAGGGTTACTTTTAAGATTAGCGTGAGATTTAGGGTTAGGATTTGAGTTACTTTTTGGGTTAGGGTGAGGATTATGGTTAGGATTAGGGTTACTGTTAGGATTAGGGTTACTTTTCAGATAAAGTTTAGGATTGTGGATAGGCATTGGGTTTATTCAGGTTTTAGAGTGAGTACTAGGGCTACTGTTATGGTTAAGATTAGGGCTACGGTTACTTTTAGGGTTACAGTTATGGTTAGAATTAGGGGTTACTATATTTGCTGTGTTTTACAATTAAGGTTAGGATTAGGATTAGGGCTATGGTTACTTTTAGGATTAGGATTAGGGTTACGGTTAGGATTAGGGGTAGGGTTCCTATGTTTTCTTTGTTTTACAATTAAGGTTAGGATTAGGGCTATGGTTACTTTTAGGGTTAGGATTAGGGTTAGAATTAGGGTTACAGTTACTTTTAGGGTTAGGATTACAGTTAGGGTTAAGGTTAGAATTAGTGTTACAGTTAGGGTTAGAATTAGGGTTAGGATTAGGGTTACAGTTAGGGTTAAGGTTAGAATTAGGGTTACAGTTAGGGTTAGAATTAGGGTTACAGTTAGGGTTAAGGTTAGAATTAGGGTTACAGTTAGGGTTAGAATTAGGGTTACAGTTAGGGTTAGAATTAGGGTTAGGGTTAGGATTAGGGATAGAGTTACTATATTTGCTTTGTTTTATGATTAAGGTTAGAGTTAGAGATTTTTGCATCGCACAATGAGCGCCATTTTTTAAATCATGGGATTAATCTGAATTGATGCGATTAGTTATATCCAGACCATATTCGGACAGATTTGGTAAATTTATGTCGGTTGTGATTTGGTTTGGTGATTTTGGAATTTCCGTTGCTCCCAAATTGCCAAACTGCTGATATTTGGCCAAATTTATATCCGCTCTGAATCAAACGGGTACAGAAACTCCTTTTAGAATGATGGCTTGGCTGACGTGAGACAAAACCTGGTCCAGATCCATTCTGCATCTCATGTGGCTCTTGGGAAACATGTGGCAGATTTGACAAAATAGAAACTTGTGAAATGACGTCGTCCACAGAAAACTAATATTGACCTGCAGCGCATCGAAACACAGAATAACTAATTGTATTGTCATTTTTTTTGTCTCTCCGTGTCGTCCAGGGTCTCAGAGCTTCTTGGTGATAATTGGTGGATTTACTGATGAGACGTCCATGAATCAGATGAGAGAGGATTGGACGAAAAGGCCGTATTCGAGCTGTAGATTACTGCTTTTCACCAAAAACGACATCAAATTTCTTAAACAATTAACAAAAAACAAAGCAAAGTCCTGGATCAGCATGAACGAAAAACTGGAGAACATCACAGAGATCATAAGCAAAGGTACGACGTAAACTATCAGCTCTATTCAAAGAAAGGTGAAACTCAGGAGAATGACTGGAGAAGTGAAATATCCAGGTCATAAAAGCCAAACCAGAAAAATTCTCCCATTTATCTCACTTTCCAAATCTGTTATTTGGTCTAGATTGTTCTCTTCTCCTGCCAGTTCTCCTGAGTTTCACCTTTTACTGAATAGACCTGTATATCATAAAAACGTCTGCCAGGGATACCTTAACCAAAACTCACTGAAACCATGCAATGCCCATATTAAACAATACGCTGCTTACCATGGAGAAGCAGACGATTAAAAAGTCGAAACACCATTCATGTTGATCTGGGTCGAAAGATAATGTCTACTATACTGATTTAAAGTTAAAGACACAAATATATGAAAGTCAGAATTGTCGTCTGCCGTTCCCGACACTTGTCTTTAACGAGACACTGTAATAAAAAAATCGAGTTCCCTTTTTTGCCCTTAAATAAACGGGAAGATCCTGCTGACCTGCACAATTATATTTATTATTTATTTTCATTTGAGGTGATTTTACTCCTTTTCTCCTCCCCTTCACCTTGCGATTTCACCAGATTGGGGGCGGGGCAGCAGGGGAGGCGGGGCTCCTCACATCCCGACCACTTTAAAACAATAAAATGGTCAGGATGAGCAGAGCGTCCCTTTAAATGTACCTTTCTTGTATAGAACTCTTGCTATTTTTTATAAAGCGCGTTATTCTAAAGTCGATTTTGTTCTGTTTAGCTGTGGAAGACTCTGCCCCCTAACCCTAATAATGAGCCTCTACTAAACATTTTCTATACCAACATGTTGGGGTGTAAGTTTGTAACCCCATGCCAAAACATGCGACAAAGCTGGAAATTCCCATGAAAAGGATTCATTTGAAATTTGTGAGGTGCTGGGCCTCAATAGCTTCACCAGAAACGTCTTTTTCCTTTCACTTCCAGAATCGAATAAGTCCAATATGACCAATATGACTTACGACGCTTCATCACAGAATGCAACAAAGGTAAGATGTTTACATAGGGTTAGTGGGTCTCCAATATAAATATAGTGATGTGCTGTACTGTATAATAGAATCCTGCTGGCAGGTCTCCAATATAAATATAGTGATGTGTTGTATTGTATAATAGAATCCTGCTGGCAGGTCTCCAATATAAATATAGTGATGTGCTGTACTGTATAATAGAATCCTGCTGGCAGGTCTCCAATATAAATATAGTGATGTGTTGTATTGTATAATAGAATCCTGCTGGCGGGTCTACCATGTAAATATGGTGATGTGCTGTATTGTATAATAGAATCCTGCTGGCGGGTCTACCATGTAAATATGGTGATGTACTCTACTGTATAATAGAATCCTGCTGGCAGGTCTCCAATATAAATATAGTGATGTGCTGTACTGTATGATAGAATCCTGCTGGTACATCTCCAATATAAATATAGTCACCCGATGTACTTTACCTTATAAGAGAATCCCACTGGCGGGTCTCCAGTATAAATATAAAGGGTTATCCAGAGAGCACCGAAATGTCACCGACATTTTGGTGCTCTCCCGTTCCCTGCACTTTGGCTAGTCCTATTCATTGACATGTGGTGAATTCAGCATTCACAACAGGGTCCCTGAAGTGCAGGGAACAAGCCACCGAATGCTGCCGCAAAACCGCCTAACATGTTAGAAAGACCGCAAAAAACCTGTCAAATCGAACAGCAAAATTGATGGAAAACCAATAAGCTGCCAAAAATACACTGAAAGCACCCGACGATCCACCACAAAGCCGCAGAACGCATCTGAAAAAAGCTGACGACCCGCCGTACAGAGCGCTGAGCAGCTGCTAGAAAAAGCTGACAACCCGCCAAACGGGGTAAGAAAAATAAAACACTGCCACTTTTAAAACACATTAGCAAAATAAGTAAAGGACGAAAATGCCTGAATATCATATATAAGGTCCTATGAATAATAATAAAAAGGTCTGTTAAAGAAACGTGGGGAAAAAAAACACTATTTAAAAAAATTAGAAAAAATATTTTTTTTTGCTGAAAAATGCCTAAAGAATCCAAAAAAAATAAAATATACTTTTTGCTGCAGATTAAAATAATAAACGGTTTTTGCTGCAAGAACAATTCACAGGGGTAGAAAAGTGGATCACAGATAACAAACTTTTTCTAAATGCTGACAAAACTGTAACAATGCTCTTTGGAACAAAACCTAAACTACACAAATTGCAAAATCCCCATCTATGTGTTGGGACAAAATCAAATGGCACGCTGACCAGTCACTTCTCTCAAATATCTAGGTATGTGGTTACACCCAAATCTATCTTTTGGCCCCCACATAGAAAAACTCTCATCTAAACTTTACCCCAAACTAGGTGCCCTGTACAGAAACAAATCCTGCCTGAGCCCCGCGGTAACAAAGCAGATTGTACAACAATTGCTTATGCCGGCTATTGAATACGGAGATGTAGTGTATGCAGCCACCCCGCAAACACACCTTCATAAACTTACTACATTGTATAACTCATTCTGCCGCTTTGTGCTACAATGTAACTACATGACCCACCATTGTGACATGTTAAAAGAGCTAAACTGGCCATCACTGGAATCTAGACGCACCCTTCACCTTTCCAACCTGGTGTTTAAGAGCTTTTCTGGGAAGCTGCCACCCTACCTGAATAGGCTGCTTCCCTCAGCAGTTCCCTCATCCTATAACCTCCGATCCAGGACCAGCACCTTACTTGCAATACCACAATACAAAAAGAAAGTGTCTCGATCCTTATTTTCCTACAGAGCACCACAATTATGGAATAACCTCCCAGATGCCATCAAATCGTCCCCCAGTCTTAAGTCACTCAAGAGCTCCTTACTAGCATACCTCAATACGGAATGCACCTGTAAACATGTATCACAGTGACTATATACAGAATGCACCTGTAAACATGTAACACAGTGACTATATACAGAATGCACCTGTAAACATGTAACACAGTGACTATATACAGAATGCACCTGTAAACATGTAACATAGTGACTATATACAGAATGCGCCTGTAAACATGTAACATAGTGACTATATACAGAATGCACCTGTAAACATGTAACATAATGACTATATACAGAATGCACCTGTAAACCTGTAACATAGTAACTATATTACTTACATATTTATTTTCTGTGTTAATCTGTATATTTGTGTTTTGTTTTTAATGTCTTGCATTTATTACTTTGTATTTCTGTAACGACTGTAAAATCTCAATGCTCTTCAACCCAGGACATACTTGAAAACAAGAGAAATCTCAATGTGTCCTTCCTGGTAAAATACTTTATAAATAAATAAAATAATATAAAATAAATATTGAATTAAAACGGGAACATTTTTAACATTGAAACCTATATGGGATTCGCCTGAATAAACCTGTTGAATGAAACCACTGAACATCAGGGCATTTCACTGACATTTCTCTGCTGTTCAATGTGAATAGATTAACCATTGCTTCTCTATGGAGGATTTCACTGCCGTCGAACAGGCACCATATTGGCTGGCAGTTCGCCAAAATTTGGCAAATTGCCAGCTTTTGAATAGTGAATAGCCAAGAAATTGCACCGTATGGGGAAATTCACTGTTCGGTGCAATTTCAAGGCTAGTTCGGCGCTTGGTAAACTATCACACTATTCCGCCACCAGTCTGGACCACTGATACAAGGCAGGATGGATCCATGCTTTCATGGTGTTTATGCCAAACTCTGACCCATCTGAATGTCGCAGTTGGAATCGAGACTCCTCAGACCAGGCAACAATTTTCCAATCTTCTATTGTCCAGTTTTGGTGCCTGTGGGAATTGTAGCCTCAGTTTCCTGTTCTTAGCTGACAGGAGCGGCACCTGATGTGGTCTGCTGCTGCTGTAGCTGTCATGATCCATGGCTGCCACCATCCTAAAACCCCCCAGTGGTCCAATTCATGTTCTGTTCCTGCAACCTGCACTCGGTTTTACACCTGGAAGCAGTGAAAGAGTTAACACCAAAACACACCTCACACTCTTAATCAAATAAAGGGCTGTGCCCCAGATTGAACTGTGCTGTTTATTGCTATTCAATCCTGACAGAGCAAGTCATTGATTCTGTTAGCTCTGAGATTCAGCTCTATCTGAGACCCCAATTACCTACCTGCTCCTGTTCACCGGATTTCCACCAGATCTCCAGATCCCAGCAACCACCTTTCCTTCTGCAATATCCATACCTGGTCAGTTTTAACATTTCATTCTCCATACTCCACCCTCCTGTCTGTGCAGATCACTGCACCCTGGGCTCACCACATCCCAATACCCCGGCGCCACCCTGGTGCCATCCTCACGCCCGTGACAGTAGCCCATCTGCTGCTGCTGTAGCCCATCTGCTTCAAGGTTGGACGTGTTGTGTGTTCAGAGATGGTTTATCTGCAGACCTTGGTTGTATCGAGTGGTTCTTTGAGTTACTGTTGTCTTTCTATCCTCTCGCTCCAGTCTGCACATTCTCCTCTGACCCCACAAGGCGTTTTTGTCCACACAGCTGCCGCTCACTGGATATTTTCTCTTTTTCGGGTCATTCTCTGTAAACCCTAGAGATGTTGTGCGTGAAAATCCCAGGAGATCAGCAGTTTGTGAAATACTCAGACCAGCCCGTCTGGCGCCAACAACCCATGCCACATTCAAAGTAACTTAAACCCCCTTTCTTCCCCCATTCTGATGCTCGGTTTGAACTTCAGCAAGTCGTCTTCACCGCGTCTAGATGCCGAAATGCATTGAGTTGCTGCTGTGTGATTGGCTGATCAGAAATTTGTATTAACAAGCAATTGAACAGGTGTACCTAATAAAGTGGCCACTGAGTGTATATATATATCTTTTTGTACCAGGGGGCTGAAATCTATATATGCCCTGATATATGGTGGTGAATGCATAGCATGTGGACCTGTATACAGTATATAAAAGTACATATAGTTTGTGTTGTCTCACAGTTTTATGTTCATCGTTGTAGAATAATGAAAAGCTGCCAATAGGGATTTTCTCCTCGTCTGGAGATGAATGGCCGTGGTTTCACAAGTTACTGAAAACGAGACTTCCTGGGGATGAAGTAAAGCACATCCAGTACAGGAAGAGCAGTGACAAGAAAAAGACCAAACCGGACCTCTGGAAATGCTCATTCTACATCTTTCTTGTCACCAATGAGTGGCCCAGTGACCCAAATTTTATCGCACTTTACGGTAAGAGACACCTTGCTTGTTACATTGTGTATGTTTTCACACTTTCACACTGTGTCCCAGACATGCAAAAATGTTCTGATCTCTATGAAGACACTATAATAAATGGAATATCTTTTAAATTTGTTTTTAAAGACCATTTATTATTTTTACCATTTACAAAAAACTATTTTATTTTGTGTTTTTTATATTTTTTTAAGACATTTTTGTGTTTTAAATTTTTAAAAAGTGTTCTGTATAAGAAAATTTAAATGGACATTTTAATTTTGTTTTAAAAGGGCCTTTTTGTATTTTTTACAAGACATTTTTGGTATTATTTTAAGGCTTTTATTATTACTTGTAACAAACCTTTTTTATTATTTTTTAAACGACCATTTTTATTATTTAGACACATTTTACTACATTTTAAAGGATTTAACCTCCTTTTAGGAGAATAGGAGACTTCCTTTATAGTTCTTTATTTTTCAGTTCGAAATTTGCCGAGATGCTTTTTGGCAGCGTCCAATAACTGCTTCAGCGACTCCATTTTTGGTACAATATGGTGAACATTCGATAAATAGTGAATTCACCAAATTATCAACGAAATACAGAGTAACCGAAGTGAGTCGAAATGCAAAGCACTGAATTTGAACTCAATTTCTGTGCTTTGTGAATAGACCCCGTAGTGTTATAATGTATGCATACCCAGAGGCGGAGCTAGAATGAACCAATGGGAAGCCCCATCCCAGGCATTGGGTGTCTAACAGGAGTGCGCCCCCTGGTGTGAGTAGCACATAATAGGGTGACCCGAGGTGAAAATGAGGACTAGCTCTATTCAACCAATGTTAAGAAGTAGCACATTCAATCAATCATCCTCGGTGTAAAAAGCTCTCTGATTGGATGAATGAGGTGAAATCGCCATCTGTACTATGAGTTGTTATGATTATACATGTTCCCTGTCCGCACAATGATTCTGTATCAGCAGGATAATATCCCTGGCCTTGGTGAGGAGCCAGTTGTCATTTTACGCACATGGACATTGTTGCGTTGCTCTTGGCCTATGATTTTATCTCAAACCATTTCATGCAGAGGAGAAGAACGTCCTAGCAGAGGAGAGGAACGTCCTAGCAGAGGAGAGGAACGTCCAAGCAGAGGTGAGGAACGTCCAAGCAGAGGAGAGGAACATCCATGCAGAGGAGAGGAACGTCCATGCAGAGGAGAGGAACGTCCTAGCGGTGATTGATGTTGAAGGCACGTCTAGGATTAGAATATTCCAGAAGAGACCCTCTCACTTTGACAGATTGGACACAGTGAAGGTCACGAAAGGGGAAAAATCCATCTACGAGACCTTCTTTCGGCAAAGCGACGAGGCCGTAGCGAGGATTCACAAACAGCTGTTTGAGCTGGAAGAGCTGGTGTCTGGCAGAGGTAGATATCTCTTCCATTTTTAGTAGTTACACACCTCTACATTCATAGTTATCAGCAACGCGTCCGATAGAAGCTAAACAACGTGAAAAGGAACGAATATAAAATGGGTGAGAATGTGTATTATGTGAACAATAAAGCTATGATTTTATTAGTAATTACCGGTAACGTTTCGGCCCTACGTGATCCTTGCGCAAGCTTTCCCTTTGAGTCCTGAGAAAGGCTCATGTAGAGACGAAACGTAGCCAATAAAGATGCCCTTTTTAAAAATCGACCAAACATCCAGTCCACCTTCTTTGCACTTGGGCTGTATTGTGGGAGTTGGACTCTCCAGTACCTGGTGCACTTGCTTGTCCATATTTCTGTAACCCCTTCACTACCAAGTGATTTTACATAAAACCATTTGAAGGACCTGGTGGTTTTACGGAAAATGAGTTCCAATGACCCACACAGTAAGTATACATAAAGGTCTAATCATTAAAAGGTGAAACTCAGGAGAATTGGCAGGAAAAGTGAAAAATCCAGGTCAAACAGCTGATTTGGAAAGTGAGATAACTGGGAGAACTTTTCTGGTTTGGCTATTTGGACCTAGAATTTTCACTTCTACAGTCATTCTCCTGAGTTTCACCTTTTAGTTAATAGACCTGATGGTGTCAGAACCATGGGCCAGAATTACAATTAGGCAAATTAGGCATGTGCCTAGGGGTGCACACACCACAGGGGTTTCTAAAACTAAAAAAATAAACACTTTTTTTAAAAATTTAGTTTTACAGACCAAGGTGCTCTTCCTGCGCACAACTTATTCTATACAAGTATAATAAATGTAAAATAAAAGAAACAAAAAGCAATATATAATATTTTTAATGCATTTAATATTTTTCTTTTGCCCCAAAAGAAACTTTTAAAAATATCTCCCCTAAATTTTGGACTTTTTTTGGCAGGAGCTAGAGGGGTGCTCCATCATGAATGTCAAGCAATTCCTTTCTCTGCAACCGTAGGCATGCGCAGGGTGTGCCGGGTGTGCCCAGACACACCTAAGGGCTGGGTGAGGAGGTCCTCTTTCACCTCACACATTGACATTTTAGGTGTCCCTTATCTGGTTCATGATGAATCACATAAAAACTGAATGTTCGCCAAATGGGTGATGTGCCTCCGAGCAGACCCAAATGGGTGATGTGCCTCCGAGCAGACCCAAATGGGCGATGTGCCTCCGAGCAGACCCAAATGGGCGATGTGCCTCCGAGCAGACCCAAATGGGTGATGTGCCTCCGAGCAGACCCAAATGGGTGATGTGCCTCCGAGCAGACCCAAATGGGTGATGTGCCTCCGAGCAGACCCAAATGGGCGATGTGCCTCCGAGCAGACCCAAATGGGCGATGTGCCTCCGAGCAGACCCAAATGGGCGATGTGCCTCCGAGCAGACCCAAATGGGCGATGTGCCTCCGAGCAGACCCAAATGGGCGATGTGCCTCCTAGCAGACCCAAATGGGCGATGTGCCTCCAAGCAGACCCAAATGGGTGATGTGCCTCCAAGCAGACCCAAATGGGCAATGTGCCTCCGAGCAGACCCAAATGGGCGATGTGCCTCCAAGCAGACTCAAATGGGCGATGTGCCCCTGAGCAGACCCAAATGGGCGATGTGCCTCCGAGCAGATCCAAATGGGCGATGTTCCTCCGAGCAGACCCAAATGGGCAATGTGCCTCCGAGCAGACCCAAATGGGCAATGTGCCTCCAAGCTGATCCAAACAGGGGATGTGTCTCCGAGCAGACATGCAACCTGCTGGACACGTGACCTTGTAGAAGCTTGATGCACATTTACTATCAGTCACACAGCGTTATTACATATACATTGTGATTGCCGGTGCATTCCAGTGACGTATATAATATTCTGCATTGCTCTGACACTATTGCATCAAATGTAATTCTCCGCTCTAATTCTCAGTTAACGACCACAAAATAAGAGAAGAGGAAAAGCATCGTGAATCAGGGTTTGTGGTGAGTAACTCTGGTTTTGAGTCTTTTTTTGAGAGACAGGATGTTATTCACAGAGCGCCGGTGTTTGCCAAAGTGAAGCTTCTCTTGCCATTGTGTGGAAAGCAGGTATTTATAGTTACAAGCATTTGTAAAGCGCCAACAAGTTCCATAGTGATGTACAATGGGAGACACAGAATAACAAATATAAATACACGTTGCACAGGCAGAACAGTAGGAGGAACCTGCTCAAGAGCTTACAATCTAAGAGGAGAGGGGTGACACACTAGGTGAGGGTGAATATGAAGTAGCGGGCACATGTGAGCTGTGTGGGAAGACGGAGCAAGAGATGAACAATGGGGGATTATGGAGGGAGCTGCTAGGCTTCTCTGAAGTAATGTGTTTTCAGAGACTTCTTGAACGACTGGAGAGTAGGGATGGGCTGCCAGTTCGAATTAGTTCGAAGTTCGATTCGAACATCGGCTGTTCTAAAATTTGTGAACTTCAAACTTTTTGGGACGTTCGAAAAATATTTTTTCCAAAAAATGCTTAAAAGATCCTAAAAAAAATCTAAAAATAAAAGAGACTCTTTACTTCAGAATATAATAATAAACGGTTTATTAGATATTGAATTAAAACGGCAATATTTCCCACTCATTGTTAGTCAAACATTTCCCACTCATTGCTGGTCAAACATTTCCCACTCATTGCTGGTCAAACATTTCCCACTCATTGTTGGTCAAACATTTCCCATGTCTTCAAATTGCATTTAAACACGAGCAAAAATGGTAAAAATGAGCTCAGCGGTGAAATGGCTCAGCACTCAGCAGTGAAATGGTTGAAAACCTTTTTATTAAAACTTTTTGTCCTTGTTTCCTGAAGAGAATAATCGTCTCCAATTGTCCGTCCTTAACCCCTAAGATCCTGTCTTAGGCACACCTTGAGTTAACTCTCCTTCTGCGCAGGGAGAGAGAAATCCGTTTAAAAAAACACACGAGGCATGTAATTTTGTCTGGCAATTTCTCTCTGCCTTCCAACGTTTTTTGACGCATATTTATGCTTCTAACAAAAACGTTGTCTCTTTATTTCATTGGTTAACATTTCAAAACATAACATAGTTCATTGGCCAGTTTCAATACAGGTCTGGTGACACATTTCTAGACAGTCCCGTGGCCTCGGCATGTGATTTCTTGAGATATCAGCATTTCTTAAGACATCAGTACTTTTTTTTAAGACATCAGCACTTTTTTATCACTTCAGAAAAACATTTGCAAACATCAGCATCCTTGTCATTTCTAAAGACATTTGCAAACATCTTGAGAAGTGAACCTTAGTCCTATAATACTGCTGATTATCAATTTATCTTAAAACTATTTCTTATATTTTAAACCTTAATTTATCTATTTATTATAATTCCTGGGGTGTTATTTAACTACTTATAGGGTCCTTCTTATAGGTTAGCAGATGGTGGTCTGAGGATTCCTTTTCCTTCAATCCCCTCTTAGAATCATAGTATGATCATACTATTTGATTCTTGCTTTGTTTCATCTATCTACTGTAAGTTAGTATGGGTTGGGGAGCGAGACCCTGTAAAGCTTCGCGAGTATAATTAACAAATCTCTACTGGTTATAATATAAATAGTTAATCCAATCTACATTCTTATTAATAGTAACAAGAGGTGCTAGGAATGACTCAAACCCTGCCTTTACCTGATCCCTTGCTTTAAATTCATCAGGGACCCCTCTTGGTACCCCTATACATCAATATAGACATGTGGATCAAGACTACCTTGTGGGCTTGGACTTCCCTTTTCCTGCGACGTGAGCTAATATTTGGAATTTCCTCAGGATCCGAAACAATATGAAATCCCATTATGGCCTTAGCTAGGGCACATTCACCTGACCATTGAAGGGGCAGACGCGCCCTAATCTTGAGGTCTCCACATATCCAGTAGAGATCCCCAATCAGAAAAACTTGATTCTGTAACTTAGTACTGTTGATATTGCTATAATTGGCACAATAACCCTCGGGGAAGAAGGTGAGGTTCCTACCTATTTCTGCTGACCTATAGCAGGTATAGTTCCCTAGGTAAACATGTATCCCTTCTCCTGGTTGTGGGAGGCGTGTTAGTATGGGGTAGCTATTCTTCCAATATTCACATAAACTCTGGCTATCAGTGGTGTTAGTATATAAACTAAGAAAACCTTCTTCTACATCTTGCGGAATATTAAAAGGTACGGTGCCTAGATGTGGCCTAGCAGCACCACACACATAACAATTTGTACGGTTATTGTTTGGGCACTAAATTTTACCCATTCTAGCCAAACATTTACATCTGAAAATCCTGTTTCCATTTCTATGCTGTCTTCATAGGTGGGATTGGCTATTGATTTGGTGTTAGGTAGGAGAGGAGGTCGTCTCACTACCTCTCCATATTTCCTGGTAGGAATGGGTTCTCTTCCTTCTTATAAATGGCCATATCTTGGAGTTTGAACTTGTATCGAGGGAATTTGGTTGTGGCAGTTGCGTATATTCCCATCTGTTAACTACGGCATCAGAGGTACCATATCCCATATTGCCCGTGTCCCACCCCACTGCGCCCCAATAATCACAATTATGTCCCAGTACTCATCGATTACACATATATATACAGTTGCCTTGTACAGTATCATACTGCAGTAATGGTGGACAAATAAAAAACAACAGTGGCCAGACAGTGATGGTTTGGGTTGGGGTTCTTTCTGGTAGGGGTGTGGACAATAGGGGTTGTGACATATGTTCCGAAGGGGGGGGTAAACATTATTATTTCAGTCTTTTTCTTCCCCCCCACATGCGTCTCCATACTCTTCGAAAAGGATCCTTGGTTGTCATCTTCTCCTTGTTGGAAGCCAGGGCTATCTGCCCTCGTGAGTGTCTCTTGTTGAGTCCTTTGTTGAATCCGCTTGACTCGAGAGGGTCCCTTGTTGAATCCGCTTGACTCGAGAGGGTCCCTTGTTGAATCCAGACCGGGCTGTCCTCTGTCAGTATAGCTGTGCGGGTTACGGCTACCACCGTGGTCTCTGGTCCATAGGCGAAATCCTCTGGTCTTTTTTCTTTCTGTAGCCGCTTTACCAGCACCTTGTCTCCTGGATTAAATAGGTGGGTAGATTTGTCTGAAAGAAAGGGGAACTTAAATATAACTTCGTCTCTGGTTGTCTCGAGGGTTGAGATCAGCTGCCTAACATATTCATCCCTTATCTGCTCTAAGTCCCCTGTCTCCACTGTTAGCCTACCTGTAGACCATGGTAATGGAAAGGGTCTGCCCATAAATATCTCGAAGGGGGAGTAGCCTGTGTTCCTATTAACCGCCATTCTGATTTCAGCCAGAATGATGGGAGTACCAATTTCCAATTCTTTAGCTCTTCTGTGGTTGCATATTTTTGTAAGGTACAAAATAATTGGTCCCTATCCATTGTGGGAGGTCGCAAAACCCAGTATTACTAGTTTAGCTATGTCCTGTTGTGCTGCTCGTTTAGCTGCTTGGTCAGCCAGATGATTCCCTTTTGCAATAGGATATGAGGCTCTGGTGTGTGCTCTACAATGTAACACCGCTATCTGAGAGGGCATAAGAATGCTTGCTAGGAGGTCCGTGACCAGGGTCGAATGGGAAATCTTCTTGCCATCTGCGGCCACAAATCCCCTCTTTTCCCATATCGTCCCATGGTCATGGACCACACCATAAGCATATTTGGAGTCAGTGTATATCCTGACAGGTCTACCCGCATAGAGCCTGCATGCTCGTGTTAATGCAATCAGTTCTGCTGCCTGGGCAGACTGGTAGGGTACAGGCCCCGATTCTAGAACAGTGTCAGGGAGTTGAACCACTGCATAGCCTGCATGATAAGTGTAGTCATCGGGGCGGGTACAGGAGCCGTCAACAAAGACGACATCTGCGTCCGGAACAGGTGTTGACATAAGATCAGGGCGGGGTGCAGTTTCAGACTCAATGGAGAGAGCACAGTCATGTTCGAGTGGGATTGTATCTGAGGGATTCTTAAGACCCAGTAAAGCGTTTAGGATTGGTGCTGGACCAGAGACACTTGAACTGTATTCTATGTGCAGTGCAGGGTTGCTTAGCAGTGTGACTTCATATCCACTAAAGCGCTGTGATGACATGTGCTGTGTATGTATGCCCTTAAGTAAAGATAAAACATCATGGGTTGTGTGTAGGTGAGTTTCGTACCCTAATGTGTATTGGCTTGCCATACTAACGGCCATTGCACATGCTGCCAGGGCACGCAAACAGGCCGGCATCCCTTGTACCGTTACTGGCAGAATCTTTGAAAAAAATGCTATGGGGCGCAACCGGCCCCCATGTTCTTGAGTCAGTACCGCGGCCATGGTTTTACAATTGTCCCTTGCAAACAGATGAAATGAAAGTACATAATCAGGGAGGCCTAGCGCGGGGCTTGTCATCATTGCATTCCTGAGAACCTTAAAAGCATTTAACATTTCATTAGACCATGTTATCATATTGGATTGACCCAACAGGGTGACTTGTCTCAGAATGTTATCATAGTAGGAGCAGTCAGGGATCCACTGTCTGCAATAGTTTATCATGCCTAAGAATGACAACATGTCCTTCTTAGTTTTCGGGTTGACCAGGCCCGTGACAGACTGGACTCTCTTCTGACTGATGCTCCGTTCCCCTGTCTGAGAACAAACCCTAAATATTCAACTTGCGTTTGACACCACTGCATTTTTTTTTAAGGAAACCTTGTGCCTACATTCCTGTAACCAACTAAAAAGTGTTTTACCATCCTCCCGGCAGGCCTTCTCTGATGGACTGCATACGAGGAGATCATCCACGTATTGCAGCAGGACAGAACCATGGCTGGGGTGCCAGAATTTCAGAGTGGCCTGCAGTACAATACTGTAGACCACCGGGGCGTCAACGTACCCCTGAGATAACCTTTTCCATGTAAATTGGGTGCCTTCAAATGAAAATGCAAAAAGCAATGCCGTTTCCGGATGTACAGGGATGCTAAAAAAAAAAAAAAAAATTGCATTCTTCAGGTCAATTATAGAAAAATGTGTATGTGTCGCTGATATTGATGACAGAAGTGACGTGACATCTGGGACAATTGGCGCAATTAGAATCACTAGGGAATTAACTGCGCGCAAGTCTTGAACGAACCTGACAGTCCCGTCAGCTTTGTTCACGGGGTTAATTGGGGTACTGAAGGGGAAGACTACAGGTTCCAGGATACCATCCTGTAGAAACTGGTCAATCATAGGACATAGTCCGTCCTCTTTCTCTTTTTGACAATGTTTAAAAATTCTATTAATATCTTCTATTTCTATCGCCTTTTTAAGTAACTTATTCCCCACGGTCATAAATGGAAAATGGGTTTTGTTGGTGTTATTCTCATATCTTAGGGCTTATTAATGGCGATCCTTTGTTATAT
This sequence comes from Leptobrachium leishanense, assembly GCA_009667805.1. NCBI lineage: Eukaryota > Metazoa > Chordata > Amphibia > Anura > Megophryidae > Leptobrachium > Leptobrachium leishanense. The sequence continues at coordinate 163,736,553 of CM019069.1, forward strand.
GCGAGTGGCCATAATAACGAAAGGCAGTATATATTCTTCTGCTTTTTTTAAATTTTATTTCTTTCTATTTTCTCTTTTACTTCCTCTTTTTTTTTTTTTCCTTTCCCCTCTTTGGATGTGGATGGGGCCGAAGGTTTCAAATCCTCCATTGCCCCCACCGCACCCAAGACCTCTGTCTCAGTAAAGGGACGGATATATGGATTGTCTATAAGACGGAGGGGGTCGTGGTTCCCAGCTGGCACGGGGTATTTCTTGTTTATTCCGTGGTATACTCTGTTCTATTTTATGCAGTCTGGCGCTGTCAGAGGACAATGGGGTCCCTCTTCTACATTGTTTCACCATTAATCATTGTCCCCCCCTCCCCAATTTCATATACTGCATGTCCCACTGAGGGTCTCCCTGATAATAGGGCCATGCCTCGGTGTCGTCGAGACATAATCCTTTCACTATATCCATATAGAATGGGTTGTGGTCTCCCTGTCTGAGGAAAGGATCACAACTCCCACTGCTTCTGTCCATCCCGCTAGATTATCTATCCATGGGTTAATTAAATAGCAATCTGTGCCCCCTACTCGTGCTACATAATCTTTACAAAACTCTCCTATTTTCAGTAAGGGATATTCTTTAACCTTGCTACTTTAAACACCCATGGTTAGTTGTACAATTGAATAATCAGGCAGGTAAAATAGAGAAAGAAAGAAAAAAGAGAGGCTCTTCACAGTGCTCGAAAAGAAAAACAATTTAAATTCTTACTATATATATATATATCTCTATGCCACATGGATCAACAAAAGATGAGCTAATTTAAGGATAAGTAATAAAAACTTATTTAGTGAATCCTCCCCTAATCTCGAGAATCAAACTTCTAATCTTTTGCTTTTTATTTTGTAGTTATATAATTCCTTCACATCATAAACAAAAATTTATAAACCACAATCCAATAGTATATAAAAACTAGCTTCACAATATATGTATCTCCGGTTAGTAACTGCATACATGACCAACATCATCCACCCCATCAGTCAGCAACTAACACACAAATGGCCAACAAACACCTCTGCTTAATACAACATGCACCTCACAGCAAACAATGTCCAACCAGTCAGCTCTTATATATATATATATATATACACAGTACCATCAGTATACAATGGGGCAAAAGTCTGCATACTTTCCAGATTTTCCTGCCACCCAATTAACTTATCACTCTACCAATATATATACATATATATACATATAATTAAACCGGTAATACAGGAATGACGAGCGTCCGTCTTACCTTACAGACCACTCGGCACCTTAACTTATACCTCTACAACTTATATAATTTACTCTATTATCACAACTGAGGGACGTCTGTCTTACCTTACAACAGTGAATCTTAACACTCTAATATTCTTATACTCTATTATTCTTATATTCTATTATTCTTATACTCTATACATTTTATGAGGGTTAACGCAAGGTGTGATCAATTGGACATATAATGTCCCTTCTAGGAGTGTGGTTCCTGACCTACTCCTTTAAATAAACGGCCCGTGGCAACGTTTTCTTTTAATTTGTAATAAACGGCCCGTGGCAACGTTTTCTTTTAATAAACGGCCCCTGGCAACGTTTCCTTTTAATACTATAGGACATGGACAACTAACTTTAGTTCAAGATAAACGTTGTCATTGCCCTCGTCCAGACAAGACAATATACTCACCAGGACGAGGGGTGACCGTTCATCTCGGCAGTGCCTCCAGATTGAAGAGAATAATCGTCTCCAATTGTCCGTCCTTAACCCCTAAGATCCTGTCTTAGGCACACCTTGAGTTAACTCTCCTTCTGCGCAGGGAGAGAGAAATCCGTTTAAAAAAACATACGAGGCATGTAATTTTGTCTGGCAATTTCTCTCTGCCTTCCAACGTTTTTTGACGCATATTTATGCTTCTAACAAAAACGTTGTCTCTTTATTTCATTGGTTAACATTTCAAAACATAGCATAGTTCATTGGCCAGTTTCAATACAGGTCTGGTGACACATTTCTAGACAGTCCCGTGGCCTCGGCATGTGATTTCTTGAGATATCAGCATTTCTTAAGACATCAGTACTTTTTTTTAAGACATCAGCACTTTTTTATCACTTCAGAAAAACATTTGCAAACATCAGCATCCTTGTCATTTCTAAAGACATTTGCAAACATATTGAGAAGTGAACCTTAGTCCTATAATACTGCTGATTATCAATTTATCTTAAAACTATTTCTTATATTTTAAACCTTAATTTATCTATTAATATTATAATTCATGGGGTGTTATTTAACTACTTATAGGGTCCTTCTTATAGGTTAGCAGATGGTGGTCTGAGGATTCCTTTTCCTTCATTTCCTGTCCCCCAGGGCAGTACCCGGACCCCCAAACACCATTTTTGGCCAATATATTGCATATATGCCCTCTGGAGGGGACCTCGATTTTCAAACATTTGAGCCCTATTGACTTGGTTTGTGTTCGGGTTCGCGGTCAAACTTTTTCGGATGTTCGAGTTTGAATGCGAAAAGAACACGGGGGTGTTCGGTCCATCACTACTGGAGAGACGGGGAGAGTCTGATGTTGCAGGGAAGGGAGTTCCAAAAGGGGGCAGCACGGGAGAAGTCCTGAAGGCGGGAGTTGAAGGTGCGGGTACGAGGAGCTGATAGCATCAGATCATTGGCCGAGCTAAGTGGTCGGGATGGGATGTACCTGCTAATAAGGGAGGAGATGTAGGCAGCGGCACGGTTATGGAGAGCTTTGTTGCCGTTGAGGCACCAGGGATTTTTGTAGGTGTTTGCATCTACTGAAAACACCAGCACTCTTTGGATAAGCCTCTATTGTGCAATATTTCTGTAGCCCAGTGCTATGATTTGTCCAGTGGGAATCTTTTACCCTTTTCTGTGCTCTCTTTAGTATAAGTCTTACCATGAGGTTTTCGGCACATTCCAATTGTATATAAAATGTAACATTTCTATTTTTTTCACACAAAAAAAATCGAATTTACGTTTGGAAACTCTGCAGAAAAAAATTGTAGTAATGTGTATAAGCATGCTGATATTGTGGTCTCACGATGCATGAATCACATGAAAACTACATTTGTCCTGTGGAGAAACAGGATTCTCTGTGAGATCTCTTGCCTTTGCTCCTGTAATACTGTAAATAAACTGCAAGGAGCAGCCCCCACCCTCACTGTAACAAAAAGTAAGCAAACTTTACTGCGGCATTCCATCAGCCAGGGATTTGTCACAATACAGGGAGAGCTGTGGGGTCAGTTGCTGCTGTACAGGGATAAGATTCAGGGGGTTATAATGAGTGTAAATCCCTGTACAGTACAGATACAAGGTGTTGCTGTAATTGCCATACACAGGCATTATGCAGCACATACAGGTACAAGGTGTTGCTGTAATTGTCATACGCAGGCATTATGCAGCACATACAGATACAAGGTGTTTCTGTAATTGCCATACACAGGCATTATGCAGCACATACAGATACAAGGTGTTGCTGTAATTGCCACACACAGGCATTATGCAACACATACAGATACAAGGTGTTGCTGTAATTGCCATACACAGGCATTATGTAGCACATACAGATACAAGGTGTTGCTGTAATTGCCATACACAGGCCTTATGCAGCACATACAGATATGGCATTGCTAATAATCTCATTCTGATCACTACAAATCCCCATAAGCAGGAGATCTCACCATTTTAATATCTGTCTGCAGCACATTTACTGCATCTACCTGTATTCTGATAATGCAGACCCCATCTATGCAGGAGATATAACCAACCATTTTGTTATCTGTCTGCAGCACATTTACAGACACAAAGGCCATTTCTGCCTGTATGCTGATAATGCAGACCCCGTGGGACACTGTGCCAGATAGAGGACACCATCTAGAGTTTACAACCTGTCTTCCCAATGATATTTCTGTAAAGGATAAACCTATACATGAATAGGGATGAGCTGTTCAGTTCGAACGGTTCGGAGTTCGGCCCAAACTTTGGTTGTTCGAAAGTTTGCGAACTTCGAACTTTTTGGGTGTGTTCGGTTCGAGTTCGAAAAAAAAAAAGAAATTTTGAAAAAAGTATAGAAAATGCTTAAAAAAATACTAAAAAATCTAGAAATAAAGAGACTCTTTACTGCAGAATATTATAAGCAATGGTTTATTAGATATTGAATTAAAAGCTAATGTGTACGTGCACAGATTCTCATTCAACTCTAAGGCTAGGGTCAGACTGAGGCAGTGCGAACGCGCGTGCAGCCGCACTTAATCACGGCCGCACTAGCAGCAGATGCCGGGCAATGACGGCCAATATACGAAGTACGGTCGCACAAAAGTCCGGCCGCGCAACGCAAGTGGAAAATGAACGCATTTTTTCGAGAACGTTAAACCACTAGTACTGACGTACAGAGTGCGCTGCGTCCGCTAGCGGCGTGTGTGCGTGATTAGGAGACGTCAGACGCTGCTAATGTCCGGCCAACATAACGTCCAGACGCAAAAAGGGTTTTATTGATGATCCGTACAAAATCACGGATGAAACTGCGCATAGTATGACCGCTGTTGCGTATTCCGTGAAAAAATACGTCCATTCTTCGAACGCACATTTTCACGGACAACGCGAAAAATGCGTTCGTCTGACCCTAGCCTAACTCGGGGGGTGTTCGGCTCATCCCTATACATGAAACATTTAAATAGTGTAACAGTGTCAGAAAGGTGCATAAAGAAATAGTTACATATTTTTAGCCAGTGTCTGGATGGATAATACATATTTTAAGAGTGCTTGAGTTTATCACATCGGCCAGTCATTTTCACATTATTATCTTAACAGCTAGAAGTGAAGGGCCGGCTTTTACAATCTTGAATTCACACTTTATCTCCATATCTTGAAATAGGTAAAACAGCTCGTGACTCGCACAGAGCCAGGTTTACTCAGAAATGTTTCCCTTTGCTATATATGAGAGTATATTATAGGCTATAAGTAAACATAATAGAGTTATTGCTTCAGTTACACAATAAGAGTCTGATCTAAAATCGACCTGCGCTGTGGTTGTTGTAAGAAGACGCTGTTTTTATGTCATTGCTTAGCAGGATCAGAAGACGGATTCATCCAGTGTGATGGGGATCTTCTCCAGGTCTGCTGAGAGTGACTACGAGTGGCTCCAGGTGCTGCTTCGGTCCGAGAGTTTCAGGGATCAGATACAAGTCGTTCGGTCCTTCTACATTTCAAACAATAAAATGGCGCAGTTTGTAGATGATGTACGACAGTGCAAGTTCGGGATCCTGTACCACACCCAGAACAGAGGGAGGATTAATATCACCGACGTGACGGACTCTCTGTATGATGAGGAGCTGGAGATAATGTCCGCGTATCTCGGTGAGACCCTCGCATCATAAAACGATAGGAATACGAGTAACTGATCAGGATTAGTAACCTCTATTTCTGTATTTCACACAGGGAGTCACAATGTCCTCGTGGTGGCCGATGACCTGAATGACAGCAGCGACGAAGAGAAGCAAAGGATTTTGGAAAGCCAACCAAAAATTCAGAAATTTGCTGCTGACCTGCTCCTCGTCGCAGAGACAGAGAAAGAGGATGAGACATGTTTGCTTAAAAAACTAAAGGGGGTCAACCTATTTAAATCTGAAAATGTCATTATGTTAATTACACTATGACCAATTTCACATCCCAGGATCCATCACTTCGGGATAAGGGTTCACGTCCCCGTCCGAGACTCAATAAATCCTGGAGATTCCTCCTCTGTCAATCATGCTGTTTCTGAAGGACATTTCAGGAGACCTCCCGTTCTATCACGTTGGAAATGGATACAGTGTATCTTGCTTTTATTCATTCTTTTATTATTGTGTGGAAATGTAAATATTGCTTCAACTGGCTAAGACGGAAGCCGGATATTTTAAGCCAATGTCCCTCCCTGAGGAATTTAATAATATATTTGAATTGATGGTTCTTACTTGTGATGGTAGATTTCTGAGATCATTATATGAAGGGACTATATTTATATAAAGGCTCAAAATTTCCTCTCGCCTAAGGCTGGTGTCAGACGAGCGCAGTGTGAACGTCTGTTTTTGCGCACATAATAACATCCGTCGCAGCGTAGAATAAATGCCAATGGAGCCCCCCACACAAAGTGCGTCCGCAACGAACTGCAGGCGCACAACGCACGTGGCAAACGGACGCAAGTTAGGCAAGAACGTAAAACCGATAGAACGGACGTGCGGAGTGGGCTGCGTCCGCAACGTCCGGAAAAGCTTTGTGTGTGAGCGATGAACGAGGTCAGACGGACTCCATTTATACATCCAGCATTTTTGATGGACAAAATGTTTTTCATATTTAATTTTTTTTCCCTGCTACATCCGTCAAAAATAACGTCAGTTTAAAAAACGGACTGTGTGGCCACTACTGCGTCTTCCGTCAGAAAGTGCGCCTGTACTGCACGGGCGCACAGTCCGCACAAAATGCGCTCGTCTGACACCAGCCTAAGGCTAGGGTCAGACGAAAGCAGTTTTAACGTGCGTTTAGACGCACGAAATCACGGCCGTGCTAGCAGCAAATGACGTCCAATGCCGGGGAACACACGAAGTACGGCCGCACGAAAGTTCGTCCGCGCAACGCAAGTGGCAAACGAACGCATTTTTTCTAGAACGTTAAAACCGCTAGTACTGACGTACAGAGTGCGCTGCGTCCGCATAGCGGCGTGTGTGCGTGATTGGGAGACGTCAGACGCTGCTAATGTCCGGCTAACATAACGTCCAGATACAAAAAGTGTTTTATTGATGATCCGTACAAAATCACGGACGAAAATGCGCATCGTATGACCGCTATCGTGTATTCCGTGAAAAAATGCGTCCATTCGTTCGAATGCACTTTTTCACAGACAACGCGAAAAATGCGTTAGTCTGACCCTAGCCTAAAGGGGAAGGATCATTTCAGCGGGACTAGTGGAAATTTGTCCCTTTGCAACTGGAAAATCTTATTTTTGCAGGTCCGTACATTAACACTTACACCGGTACAGTCATAACGCGCAAGTCCGTACACTGACATTTTACAGGTTTATTCACAACCCGCAAGTTGCTGCTTTCTTATTTCAGCTGTTACAGCAAAACCACACATGCCCGGGATTTACTGTAAGGCTCACATGTACGGGAATTTAATGTAAGACTTGTGGTTCTGGCAATTAAGATTAAAATGCGCATTTGTGGGATTTAAGTTAAAACGCACATGTCTAGGATTTGAAATAAAAATGTGCAAGTCCAGGATTTACTCGGTTATAGGATTTATAGTAAGGCTAGGGTCAGACGAGCGTGATTTCTACGGACTGTACGTCCGTGCAGTACGGACATCGTCAGTACGGATGACGCAGTAGTGGTCACACAGTCCGTTTTTTCACTGAAGTTATTTTTTGACGGATGTAGGAGGGAAAAATAAATTACAATGAAAAAACATTCTGTCCGTCAAAAATGCTGGACGTATACATGCAGTCTGTCTGACCACGCTCCATCACTCACACACACAGCTATGCAGACGTTGTGGACGTGGCGCACTCCGCACGTCCGTTCTAGCAGTATTACGTTCTTGCCTGCCTTGCGTCCGTGGGCCGCGGCCGTTGTGCGTCCGCAGTTCAGTGCGGACGTACTTCATGTGTCAGGCTCCAATGGACTTTCTTTCATGCTATCACGGACGTACTTTTAGGCGCAATCACGGACGTGAACACTACGCTCATCTGACCCCAGCCTAAGACGCACAGGTAGAGGGTTTGCAGCAAAACTCACAGGTACAAGATTTAGAGTAAGGCTAGGGTCAAACGAAAGCATTTTTACACGCGAACGTAAAAAAGTGCGTCCGAATGCATTGACGTATTTTTTCACGGAATGCGCGAAAACGGTCATACGATGCGCATTTTTCGTCCGTGATTTCTTTCGGATCGTCAATAAAACTCTTTTTGCGTCTGGACGTTATGTAGGCTGGACATTAGCAGCGTCTGATATCTCCAAATCACACACACACACTGCTATGCCGCAGCTGCGCACTCAGTACGTCAGTACTAGCGGTTCGGCGTTCTCGAAAAAATGCGTTCGTTTTCCACTTGCGTTGCGCGGCCGGACTTTCGTGCGACCGTACTTCGTATATTGGCCGTCATTGCCCGTCATTTGCTGCTAGTGCGGCCGTAATTATGTGCGCCAGAACGCACGTTAAAAGTGCGCTGGTCTGACCCCAGCCTTAGACTTGCATTTACAGAGCTTAAAGTAAGATTCGCGTGGACAGGATTTACAGCAAGACTCACATTCACAGGATTTACTGTAAGACTCGTAGTTCCGGGATTTAAGATTAAAATGCGCATTTAAGGGATTTACTGTAAAAACGTACAAGTCTGAGATGTGCAATAAAAAACACGCAAGTCAGGGATTTACGGTAAGACTCAGCTACAGGATTTACAGTAAAACTCGTATTTACAGTAAGACTCACAGTTACAAGAGGACTTGTAGTTCCGGCATTTAAGATTAAAATGCACATTTGTGAGATTTACAATAAGAGCTCACATGTTTGGGATTTAAAATAAAAATGCACAAGTCTGGGATTTACAGTAAGACTCACAGTTACATGATTTACATTAAGAATTGCGATTTCAGGATTTACGGTAAGACTCGTAGGTCCGGGGTTTAAGAATAAATTTGTATTTACAGGATTTAATGTAAAAACTCACATTCTGGGATTTGAAATAAAAACTTGCACATCCGGGATTTACAGTTAGACAGTGAAACATGCCAAGCGCATCCCTGCACATGTATTTACATTTTGTTTTTCAGGCTTTAGTCATATGCTGCATTAATTATACTGCAGAGAGGTGCTTCCCCGCATTGTGTGGATTTATATGCTGCATTAATTCTACCGCAGAGAGGTGCTTCCCAGCAGTGTGTGGATTCATATGCTGCATTAATTATACTGCAGAGAGGTGCTTCCCCGCATTGTGTGGATTCATATGCTGCATTAATTATACTGCAGAGAGGCGCTTCCCCGCATTGTGTGGATTCATATGCTGCATTAATTATACTGCAGAGAGGCGCTTCCCAGCAGTGTGTGGATTCATATGCTGCATTAATTATACTGCAGAAGAGGCGCTTCCCAGCAGTGTGTGGATTCATATGCTGCATTAATTATACCGCAGAGAGGCGCTTCCCAGCAGTGTGTGGATTCATATGCTGCATTAATTATACCGCAGAGAGGCGCTTCCCAGCAGTGGTGTGGATTCATATGCTGCATTAATTATATACCGCAGAGAGGCGCTTCCCAGCAGTGTGTGGATTCATATGCTGCATTAATTATACCGCAGAGGAGAGCTTCCCAGCAGTGTGTGGATTCATATGCTGCATTAATATACTACCGCAGAGAGGCGCTTCCTGCAGTGTGACGGATTATATATGCTGCATTATTACTGCAGAGGAACTGCTGCAGTAGTGGTGCTTCTCAGTGTGTGCATTATATGTATGACTGCACGAGGTCCTCCAAGACGGTCGCTTGCGACAGATATGCTGTCCACCATATAGACTGCATTCTATGCCCAAAACTTGCTCGAGGCGCTTCCTGTGTGGATTCTTGCGCGCTGCTATTGAGGGCATCATAAGCGCGGCGCTTCCCAGCAGTGTGTGGATTCTGCTGCTGCATTGTATATCTGCAGAAGAGGCGCTTCCCAGCAGTGTGTGGATTCATATTGCTGCATTAATTATACTGCAGAGAGGTGCTTCCCCGCATTGTGTGGATTCATATGCTGCATTAATTATACTGCAGAGAGGCGCTTCCCCGCATTGTGTGGATTCATATGCTGCATTAATTATACTGCAGAGAGGCGCTTCCCAGCAGTGTGTGGATTCATATGCTGCATTAATTATACTGCAGAGGAGCTTAGTGCACCCGTGCTGTGGATTACATATGCTGCAATTATCATTATACCTCAGAAGAGGCGCTTCCCAGCAGTGTGTGGATCATATGCTGCTCATATATGATACTGCAAAGAGAGCACTTCCTACAGCGCTCGAGAGGAGCTATAAAAGAAGTGTACGCAGTGTGTGGCTGCATGCTGCATTAATATACTGCATAGCTTTCCCCAGTGGTGTTTTCCAGCTGTATTAATAGATAGAGATTGCGCAATTAATTCATACGACCGCCGCAGAGAGGCGCTTCCCAGCAGTGTGTGGATTCATATGCTGCATTAATTATACGCAGAGAGGCGCTTCCCAGCAGTGTGTGGATTCATATGCTGCATTAATTATACTGCAGAGAGGCGCTTCCCAGCAGTGTGTGGATTCATATGCTGCATTATTATACCGCAGAGAGGCGCTTCCCTGCAGTGTGCGGATTCATATGCTGCATTAATTATACTGCAGAGAGGTGCTTCCCTGCAGTGTGTGGATTCATATGCTGCATTAATTATACTGCAGAGAGGTGCTTCCCAGCAGTGTGTGGATTCATATGCTGCATTAATTATACCACAGAGAGGCGCTTCCCAGCAGTGTGTGGATTCATATGCTGCATTAATTATACTGCAGAGAGGCGCTTCCCAGCAGTGTGTGGATTCATATGCTGCATTAATTATACCGCAGAGAGGCGCTTCCCCGCAGTGTGTGGATTCATATGCTGCATTAATTATACCGCAGAGAGGTGCTTCCCAGCAGTGTGTGGATTCATATGCTGCATTAATTCTACCGCAGAGAGGTGCTTCCCAGCAGTGTGTGGATTCATATGCTGCATTAATTATACTGCAGAGAGGTGCTTCCCCGCATTGTGTGGATTCATATGCTGCATTAATTATACTGCAGAGAGGCGCTTCCCAGCAGTGTGTGGATTCATATGCTACTAAATTATACTGCAGAGAGGTGCTTCCCCGCATTGTGTGGATTCATATGCTGCATTAATTATACTGCAGAGAGGCGCTTCCCAGCAGTGTGTGGATTCATATGCTGCATTAATTATACTGCAGAGAGGTGCTTCCCCGCATTGTGTGGATTCATATGCTGCATTAATTATACTGCAGAGAGGCGCTTCCCAGCAGTGTGTGGATTCATATGCTGCATTAATTATACTGCAGAGAGGTGCTTCCGCAGGGTGTGGATTCATATGCTGCATTAATTATACTGCAGAGAGGCGCTTCCCAGCAGTGTGTGGATTCATATGCTGCATTAATTATACCGCAGAGAGGAGCTTTCCAGCAGTGTGCGGATTCATATGCTGCATTAATTATACCGCAGATAGGTGTTTCCCAGCAGTGTGTGGATTCATATGCTGCATTAATTATACCGCAGAGAGGCGCTTCCCAGCAGTGTGTGGATTCATATGCTGCATTAATTATACCGCAGAGAGGCGCTTCCCAGCAGTGTGTGGATTCATATGCTGCATTAATTATACTGCAGATAGGTGTTTCCCAGCAGTGTGTGGATTCATATGCTGCATTAATTATACCGCAGAGAGGCGCTTCCCTGCAGTGTGCGGATTCATATGCTGCATTAATTATACTGCAGAGAGGTGCTTCCCTGCAGTGTGTGGATTCATATGCTGCATTAATTATACCGCAGAGAGGCGCTTCCCAGCAGTGTGTGGATTCATATGCTGCATTAATTATACTGTAGAGAGGTGCTTCCCAGCAGTGTGTGGATTCATATGCTGCATTAATTATACCGCAGAGAGGCGCTTCCCAGTGTGTGGATTCATATGCTGCATTAATTATACTGCAGAGAGGCGCTTCCCAGCAGTGTGTGGATTCATATGCTGCATTAATTATACTGCAGAGAGGCGCTTCCCAGCAGTGTGTGGATTCATATGCTGCATGAATTATACCGCAGAGAGGCGCTTCCCAGCAGTGTGTGGATTCATATGCTGCATTAACTTTACTGCAGAGAGGCGCTTCCCAGCAGTGTGTGGATTCATATGCTGCATTAATTATACCGCAGAGAGGCGCTTCCCCGCAGTGTGTGGATTCATATGCTGCATTAATTATACTGCAGAGAGGAGCTTCCCAGCAGTGTGTGGATTCATATGCTGCATTAATTATACTGCAGAGAGGAGCTTCCCAGCAGTGTGTGGATTCATATGCTGCATTAATTATACTGCAGAGAGGCGCTTCCCCGCAGTGTGTGGATTCATATGCTGCATTAATAATACCGCAGAGAGGTGCTTCCCAGCAGTGTGTGGATTCATATGCTGCATTAATTATACTGCAGAGAGGTGCTTCCCAGCAGTGTGTGGATTCATATGCTGCATTAATTATACTGCAGAGAGGCGCTTCCCAGCAGTGTGTGAATTCATATGCTGCATTAATTATACTGCAGAGAGGTGCTTCCCAGCAGTGTGTGGATTCATATGCTGCATTAATTATACTGCAGAGAGTGCTTCCCAGCAGTGTGTGGATTCATATGCTGCATTAATTATACTGCAGAGAGGCGCTTCCCAGCAGTGTGTGAATTCATATGCTGCATTAATTACTGCAGAGAGGTGCTTCCCAGCAGTGTGTGGATTCATATGCTGCATTAATTATACCGCAGAGAGGCGCTTCCCAGCAGTGTGTGGATTCATATGCTGCATTAATTATACCGCAGAGAGGCGCTTCCCCGCAGTGTGTGGATTCATAATGCTGCATTAATTATACCGCAGAGAGGCGCTTCCCAGCAGTGTGTGGATTCATATGCTGCATTAATTATTCTGCAGAGAGGCGCTTCCCCGCAGTGTGTGGATTCATATGCTGCATTAATTATACTGCAGAGAGGAGCTTCCCAGCAGTGTGCGGATTCATATGCTGCATTAATTATACTGCAGAGAGGCGCTTCCAGCAGTGTGTGGATTCATATGCTGCATTAATTATACTGCAGAGAGGAGCTTCCCAGCAGTGTGCGGATTCATATGCTGCATTAATTATACTGCAGAGAGGCGCTTCCCAGCAGTGTGCGGATTCATATGCTGCATTAATTATACTGCAGAGAGGCGCTTCCCAGCAGTGTGTGGATTCATATACTGCATTAATTATACTGCAGAGAGACGCTTCCCAGCAGTGTGTGGATTCATATGCTGCATTAATTATACCGCAGAGAGGGGCTTCCCCACAGTGTTTTCGTTCTGTAGTTTCTTTGCAAACAGCGTTTCACTTTTCAAACATTCAAGCGTATTGTTTTTTATTTTTTTCACTCCATTCGTCTGCTGTGTCGGCTTTTTCCGACGGCTGCTCTGCGCTGTGATCGGCTCCTGCTAGTGTTTCTCCGGCGTGTTCGGCGGGGTTAATCCAGATGTTTTTGCGGGTTTCGGCGTGCATTCGCCGGGTTTTGCGATGAGTGTTCAGCAGGTTTGCAGTGACTTTTCCCTGCAAGTTGGGGACCCTGTGGTGCTTGCTGAATACACCGCAGGGTCACCGAAATGGGATTCGCACCGAATTGAAGAGAACAAAAAGTCACCGAACGTGCGGTGACTTTTCGATTCTCTTTGAATAACCCTGATAGAAACAGTAGAGACAGCACTGTGTTTCTGCAAAAGGTGCACTAGTGTGACCTATGTTTAATACGTGAGATGATCATCAAAAACAAATGTTTTGGGTGCGGAACTTTCTTTTTTTAATTTTTTTGTATTTTTTTAAAAGTCATTTTTTATGTTTTAAAGGACCTTTTTTATTATTTAGACACATTTTTACTACATTTCTATTGGTTTAACCTTTTAGGAGAAAAAAAGAGACTTTCTTTTTATTTCAGTTCGGTGGAATTCGCTGAGGCCATTCGGCGCTTTCCGATAACTGCTTTGACGACTCTATATTTTCGGTGCAATATGGTGAACATTCGATAAATCTAACCTAATGAAACCAAGAGCTTCTTTCTAAGCAACCACATGTCTCCTGCTGCTTTTCAGCCAAGAGACAAGATGTGGGTTTATAGTTATATTCTCACCAGGTACAATTCCACTCTGGGATTGGAAAAAAAAAACATGGAAAGGGACAGCAGCAACAATGACCAGGCTGGGGATACAACAATATATACATACAGTATCAGAAATTATATTTTTTACATTGAATCCTATGGGATTCTCCTGTTTAGACCTAAATCACCAAAAATCAGGGCATTTCCCCGACATTTTGGTGCAGTTTGCCGTTCTCTGAATAGATTAACCATTACTTGTGTATGAGAAAAATTCACTGCAGCTGCAGATCCCCGAAGCCTGCCAATCTGCGCCATATTTTGCCATCGCTTTGCCGGTATCTGGCAAATTGACAGTTTAGTGAATAGATGAATTACCACGAAATTGCACCGTACGGGGAAAATCACCACAAGTTTGTCACTTATTGACTAACAACCCCTATAGATTTTATTTTTTTTACAGACCAAAGCATCCCCAGTGGGGGCAGCTGTAGGCGCATGCTTACTTTGCCTAATTATAAATCCAGCCCTGTGTGTTCCTGTATGTTTTAGCCGTGGTGCATTCATACCATGGTGGAGATCTATAGCACTTGTCTCCCAGCAGGCAAAGATACAGTAATGAAATACAGCAAAGAGTATCTGACGCGGCGCACAAGGTTGCTATACGGGTGACTGCACTTATAACACACATATCTGCTATAATTATGAATCATTATAAAGAGCAGCAATGCAGAAAAAAGTCCAGATAATGGAGGGGCGTGGCCGGCTGCTGAAGAGAGAGGATGTGTGTCTTAGGAGCTCCGACCCGTCCCTCTCTCTTGGGGTCTCCCTTGCTGTATTTACCCGCTGATTTTCGTACCACCGGACCCCAGAGTGGCTAGCCATCGGAGCCAAGATGTCCGGGGCTTGTTCTGTCCCCCCCCCCCGGACCAGAGAGAGCCGATATGCGTGGTGTGCCGGCGGCCATCTTGAGGCCTACCTCCGGGCTGTATTGTGGCTTGGGAGTAAGAGAATCTACTAAACGAAGCAGTGCCTTTCCTTATCCCATCACCCCAGCTGACCTGGTGGAAGGAACGGATGGGGGACACGTAGGGTATCTGGTGCCCGTGGCTTCCCGCGCTATCCGACCTGGAAGTGCCATTCCTGGCACTCGAGGGGCTTCTGTTGGAGGAGGAGGAGGATGATGAGAGCCCGTTGACGTGGGGAGTCATGCGATGCTTCACAGCGGCCCTGAGGAGCTGCAGAGGCGCAAGCACCCTGAGCGACGCTGCACCTGAAGAGGCCCGGATGGCTACGGAGGACCCGGGTGGTGAGATCGTGGAGGAGTCCGCAGTTACGCTGTCTGGGGTGTTACTACCTCCCGAACCTATGGTGGCTGAACTGAGCCTGGCCCAGACATGTCATGTGGCTGTAATGGAGGGCTATGACATGGCCGGCATCCCGAATGAGACGCTGACACTGCTCCACACCTGGTGGTACGCAAGTCGATCGAGAGGAGAGTAGGAGGCAGGTCCTCTCCTGATGGAGCTGGTCTATTTCCAGCGTTTGGAGGGAAGCTGGCCCACCTGAGCACTGAAACTGGGGTGGCAGTGGAGAGGAACCTCCTGGGGTTATCTGTTTCGCCGCCGATCTTCTCCTTGTCCCTCGCTGACCGGCCTTGTTTATTCTGCCTCATCCTGCCTGCTTCGCAGATGCCTTCATTTCGGGACACAGGCTGAGAACGGTCCTTTATTTTCCCTGCCCTGTCTCTTTGACGATCACCTGCTGTTTCCCGTACAAGACCTCTCTGTTTGCCCACACGCTGAGACTTTTCATATTTTACTTTTATTTTTTCCGATGAGACCCCCCCAATTGGGGATGAGTTTGTTACTTTGAGTTGCTACCCCTGGTTGATTTCCCCCCCCCTCGCATGCAGAGACTTTTGATTATTTTTTTTTTATTTATTTTTTAATATTTATTTTTTTATTTTTCTGATGAGAGACCCCCCCCCCACTGAATTTTTCTGTGCTGAGGATTCTGTCTCTTTTGGACATTATATTGTTGCTCCCCGGCTGGGGTCGCTTTGTCGTCTTTCAGAGTCACTTTATGCTGGGTTTTTTTTGGCACTCTCCGTGTGGTCCCGAGGTGCGCAACTATGACTCTGCTTGTCGTACTTGGCCCTCGGACCGCCGGGCCTCGTGACGTTGTCCCTCCATGGCCTCCTTCGGGAGCGTGCCAGGAGTGTCACGGTTATGGCCTGTGCCTTTCCCCCACAGCCCTCCCCCCTTTTTATTATTATTTTATGTTTTTCGTCATTTTATAATTAATATTTTATTTCTCTTTTTACACACATGCAGAGTTTTCTTATTGTGAGACCCCCAATCGGGGACGTTACTTGTCGATATATCGCTATCCTTTGATGACTTTTCTGTTTGTTATTAATAGATATTATCCAGACGACGTTCTCTGGCCCTGTGTGGCTATAATTGCCTGTCATGTCCATTGTTTGGCCTTGTGAGACCACTTACTATTTTATACTATGATGTAATGCTGACTTATTTCAAAATAAAAACTTTAAATAAAAATAAATAAAAAAAGTCCAGATAATGGGGATGAAATCACGTAATGAATAATGGTGTCTGAATCCCAAGAGCGATAACAAAGTCCAGTGCAGAAGAAGAAAAAAAAAAGCAGCTTTTGCTCTCATCTCGCATCAAGACACTTTATTCCCAATTTCGGATGTTTTAAAAGCCACCTTTATGAACTCTAAGGTTTTCTGACTGAGGAAGGCTCTTTTTAAGCTGAAAACATTGGAAAGGACAATAACTGGCCTTTCCAATGACAGTCCAATGGTCTATGTAGGATGTTAGGATGTGTAGAACTGGAGATACAGGGTTTCAAACGCCCAAAGGTCCCCTGTATGACCTTTAATGGGACGGCAGCTCGAGGAGTGGGGGCAAATGCCCCCTGTGCCCCCTCTCTGGATCCACCACATGCTAGAGAGGGGACCAGTGAGCTCCGCTGGATTAGCTGACCATTGTCACTTGCAGCCATTAGTAACACCTCCTATACAAAGTATACAAAGTATAGGAGCTGTCATTGTGCAGCAAGGAGCCGCAAAGGGTAACCCACACTGAAGCAGCACAGCAGCACAGCAGCAGAGCAGCAGAGCATGCGTCACGGTGAGAATAGCAGCTCCAACCTTTAGCTTAATGGCTCAGGCAGAATAAGGTCCTGGGTTTTGTTTCTTCTACTTGTCAGGGATTTTGATCCACATGAGTTATTGCAATACAAAGCAGCCGCAGCCTGGGTGAACGCAGTGCGCATTCAGGACATTACGCAGTGCGTTTTGGGGTTTCAGACTCAGTGACCCCCCCATCATCACTGCTATCTGTGGAATATAGGATTTACACGCGGTTATTTATTGTGTTTGTATATTGCGTCGCTCTCTTTATAGAACACAGTGACTTGTAACATCTGATGTGCAGAGCACATTCTGCAGCTCAGGAAAGGTGAACGTGAACGCATTCTGGTGATTCCAAAAACAGGTTTGACGAGTGTCTGCCCCCCCCCTCAGGCTGTGTCAGGGGAGCGGCTGGACTGCACGGAGCTGTGAGTAGAGTGTGAGCTGCTGGATGAGCAAAGTTGCTAAAGTCACAGTGTACTGTGTGAGGGGGGACTCATATCTTCCCGAGAAAACATTCACCCTCAGCGCTAAGATTTAACTCTGGTTCTGCAGGTGAGGAACATAGACGGGACACAGAAACTGCGTTGTGAAGGGAAACAGAACCAACAGGTTCTACAAGAACAGGACCAACGTGAGAATACAGGAACTGAAGACAGGACCAGAGCAAGAGAAGAGAATACAAGAGCCGATACTGGAGCAGAACACACTGTATAACTGTAAGAAGCAAGAGAACCAAACATACACTGGACCAACAGAACTGAACCTACACTGGACTAACAGAACCAAACCTACACTGGACCAACAGAACCAACCCTCCGTCAGGATTAACAGAACTGAACCTCCCACTGGACCAACAGAACCAAACCTCCCACTGGATCAGGAGATCCAAACCTCCTGCTAGAGCAACAGAACTGAACCTCCCACAGGATCACAAGAGTGTTTGTGTATAAACAAGTTGAAGGACAGAACTTTGTAAAGTAACAACATATTTTACCGAATCATCAATAGAAAGAAAACACAGAATGGAGGCAGAAAGAAAACATTAACCAAACATAGACAAGACAGGACCCAGAAACAGCAACAACAATAAACCTACAGGAAGAGAATCAATTAATCAAGACGTCTGTAACCTGCATGATCTATATTTAACCCCTCGATTTATCATTACACGATCAAATCAATATCACATCCACATACAGATACAGAGGATCCCATTATATCCAGGGGGAGATGGCGACTGGAGAAAGTGACACGAGTGATGAGCAATATGAAATACTTGGAGTCGGAGAAGATGGAGAAAACCTCCCAATAAATCTCAATCGCAGCGACAACCATAAACAAAAAGCTACTGATACAGAAAATGAAAGGAAAGAGGATGGAATGGAAGCAAAGGATACTGCGAGGGAACCTGGAAACCCAACACCCCAAAAAAGCATGAGCACAGGGCGAGTGGGACATGACAACATGGAAACTGAATCCCCTAAACCAGGAGCTGCAGCAAAACATGAAACAGAGGGTGTGGATGGAAAGAATCCTGGATCAGAAGCTGAAGTAAAACATAAACCAAAAAATCCAGATGAAAGGAAACCTAAACAAAAAGCTGCAGCAAAACATAAACCTAAAATTCCAGATGGAAGGAAACCTGAACCAGAAGCTGCAGCAAAACATGAACCAGAAAATCCAGATGGAAGGAAACCTGAACCAGAAGCTGCAGCAAAACATGAGCCAGAAAATCCAGATGGAAGGAAACCTGAACCAGAAGCTGCAGCAAAATGTGAACCAAAAAATACAGATGAAAGGAAACCTAAACAAAAAGCTGCAGCAAAACATGAGCCAGAAAATCCAGATGAAAGGAAACCTGAACCAGAAGCTGCAGCAAAACATGAGCCAGAAAATCCAGATGGAAGGAAACCTGAACCAGAAGCTGCAGCAAAACATGAGCCAGAAAATGTAGATGGAAGGAAACCTGAACCAGAAGCTGCAGCAAAACATGAGCCAGAAAATCCAGATGAAAGGAAACCTGAACCAGAAGCTGCAGCAAAACATGAGCCAGAAAATCCAGATGGAAGGAAACCTGAACCAGAAGCTGCAGCAAAACATGAACCAAAAAATCCAGATGGAAGGAAACCTGAACCAGAAGCTGCAGCAAAACATGAGCCAGAAAATCTAGATGGAAGGAAACCTGAACCAGAAGCTGCAGCAAAACATGAGCCAGAAAATCCAGATGGAAGGAAACCTGAACCAGAAGCTGCAGCAAAATATGAACCAAAAAATACAGATGAAAGGAAACCTAAACAAAAAGCTGCAGCAAAACATGAGCCAGAAAATCCAGATGAAAGGAAACCTGAACCAGAAGCTGCAGCAAAACATGAGCCAGAAAATCCAGATGGAAGGAAACCTGTACCAGAAGCTGCAGCAAAACATGAACCAAAAAATCCACATGAAAGGAAACCTAAACAAAAAGCTGCAGCAAAACATAAACCAGAAAATCCAGATGGAGCGAAACCTGAGCCAGAAGCTGCAGCAAAACATGAGCCAGAAAATCCAGATGGAAGGAAACCTGAACCAGAAGCTGCAGCAAAATATGAACCAAAAAATACAGATGAAAGGAAACCTAAACAAAAAGCTGCAGCAAAACATGAGCCAGAAAATCCAGATGGAAGGAAACCTGAACCAGAAGCTGGAGCAAAACATGAACCAAAAAATCCAGATGGAAGGAAACCTGAACCAGAAGCTGCAGCAAAACATGAGCCAGAAAGTCCAGATGAAAGGAAACCTGAACCAGAAGCTGCAGCAAAACATGAGCCAGAAAATCCAGATGGAAGGAAACCTGAACCAGAAGCTGCAGCAAAACATGAGCCAGAAAATCTAGATGGAAGGAAACCTGAACCAGAAGCTGCAGCAAAACATGAGCCAGAAAATCCAGATGGAAGGAAACCTGAACCAGAAGCTGCAGCAAAACATGAACCAAAAATCCAGATGGAAGGAAACCTGAACCAGAAGCTGCAGCAAAACATGAGCCAGAAAATCCAGATGGAAGGAAACCTGTACCAGAAGCTGCAGCAAAACATGAACCAAAAAATCCAGATGAAAGGAAACCTAAACAAAAAGCTGCAGCAAAACATAAACCAGAAAATCCAGATGGAGCGAAACCTGAGCCAGAAGCTGCAGCAAAACATGAACCAAAAAATCCAGATGGAAGGAAACCTGAACCAGAAGCTGCAGCAAAACATGAACCAAAAAATCCATATGGAAGGAAACCTGAACCAGAAGCTGCAGCAAAACATAAACCAGAAAATCCAGATGGAGCAAAACCTGAGCCAGAAGCTGCAGCAAAACATGAACCAAAAAATCCAGATGAAAGGAAACCTGAACCAGGAGCTGCATCAAAACATGAACCAGAAAATCAAGACAAAACAAAACCTGAACCAGAAGCTGCAGCAAAACATGAGCCAGAAAAAGCAGATGGAAGGAAACCTGAACCAGAAGCTGCATCAAAACATGAACCAGAAACTACAGATGGAAGGAAACCTGACCAAAAAGCTGCAGCAAAACATGAGCCAGAAAATCCAGATGGAAGGAAACCTGAACCAGAAGCTGCAGCAAAACCTGAATCTCAAAATCCAGACGGAACGACACCTCAACCAGAAGCTGCAGCAAAACATGAATCACAAAATCCAGTTGGAACGACACCTCCACCAGACGTTGCAGCAAAACATGAACCAAAAAATCAAGATGAAACAAAACCTCAACCAGAAGCTGAGGCAAAACATAAACCTGAAAATCCAGATGGAGCGAAACCTGAACCAGAAGCTGCAGCAAAACATGAACCAGAAAATTCAGATGGAAGGAAACTGGAACCAGAAGCTGCAGAAAAACATGAACCAGAAAATCCAGAGGGAAGGAAACCTGATGCAGGAGCTGCATCAAAGCATGAACCAGAAAATACAGATGGAAGGAAACCTGAACCAGAAGCTGCAACAAAACTTCAATCTCAAAATCCAGATGGAACGACACCTCAACCAGAAGCTGCAGCAAAACATGAACCAGAAAATCCAGACAGAACGACACCTCAACCAGAAACTGCTGCAAAACCTGAATCTCAAAATCCAGATGGAACGACACCTCAACCAGAAGCTGCAGCAAAACATGAACCAGAAAATCCAGATGGAACGACATCTCAACCAGGAGTTGCAGCAAAACATGAATCACAAAATCCAGTTGGAACGACACCTCAACCAGAAGTTGCAGCAAAACATGAACCAAAAAATCAAGTTGAAACAAAACCTCAACCAGAAGCTGAGGCAAAACATAAACCTGAAAATCCAGATGGAGCGAAACCTGAACCAAAGGCTGCAGCAAAACATGAACCAGAAAAGGCAGATGTAGGTAAACCTGAACCAGAAGCTGCATCAAAGCATGAACCAGAAAAGGCAGATGGAAGGAAACTGGAACCAGAAGCTGCAGCAAAACATGAGCCAGAAAATCCAGATGGAAGGAAACCTGATGCAGGACCTGCAGCAAAATATGAACCAGAAAATCCAGACAGAACGACACCTCCACCAGACGTTGCAGCAAAACATGAACCAAAAAATCAAGATGAAACAAAACCTCAACCAGAAGCTGAGGCAAAACATAAACCTGAAAATCCAGATGGAGCGAAACCTGAACCAGAAGCTGCAGCAAAACATGAACCAGAAAATTCAGATGGAAGGAAACTGGAACCAGAAGCTGCAGAAAAACATGAACCAGAAAATCCAGAGGGAAGGAAACCTGATGCAGGAGCTGCATCAAAGCATGAACCAGAAAATACAGATGGAAGGAAACCTGAACCAGAAGCTGCAACAAAACTTCAATCTCAAAATCCAGATGGAACGACACCTCAACCAGAAGCTGCAGCAAAACATGAACCAGAAAATCCAGACAGAACGACACCTCAACCAGAAACTGCTGCAAAACCTGAATCTCAAAATCCAGATGGAACGACACCTCAACCAGAAGCTGCAGCAAAACATGAACCAGAAAATCCAGATGGAACGACATCTCAACCAGGAGTTGCAGCAAAACATGAATCACAAAATCCAGTTGGAACGACACCTCAACCAGAAGTTGCAGCAAAACATGAACAAAAAATCAAGTTGAAACAAAACCTCAACCAGAAGCTGAGGCAAAACATAAACCTGAAAATCCAGATGGAGCGAAACCTGAACCAAAGGCTGCAGCAAAACATGAACCAGAAAAGGCAGATGTAGGTAAACCTGAACCAGAAGCTGCATCAAAGCATGAACCAGAAAAGGCAGATGGAAGGAAACTGGAACCAGAAGCTGCAGCAAAACATGACCAGAAAAATCCAGATGGAAGGAAACCTGAACCAGAGCTGCAGCAAAAATGAACCAAAAAATCCAGATGGAAGGAAACCTGAACCAGAAGCTGCAGCAAAACATGAGCCAGAAAATCCAGATGGAAGAAACCTGTACCAGAAGCTGCAGCAAAACATGAACCAAAAATCCAGATGAAACGAACCTAAACAAAAAGCTGCAGCAAAACATAAACCAAAATCCAGATGGAGCGAAACCTGACCAGAAGCTGCAGCAAAACATGAACCAAAAATCCAGATGGAAGGAAACCTGAACCAGAAGCTGCAGCAAAACATGAACCAAAAAATCCATATGGAAAGAAACCTGAACCAGAAGCTGCAGCAAAACATAAACCAGAAAATCCAGATGGAGCGAACCCTGACCAGAAGCTGCAGCAAAACATGAACCAAAAATCCAGATGAAAGGAAACCTGAACCAGGAGCTGCATCAAAACATGAACCAGAAAATCAAGACAAAACAAAACCTGAACCAGAAGCTGCAGCAAAACATGAGCCAGAAAAAGCAGATGGAAGGAAACCTGAACCAGAAGCTGCATCAAAACATGAACCAGAAACTACAGATGGAAGGAAACCTGACCAAAAAGCTGCAGCAAAACATGAGCCAGAAAATCCAGATGGAAGGAAACCTGAACCAGAAGCTGCAGCAAAACCTGAATCTCAAAATCCAGATGGAACGACACCTCAACCAGAAGCTGCAACAAAACATAAACCAGAAAATCCAGATGGAAGGAAACCTGAACCAGAAGCTGCAGCAAAACCTGAAACTCAAAATCCAGATGGAACGACAACTCAACCAGAAGCTGCAGCAAAACCTGAATCTCAAAATCCAGATGGAACGACACCTCAACCAGAAGCTGCAACAAAACATAAACCAGAAAAACTACATGGAACGACTCCTCAACCAGAAGCTGCAGCAAAATATGAATCACAAAATCCAGTTGGAAGGAAACCTGATCCAGGAGCTGCAGCAGAACATGAACCAGAAAAAGCAGATGTAGGTAAACCTGAACCAGAAACTGCATCAAAACATGAACCAGAAAATACAGACGGACAGAAACTGGAACCAGAGGCTGCAGCAAAACCTCAATCTCAGAATCCAGATGGAACGACACCTCAACCAGAAGCTGCTGCAAAACCTGAATCTCAAAATCCAGATGGAACGACACCTCAACCAGAAGCTGCAGCAAAACATGAACCAGAAAATCCAGATGGAACGACACCTCAACCAGAAGTTGCAGCAAAACATGAATCACAAAATCCAGTTGGAACGACACCTCCACCAGACGTTGCAGCAAAACATGAACCAAAAAATCAAGATGAAACAAAACCTCAACCAGAAGCTGAGGCAAAACATAAACCTGAAAATCCAGATGGAGCGAAACCTGAACCAGAAGCTGCAGCAAAACCTGAATCAGAAAAGGCAGATGGAAGGAAATCTGAACCAGAAGCTGTAGCAAAATATGAACCAGAAAAGGCAGATGTAGGTAAACCTGAACCAGGAGCTGCATCAAAGCATGAACCAGAAAATAAAGCAGATGGAAGAAAACTGGAACCAGAAGCTGCAGAAAAACATGAACCAGAAAATCCAGAGGGAAGGAAACCTGATGCAGGAGCTGCATCAAAGCATGAACCAGAAAATACAGATGGAAGGAAACCTGAACCAGAAGCTGCAACAAAACTTCAATCTCAAAATCCAGATGGAACGACACCTCAACCAGAAGCTGCAGCAAAACATGAACCAGAAAATCCAGACAGAACAACACCTCAACCAGAAACTGCTGCAAAACCTGAATCTCAAAATCCAGATAGAACGCCACCTCAACCAGAAGCTGCAGCAAAACATGAACCAGAAAATCCAGATGGAACGACATCTCAACCAGGAGTTGCAGCAAAACATGAATCACAAAATCCAGTTGGAACGACACCTCAACCAGAAGTTGCAGCAAAACATGAACCAAAAAATCAAGTTGAAACAAAACCTCAACCAGAAGCTGAGGCAAAACATAAACCTGAAAATCCAGATGGAGCGAAACCTGAACCAAAGGCTGCAGCAAAACATGAACCAGAAAAGGCAGATGTAGGTAAACCTGAACCAGAAGCTGCATCAAAGCATGAACCAGAAAAGGCAGATGGAAGGAAACTGGAACCAGGGGCTGCAGCAAAACATGAACCAGAAAATTCAGAGGGAAGGAAACCTGATGCAGGACCTGCAGCAAAATATGAACCAGAAAATCCAGACAGAACGACACCTCAACCAGAAGCTGCAGCAAAACATAAATCACAAAATCCAGTTGGAACAACACCTCCACCAGAAGTTGCAGCAAAACATGAACCAGAAAATCAAGATGAAACAAAACCTCGACCAGAAGCTGAGGCAAAACATAAACCTGAAAATCCAGATGAAGCGAAACCTCAACCAGAAGCTGCTGCAAAACTTGAATCTCAAAATCCAGATGGAACGACACCACAACCAGAAGCTGCTGTAAAACTTGAATCTCAAAATCCAGATGGAACGACACCTCAACCAGAAGCTGCTGCAAAACTTGAATCTCAAAATCCAGATGGAACGACACCACAACCAGAAACTGCTGTAAAACTTGAATCTCAAAATCCAGATGGAATGACACCACAACCAGAAGCTGCTGTAAAACTTGAATCTCAAAATCCAGATGGAACGACACCTCAACCAGAAGCTGCAGCAAAACCTGAATCTCAAAATCCAGATGGAACGACACCTCAACCAGAAGCTGCAGCAAAACATAAACCAGAAAATCCAGATGGAACGACACCTCAACCAGAAGCTGCAGCAAAACATGAATCACAAAATCCAGATGGAACGACACCACAACCAGAAGCTGCTGTAAAACTTGAATCTCAAAATCCAGATGGAACGACACCTCAACCAGAAGCTGCAGCAAAACATGAATCACAAAATCCAGATGGAACGACACCACAACCAGAAGCTGCTGCAAAACTTGAATCTCAAAATCCAGATGGAACGACACCTCAACCAGAAGCTGCAGCAAAACATGAACCAGAAAATCCAGATGGAAGGAAACTGGAACCAGAAGCTGCAGAAAAACATGAACCAGAAAATCCAGAGGGAAGGAAACCTGAAGCAGGACCTGCAGCAAAACATGAAACAGAAAATCCAGATGGAACGACACCTCAACCAGAAGCTGCAGCAAAACATGAACCAGAAAATCCAGATGGAACAACACCTCAACCAGAAGCTGCAGCAAAACATAAATCACAAAATCCAGTTGGAACAACACCTCAACCAGAAGCTGAGGCAAAACATAAACCTGAAAATCCAGATGAAGCGAAACCTGAACCAGGAGCTGCAGCAAAACATGAATCAGAAAATCCAGATGGAAGGAAACCTGAACCAGAAGCTGCATCACAGCATGAACCAGAAAATACAGACGGAAGGGAACATGAACCAGAGGCTGCAGCAAAACGTCAATCACAAAATCCAGATGAAAAGACACCTCAACCAGAAGCTGCAGCACAACATGAACCAGAAAATCCAGATGGAACAACACCTCAACCAGAAGCTGCAGCAAAACATGAATCACAAAATCCAGATGGAACGACACCTCAACCAGAAGCTGCAGCAAAACGTGAATCTCACATCCTTCATTCAGGAAACCCAAACAGGTAACAATATTATTGCATCAATATACATTAAGATCATGTAAAGGAAACACCAAACGCAGAGTTAATTAATGTGACACATTCTACTGTTTATTAACATGACCCTTAATATGTAAATATTATGTCTCTTATATATTTTATTATACCAACACATTACTGGACATATTTATTTTTCCCAAACCACGAGAGAATGCTGAGATAATTTCATTATTTTATCCAGCACTTGGTTGCTCAGATATTGGGTATTTTCCTTTATTTACGTTTGAATTTTGGGGAAAAGTTTGCAGCGAATCAGACAAAACAGCAGATAAATAGCTACAATCATCAAGATTGAAATCCCATGTCCTTTCTTGTGTTTAAATCTCACAAACCGAACATGTTAAATCTCCACGAGGGGCCGAGGAGAGAAAATACTATTCTTTAAATTTCCAAATTTTATTTTTTATTGTGCTGCAACGCCTCCTCGAAACCAGCCGTAAACACAACCTGAAACGAAAAAGAAACTAGTGTTAAATCATTAAATAGCAAACTATGGAGTAAAGGGTTAAAGAGCATTACTACTGCAAAGGGGAAATACTATTTAGGCTAGGGTCAGACGAGCGTGATTTCTACGGACTGTACGTCCGTGCACACGGACGTACGTTTGTACGGAAGACGCAGTAGTGGCCAGACAGTCCGTTTTTTTCACTGACGTTTATATTTTGACGGATGTAGGAGGGAAAATAAATTAAAAAGCAAAACCATTTTGTCCGTGAAAAATGCTGGACGTATAAATGCAGTCCGTCTGACCACGTTCCATCACTCACACACAAAGCTATGCGGACATTGCAGACGCAGCGTACTTTGTGCGGCCGTTCTAGCGGTTGTACGTTCTTGCCTGCCTTGCGTCCGTGGGCCGCGGCCGTTGTGCGTCCGCATTTCAGTGCGGACGTACTTCGTGTGTCGGGCTCCGATGGGCTTCCTGTCATGCTATCACGGACGTACTTTTAGGCGCAATCACGGACGTGAACACTACGCTCGTCTGACAGCAGCCTTAAAGTACTGTAAAATACCTGATCGATTGTTCAAAACACACGATTATTTACACAAATAGAGACAAAATGTTACAATTTACAGTTTGAGGTGATAATTGTGAGAACCTGCTTTTACCAAACTTCACGTGACTGTTACTGCTATGAATGATGTCACACAGTGTAACTGGGGATAGATTCTATGTATGTGTAAAATGTGAATAACAGGATCATGGGAAATGGCTACATTAATCCTAAAATGGAACTCCGTTTGTTTCCTCTGTAGCCGAGGGGTTACATTTCAGCTGGCTCCTCCGAGCAGTAATTAGGAAACTGTAACACCCTATGTAGAGAGCAATCGCACCGCCCCCCCCCCCTTACCAATTTAGCACTATGCCAGGGGTCAAGTCCTTCAGGAATAGGGATGAGCCAAACACCCCCGTGTTCGGTTCGCATTCGAACTCGAACAATTTCAAAGTTCGAGTTCGAAAGTGAACACGATCCGAACTCAATGCAAGTCAATGGGACTCAAAAGTTCAATTTTTAGAGTGCCCTCCAAGAGGGCATATATGCAGGATATTTGCCATAAAAGGTGTATGGGGGTCCGGGTAGTGCCCTAAGGGACAGGAAACAAGGGAAAAAAGTAAAAAAAAAACATTTTCCATGAAATAAGGGTTAAAAATAAATACGAAAAATTCCTTCAAATATCGTGCCTAGGAGATCCCCATAACCTACCCGTGAAGTGGCGGATTGTTGGATTTATAGAAACATTTAAAAGCGAAAAAATGACATTTCATATCACGGTAAACGGTTTTCCTTTAATCTATTCATAAACAACTGCTTGGGGCGGCAGTCTGTATTAAAAAAGGAGACATTTTAGGACACGCAGAACAAGTTTAGTGATTTTTCGGCTAAATTATGGTGAAATTTACACAGGCTTTGGATGAAAGTAACAACAGGTGCTTTAAAATTGGGCCTTTAGTGTCGGCAACAGTGCCGTCACACCGTAACCCCTCTGTGGTATTGTGGAAGAGTGCAGGGTTGGACCCTGCGGTCCAAAAAATTAAAATGATCTAAATCTGGTAATATAGGCGTCAGTGTTAGTGCAGCCATATATTGTGCCTTTGGTGGCAGCAAGTGCCTTCACACCGTAACCCTTTTGTGGTATTGTGGAAGAGTGCAGGGTTGGACCCTGCGGTCCATAAAATTAAAATGATATAATCTGGTAATAAAGGCATCAGTGTCATTGCAGCGAAATATTGTGCCTTTGGTGGCAGCAAGTGCCTTCACACCGTAACCCTTTTGTGGTATTGTGGAAGAGTGCAGTGGTGGAGGTTTTGTGAATGCAGAAGAGAGCTCTGATCTATTTCGTTACGTCAGCATCAGGGGATTGATAGCTGCTGATCTAGGACTGATTCATTTTTATAAATGTCAGCCGGTCTACAGAGTCGGTGGACAGACGCACTCTTTTGTCTGTGACAAAACCTCCAGCGGCACTAAACGTCCTTTCAGAAAGCACGCTGGATTAAGGGCAACCTAGTAGCTGCATAGCATATTGGCTAAATTCTGGCCAGTGATCCAATCTCAACACCCAGTAAGCCAGTGGATCATCTGCTGGAAAGGTCTCCAGGTCTGCCCTTGCCCCTAGGTAGTCCTGCACCATATGGTGAAGACGCTGGCAATGGGTGCCTACATTTGACGTCCCTGGGCGTCGTGGACTAAAAAATTTAAAAAGGCATCAGTCAAGCGGCCCCGGCCTCCACCACTCTTCCTCTGATCAACCACAGCCTCAGAAGCACCTGTGTCATCACTTGGTAACCTACCAGTGTCTGGAAAGGTGTTACACAAGTGTCGCTTTAGAGCGTACTCAAGCTGTTTCATCCTGTGCTCCCTCTGTGCGGGCAGGATGAGCTATGCAACTTTACCCCTGTATCGTGGATCAAGAAGGGTTACCAACCAGTAATGATCCCTCTCCTTGATAGCACGAATCCTGGGGTCCTTTACCAGGCTTTGCAGGATAAGGGAGCCCATGCAGCGTAGGTTGGAGGTGGCATTAGCTTCCGAGTCTTCCTGGTCAATGAGGATGACCCCATAGTGCACTTCCTCCTCCTAGCCACGTACTAGTCCTTGGGTTTCTGGGCACACAAAACCCTCCCTTGAGGAATCCCCACCTTCAATACCCCCACTACTTAAATATTCCTCCTCCTCATCCTCCTCCTGTCTGATCTGAGGAGGACCCGCTGGAATGCTGTCTGCGGAAGACTGGGGCCTTGAGAGCTAGGGAAGGCCTCCTTTTCCTCCCGCTGCTCTGCCTCTAGTGCCACATCTATAATTCCCCGCAGAGTGTGCTCCAGCAGGAACACTAAAGGAATTGTGTCACTGATGCATGCACTGTCCCTGCTCACCATCCTCGTTGCCTCCTCAAATGGTGACAGTACAGTGCATGCATTCTTGATCATCAGCCACTGCGGGGGGAAAAAAAAGCAAGTTGACCTGAACCTCTCCGTGTGCTATACCCACACATGTACTCGTTGATGGCCCTCTGCTGCTTGTGCAGACGCTGCAGCATTGCTAATGTTGAGGTCCACCTGGTGGGCATGTCACAGATCAGACGGTTTGTGGGAAGCTTGAATTCTCTTTGAATTTCTGCCAGGCAAACGCTTGCTGGGAATGACCGTCTGAAGTGGCTGCAGACTTTTCTGGCCTGGCTGAGAAGCTCTGCCAGCCCTGGGTACCTGGTTAGGAAATGCTGTACCACCAGATTTAGGACGTGTGCTAGGCATGGTACATGCATCAACTTACCCTGGCGTAGGGTGGAGAGAAGGTTGCTGCCGTTATCACAGACGACTATTCCCAGCTGAAGCTGGCGTGGTGTTAACCATCTCTGCACCTGCCCCTGCAGAGCTGACAGAATTTCTGGCCCAGTGTGGCTCCTGTCCCCTAAACAAACCAGCTCAAGCACAGTATGACATCTTTTTGCTTGAGCCATTGCGTAGCCCCTGTCACGTGTCGGTTTAACTGCCACTTCCCCACAGACAGAGAAGGAGGAGGAAGAGGGAGAGGTGGTGGTGGAGCAAACAGACCTCATACAAGCAGCTTTCTGGAGGCGTGGTGGATGAACAAGCTGCAGCAAAGAGCCCCATCTTGGATCCCTCCCAGCTGCAATCAGAGTTACCCAGTGTGCCGTGACGGAAATGTAACGGCCCTGTCCATGCTTGCTGGACCACGTGTCTAAAGTCACATGCACCTTGCTGCTGGCTGCCTTTCCCAATGACTCCATAACATTGTCTTCCACGTGCTGGAATGGCCTTCCGTGAAAAGTAATGGCATTTTGGAACCTGCCACTGTGGTACAGCACATCCAGCAAATTCACGGAAGGAAGCAGAGTCCACCAGCTGGAAAGGCAACAGCTGCAATGTGAGTAATTTTGCTAAGCTGGCATTTAGATGCTGTGCTTGGGGATGGTTGGGACTATATTTTTTCTTATGCTGCAGGAGCTGGGGCAACGTAATCTGACTGCGTAAATCTTCAGTTGATGGGATGCTGTCACATTGTGAGGAAGGACCTGGTACATCCATTACTGTAGCATCATCCCTGTCAGTGGAGGTTGGAGTCAATGACATGGCAGGACATATAGTGGGGGTTGAGACAGGTGAGGAGGACCTACTCAAAGTTTTGCACCAATGGGATGCGTGGCACTTGTTCATATGTCGCCTCAAGCACGTGGTACCCAAGCGTCCGGTGTCTTTCCCACGCTTGAGCCTCATCTGACATAGATTACAAATAGCAACGGTGCGGTCTGCTGCACATTTCTTAAAGAACACCCAGACAGCAGAGTTCCTGGATGTGTGCTTTGAGACAACAGCGCTCTGCACCTTAGCAGCTCTGACATCTGATGCCTTGGACTGGCTAGTGCCACGGCTGGTCATAGAGGATGTTGTGCCTCCTCCTCCTCACTTGACTCCTCTGTTCGCTCAGGCACCCAGGTGGAGTCAGTGACCTCATCATCATTGTCATCACCACCTATCTCCTCATCACTGGAGCCAACTTGTCAGTATGCTGCAGCTGCTGGGGCAACATGAGTGCCAGTTATTTGTGTGTCACTGGCACCCCCTCCCTCTCGGTTGATTATACACCCTTCCTCAACCTCAGAGATTGAATCCGAGCACTGTAGTTGTTGCGCATCCTCAAGCAGCATGTCACTGTCATTGTAGTCAAACAATTCAGCTGACTCCTCTGTGTGTGATAGTAAGGCTACGGCAGGAGTAGCTGTGGACATGGAGGCTGCATTAGACCCTTTGGCAGCTGAGGTGGACTGTAAAGCACTACAAGCCTGGCTGGCAGAGGACTGGGAGGATGAGGATGGCCTGGTTAGCCAATCCACCAAATCCTCTGTATGTTGCTGCTGTTTAAGACGGCCAGCACCAGTTAGAAAGGACAAGCGTGCCCCTGCAGAGGATGCACCACGTCCACGATGACCAGAGGCACAGCCTCCCGACACAGAGGCTGCTTGCCCTCTTATCTGTGTCTGTGAGCGTCTGCCTGTCCTTTTTGGTCTTTCTGACATGGTGAGTGATATATAGATTAAATATATACAGAACTCTGATTCAACTCTGTTATAAAAATTGGAGATATGCTGCTGAACTCTGATTTAACTCTGGTATAAAGATTAAAGATTTTGAGAACTCTGGTATAACTCAGTGAGACACCCTGATAGCTGGCAACCAGTGACAAGACACAGATTACAATTCCCAGAAACCTCCTATAAATCAGTGAGACCCCCTGATGGGTGACAGTGACAAGACACAAATTACAATTCCCAGAAACCACCTACAAGTCAGTGATACCCCTGATAGGACCCCCTGATAGCTGGCAACAGTAACAAGACACAGAGTACAATTCGCAGAAATCTGCTAGAAGTATGTGGGACCCCCTGATAGCTGGCAGTGAGAAGGCACAGATTACAATTCCCAGAAACCTCCTATAAATCAGTGAGACCCCCTAATCTGTGAACACACAGATTAGAACAATTCCCAGATATTTTATATAAATGACTGACCCCCCAAAATAGTTGGTGGCACTGAGAACACAAAGATTAAAACAATTCCCAGATATTTTGTAGAAATGAGACCCCCCCCCAATAGCTGGTGGCAGACTGGCAGTGAGAACACACACTAACAACCTGCTCTCAAAAAACACGTGCTGGAGCTGCAAGGGATGCCTTATATAGTGTGCTGAGGGACTTAGCTCTGTGAGCCCATGATTGGGCAAAATTTGCCCAATCAGGACTCTGAGCTGTGATTGGCATAGTCTTGCACCTGTCTTGCACCTAAACTGTGGTCAGGTGCAGGCTGTTGCCAATTACAAGCTTCAGGCCAGTTGAAAAGTGCATTGTGGTCCATTGTGGGCGAACATGTGGCGAATGCGCGGAAATGTTCGTAGTTCGCGAACGGGCTTTGTTCGAATCGAACTCCGAACACATCGAACCGAACAGCTCATCCCTAGTCAGGAACGCATGGGAACACAGTTCACTCACTATTTTAGCAGAAAGAACTTTGTTCCATTTTGGATGATATACTGGGAAGCTATGACACATTTTTATAGAGACACAATGTTATAAAACTGTCTATATTTAAGGCTTTTTCCTGGATTTAAGCACATTGAGAGAAGCCACTGGATTGACAATCTCTCAGTGCTTGCCAGCGGAATGGCATTCTCATGTATAAAGAAGTGCTGCAGCTTCTTCGGCTCCGAGTAATCTTTAATACCACAATGTACAGAAATGTTGGCGAGTTCCCACACTTATTTTTTAGGATTTGACCCCGGACTATAACCAGCTCAGGTCCCACCTAATAAAGGACATCACACCTGTGCGTAAGTGGAAAGGGCTTTGCCGCAGTTTTATCAACTTTATTAAGCATGTAAAAACTTTATGAAAGATAAGCAACCAAAACATATGCCTGGTCAGCAGTATTTATATGGTATATGTCAACTAATAGTGTATACAACGTCTAGTTATAATAAAGGGCGCTAACACCAAAAAATGACATGTCCTTATTGTGTTTATTTGATGTTGCTGGTATCTTACATGTGCTTTGTTTTTTCTCTTGTATGTTTAGAAAATATTTTCCTCTAGGGATTATTTACAGACATCCGAAGTTGCCTCGAAAATGCACCAAACAGTGAATTTCCCCATACGGTGGCATTTCGTGGACATTCGGCTATTCATAAAGCAGGCAGTTCGCCAAATTTTAGGAGAATTGCCAGCAAGTATGATGCCTGTTGGATGGCAGTGAAATCCCCCATAGAGAAGCAATGGTTAATCTATTCACATTGAACAGCAGAGAAATGTCAGGGAAATGCCCTGATGTTCAGTGGTTTCATTCGACAGGTTTATTCAGGCGAATCCCATAGGTTTCAATGTTAAAAATATTCCCGTTTTAATTCAATATCTAATAAACCGTTTATTATTTTAATCTGCAGCAAAAAGTCTCTTTAATTTTCTTTAGGCATTTTTCAGGATTTTTGAGCTAAATTATTTTTTTAATAGCGGTTTCTCTTTTTTTCTGTAAAAGACCTTTTAAATATTATTCATAGGACCTTATATGTTAATTCCAGACATTTTCGCATTGTATCAATGTTTCAGCACCATGATTAGCTACAAAAGTAGCTGTCCATAGTGCTGAACTGATGGTCTGATACATGCAGGGTTATTCAAAGAGAATCGAAAAGTCACCGCACGTTCGGTGACTTTTCGTTCTCTTCAATTCGGTGCGATACGGCGATCCCATTTCGGCGACCCTGCGGTGGTTTTCAGCAAGCACCACAGGGCCGTCGTGGTGAGGGAAAAGCAGCCGCAAACCCGACGAACACTCATGGCAAAACCAGGCGAAGTCACACCGCAACCCCCAAAAAACAGGAGCCGATGAGGGCGCAGAGCAGCCACCTGAAAAAGCTGACACTGCAGACGAATGGAGTGAGAGGAAGAATAAAACAGTCCGCTTGAATGTTTGAAAAGTGAAACACTGTTTGCAAAGAAACTACAGAATGAAAATGTCTGAAATTTACATATAAAATCCAATGAATGATAATAAAAAGGGCGGTTACAGAAAAAAGAAAAATCGTTTATTATTTATTTTTATTTTTTTTTAATCAGGAAAAAAAAGTTTTCAAAAAAAATCCAGAAAAATGCCTAAAATATCCTAAATAAATCTATAAAGAGACTCTTTACTGCAGAATATTATAATAAACGGTTTACTAGATATTGAATTAAAACGGGAATGGTTTTAACATTAAAGCCTATGGGATTCACCTGAATAAACCTGTCGAATGAAACCACCGAACAGCAGGGCAATTCGGCAACTTTTCACTGTTGGTTTGTTTTCTCTGAATAGACGAAGCAGTGCTTCACTATGGGGAATTCACTGCCCTCGAACAGGCACCGTATGTGCAGGCACTGTATGTGCAGGCAATTCGCCAACATTTGGGCGGTTCGTAATTTCGGACGAATCACAATTTTGACGGACTTGTAATTTTGGGCGATTCATAATTTCGGACGGACGTTATTAAGTTTTTTGGAAACGAAAAAAGTAACGATAATGCAAATCTTGGACTTTAGCTAAATTTTGATGATATGAAATGCACATGTCTAACTACATGCAAAAAAATCGTATTCCAGAGTATCCTCTGTAGCAGGTATGAATTATCTGTGTTCGGTTACAGGGACAGACGAGAGAACACGGCGATATTTCACACAGATTGGGATGTGGACATAAACTGGCTGTTGGATTATATAAGCTCAATCT
This sequence comes from Leptobrachium leishanense, assembly GCA_009667805.1. Classification (NCBI taxonomy): domain Eukaryota; kingdom Metazoa; phylum Chordata; class Amphibia; order Anura; family Megophryidae; genus Leptobrachium; species Leptobrachium leishanense. The sequence continues at coordinate 163,771,488 of CM019069.1, forward strand.
GTGATTCCTGGAATCTTGTGCCTCTTACTCATGATTCCTGGGTGGACGTGGCTGCTAAAACCTCTCCTCACATTATCTGTCACTCCATGAGATCCCGGAGACCCCTGCCTGACCTGGAGCGTCACCGGGAACACTTTACACAAAGTAAGTGCAGAGACAATGGAGGAACGTGCTGCTATAAACCATGCGCAGAGCGCAGAGCGCAGAGCATAATGATGACACAAGTATAGTATCAAACATGATGTAATCATAAAGATTAACACACAGAGATTATTATCAGCAATTTGTCACAAAATGCCAATGAGTGAACAGTCAGCAGGAGAATTTCGTACGTGCACAATCCCATTGCTCCTGGGCAGCAGAGTAACGCGAGCAGACACTTAGGGCTCTATTACATTCTTAACACTAACGGTAGCGCTCACCTGCGTGAGTGAGCACTACCGTTAGCTGCGGTATCTACCGCATATTAGAATCCAAACGCAAACGGGTTAAAAAAACCATTTGCGTTTAGTACCTTGTGCTTTTCAGCACGTGGTCAATGCAGTGGCGTAGCGTGGGTTGTCAGCGCCCGGGGCCAGCCAAGAATTGTTCGTCCCCCAACCTGTGGACACGTTATCGATATTGCCCCAGCTCTCACATGAATATTGCCCCAGCTCACACATGGATTTGCCCCAGCCAGCTCTCACATGGATATGCCCCAGCTCATGGATTTGCCCCAGCTCACACATGGATTTGCCCCAGCTCATGGATTTGCCCCAGCTCACACATGGATTTGCCCCAGCTCACACATGGATTTGCCCCAGCTCATGGATTTGCCCCAGCTCACACATGGATTTGCTCCAGCTCACACATGGATTTGTCCCAGCTCATGGATTTGCCCGAGCTCATGGATATGCCTCAGCTCATGGATTTGCCCCAGCTCACGGATTTGCCCCAGCTCATGGATTTGCCCCAACACATGGATTTGCCCCAGCTCATGGATTTGCCCCAGCTCATGGATATGCCCCAGCACATGGATTTGCCCCAGCACATGGATTTGCCCCAGCACATGGATTTGCCCCAGCTCATGGATATGCCCCAGCTCATGGATTTGCCCCAGCTCATGGATTTGCCCCAGCTCACACATGGATTTGCTCCAGCTCACACATGGATTTGCCCCAGCTCATGGATTTGCCCCAGCTCATGGATTTGCCCCAGCCAGCTCTCACATGGATATGCCCCAGCTCTCACATGAATATTGCCCCAGCTCACACATGGATTTGCCCCAACACATGGATTTGCCCCAGCTCATGGATTTGCCCCAGCTCATGGATATGCCCCAGCACATGGATTTGCCCCAGCACATGGATTTGCCCCAGCACATGGATTTGCCCCAGCTTATGGATATGCCCCAGCTCATGGATTTGCCCCAGCTCATGGATTTGCCCCAGCTCACACATGGATTTGCCCCAGCTCATGGATTTGCCCCAGCTCATGGATATGCCCCAGCTCATGGATTTGCCCCAGCTCATGGATTTGCCCCAGCACATGGATTTGCCCCAGCTCACACATTTGCCCCAGCTCATGGATTTGCCCCAGCTCATGGATATGCCCCAGCTCATGGATTTGCCCCAGCACATGGATTTGCCCCAGCACATGGATTTGCCCCAGCTCATGGATTTGCCCCAGCTCATGGATATGCCCCAGCTCATGGATTTGCCCCAGCTCATGGATATGCCCCAGCTCATGGATTTGCCCCAGCACATGGCTTTGCCCCAGCACATGGATTTGCCCCAGCTCATGGATTTGCCCCAGCTCACACATTTGCCCCAGCACATGGATTTGCCCCAGCTCATGGATTTGCCCCAGCTCACACATTTGCCCCAGCTCATGGATTTGCCCCAGCACATGGATTTGCCCCAGCACATGGATATGCCCCAGCTCATGGATTTGCCCCAGCACATGGATATGCCCCAGCTCATGGATTTGCCCCAGCTCATGGATATGCCCCAGCTCTCACCTGGATATTGCCCCAGCTCCTCGGCAGCGGGAGTGCCTGCCCGCCCTGGTCCTGAACAGCATGCGAGTCCATCCTGTTGAAGGGGAGGCGGCTGCGTGCGTGCGCAGGTCACGCGGTCCGGCCATTCAGGTGGTACAGAGACTCAGTACCACCTGATTAGACGGACCACGTGACCTGCGCCTGCACACAGCCGCCTCCCCTTCAACAGGACGGACTCACTGTTTAGGACCGGGCAGGCACTCCCGCTGCCCAGCATCTGGGTCCCCTCAACCCGCGGGCCCTTGAGCGGCGCCCGAGGGCCCGGCGGGTCAGTCGGGCCACAAGTTTTAGGGGTGCATAATTTCAAAAGAAATTATGCGCCCCTAACAAAACTGCGCCCGGGGCACGGCCCCCCTGCCCCCCCCCACGCTATGCCACTGGGTCACTGCCCTTTGCGCTCCCTATATTTAATATGGGGAGCGCAGAGCGTTAATCAGCGCTGGTATTATAAAGTCCCAGCGCTGATTAACGCCTGGCTCTGGTCAACAAAAAGTCAACCAGAGCCAGGACATACAGGGTTATTCAGAGAGCGTGAAAATCGGCTATTTTGACCTAGAATGTTTCATTCTCCAGTCATTCTCCTGCTTTTCACGCTCTCTGAATAACCCTGTTGGTGTTAACACCAGCTTTAAAAATAAATAATAAATAAATAAATAAAAAAACGATCCTATACTCACCCTCTGTCCCGCGGCGAGGACCGCGGCTCTGTCCGCCTCCTCCGGCCGGTGGGATCAGGGAAAGACTGGGGGAAAAAGTCCCCCCAGTCTCTCTCTTCGTATCCCTACGCCAACCGGCCGGATCTCGCTAGGCGAGATCCGGCCGGTCACGTAACCGCCAGCGTCTGCCTCAATGGACTCCATTGAGAGGATGCGCGCAGCTGCGAAGACATCCCGGGACATAGCAGGCGAAGACAATGCAGGCAGCATTTTTTGCGCCTGCATTGTAATCCCCCGTTAAACCCTGCCGCCCCCGGCTTAGCGCGGGGATTGTAATAGAGCCCATAATGGGTTATTCAGAGAGAGACGAAATCCCCCATATAGAAGCAATGGTTAATCTATTCACACTGAACAGCAGAGAAATGTCAGTGAAATGTCCTGATGTTCAGTGGTTTCATTCGACAGGTTTAATTAGGTGAAACCCATAGGTTTCAATGTTAAAAATATTCCCGTTTTTATTCAATATTTGTTCAACCATTTATTATTTTGATCTGCAGCAAAAAGTCTATTTATTTAGTTTATTTTTAGACATTTATTGCAACAAAAAAAATCTGATTATCCGATTATGTAATTATTTTTAAATAGCATTTTTTCTGTAACAGACATGTTTATTGTCATTCATAGGACATTATATAATTTACAGCCGTTTTCATGCAGTATTTTTTTCAAAACACCTTTTAAAAGTTGCATTTTTTAATTTTCACATTTTTTATTGTTCATGTATCGGTTTCTCCTTTACAGAAATATCACTGGGATGAAAGGTTGTAAACTCTAGATGGCGTCCCTTATCTGACACAATGTCACACAGGGTCTGCATTATCTGCATACAGGCAGAAATGGCATCTGTGTCAGTAAATGTGCTGCACACAGTTAATAAAATGGTGAGATCTCCTGCTTACAATATCCTGCTACATTATCAGCATACAGGCAGATACAGTAAATGTGCTGCAGACACATATTAAAATGGTGAGATCTCCTGCTTACACGGGCTCTGCATTATCAACATGCAGGCAGATGCAGTAAACTCGCAGAGTCTTTAGAAAGACCTGCCGCAAAGGCAGATCTGCGGAAGCAGTTTTCATGCTGCATGTGGTTTGACTTTTCCATCTGCCCTGTCTGGCCTGAAGGAGACCTCAGGCTCTAATGAGTTAAACCTGTGGGCTTCCTACTTAAAAGAGTCGCCCTTAGCTTCACATACCTTAACATTAACGTTCATTGGTAGACCTGTGTGTCTATGTTACTGATTTGTTTTGTTTCCATCCCTCTATTATTTTACCTGCTCCTTGTGAATAAACCCACCTGTTTTCTTGTACCGCAACCTGTTTACTGGATTTATAACCTCAGCTTTGGGTTCTGCCTGCACCCCCTGTGCCATGAATATAACCCTCGCTCACCCTCTGAATATAACATCTGCATATTTGTATTCAAGGAACACAGGCAGTAGTTCGGTCCTAGGGGTCTATGTTAAAGCAAAAAAAGGAAACTAAGCACACTGATAACATGTCTTTATATTGTGTTTATATCAGGTCCTGTTCCTGTGAAAGTCCTGATCACTGACGTATCAGATCCAGAGCTGGAGAAGCAGATTAGATGTTGGATGGAGCAGCACATGCCCAGAACATGGGAATTAGTGATCCTGTATGAGAATGAAATAGACTCAATCCAACCCAAGCGAGAGAAACCCTGGAGAGACACAAACACTGAGGATAAACTGACGAGAATGAGGGAAATCCTGACGAAACAAAATGAAGGACAACAAAGTAAGATATATTGTTAGATGAGCTTCACAAACCCCAGACTGGACGTGACTCAATGTAATATTATGTATACATTACACCATAATTACAGCAGGAAATTAATATCTGCTAAATGGGGGGGGGGATGTCTGCAAAACTGGCAAACAACAGAGGTGTGCCGGAACAGCCATGACAATGTTTATTTGCATTTCATTTTCTTACATTTCATTGCCCTGTATTTAGTGTAGAGTGCTGTGTGAGATACTGTGCTTTTTCCCCCCACGTGTAATCTGTAACCATTTGCCCTGCTGTTCACACCCCCTCCCCCAGATATGGCTTTAACCAGAACTCTTCACCAGTTTCCTTTGTTAGGAGAGGGAGGCACTGGAGGAAGGAAACGCTGAGGCATGTTCGTACAGTTGAACGTCTAACTGAAAACCTCTGAATGAAGGCATTCTTAGTTTGGTGTTCAGCGACAAGCATCACAGTCTATTTGTCATCTATTCTGTGGGGGTACGATTACTTCCTGGTTCAGCGGAAAGGGGTGCCTGGGGTACCAGGGTCCGTAACAATTGGGGGAAAAAAGCACAGTATCTCATAGTATCTCACACTGTACACTAAATACAGGGCAATGAAATGTAAGAAAATTAAATGCAAATAAACATTGTCATGGCCGTTCCGTCACAAGAGGCTTAAATGCAAGGGTCAAGGCCAGGGGAACGTGTGGGAATGCAGTTCCTGCATTATCTTTGCATAGAGAATTGAGTTCCCATTGGTTGCACACACTATAAGGCTTGTATTCAGGCATTTCATCATGTATCTTTCCCAGTTAATTGTTAATTGGGGACAGAAGTCTTGCTGAGTTCCTGCCCCTCTTTTTTAGGGCTTGACCCCTGTTTAAATACCCATTTATATAGGAATTGATGATTTAATTAAATTTGTGTAAAAATTGTGTTTTGGGCATTTTTTATATAAGATGATGTTGGTCCAGGCAGTTTTATGATTGGTGTGTTTTGGGTTTTTGCATTCATAGTTGGGACAGGCCCGTTCAGTGTTATAATTAGGGATGAGACGAACACCCCCGTGTTCAGTTCGCATTCGAACTCGAACAATTTCAAAAGTTCGAGTTCGGACGCGAAAACGATCCGAACTCAATGCAACTCAATAGGACTCGAACGTTCGATTTTTAGAGGGCCCTCCAAAAGGGCATATATGATAGATATTTGCCATAAAAGGTGTATGGGGGTCCAGGTAGTGCCCTGGGGGACAGGAAACAAGGAAAAAAAGTTTAAACAGACGTTTTTAAAGGAACAGTGATTTTTCCATGAAATAAAGGTTAAGAATAAAAATGAAAAATTCCTTCAAATATCGTGCCTAGGAGGTCCCCATAACCTGCCCGTGAAGTGGCGGATTTGTAAGATGTATAGAAACATTTAAAAAGAAAAAAATGACATTTCAAGTGACGGTAAATGTTTTTCCTTTAATCTATTCATAAACAACTGCTTGGGGCAGCAGCTTGTATGAAAAGAGGAGACATTTTAGGAGACGTTTTAGGACACGCAGAACAAGTTTAGTGATTTTTTTGGCTAAATTATGGTGAAACTTATGCAGGCTTTGGATGAAAGTAACAACAGGTGCTTTAAAATTGGACCTTTGGTGCGAGCTAGTGCCTTCACACCGTAACCCCTTTGTGGTATTGTGGAAGAGTGCAGTGGTGGAGGTTTTGCGAATGCAGAAGAGAACCCCGATCTATTCAGTTACATCAGCATCAGGGGAGGGATAGCTGCTGATCCAGGACTGATTCATTTTTATAAATGTCAGCGAGTCTACAGAGTTGGTGGACAGATGCACTCTTTTGTCTGTGATAAAACCTCCAGCGGCACTGAACGTCCTTTCAGAAAGCACGTTGGATGAAGGGCAACCTAGTAGCTCCAAGGCATATTGGCTAAGGTCTGGCCAGTGATCCAATCTCAACACCCAGTAAGCCAGTGAATCATCTGCTGTAAAGGTACCCAGGTCTGTCCTTGCCCCTACATACTTCTGTACCATATGGTGAAAATGCTGGCAATGGGTGCCTACATTTGACGTCCGTGGGCATCATGGACTAAAAAAATTGGAAAAGGCATCAGTCAAGCGGCCCCCTTCACTGCTCTTCCTCTGATAAACAGCAGCCTCACAAGCACCTGTGTCATCATTTGGTAACCTACCAGTGTCTGGAAAGGTGTTACACAAGTGTCGCTTTAGAGAGTCCTCAAGTTGTTTCATCCTGTGCTCCCTCTGTGAGGGCAGGATGAGATCTGCAACCTTACCCTTGTATCGTGGATCAAGAAGGGTTGCCAACCAGTAATGATCCCTCTCCTTGATAGCACGAATCTTGGGGTCCTTTAGTAGGCTTTGCAGGATAAGGGAGCCCATGCAGCATAGGTTGGAGGTGGCATTAGCTTCCGAGTCTTCCTGGTTGACCCCATCGTGCACCTCCTCCTCCCAGCCATGTACTACTCCTTGGGTTTCTGGGACACAAAACCCTCCCTTGAGGAATCCCCACCTTCAATGTCCCCACAACTTAAATATTCCTCCTCCTCCTCATCCTCCTCCTGTGTGATCTGAGGACCCACAGGAATGCTGTCTGCGTAAAGAATGGGGCCTTCAGAGCTAGGGAAGTCCTCCTCTTTATCCCGCTGCTCTGCCTCTAGTGCCACATCTATAATTCCCTGCAGAGTGCGCTCCAGCAGGAACACTAAAGGAATTGTGTCACTGATGTATGCACTGTCCCGACTCACCATCCTTGTTGCCTCCCCAAATGGTGACAGTACAGTACATGCATCCTTGATCATCAGCCACTGCGGGGGGGCAAGTTGGGCTGAACCTGTCCTTGTGCCATACTCACACAGGTACTCATTGATGGCCCTCTGCTGCTTGTGCAGGCACTGCAGCATTGCCAATGTCGAGTTCCACCTGGTGGGCATGTCACAGATCAGGCAGTATGTGGGAAGGTGGAATTCTCTTTGAATTTCTGCCAGGCGAACACTTGCTGGGAATGACCGTCTGAAGTGGCTGCAGACTTTTCTGGTCTGGCTGAGAAGCTCTGCCAGCCCTGGATAGCTGGTTAGGAAACGCTGTACCACTAGATTTAGGATGTGTGCTGGGCATGGTACATGCGTCAACTTACCCTCGCGTAGGGCGGAGAGAAGGTTGCTGCCATTATCACAGATGACCATTCCCAGCTGAAGCTGGCATGGTGTTAACCATCTCTGCGCCTGTCCCTGCAGAGCTGACAGAATTTCTTGCTCGTTGTGCCTCCTGTCCCCTAAACAAACCAGCTCAAGCACAGTATGGCATCTTTTTGCTTGAGCCATTGCGTAGCCCCTGCCACGCATTGGTTTAACTGCCACTTCGCCAGAGACATTGAAGGAGGAGGAGTAGGAAGAGGAAGAGGTGGAGGAGCAGACAGACCTCATATAAGCAGCTTTCTGGAGGCGTGGTGGTTGAGCAAGCTCCAGCACAGAGCCCCGTCCAGGATCCCTACCAGCTGCAAGCAGAGTTACCCAGTGTGCCGTGAAGGAAATGTAACGGCCCTGTCCATGCTTGCTGGACCACGTGTCTTAAGTAATGTGCACCTTGCTGCTGACTGCCTTTTCCAATGACTCCATAACATTGTCTTCCACGTGCTGGTATAGTGCTGGAATGGCCTTCCGTGAAAAGAATTTTTTGGCGTTTTGGAACCTGCCACTGTGGTACAGCACATTCGGCAAATTCACAGAAGGAGGCAGAGTCCACCAGCTGGAAAGGCAGCAGCTGTAATGCGAGTAATTTTGCCAAGCTGGCATTTAGACGTTGTGCATGTGGATGGTTGGGACAATATTTTTTCTTCCGCTGCAGCAGCTGGGGCAACGAAATATGACTGCATAAATCTGCAGCTGATGGAATGGTGACAGATTCAGAGGAAGGACGTGGTACACCCATTTCTGTAGCATCTTCCCTGTCAGTGGAGGTTGTAGGCAATGACATGGCAGGACATATAGAGGGGGTAGAGACAGATGAGGAGGAGGACCTATGCAAAGTGTTGTGCCAACGGGATGCATGGCATATGGTCATATGTCGCCTCAAGCACATGGTACCCAAGTGTCTGATGTCTTTCCCACGCTTGATCCTCTTCCGACATAGCTTACAAATAGCAACGCTGCAGTCTGCTGCACATGTTGTGAAGAACTCCCAGACAGCAGAGATCCTGGATGTGTGCTGCGAGACAACAGCGCTTTGCACCTGAGCAGCTCTGACATCTGATGCCTTGGACTGGCTACGGTTGGTCATAGAGGACATTGTGCCTCCTCCTCCCTTGACTCCTCTGTTCGATCAGGCACCCAGGTGGAGTCAGTGACCTCATCATCATTGTCATCACCCCCTATCTCTTCATCACTGGAGCCAACCTCGCAATATGCTGCAGCTGCTGGGGGAACATGAGTGCCAGTTCTTTGTGTGTCACTGGCACCCCCTCCCTCTAGGCTGATTATACTCCCTTCCTCAACCTCAGAGTTTGAGTCAGAGCACTGGAGTTCCTGCGCATCCTCAAGCTGCACGTCACTGTCACTGTAGTCAAACAATTCAACTGACTCCTCTGTGTATTTATAGTGAGGCTACGGCAGGAGTAGCTGTGGACATGGAGGCTGAATTAGATGTTTTGGCAGCTGAGGTGGACTGTAAACCACTACAAGCCTGGCTGGCAGAGGACTCAGAGGATGAGGATGGCCTGGTTAGCCAATCCTGCAAATCCTCTGTATGTTGCTGCTTAAGACGGCCAGCACCAGTTAGAAAAAGGACAAGCATGCCCCTGCAGAGGATGCACCACGTCCACGACGACCAGGGGCACAGCCTTCCGACACAAAGGCTTCTTGCCCTCTTATCTGTGTCTGGGAGCATCTGCCTGTCCTTTTTGGTGTTTCTTACATGGTGAGTGATATATAGATTAAAGATATACAGATTTTGCAGAACAATGCTATACGTCAGTGATACAACCTGGCTGATAGCTGGCAACACCCAGATTCTACTCTGAATAGATAAACAGATGAACTCTGATTAAACTGTGTTATTGTATGGTATCTAGAATTAGATTAAAGATATACAGATTTTGCAGAACAATGCTATACGTCAGTGATACAGCCTGATAGCCTGGCAGCAGCTGGCAGTGCCAACACACAGATTACATTTCCCAGATATCTGCTAGAAGTATGTGGGACCCCCTGATAGCTGGCAGTGAGAAGACACAGATTACAATTATATAGTGTGCTGGGGATTTAGCTCTGTGAGCCCATGATTGGGCAAAATGTGCCCAATCAGGACTTTGAGCCCTGATTGGCATAGTCTTGCACCTGTCTTGCATCTGACCTGTGGTCAGGTGCAAGGCTGTAGCCAATTACGAGCTTCAGGCCAGTGGAAAAGTGCATTGTGGTGCATTGTGGGCGAACACGCAGCGAACACACGGAAATGTTCGATGTTCGCCGAATGGCCGAACGGTCAATGTTCGATTCTAACTCATGTTCAGATCGAACCGCCAGCCCACCCCTAGTTATAATGAGAAATAAAACTCTTTTTGTCTTGTTAAAAATCGCACAGAACATTTTTATGTTTAAGATTTTATCCCGGCTCTTATATGTGTAAATAGTAACATGCTGCAAACGTATAAGAAGTGATAATATTTTATATGCAACATTGGTCTATATAAACATAAGTTTGTAGTTTCCAAATACAAAGGGCACAGAATATTAAGGCTCTATTCCCTAAAGCAGTGTTTCCCCAACCTGTCCTCAGGATCCTCTGACACGCAACTTTTTCCAGATATGTGAAGCACAGCACAGGGGATAGGATTTACTGCTCAGTGATTGCAGGATTCAGTCTGTATTTCTCCAAGGTGATCTGCAAAATCTGGCCTGGTTGAGGGTCCTGAGGACAGGTTTGGGAAACACTGCCCTAAAGGGATTATTCAAAGAGCACCGAATAGGTCACAAAATGTCCCTGCACGGTGCAATTACAGAGCCGCTTGGCTATTCAAACAGCTGGCAATTTGCCAAGTATTGGTGAATTGCCAGTGAACTACAGTACCTGTTCGGCGACAGTGAAATACGGTGCTGTTCGGCGGCAGTGAAATACGGTGCTGTTCGGCGGCAGTGAAATACAGTGTCTGTTCGGCGGCAGTGAAATACAGTGCTGTTCGGCGGCAGTGAAATCCCTCATAGAGAAGCAATGGTTAATCTATTCACATTGAACAGCAGAGAAATGTCAGTGAAATGCCCTGATGTTCAGGCGTTTCATTCGGCAGGTTTATTCAGGCGAATCCCATAGGTTTCAATGTTAAGAATATTCACGTTTTAATCCAATATCTAATAAACCGTTTATTATTTTAATTTGCGGCAAAAAAAACTTTTTGGGGGATTTTTTTTCCAGTGAATGTTTTCTTCCAAAATTTTTTAAAATTTATTCTGTAACAAACCTTTTTATTGTTATTTATAGAACCTTGAATATTATATCCAGGCATTTCCATGCAATATTTTTTAAAATGGCATTTAAAAGTTGCAGTATTTTTTTTTCTTTGCCAATATTCAGCGGGTCGATTCGCCGCACTTCGGGGACACTGCAGTGAATGCTTAAGTTGGCGAATTTAAATGTCGGCGACACCCTGTGAGACCAATCGCTGTAGTGAGCGTTCTCAGAGAGGCAGCGATGGATCAGATCTGTGCATGCGCGTGCAGCTCCAACCTATCACTCTGCGCAGGTGCTACAGAACTTGTGTACAAAGTGTGTGAGTCTCGTAGCTCTGCACAATGTGCGGCTCCTACACTACACAAGTTGTATAGGAGCACAAACTGTGCAGAAAAGCTTCAGGGACTACCAGGTACGGGAGTCCCTGATACAAAGAGGAAAAACGGCACACATCGAGGGAAAAAGGTGAGGAAAATCAGAGATCATAACAAATGTAGAAACTAATTGTGCAGGATCTGCTAATTACGTTTTTAATACAATGTCCCTTTAAAGATACCGTCAAAGAGGATCTGCTAAAAGAACAATGTACAATTTGTGTGAGTTACTGGGAGAAAAATGGCTGAATTCAGAGATTAAAAGTAAATATGGAGTGAGGGTGTGGAACGGCTCAGCATTGAAGAGGTTAATACACATTTAATGTCACTTTATCGAACTCACTGTAACCTTTGTCTCACAGATTTCTTCGCACGGTTCCGGAACGAACACAAGGTATGTGTTTTTTTTTACTGTCTTTTCTCTTATTTTCTAATATTTTTCTCTTTTTGGATTAAGGGACTAAAAGCCATTATTTCTCTGCCCCTCCCCCCCCCCAGTGACAGACAATGTACAGGTTATGATTCTCGATATAGCTCATTTAATCATGAAATACAATAAAAATGAAGCCGAACATTTTGCCTTTTCTCTTCAAAACCATCTGTAAAATAGTTTTCTGCATGATGGAAAAAAAATGCCCCAATGTATTTTTTCTTATAGAAATGAGTAAGACATCGTAAAAAAATATTTTGATAATGAAAGGTCTGTGCTTGGAGACCCTCTGGGTCTGTATTCTGCTCTTGTTGGAAACAGGCGATAGATCATCGGGAGCTAATAACCCTTTAGGGGCCCGAGGTGTGGACTTAAGTCGCACGACTTGGCCTCAAGTCTCAATTTGACTTGTGACTCAACATATTCAAAAAAACCTTGTGACCTGAATTAGACTTTGACAGCGATGACTCTGATTCTGATATTTCTGACCATCTGAAAAGGTTTATTCGAGTGAATTATTTTGTGGTCTCCATTCTGATCCAGCCGCTGTTTCGGCATCTTGATTGAGGACATCTGCAAACTGCAACAAGATACTGACAGTAAACCTTAATTACTAACCCAATCCCTTACAGGGTTACTCAGAGAGCATTGAAATGTCACCGACATTCCGGTGGTCTCTGATTCGCCCCACTTCGGCGAGTCCGATTCGCTGACGGTCCAATATTAAAATGATATGAATCTGGTAATATAGGCGTCAGTGGCAGTGCACCCAAATATTGTACCTTTGGTGGCAGCAAGTGCCTTCACACCGTAAGTAACCCCTCTGTGGTATTGTGGAAGAGTGCAGGGTTGGACCCTGCGGTCCAATATTAAAATGATATGAATCTGGTAACAAAAGCGTCAGTGGCAGTGCACCCAAATATTATACCTTTGGTGGCAGCAAGTGCCTTCACACCGTAAGAAACCCCTCTGTGGTATTGTGGAAGAGTGCAGGGTTGGACCCTGTGGTCCAATATTAAAATGATATGAATCTGGTGCAGGCGTCAGTGCACCCAAATATTGTGCCTTTGGTGACAGCAAGTGCCTTCACACCGTAAGTAACCACTATGTGGTATTGTGGAAGAGTGCAGTGGTGGATGTTTTGGGAATGCAGAAGAGATCCTGATCTATTCAGTTACGTCAGCATCAGGGGATTGATAGCTGCTGATCCAGGACTGATTCATTTTTATAAATGTCAGCCTGTCTACAGAGTCGGTGGACAGACGCACTCTTTTGTCTGTGACAAAACCTCCAGCGGCACTGAACGTCCTTTCAGAAAGCACGCTGGATGAAGGGCAACCTAGAAGCTGCATAGCATATTAGCTAAATTCGGGCCAGTGATCCAATCTCAACACCCAGTAAGCCAGTGGATCATTTGCTGTAAAGGTATCCAGGTCTGCCCTTGCCCCTAGGTAGTCCTGCACCATATGGTGAAGACGCTGGCAATGGGTGCCTACATTTAATGTCCCTGGGCGTCGTGGACTAAAATTTTTTAAAAAGGCATCAGTCAAGCAGCCCCAGCCTTCACCGCTCTTCCTCTGATCATCCGCAGCCTCAGAAGCACCTGTGTCATCACTTGGTAATCTACCAGTGCCTGGAAAGGTGTTACACAAGTGTCGCTTTAGAGCGTCAAGTTGTTCCATCCTGTGCTCCCTCTGTGCGGGCAAGATGAGCTCTGAAACTTTACCCTTGTATCGTGGATCAAGAAGGCTTGCCAACCAGTAATGATCCCTCTCCTTGATAGCACGAATCCTCCGGTCCTTTACCAGGCTTTGCAGGATAAGGGAGCCTATGCAGTGTAGGTTGGAGGTGGCATTAGCTTCCGAGTCTTCCTGGTCAATGAGGTCATCATGCACTTCCTCCTCCCAGCCACGTACTAGTCCTTGGGTTTCTGGGCACACAAAACCCTCCCAGGAATGCTGTCTGTGGAAAGACTGGGGCCTTGAGAGATAGGGAAGGCCTCCTCTTCCTCCTGCTGCTCTGCCTCTAGTGACACATCTATAATTCCCTGCAGAGTGCGCTCCAGCAGGAACACTAAAGGAATTGTGTCACTGATGCATGCACTGTCCCTGCTCACCATCCTTGTTGCCTCCTCAAATGGTGACAGTACAGTGCATGCATCCTTGATCATCAGCCACTGCGGGGGGAAAAAAACAAGTTGACCTGAACCTGTCCTTGTGCCATACTCACACAGGTACTCATTGATGGCCCTCTGCTGCTTGTGCAGACACTGCAGCATTGCTAATGTCGAGTTCCACCTGGTGGGCATGTCACAGATCAGACGGTTTGTGGGAAGGTGGAATTCTCTTTGAATTTCTGCCAGGCTAACACTTGCTGGGAATGACCCTTTTAAGTTGCTGCAGACTTTTCTGGCCTTGCTGAGGAGCTCTGCCAGCCCTGGGTACCTGGTTAGGAAATGCTGTACCACCAGATTTAGGACGTGTGCTAGGCATGGTACATGCGGCAATATACCCTGGCGTAGGGCGGAGAGAAGGCTGCTGCCATTATCACAGACGACCATTCCCAGCTCAAGCTGGCGTGGTGTTAACCATCTCTGCACCTGGCCCTGCAGAGCTGACAGAATTTCTTGCCCGTTGTGGCTCCTGTCCCCTAAACAAACCAGTTCAAGCACAGTATGGCATCTTTTTGCTTGAGCCATTGCGTAGCCCCTGCCACGCACCGGTTTAACTGCCACTTCACCAGAGATGGAGGAGGAGGAGGAGGAGGAGGAAGAGGTGGTGGAGCAGACAGACCACATACAAGCAGCTTTCTGGAGGCGTGGTGGATGAGCAAGCTCCAGCACAGAGCCCCGTCCTGGATCCCTCCCAGCTGCAAGCAGAGTTACCCAGTATGCCGTGAAGGAAATGTAACGGCCCTGTCCATGCTTGCTGGACCACGTGTCTAAAGTCATGTGCACCTTGCTGCTAACTGCCTTTCCCAATGACTCTATAACATTTTCTTCCACGTGCTGGTATAGTGCTGGAATGCAACAAACAAATGGTAGGCGCCCCTGCTTGTACCGTCACCAATTATCCCAGGCCAGCCAGCAAACAGTGGTTTCCCCCAAACCAGTGCACAAATCAAGAAACAAATACGTAACTGGCGGCGCAATAACAATTGCTGTGGAATTTCTTGGTGGTTCTCTTTGGTGGTGCCGTCCACATATATGAAAAACAATGAAAAGTGCAATAGTGCAGGCGAATAATACAATTTTCAATCAGGATATGTGTTAAGATGCTACCACTCACAATGGAAGAGCCCCAACACTGGCTCTGAGTGGATCAGAGCGTTTGGTCATTAGGTGTTGTTCCGAAGGAGGCGACCTGCAACCCTCAGAATTGATGATCCGCTTCCAATTCCAGTATACGGAAATACATGTAAAGGAAGAACAAAAATTCCTTGCGTAGATCCGTTGGATGTACGGTTACAATACGTGTGAAGGGATTAAACTCACGTGAGGTGGAGCTTAAAGCCAAGCTCTAGGATGGAGTGCCTGTGGACTTATTTGCGGTAAAGCCCATAAAAACCTCTTTATTCAGCAGCACGCCGGGATTGATGAAAATTACCAAAATTTATTTAACATAAAAACAAATAAAATGCAGTAAAAAAATCAATCTGGCTCAGCCAGTCTACCCAGACGCGTTTCGCCACATAGCGTGGCTTCCTCAGTCGGTTTACAGGTAATGATGTACAATGACATTATATACTCTCTTAATTCTATTTTAAATTGTCCCCAGGTGCAGTGTGCTTGATGGGCGTGCGGTCCACGCCTCGAATCGATGAGATGCGAATGTTATCTGCGGATCCGCCATTTTGCGCATGCGCATTTCCAACGCTTGCGTTCCAGGGTAGGCATCCGCCATCTTGCGCCTGCGTATCAGTCACTCTCCCCTTCCGATCCGCGTATCGCATCCCGAATAGTCTCTTTTTCCTTGTAATGAGCAAAAGGCAAATATTGCGGAGACTGAGTGTTTTCATCTCAAAGATGACCATAGCTGGCATCCTATACAAACAAAAGGTGCTACATATTGGACAACATGTGCTGAAATCTGTGCATCTTAAATACACTTCCGTTCTATAAGACCTCTCATATTCCACATTCTTAGGGTTCATAGTGTACAAAACAACCGAAGTGAATATAATTATATAAATTGCATATCGTGTTAGCCCTAAGTAAATCTGGAATTGACAATATAGTCAAATAGAATGTGAGTTTATGAATATCGATTAACAATGACTGGATATGGATCTTATGCAAGATGTGTCGTGATCTGTATTAATGGTGCTAATTGTGGAACTATAATCAATCTATGTAAGAATCTATAAACAGCTACCGATGTCGTGATCGTGTCTATCTTCTTATAGGCGTACTTGTGAAGAACTATGACTAAATACGTGTTCATATTGTGCTATAAGCAATGTGTACGAGGACTACGTCCAATGTGAAACACTACCTATTGATTATCTATAGGATGTAAATTCTTGTGTAGTATGATGTGGCTTTAAGTGGAGGCCTATGTAGCCTGACATATATCAATGTGATATATACTTGTTAGATCATGGTTGATAACCCACCAGAATGTGTTAGTGATATGTCATAGAATGGATTCATACAACATAGTATAATTTAAAAAGTCCCGAATGTGGAATTAGAGGGGCCTCTGCCATCTCAAAGAAAATGTACAACCTCAAAATCGTCATTCAGTCCATTAGGAACCATAGTGCCATGCTCGAAGATATGTCTCATTTCTGCCTTACCTAATTTGTTCGGTAAATTTTCCTCAACCTCTACTTTTTTTATTTGTTCTATTGCCCAAAATTTAATTCCTATCGGTGAACTATTATGATGCGTTTTACAGTGCAGCGAAAACGAATGTTTTTCATAGCTGTTCCTAATATTCCTGGAGTGTTCTGCTATCCTAACATTAAGGGCTCTTTTTGTACGCCCTATATATCCTAGCCCACAGGGGCATTCCAACATATAAATGACGTTTTTAGAGCAACAGTTGAGGATCCCTTTAATTCTAACCTGTTTACTCAATCTACGATTAAAAATATGAAACTATATAGTTTTTCTTATTGGCTGTCGACCTACAGGCCAAACACCTGCCACATTGATAATAGCCCTCTTTTAGTCCAAAATGGTTACTGGTGTTATCTTTCATCTTCCTGGGTTTACTACGTACTAGATTAGATAATCTAATCTAGTACGTAGTAACCCAGGAAGATGAAAGATAACACCAGTAACCATTTTGGACTAAAAGAGGGCTATTATCAATGTGGCAGGTGTTTGGCCTGTAGGTCGACAGCCAATAAGAAAAACTATATTAGTTCATATTTTAATCGTAGATTGAGTAAACAGGTTAGAATTAAAGGGATCCTCAACTGTTGCTCTAAAAACGTCATTTATATGTTGGAATGCCCCTGTGGGCTAGGATATATAGGGCGTACAAAAAGAGCCCTTAATGTTAGGATAGCAGAACACTCCAGGAATATTAGGAACAGCTATGAAAAACATTCGGTTTCGCTGCACTGTAAAACGCATCACAATAGTTCACCGATAGGAATTAAATTTTGGGCAATAGAACAAATAAAAAAAAGTAGAGGTTGAGGAAAATTTACCGAACAAATTAGGTAAGGCAGAAATGAGACATATCTTCGAGCATGGCACTATGGTTCCTAATGGACTGAATGACGATTTTGAGGTTGTACATTTTCTTTGAGATGGCAGAGGCCCCTCTAATTCCACATTCGGGACTTTTTAAATTATACTATGTTGTATGAATCCATTCTATGACATATCACTAACACATTCTGGTGGGTTATCAACCATGATCTAACAAGTATATATCACATTGATATATGTCAGGCTACATAGGCCTCCACTTAAAGCCACATCATACTACACAAGAATTTACATCCTATAGATAATCAATAGGTAGTGTTTCACATTGGACGTAGTCCTCGTACACATTGCTTATAGCACAATATGAACACGTATTTAGTCATAGTTCTTCACAAGTACGCCTATAAGAAGATAGACACGATCACGACATCGGTAGCTGTTTATAGATTCTTACATAGATTGATTATAGTTCCACAATTAGCACCATTAATACAGATCACGACACATCTTGCATAAGATCCATATCCAGTCATTGTTAATCGATATTCATAAACTCACATTCTATTTGACTATATTGTCAATTCCAGATTTACTTAGGGCTAACACGATATGCAATTTATATAATTATATTCACTTCGGTTGTTTTGTACACTATGAACCCTAAGAATGTGGAATATGAGAGGTCTTATAGAACGGAAGTGTATTTAAGATGCACAGATTTCAGCACATGTTGTCCAATATGTAGCACCTTTTGTTTGTATAGGATGCCAGCTATGGTCATCTTTGAGATGAAAACACTCAGTCTCCGCATATTTGCCTTTTTGCTCATTACAAGGAAAAAGAGACTATTCGGGATGCGATACGCGGATCGGAAGGGGAGAGTGACTGATACGCAGGCGCAAGATGGCGGATGCCTACCCTGGAACGCAAGCGTTGGAAATGCGCATGCGCAAAATGGCGGATCCGCAGATAACATTCGCATCTCATCGATTCGAGGCGTGGACCGCACGCCCATCAAGCACACTGCACCTGGGGACAATTTAAAATAGAATTAAGAGAGTATATAATGTCATTGTACATCATTACCTGTAAACCGACTGAGGAAGCCACGCTATGTGGCGAAACGCGTCTGGGTAGACTGGCTGAGCCAGATTGATTTTTTTACTGCATTTTATTTGTTTTTATGTTAAATAAAATTTGGTAATTTTCATCAATCCCCGGCGTGCTGCTGAATAAAGAGGTTTTTATGGGCTTTACCGCAAATAAGTCCACAGGCACTCCATCCTAGAGCTTGGCTTTAAGCTCCACCTCACGTGAGTTTAATCCCTTCACACGTATTGTAACCGTACATCCAACGGATCTACGCAAGGAATTTTTGTTCTTCCTTTACATGTATTTCCGTATACTGGAATTGGAAGCGGATCATCAATTCTGAGGGTTGCAGGTCGCCTCCTTCGGAACAACACCTAATGACCAAACGCTCTGATCCACTCAGAGCCAGTGTTGGGGCTCTTCCATTGTGAGTGGTAGCATCTTAACACATATCCTGATTGAAAATTGTATTATTCGCCTGCACTATTGCACTTTTCATTGTTTTTCATATATGTGGACGGCACCACCAAAGAGAACCACCAAGAAATTCCACAGCAATTGTTATTGCGCCGCCAGTTACGTATTTGTTTCTTGATAGTGCTGGAATGGCCTTCCGTGAAAAGTAATGGCGTTTTGGAACCTGCCACTGTGGTACAGCACATTCGGCAAATTCACGGAAGGAGTGGAGGCCACCAGCTGGTAAGGCAGCAGCTGTAATGCGAGTAATTTTGCTAAGCTGGCATTTAGACGCTGTGCTTGGAGATGGTTGGGGCTATATTTTTTCTTAGGCTGCAGCAGCTGGGGCAACGTAATCTGACTGCGTAAATCTTCAGCTGATGCGATGCTGTCACATTCTGAGGAAGGACATGGTACACCCATTACTGTAGCATCATCCCTGTCAGTGGAGGTTGTAGGCAATGACATGGCAGGACATATAGTGGGGGCAGAGACAGATGAAGAGGAGGAAGACCTATGCAAAGTGTTGTGCCAACTGGATGCGTGGCAGGTGGTCATATGTCGCCTCAAGCAGGTGATACCCAAGCGTGTTATGTCTTTCCCACTCTTGATGCTCATCTGACATAGATTACAAATAGCAACGGTGCGGTCTGCTGCATATTTCTTAAAGAACTCCCAGACATCAGAGATCCTGGATGTGTGCTACGAGACAACAGCGCTCTGCACCTGAGCAGCTCTGACATCTGATGCCTTGGACTGGCTACGGTTGGTCATAGAGGACATTGTGCCTCGTGTTTTTTGTGCTTCCTCCTCCTCACTTGACTCCTCTGTTCGATCAGGTACCCAGGTGCAGTCAGTGACTTCATCATCGTCATCACCCCCTATCTCCTCATCACTGGAGCCAACTTGGCAGTATGCTACAGCTGCTGGGGCAATATGAGTGCCAGTTATTTGTGTGTCACTGGCACCCCCTTCCTCTAGGTTGATTATACTCCCTTCCTCAACCTCAAAGTTTGATTTAGAGCACTGTACTTGCTGCGCATCCTCAAGCAGCATGTCACTGTCATTGTATTAAAACAATTCAGCTGACTCCTTCGTGTGTGATAGTGAGGCTAAGGCAGAAGTAGCTGTGGACATGGAGGCTGCATTAGATGCTTTGGCAGCTGAGGTGGACTGTAAACCACTACAAGCCTGGCTGGCAGAGGACTTTGAGGATGAAGATGGCCTGGTTAGCCAATCCACCAAATCCTCTTTATGTTGCTGCTGCTTAAGACGGCCAGCACCAGTTAGAAAGGACAAGCGTGCCCCTGCAGAGGATGCACCATGTCCACGATGACCAGAGGCACAGCCTCCAGACACAGAGGCTACTTGCCCTCTTATCTGTGTCTGGGAGCATCTGCCTGTCCTTTTTGGTCTTTCTGACATGGTGAGTGATATATAGATTAAGGATATACAGAACTCTGATTCAACTCTGTTATAGAAATTGGAGATATGCAGAACTCTGATTCAACTGTGTTATCTAGATTAAAGATTTCCAGAACTCTGGTATAACTCAGTGAGACACCCTGATAGCTGGCAGCCAGTGACAAGACACAGATTAAAATTCCCAGAAACCTCCTATAAATCCTTGAGACCCCCTGATGGGTGGCAGTGACAAGACACAGATTAAAATTCGCTGAAATCTGCTAGAAGTATGTGGGACCCGCTGATAACTGGCAGTGAGAAGTTACAGATTACAAATCACAGAAACCTCCTATAAATCAGTGAGACCCCCTGATGGGTGGCAGTGACAAAACACAAATTACAATTCCCAGGAACCTCCTATAAATCAGTGAGACCCCCTGATGGGTGGCAGTGACTAGGGATGAGCTGTTCGGTTCGATCAGTTCGGAGTTCGATTCGAACATTGGCCGTTCGAAAGTTCACTTTTTGGGATGTTCGCCAAAAGTTCGAAAAAAAAATGCTTAAAAAATCCTAAAAAAATCTAAAAATAAAGAGACTCTTTACTGCAGAATAATATAAGCAACGGTTTATTAGATATTGTATTAAAACGGGAATATTTTTAACATTGAAGCCTATGGGATAAAACATTCTTGTTGCTAAAACATCAGGCAGATGAGGCCCTCTAAATCAGGCACTGTAGAGGGCAGCCCGCCGGAGCGTCCCTCCCAAGGACCCCTTGAGGAGCATGCGGCCGCAAGATTACAGAGCTGCGACTGTGCGGGCTGGCCAGCCGGGTGCATGTGGCAGAGAGGTGGCGCAGGGACTCCAGGGAGGGAGCCACGGCAGACCCCCCTTCCCCAAAACCAGGATCCAGGGAGCCCCCACTGACCACCAGGCTAAGGTAAGGCGACACATTTTTTTTTAGAAAAATTAAATCCGAGGACATTTTTAAATGTCCCCAGCAACATAAAATAAAACTTTTTTTTTCTTTTTAATACTCACCTGATTCTTGGATCCACAAACTGTAGAGGTGCTGCCCAGCAGTGTGCGGAATCATATGCTGCATTAATTATACTGTAAGGCTGGGTTCACACCTGTGTTTTTTTTTACGTGCGCAATACGTGTGTTTTTTAACGCACGTATCGCGCAAACGTAAAAAACATGCGAACGCGCATTGCAGCGCGTTCACGGCCATAGACTGCAGAGTGAACGCGATGCAATACGCCCCAAAGAAGCTCCGGTACTTCTTTGGGCGTAGGAAGTTTTACAGCTCGTTCCTGCGCGCTGTAAAACGCCCAGGTATGAACAGGTCCCATAGCAAATAATGGGATTTCCCTGTTTATGCGTTTTACAGCGTGCAGGAAGGTGCTGTAAGACGCTTAGGTGTGAACCGGGCCTTAAGGTGCTGCCCGGCAGTGTGAGGATTCATATGCTGCATTAATTATTCTTCTTACAAGTTTGGTTACTTAACCCGTTTGCGTTTAGATTGTAATATTGTGACCTCCAGGGCCCCGGGTGGCGATCGGGGGGGCCTCGGACGCATAGTGACGCCAGCTGGCCGAATGCCAGGAGCTCCGGCGGCACCCGGCGCAGCTGCGAGTGATTAGGGGGCAAGGCACGGTGTGATGACGCAGAGCCGCCGGGACTGGTGTGCGCCAATTCTCGCCATATACAGTAGTGCAGTACTAGTGCCTAAGCATTGTTGAGCTGGTTTTGTTATAACAACTACTTTCGCTCTGTGTCCCTGTCTGGTATATTCTGCTGCTTGCTACTGTTGGTGCGCTCCATCCTGCCATACACTATAGCGCAGTAAAATTTGGGTGCACTGCCACTGACGCCTATATTACCAGATTCATATCATTTTAATATTGGACCGCAGGGTCCAACCCTGCACTCTTCCACAATACCACAGAGGGGTTACGGTGTGACGGCACTGTTGCCGACAATAAAGGCCCAATTTTAAAGCACCTATTGTTACTTTCATCCAAAGCCTGCATAAGTTTTACCATAATTTAGCCAAAAATCACTAAACTTGTTCTGCGTGTCCTAAAATGTCTTTTCATACAGGCTGCCGCCCCAAGCAGTTGTTTATAAATAGTTTAAAGGAAAACCATTTACCGTCATTTGAAATGTCATTTTTTTGTTTTTAAATGTTTCTATACATCCTACAAATCCACCACTTCATGGGCAGGTTATAGAAACATAGATACATAGAAAATGTCGGCAGATAAGAACCTTTCGGTCCATCTAGTCTGCCCAATTACATGGATACTTTAACTGGATTTATCTTTTGTTTAGGATAGCCTTATGCCTATCTAATGCCTGCTTAAATTCAGTCACTGTTTTGGCCTCTACCACTTCTACTGGAAGACTGTTCCATGTATCGACCACCCTCTCAGTAAAATAATGCTTCCTGATGTTACTTTTAAACCTTTGCCCCTCTAATCTAAGACTATGTCCTCTTGTTTTGCTACTTTGTTTCCGTTTAAATATACTCCCTTCCTCTACCTTGTGGATTCCCTTTACGTATTTAAATGTTTCTATCATATCTCCTCTGTCTCGTCTTTTTTCCAAGCTATACATATTAAGATCATTAAGCCTTTTCTGGTAACTTTTCTCCTTCAAGCCGTCCACCATTTTAGTAGCCCTTCTCTGAACTCTCTCTATGATGTCTATATCCTTCAGGAGATACGGTCTCCAGTACTGCACACAGTACTCCAAGTTAGACTTGTGCATCAATTTTTTTTCCATTCGGTTCGTTCGTTCGGATTTTGTAAATTTTCGCTTTGGCCGATTTCTGTTTCGGTTCTTCGTATCGACTTTTTTTTCGTGTTTTTCGGAACGTCTGTTTTCCTCGTTTCAAAGTGTCTATTTGTTTTGACATAAACTAATGGTTTTTCGGATCCGATATTTCTGTCGATACGATAATTCTGTCGATACGATAATTCTGGCATTGAGATTTCTCATGTTTTACAAGAAGGATACATTGAGATTTCTCATGTTTTACAAGAAGGATACATTGAGATTTCTCTGGTTTCCCGGGAAGGATACATTGAGATTTCTCTGGTTTTCCAGGAAGGATACATTGAGATTTCTCTGGTTTTACAAGAAGGATACATTGAGATTTCTCATGTTTTACAAGAAGGATACATTGAGATTTCTCTGGTTTCCCGGGAAGGATACATTGAGATTTCTCTGGTTTTACAAGAAGGATACATTGAGATTTCTCTGGTTTTACAAGAAGGATACATTGAGATTTCTCTAATTTTCCAGGAAGGATACATTGAGATTTCTCTGGGTTCCCGGGAAGGATACATTGAGATTTCTCTGGTTTGCCAGGAAGATTGAGATGGGAATGATACAAAATTACAGAATCAGCGATATAACCGAAAAATACGTTGTCCGAAATTACTGGAATGGAACCGAAATCAGGAATGGAGCCGAAATCACGAATGGAACGAAAATGATTTTTGATTTTGCACATTTCTAGTCCATTCGAAAACTCCGAAAAGTTTTCGTTTCGGCTCGAAAATTTGTTCGGATCTGCCGTTTTCGGATCTGAAAATTTTCAGAAAATTGGCTGAATCCGAATGCACGAATCGGGAAATTTCGTGAAAATTCCGAAATTCCGAAACCCGAAACGCACATCCCTACTCCAAGTGAGGTCTCACCAGTGCTCTGTACAGTGGCATGAGCACTTCCCTTTTCCTACTGCTAATACCTCTCCCTACACAACCAAGCATTCTGCCAGCATTTCCAAGCATTCTGCCAGCATTTCCAAGCATTCTGCCAGCAGTTCCAAGCATTCTGCTAGCATTTCCTGCTGCTCTCTTACATTGACTACTTACCCTTAGATCCTCTGCAATAATGACCCCTAAATCCCTTTCCTCAGATGTTGAGGTTAGGACTGTATCAAATATTCTATATTCAGCCCTTGGGTTTTTACGCCCCAGCTGCATTATCTTGCACTTATCCACGTTAAAACTCAATTGCCACAGCTCCCACCATTTTTTTAGTTTACCTAAATCATTTGTCATTTGGCTGATCCCTCCAGGAACGTCAACCCTGTTGCAAATCTTTGTGTCATCTGCAAAAAGACATACTTTACCATTAATACCTTCTGCAATATCACTAATAAAAATATTAAAGAGAATGGGTCCAAGTACTGACCCCTGAGGTACCCCACTGGTAACAAGACCTTGCGCTGAATAAACTCCATTTACCACAACCAAACTCCATTTACCCATTCAAAAAAATCAATAAGATTAGTTTGGCATGATCTCCCTGAGGTAAACCCATGTTGTTTCTGATCCTGTAATCTATGTGTTTTTAGACGTTCAACAATCCTTTCCTTTAACATGGTTTCCATTAATTTCCCCACTACTGACGTAAGACTAACTGGCCTATAGTTCCCCGATTCCTCCCTACTACCCTTCTTGTAAATGGGCACAACATTTGCTAATTTCCAGTCTTCTGGGACGACTCCCGTTAACAAAGATTGGTTAAATAAATCTGTTAACAATTTGGTATTACACCACTGAGCTCTTTTAATAACTTCGGGTAGATCCCATCAGGCCCCAGGTTATGGGGGCCTCCTAGGCACGATATGTGAAGGAATTTTTCGTTTTTATTTTTAACCCTTAATTCATGGAAAACTCACTGTTCCTTTAAAAAAAATTGTAACTTTTTTTCCTTGTTTCCTGTCCCCCAGGGCACTACCCAGACCCCCATACACCTTTTATGGCAAATATCTTGCATATATGCCCTCTTGGAGGGCACTCTAAAATTCAAACTTTCAAGTCCGATTGACTTGCATTGAGTTGAGTTTTGAAATTGTTCGAGTTCGAATGCGAACCGAACACGGGGGTGTTCGGCTCATCTCTAGCAGTGACAAGACACAGATTAAAATTCCCAGAAACCTCCTATAAATCAGTGAAATTCCCTGATGGGTGGCAGTGACAAGACTCAAATTACAATTACCAGGAACCTCCTATAAATCAGTGAGACTCTCAGAGGTCTCAGGCAGGGGCAGGCAATAAGAATGATCAGGACTAAGCAATGGGTCTGGTACACAGGGATCTTAGATGGGGGAACAGGGAGCTGAATGGAGGGGCAATGGAAGCAGGATAGGGGGTACCGGTATGATGGTGAAATGTCCAGAAAGTGCAACGGAGGGTTCAGTAAGGTGGAATCACGGAGTAATCTGGAATTCGGGAGGTCTTTGGCAAAACAGCGAGAGTTCAGGTAATAGCTCTGTACAGGATCACAGTCTGCAACTTCAATGTGGAAGTGGTTTGGAAGGGCGTAGCTTCCTGATATGTAGAGCTTATTAAGGAAAGGTGTGCTCGCTCAGGTGGGGCTCCAGGGCTAGGATGCTAGGAACAAACAGAAGGTATTGTTCACAGTGCAGGGTTAACGTGAGTGACAGGGGCCAGAGCGTGGTGACCCTGACATTAACCCCCTTAAGAGCCGACCCCCGGACAGCTAAAGCCCGTCCGTGGGCTGGAAGATCCACAGTCTTCACGATCTGTCCATCCGTGGTTAGGGAAAAAAGCAGGGGTTTCCGTGGTTTCTGGTGTTCAGTAGGGTCAATCACCATAATTGAAAATGCCATCTGAACATAGACGGGTCCTTGGGAGGATGGTGAGTGGTTGAGGGTAGAGCTGGGCAGAACTTTTTCTTTGCCAAGTGATCTCCGCATCGCAGCGATTTACATCTTGTGCGTATAAAATCTCACCATCTCGCGCCACCGAAATCGCGTGACCTTGCAGTACACAGGCAATCAGGCCATTCCGAGGTCCATAAGCAGTAACCGGAGTAAAAGTCTCCTCAAAAGAGAAGCAAAATGAAAAAAAGTGGTAGCGGCAATCCGTGCCACTGAATGTTCAGCGGATCTGCCAGTCCGAATTGAAGCCATTATTTTGTTTTTGATAACAAATACGATCTTCAAATTAGAGGGACAGCCATGGGTTCTTGCTGTGCCCCCAGTTATGCTAATTTGTACTTGGCATGGCGGAAGGAATTTATGGTATTTTCCCCTCAATCTATCACATATACCCATGTGAGCTGGGGCAAATATACCCATGTGAGCTGGGGCAAATATACCCATGTCAGCTTGGGGGTAAATATACCCATGTGAGCTGGGGGAAAATATACACCCATGTGAGCTGGGGGCAATATATATATCCATGTGAGCTGGGGGCAAATATATCCATGTGAGCTGGGGGCAAATATATACATGTGAGCTGGGGGCAATATATATACCCATGTGAGCTGGGGACAAAATATATACCTATGTGAGCTGTGGGCAATATATATACCCATGTGAGTTGGGGCAAATATACCCATGTGAGCTGGAAGCTATATATTTACCCATGTGCGCTGGGGCAATATATACCCATGTGAGTTTGGGGCAAATATATCCATGTGAGCTGGGGGCTATATATATATATATCCATGTGAGCTGGGGGTATATATATCCATGTGAGCTGGGGGCAATATATATCCATGTGAGCTGGGGGTCAGAAACTGGGTGCGATAAGCAGCCACATCATTGGGAGCACTGGGCAGTCATATGCTCTACAACAATAGACTGCCCTCTGGGCAAGCTTTATAGCTAGTAACACAATAAAATGAGGTCATATTCTGTCTTGGCCATAGTACATCATAGTACCAGGTAATTGAATGCCTGAGTACCATATCATATGCCAGCACCCAGTAGACCAAAGCCCAAATGCCATACGACTATTTCTGTCATGTTCATCGGGGTATATTATAGGAACCCAAATATACAATAAGCCACAGAATATCCAAAGTGGGGTGCAAAAGAGATGAGCCAAATGCAAGGCTAAATAAGCAGGCTAAAGGTCGAGGCTAAAGGTCGAGACAGCCGGCAAAGGATTGCAGACGTAGAGATAAGCAAGGTTGAAGGTAATCAAAATAGGGCTTCACTGGAGCTTCTTACTCAGGAAGAGGAGAAACAATACTGAAGCAATGGCAGAGAGCAGCTCCCGGCATTATATAGGGAATGAGGCGGACACGCCCTTGACTCTGACACCGCCCCGTCCATCTGATATTGGAGGCTGAACTAAGAGCTCATCCTCAGTCCCTGCAGGCTCCCACCCCCCCCCCCTCAGCTCTCCTTCTAACACATCGCTGCGGTAATTAGCGCTAGCACTTTGTAATACCTCAATTACCCTAACGTTAATTACGGATTGCGCTCCCATGTTAAGTATAGGATGTGCAAAGTACAGTAAACTCACACAATCACTGATTCACTAATGGATTACAAACAGGTTTAGTGTCAGGAATGTAATATGGGACATGCATTAAAGTCACTTAACCTAGAGTTAACCCTTACAAATCCGAACACTAACGTTAGCGATAAAATTGTGATATAGCCCATAGATTGTAATATAGCCCATAGACTGTAATATAGCCCATAGAATCTTGTAACCCAGTGTATAATATATTATTGTATGTGCTGTCACAGCATACATACATTTATTTTTTTATAATTTTCTTTTTCTGAATTAGGCTCACACCGTTGGGATCTTCTCCAGGTCAGCAGAGGAGGATTATTCATGGTTACAGACCCGGCTCAGATCTGATGCTTTCCGGAACCAGGTTAAAGAAGTCAGACCCTGTTACATCTCCAGCCCCGGGTACCAGCAGTTCCATGAGGACGTGTCTCAGTGCTCGTTCGGGATACTGTATCACTCCAAGATCAGAGGGATTATTACTGTCACTGATGTGATGAACTCTCTGTATGACGAAGAGCTGCGATACCTGTCTGACACACTGGGTAAGAGACGTTCAGGCATATTACAATCTTTTAACGTTAGCGTTCGGGTATGTGAGCTTTAACGCTTGGTTAAGTTACTTTAACATATGCCCTCATATTACATTCCTAACGCTAAACATGTTTATAATTCATTAGTGCATTGGTGATTGCGCGAGTTTACGCAAGCTTACTGTACTTTGCGCACCCTTACTTAACATGGGAAGCGCAATCATTAATTAGCGTTAAGATAAGATATTACAAATAGGGATGAGCCGAACACCCCCCGAGTTCGGTTTGGACCCGAACCTGAACTTTCCAAATGTTCGAATCCGAATCCGAACCCGAACTCGAACTCAATACAAGTCAATGGGGCTGAAAATTCGGTTTTTAGAGTGCCCTCCAAGAGGGCATATATGCAAGATATTTGCCATAAAAGGTGTATGGGGGTCCAGGTAGTGCCCTGGGGGAGAGGAAACAAGGACAAAAAGTTAAAAAAAAACGCTTTTAAAGAGACAGTGAGTTTTCCATGAAATAAGGGTTAAAAATAAAAACGAAAAATTCCTTCAAATATCGTGCCTAGGAGGTCCCCATAACCTGCTCGTGAAGTGGTGGATTTCTAGGATGTATCGAAACACTTAAAAACAAAAATAATATTTTTCAAATGACTGTAAATGCTTTTCCTTTAGAAACATAGAAACATAGAAACATAGAAAAATGTCGGCAGATAAGAACCTTTCGGCCCATCTAGTCGCCCAATTACATGGATACTTTACCTGGATTTATCTTTTGTTTAGGATAGCCTTATGCCTATCCCATGCCTGCTTAAATTCAATTACTGTTTTGGCCTCTACCACTTCTACTGGAAGACTGTTCCGTGTATCCACCACCCTCTCAGTAAAATAATGCTTCCTGATGTTACTTTTAAACCTTTGCCCCTCTAATCTAAGACTATGTCCTCTTGTTTTGCTACTTTGTTTCCTTTTAAATATACTCCCTTCCTCTACCTTGTGGATTCCCTTTACGTATTTAAATGTTTCTATCCATAAACAACTGCTTGGGGTGGCAGTCTGTATGAAAAGAGGAGACATTTTCTAATACGCAGAAAAAATGTAGTGATTTTTTTGGCTAAATTATTGTGAAACTTATACAGGCTTTGGATGAAAGTAACAATAGGTGCTTTAAGGCTGGGGTCAGACTAGCGCACTTTTAACGTGTGTTTAGGCGCACTTAATCACGGCCGCACTAGCAGCAACTGACGCGCAATGACGGCCAATATACGAAGTACGGCCGCACGAAAGTCTGGCCGTGCAACGCAAGTGGAAAATTAACACATTTTTTCGAGAACGCTGAACCGCTAGTACTGACGTACAGAGTGCGCTGCGTCCGCATAGCGGCGTGTTTGCGTGATTAGGAGACATCAGACGCTGCTCATGTCCGGCCAACATAACGTCCAGACACCCAAAGTTTCCTGGTTTGGATCCGTAAAAAAATCACGCACAAAAATGCGCATCGTATGACCGTTTAAGCGCTTTCCGTGAAAAAACACCTCAATGCGTTCGGACGCACTTTTTAACGTTCGCTGCAAAAATGCGTTCGTTTGATCCTAGCCTAAAATTGGGCCTTTAGCGTCGGCAACAGTGCTGTCACACAGTCTCACCCCTCTGAGGATATGAATCTGATACAGGCGTCAGTGGCAGTGCAGCCAAATATTGTGCCTTTGGTGCCAGGCCAGCAAGTGCCATCATACAGTAACCCCTCTGTGGTATTGTGGAAGAGTGCAGGGGTGGACCATGCGGTCAGGGCCGGTGCTAGACTATTTTGCGCCCTAGACCAGCTACTTGCACCCCCAACAAAAAAAACGACACAACATGAAACTGCTAAATTTCTTTTTATTTAAGAATAAAGTTTGAAAAGCACCAATAGTAAAGGTAAAATAAATATAAATAAACTGTATTAAACCATTTTAAATTAACTCTATTAAACAAATTAAAATTAACTGTATTGAACAAATATAAATTAACGGAAAAAAATAAGAGTTGTCACGTAAGTTTCAATTTCAGACAGATCAAAATTTCACTTTGCGTGCCTTATCCTTTGCAAATTTTCATCATGCGTATATATATATATTGCCCAGGCCAGCTTACATCATGCTCACAGATAGTCACAGATGCGCCATCATCATAGGCGTGTGCAGCCTATTGCATTAGGGTGTGCACCCAAAAGCTCAAACACATGAAAAAAAAAATATGTTTTATATACATATATATATATAAAAAAGTATAGGAGTAGGGAGGCACTTGAGGACTAGGGTCAATAAAAACATAAGTTTTATTGGATGATCACAAAAATCGACGTTTCGGCTCCTAGAGGCCTTTTTCAAGGCCTTTTTCCACCTTGAAAAAGGCCTCTAGGGGCCGAAACGTAGATTTTTATGATCATCCAATAAAACTTATGTTTTTATTGACCTAAGTCCTCAAGTGCCTCCCTACTACTATACTTTTTTGAATATTCCTCTCTAGGGAGTTAAGCACTGAGGCCAAAAATATATATTTATCTTTTGGTGGGTCTCTTAGGAGTCAGCCACCTGGGAAACGAGTGCCCGGTTGATCTATTTTTTTCTATATATATATATATATATACATATATATATATACACACACACGCACCCTTATGGATACATACACACGCACACACTCTCACACATTCAGCCTAAATATATCAATCAGGGTAATTCAAAGAGAATTGAATAGTCAGCGCACGTTCGGTGACTTTTCGTTCTCTTCAATTCGGTTCCTTTTGCCGATCCCATTTCGGTGACCCTGCGGTGTATTCAGCAAACACCACAGGGTCCCCGAATTGCAGGGATAGGTCGCCGCAAACCTGCCGAAAACTAACCGCAAAACCCGGCGAATGCACGCCGAAAACCCCCAAAAACATTTAGATTAACCCGCCGGAAAAAGCCGAGCAGGAGCCGATTACACGCAGCGAAGCCGCCGGAAAAAGCCGACGCCGCAGACGAATGGAGTGAATAAATTAGCAAAACAGTTTGCATGAATGTTTGAAAAGTGAAACGCTGTTTGCAAAGAAACTACTGAGCGAAAATGTCTAAAATTTACATATAATCCAATGAATGATAATAAAAAGGGCTGTTACAGAAAAAATAAGTAAAAAAATAAATCCAGAAAAATGCTTAAAATATCCTTAAAAAAAATATAAATAAAGAGACTTTTTGCTGCTGATTAAAATAATAAACGGTTTATTAGATATTGGATTAAAACGGGAATATTTTTAACATTGAAGCCTATGGGATTCTCCTGAATAAACTTGCCGAATTAAACCACCGAATGGCAGGGCATTAGAGGAACCTTTCACTGCTGGTTTGTGTTCTCTGAATAGCCGAAGCATTGCTTCTCTATGGGGATTTCACTGACCTCGAACAGGAACCGAACAGGCACCGTATGTGCAGGCAATTCGCCAGGATTTGGCGAATTCCCTGCTCTCTGGATAGCCGAATGGCCAAGAAACGTAACCAAACACTGATTTTCAGCATTCGGTTACCTTTCTCAAGCAATTCGGATCTCTTTGAATAACCCTGTATGTTTATAATTCAGAGGTGCAGCAACCTTGGCCATCCAGTTGTTTTTGAACTACATTTCCCATGAGTCTCGACTAACCCAATTAGTGGCTGAGTATTGTGACCGATTGTGTTTTATGACTATCAGGGTTATTCAGAGAGAGGTGAAACTCAGGAGAATGACCGGAGAAGTGAAAATTCTAGGTCAAAATAGCCAAACAAGAAAAATTCTCCCATTTATCTCACTTTCCAAATCGGCTATTTGGTCCAGATTGTTCTCTTTTCCTGCCATTCTCCTGGTTTTCACCTTTCTCTGAACAACCCTGAGAGAGAGGTGAAAGCCAGGAGAACTGGCAGGAGAAGAGAACAATCTAGACCAAATAGCCGATTTGGAAAGTGAGATAAATGGGAGCATTTTTATGGTTTGGCTATTTTGACCTAGAATTTTCACTTCTCCAGTCATTCTCCTGAGTTTCACCTCTCTCTGGTTTGGCAACATGTCCAGGTATAAAGTAAAAAAAATAAAAACATGTATTTTTTTGTGTTATTTTTATTAATTCAGCAATTTTGTTCACATTGCAATTATAATGTGAACGATGATGCACTAATGATTTTTTTCTATGGGGTGCGTTTGCTGTAAATCACGTAATTCCCCCCACAAAATGTAACAAGTCCCCATTTCAAATTTTTGTACAAGCGCACCCCATAGAAAACATAACCGCAAACGCTCATGTGCTAAAATGTGAAAAAAACAACACTTTACACACTGCAGATGATTAAAAATTCAATTTTTATTGCATTTTTTTCATAATATACAGCCAGGACAGGACGTATACATATAAAAATGATATATTATGAATCTGCGGAGTCTGCCGGAAAGAACGATATCTAACATGTTGGTCATTTAACAAAATGTGGCTTCAAAATCGTGTTTAAACATAATGAGCGAAAGCAGTAAAAAT
The DNA here is from genome assembly GCA_009667805.1 of Leptobrachium leishanense. Lineage (NCBI taxonomy): Eukaryota > Metazoa > Chordata > Amphibia > Anura > Megophryidae > Leptobrachium > Leptobrachium leishanense. The sequence continues at coordinate 163,804,231 of CM019069.1, forward strand.
GAGCTGAGCACACAGCGGTGAAATAGAAAGCATCAAATCTCAATCAGAAGCAGACACCACCCCACCCCCTCACCCTCACCCTCAGTATAGTCTACAATGTATCAAATTGATTAGACGAGACTAAAACATCTGTTGTTGTTATGCCGTTCGTTTGAAAAAAAAGGTCATTTAGAGGTGAGAATCTTTGCACGTACACATTAGTTTTTAATTCAATATCTAATAAACCATTGCTTATAATATTCTGCAGTAAAGAGTCTCTTTATTTCTAGATTTTTTAGTATTTTTTTAAGCATTTTCTATACTTTTTTCAAAATTTCCTTTTTTTTTCGAACTCGAACCGAACACACCCAGAAAGTTCGAAGTTCGCAAACTTTCGAAGACCCAAAGTTCGGGTCGAACTCCGAACTGTCCGAACCGAACAGCTCATCCATAATTACAAACTCCTAACACTAATTACTGCACCAATGGGATAATTTTATATAATATATATATATATATATTATACACTGTCATCTCAAAGCTGCTTTTCAGAATCGAAATCAAATTGATATATCAACTATCGAATTGATCTTATCTTACAATACATACAGGTATTACAGTCAGAAAACGACTTTATGAAACAAATCGGTTTCGTTTTACTGTTTCACAAGCGCCTGTCCCTGTTACTTGGCCTCTGGTGATAAATCTGAGAGACGGCTCAATATTTAACCCTAGCTTGTCTTTTAACAGCAAGATTTGATTTAATTGGGGTTTTATTTAGTGATCCAAATTTCGAATTGATTATATCAACTATCGAAACAATATCAAATCAATTTTGAATCAAAATGGAGAACGGTGGCCTGAAACGCTGCTTCTTGTTCCCAGGACAAGAATGAGATGAGGAACAAATAGTTCCAGTCTCCCTCCACGATCACTCTTGCGGGAGTGAGATTGCACAAGGCTTCGCGGCCTGGCAACGCAACGCTCCATGGAGGCCTATGGACTTCAGGAGGGGATTCTTGAGGCGGCTTGGAAGCACAACCGCAAGTATCACCGACGATAGTGTACAGGGCAGACTGCTGAAATAACGGCATGGTGCAAAGGTAGTTCTTGCCCTAAAATATTGCACTAAAATGGGGACACTACAGAGAAACTTGCAGACACAGGTCCCCATTTTAGCGTGAAGATTGTTGTGACATGGGTCACATTGAACTCGGGGTACATGGGCCTAGAGATGTATTTGGGAGGTGTGGGCCTAATGTTCTGTGTTGTTTCCCTGCCCTCTCCTATGTTGAAGTCACCCTGTGTCTGTATAATCTGTTATGTATGAATAAAGTTATTGTCTAATAGGATTAATGTGTAGCCACTGTAGCCTTTCCCAACTCCCCCTATCTAGAATGTGTTTACTCTCCTGGCAAACTTTTGTATCAGGGTGATTTTCTACTTACGTAACTCCTCATCTGTTATCTAATGTATTCAGGCAGTCTGATGCTCAGGCTGTTCCTAATTCCTAATGAATCAGATTTTTTCGGGTTGAGTAATGGCTCAGAGACTTCTCACTCTTGTTCTATGCCTAAATTTCATAATGTAGCCAAATTTTCTACATTTTGGGTTATTCCCTACCAGCCAGAATAAAATGTTACTCACCACCAATGATTCCATCCACAAGGTCCTGCCTATCATCGGACGCGGTTTCCTCCACCAAATTCTGACCATAAGTTGACCCTCTCCTTTTCCCCTGTTCCTATCTCAGTCCTTTAGTTATTCTTTACTATCAGGGTTAGTCAGAGAGCAGTGAAAAGCAGGAGAATGACTGGAGAATGAAAAATTCTAGGTCAAAATAGCCAAACCAGAAAAATTCTCCCTTTCATCTCACTTTCCAAATCGGCTATTTTGACCTAGAATTTTTCATTCTCCAGTCATTCTCCTGCTTTTCACCGCTCTCTGAATAACCCTGTATGTCTCTACACCCCTACACTGTCACCCATACCTGTCCCTGAACCCTAACCTTTACCCATGAAAACCCACTCCTACCCCTGTCTCTTAAACTTTTCACACAAAATGTATTTCTGTCACTACAAGTTTAAAGGGATATTTTATGGATTAAATAGCGTTCCCTTTTCTGCCCTCTAATCCTGCTGATGGCCTGTGTCCAATTATTTATTATTGTATTATAATCTTTGGTGGTTTTCCTTCCCTTTCCCCTTCGCTCCATGCTGCTGCTCCTCCTATTCGGCTCATGAATCCCGAACCCAGAAGTCCCTGGCGCTTTTCTGCAAAATTCGTGCTCCTATACAACTTGTGTAGCGTAGGAACCGCAAATTGCTCTGCACTTTACGAACACACGTACATACGTCAAATCACAAGTCATCAAATTTGTGTCTTGAGTCCAAGTGGAGTTTCATGCGGAAAACAATATTTCAGACGGTTTTCAAGAGTAAAGGAGAAATGTTCCGCTTTAGTTTCATTGTATTTCACAATTAACGGAGCCATATTGAGAATCACAACCTGTACATTGTCTGTCACTGAGGTGGGGGGGGGGTCAGAAAAATAAAGGCTTTTTATTAGAGTGTCCCTTAATATAAAAAGGGGAAATTTATATTAGAGCAGACTTTGTATTCTGTGAAAAGAAAAGATTGAAAAACCACATACCTTGTGTTCGATCCGGCACCGTGCGAGGAAATCTGCGAGACAATGAATAAAGTGAGTTTGATAAAGTGACATTAAATGTGTATTAACCCCTTCAGTGCTGAGCCGTTTCATACCCTCACTCCATATTTACATTTAATCACTGAATTCAGCCATTTTTCTCCCAGTCACCCACACAAATTATACATTGTTCTTTTAGCAGATCCTCTTTGATAGTAACTTTAACCCCATATGGACCAATGACATACCAGGTGTGTCCTATGAAAATGATCGCTTAATGACCAAGGACATACCTGGCACATCATGTGGTTAACCCTCCCTCCCCAAACTCACCTCTCTGGCTGGGGTCTCACTTTTATGGACCCCGGTCATTGCACTGACGCCATCACCAGGCGCGATGATGTCAGATTCAGGTGACCCCCCTCCAGCAGAGCCTGGAGAGTACCAGAAAGGGGGAGGGGTCCTTTGGTCCTCCTTCCTGATCGGTATCAAATAAAAAAAAGAGGGGCATTGCTGGAAAGGACACAGTGTGACCTCTCCAGCGATTCCTCTCTTTAACCCTTGAGGTGCAGGTCTCTGATACTGCAACGTTCGGCGCCGGATCGCGGACTTCACCAAGAGGTGGCTGAGATCTTGGATGTCAGCCAAGCCTCAGGGGCCTCCCCCGCCCACTTTCATCATCGTGCATATGCATGATGATGTCAGTTGGGCAATTAACCCCTAGCTGCCAAAGGATTTCCTATGGAAATCCCTATGGTGGAGATAGGGGGGTAATTTGGACCCCGCCCCGTATCTCCCAATCCGTGGCAGCTAGAAGGGCATGTTTAAATGGCTTTTCCATTGATACCAAACGTTACCATGTTTGCTGTAAAAATAAAAAAAATTGTCTGGGTCGTATAATAAAACATGACTTCAAATTGCGATTAAACATGATAAACACAAAACAGACAAAATGAGCTCAGCACACAGAGGTGAAATTGCTCAGCAGCGAAGGCGTTAAAAAGATTTTTTTTAAAATGTAAACTTTGGGTATTTCTAAACTCAGGAAAAAATCTAAAAAACTATTTAGCCGGGGTCTATTTTGGCAGTTTTAGATTTTGGCGGTCAAAGGTTTGAAAAAGTGTTATTTTGAACTTTAGAAACTCCATTTAATGGCGAGAAAAACGGTATATAATATGTGTGGTTTCCACAAACGAGCAAGAGGAAAATTAGACCTAAACACAAATGGCGCAGAAATATAAAAACAGCAGTGGGTACTTTCAGACAGTTAATGGCAAAACAGCCTGGCCACTATGGGGTTAAAGGGTCACTGTATTAAAAACAGATTGTCCTTAAATTAGTATCAGATCCTGCTGGCAGCCTTTGCCCAATTATTTTTTACATGTTTTCTTTTACTCACCTTCCCCCCCCCCACTCGCTGCTCCTCCTCTTCAGCTCAGGGATTCCCAAACATGGAAGTCCCTGAAGCTTTTCTGCACAGTTTGTGCTCCTATTTAACGTATGTAGCAAAGGCATCGCTACAGGCGGGCAATTGCCCCCTCCCCTAGGTTATTCCCTGTCCCACCCTGTTCCCCCCACACGGGACCAGCATCCAGCTTCCCCCACTTCCTTCAGACCATTGTATCTCAGTTTCTATGCATCGTATATGGTCGCTCGACATGTCATTGGAAAGGGCAGAGTCTGGCCTTTCCAAATATACCAAACATTACCATATTCAATGTAGAAAGAAAGTCAAATAATAAAATAAAAACATAACTTTTTCTTATTTTCACATGGTTGAAATGGCTCAGCGGTGAAGGGGTTAACAGTCAGACTATATATATATCACACTGCGTTTTACTTTCGTTTTTGTCTTAGTTTAGTTGTATATTAAAGGTTAATGGGCAGGCTTCATCCCTCACAGTATACAATTTATTTTTTCCTTGATTAAATGGCATTTTAGTGGTTAATGCAGGGGTCTCAAACTCTGGCCCCCCTGATGTTTCTGAACTACAACTCCCATGATTTCCTCACATCTATTACATTTAAAGCATTCTGGGACTTGTAGGCAAAAACATCTGGGGGGCGATTGGACCAGTAATTTTTTTAGCTCCATTATATAAATAGGCACAAGATAAACTGATCTAATTAATAATGTTATTTATATGGAAAAGAAGCAAAATAATTCACAGTATGAGCATTTATTGTTTTTTGCAGGGAGGCAGAACATCATAGTGGTGATTGATGATCTGGATGACTGTGACCCAGAGATGAGTTCCAAGATTCTCCAGGACCAGCCGAGCATTGGGACACTGGCCCGGGATCTGATCCTCTTCAGCAAAGAGGAGAAATCAGAATGGGAGAAATATATGTCGGCGATACAGAGCCTGGCTCCGGAGAAATCAGACTGGGAGAAATATCTGCTGGCGGTACAAATGCCGGTGAATCAGAAGAAACTACAGCAGAAACTGAACGTTATTAAAGGATGGATAATACCCCCAGGTATTACAATGTACATGTAGCGCTCACCCCCGAAGGAGCCGCTGAATAAACCTCGGGATAGTCTCACCGCACTAGGAAATAACTATACACCAGCACTGTTGTGGATTTTTCTATATTATATTCTTTACTGATCCCAATAAAGCAGCATATAATATGCATTGAGTAACAAGAATTCGTAACGCGGGAAAAACATGCGGCGGTGAAATAAAACCGGTTAACCCCTCAGTTCTGGAGTGTAAGTCCCGTGAATAATAGCTCAAAAATATATGTGTGTTGTTTAGGGTACCCGGGTACTATGTTCAACTGGCCAGTGAACGAAAAGAGCAATCTTTGACTAGTCACTGTTGGGGCCCTGTGAATTTAAACCATATTGCAGCGTGCGTTTCTGTTTTGGAACTGTGGCCTGGAAGCCTCTCACCAATCCGATGGATGAAACTGTCCAGCCCTCGATGCCTCAACCAAAATCTTCTCCACTGTGTACTGGGACTCCGTGCCACTGAATCTGCTCCCTGCTTGCCAAATCTCCATAACTGGAACAACGATCCGCCGCCTGCACTCCCAATCGATCAGTGCGGTCTCCTAACTCGGGGTCCTGCCGGATCCAGCTTGTCCTCCAGACCTCTCAGCGCTGCGTAGGTAGGTCTCAACACAGTCACTGTTCCTATCTCCAGCACCCGTAAGACAGCGTCTGTACTCCGGCCTGGTTGCGATCCCTGACAGCTCTGACGTGCGTCCTCCACCTTTCACTGCTCCGCTCACTCTGCTGCTGCCTTGCACGAGGCTGCTGATCTCTTTCCTCTTCCTGTACCACCTCCTTCCTGTCCTCACGCAAAGGATGATGGTACATGTAGTTCGGTTTTGACCAGCATAGTCTAACAATGTCTCTGTCTCCCTCTGGTGGCAGCAATAGTTCAATGCACCAGAATACAGTGTTTTTAAAGCAGCGCTGCATACATATACATGTATGTGATGCAGGGACGTTGCTATGGGGGTGCACGGGGTGTGCACTGCACCGAGCATCAACAAGCGGAGAGTGACACCTGGCTGGGCGGTCCATCAACCGAGCTGTGTGCCGCCTCACAGTGACTCCTCCTTTGTGTTGCCCTGTGAGTCGTGAAAGTCTGCCGCAATCTGAAAGTCAGATAGTGCCTGCCCCTATAAAGATGCAGAGCAGTGCTTGCCTGTGCGAGCTTGCATGTGTGCGCGGCTGCATGTTGAATGTGCTAAACAGGGCCTGATCCAGACACAAGTATAGGAAGTGGCACTCTACCAATTTATTTATAAAGTATTTTTCCAGGAAGGATACATTGAGATTTCTCTCGTTTTCAGTATGTCCTGGATTCATGAACATTGAATTGTTACAGTCGTTACAGAAATACAAAGTAACACAATGCAAGATATTAAAATCAAAACACAAATATACAGATTAACACAGAAAATAAATATGTAGGAAATATTGTCACTATGTTACATTTTTACAGGCACATTCTGTATATATTCACTGTGTTACATGTTTACAGGTGCATTCTGTATATAGTCACTGTGTTACATTTTTACAGGCACATTCTGTATATATTCACTGTGTTACATATTTACAGGCGCATTCTGTATATAGTCACTGTGTTACATGTTTACAGGCGCATTCTGTATATAGTCACTGTGTTACATGTTTACAGGCGCATTCTGTATATAGTCACTGTGTTACATGTTTACAAGCGCATTCTGTATATAGTCACTGTGTTCCATGTTTACGGGCGCATTCTGTATATAGTCACTGTGTTACATGTTTACAGGTGCATTCTGTATATAGTCACTGTGTTACATGTTTACAGGCGCATTCTGTATATAGTCACTGTGTTACATGTTTACAGGCGCATTTTGTATATAGTCACTGTGTTACATGTTTACAGGCGCATTCTGTATATAGTCACTGTGTTACATGTTTACAGGCGCATTCTGTATATAATCACTGTGTTACATGTTTACAGGTGCATTCTGTATATAGTCACTGTGTTACATGTTTACAGATGCCTTCTGTATATAGTCACTGTGTTACATGTTTACAGGTGCATTCTGTATATAGTCACTGTGTTACATGTTTACAGGTGCATTCTGTATATAGTCACTATGTTACATGTTTACAGGCGCATTCTGTATATAGTCACTATGTTACATGTTTACAGGTGCATTCTGTATATAGTCACTGTGTTACATGTTTACAGGTGCATTCTGTATATAGTCACTGTGTTACATGTTTACAGGTGCATTCTGTATATAGTCACTGTGTTACATGTTTACAGGTGCATTCTGTATATAGTCACTGTGTTACATGTTTACAGGCGCATTCTGTATATAGTCACTATGTTACATGTTTACAGGTGCATTCTGTATATAGTCACTGTGTTACATGTTTACAGGTGCATTCTGTATATAGTCACTGTGTTACAGGTTTACAGGCGCATTCTGTATATAGTCACTATGTTACATGTTTACAGGTGCATTCTGTATATAGTCACTGTGTTACATGTTTACAGGTGCATTCTGTATATAGTCACTGTGTTACATGTTTACAGGTGCATTCTGTATATAGTCACTGTGTTACATGTTTACAGGTGCATTCTGTATATAGTCACTGTGTTACATGTTTACAGGTGCATTCTGTATATAGTCACTGTGTTACATGTTTACAGGTGCATTCTGTATATAGTCACTGTGTTACATGTTTACAGGTGCATTCTGTATATAGTCACTGTGTTACATGTTTACAGGTGCATTCTGTATATAGTCACTGTGTTACATGTTTACAGGTGCATTCTGTATATAGTCACTGTGTTACATGTTACATGTTTACAGCCACTTGATTTTGTCTTGACACATAGGGCAGTATTACAATGTTGGTGCTAACTTAACCAGAGCTGTTGTAAACTTAAAACCTCCATAGGCTATAATGGCTCTGGGAAGTTTACAACAGTTCTGGTTAAGTTAGCATCAACTATGTAATATGGCCCATAGATGGGGAGTTTGTAATTTATGTAGTTTAGGTTCTGTTCCAAAGAGCATCGTAACAATTTTGTCAGTATTTAGAAAAAGTTTGTGATTCTAGCTAAAGTGTTCTGTTTGCAGTAACAAGGACTGACAGATCATTAAATCGCAGGCTGTGCCCATCACACTCACTCTCTACAGAACATTGCCGCACAGCAATCTGTCCTCTTGCTGCTGAGTCGACACCTGACAGAACCTGCAGATACAAACACACAGGCTTGGACATACATTATTCCCACTGTAGAGGTGTATAGCTTTAGGCTGGGGTCAGACCAGCGCACTTTTAACGTGCGTTCTGGCGCACATAATTACGGCCGCACTAGCGCAGATGACGGGCAATGACGGGCAATATACGATGTACGGCAGCACAAAAGTCCGGCCGTGCAACGCAAGTGGAATTTGAACGCATTTTTCTGAGAACGCTGAACCGCTAGTACTGACGTACTGAGTGCGCAGCTGCGGCATAGCGGCGTGTGTGCGTGATTAGGAGATGTCAGACGCTGCTAATGTCCAGCCTACATAACGTCCAGACGCAAAAAGAGTTTTATTGACGATCCTTACAAAATCACGCCCGAAAATGCGCGTCGTCTGACCGTTTTTGCGCATTCCGTGAAAAAATACGTCAATGCTTTCGGACGCACTTTTTCACGTTCGCGGGGAAAAATGCTTTCGTCTGACCCTAGCCTTAGAGACTATTCAGGAATCAGCCTCGTCAAGTCAGCTCTGGAGACTAGATACATAGAAGTTAACCCCTTCTCTTCAGAGCCAATTCCCTTCCCATGAGCGGAGCTAATTTTGACCATTTTTTGCTCATGACATTTAAATCACGCTTGAAGTCACGAGTCGATGAAGGACCCAGACGTATTGTATTAAAAAAATTGGTGGACTCAGCAGACTCAAAATATACCATTGAAGAGTGCCGCATCACATCGCATTCTATTCAGATTCCAATAATTTTCCCCACGGAAATTTATTTTCCACTTTATCATCCAATTCTTTGTGGTTATATATTTCACAGGGTGACTTTTATTAAGGAAACTCCAGAAATGGCGAAGCTGTTACTTCAAATTTCTAATCAAATGCACAATATTAACCAGAATTGAACATGGTCACATTAGGTAGCTCTAGGGAGACCAGCCTCTGTCCTTTCCAATGACACCTCAACTGATCTTGCAGCATGTACAGAATTGGAGATACAGGTTTTCAAATTTCAAAGAGTCTCCAATAATAGGATTATTGGCACTCTGCTGAGGGAGCACGCTGCTGGGGGAAGCACGCTGCTGAGGGAGCATGCTGGGGGGTGCACGCTGCAGGGGGAGCACGCTGCTGGGGGGAGCATGCTGCAGGGGGAGCACGCTGCTGAGGGAGCATGCTGGGGAGCACGCTGCTGGGGGGAGCATGCTTCTGGGGAGAGCACGCTGCTGGGGGGAGCACGCTTCTGGGGAGAGCACACTGCTGGGGGGAGCATGCTGGTGGGTGCATGCTGGTGGGGGGAGCACACTGCTGGGGGGAGCATGCTACTGGGGGGAGCACGCTGCTGGGGGAGCACGCTGGTGGGGGAGAGCATGCCGCTGGGGGAGCACATTGCTGGGGGGAGCATGTTGCTGGGGGAGCACGTTGCTGGGGGAGCACGCTGGTGGGGATCATGCTGGTGGGGGAAGCATGCTGTGGGGGGGAGCACACTTCTGGGGGAGCACACTTCTGGGGAGAGCATGCTGCTGGGGGAGAGCACGCTGGTGGGGGAGAGCACGCTGCTGGGGGAGCACGCTGCTGGGGGGAGCATGCTGCTGGGGGGAGCACGCTGGTGGGGGAGAGCACGCTGGTGGGGGAGAGCATGCTGCTGCGGGGAGCACGTTGCTGGGGGAGCACGCTGGTGGGGAGCACGCTGGTGGGGGGAAGCATGCTGTTGGGGGAGCACGCTGGTGGGTGGGAGCACGCTGGTGGGGGAGAGCATGCTGCTGGGGGAGCACATTGCTGGGGGGAGCATGTTGCTGGGGGAGCACGTTGCTGGGGGGAGCATGCTGGTGGGGAGCATGCTGGTGGGGGAAGCATGCTGTGGGGGGGAGCACACTTCTGGGGAGAGCACACTGCTGGGGGGAGCACACTTATGGGGGAGAGCATGCTGCTGGGGGAGAGCACGCTGCTGGGGAAGAGCACGCTGCTGGGGGGAGCATGCTGCTGGGGGAGCACGCTGCTGGGGGGAGCACGCTGGTGGGGGAGAGCACGCTGGTGGGGGAGAGCATGCTGCTGCGGGGAGCACGTTGCTGGGGGAGCACGCTGGTGGGGGGAAGCATGCTGTTGGGGGAGCACGCTGGTGGGTGGGAGCATGCTGCTGGGGGAGCACGCTGGTTGGGAGGAGCACGCAGCTGGGTCACAGATTTAGTATTTGAGTCAAATTAAACAGTGAAATAAAATGAATTTGTTTCATAAAGTCCTTTGCTGACTATTACTTGTATTGTAAGTTAAGATCAATTCGATAGTTGATATCAATTATTCAAATTTTTCTTTTATGCTGATGACACAGTGTAAAACAAAATAAATTCGTTATATACCATTTCGAATTCGTATCGCATCGATTCATTATTCGGAAGTACTTCCAAATACGAATTATCAAATTTCACTCCAAATTCAGAATTTTTAAAAAATGAATGCACATCTCTAGTTTCAAACGCCCAAAGGTCCCCTGTATGACCTTTAATGGGACGGCAGCTCGGGGGGGGGGGCAAATGCCCCTGTGCCCCCTCTCTGGATCCGCCACATGTTAGAAAGGGGACCAGTGACCTTCACTGGATTGGCTGACCTTTTTCACTTGCAGTCATTAGTAACGCTTCTAAAGTATAGGAGCTGTCATTGTGCAGCAAGGAGCCGCATAGGCTGACCCTCACTGAATCAGCAGAGCAGCACAGCAGCAGAGCAGCGTCACGGCGAGAATAGCAGCTCCGACCTTTGACTTAATGGCTCAGGTGGCATAAGGCCCTGGGTTTCTTCTTCTGCTTGTCAGGGATATTGATCCACATGAGTTATTGATACACAGAGCAGCCGCAGCCTGGGTGAACGCAGTGCGCATTCAGGACATTACGCAGTGCGTTTTGGGGTTTCAGACTCAGTGACCCCCCCATCATCACTGCTATCTGTGGAATATAGGATTGACACACGGGTATTTATTCAGGGTTATCCAAAGAGATCCGAATGGCTGGAGAAAGGTAACCGAATGCAGTTTCTTGGCCATTCGGCTATCCAGAGAGCAGGCAATTCGCCAAATCCTGGCGAATTGCCTGCACATACGGTGCCTGTTCGGTGCCTGTTCGAGGGCAGTGAAATCCCCATAGAGAAGCAATGCTTCGTCTATTCAGAGAACACAAACCAGCAGTGAAAGGTTCCAGAAATGCCCTGCCATTCGGTGGTTTAATTCGACAGGTTTATTCAGGCGAATCCCATAGGCTTCAATGTTAAAAATATTCCCATTTTAATTCAATATCTAATACACAGTTCATTATAAAATTCTGCAGCAAAGAGTCTCTTTATTTATAGATATTTTAGTAAATTTTAAGAATTTTTCTGGATTTTTTTTTTTTAAAAAAATTCCGAATTTTTTTTTTTAAAGTTTACTTATTTTTTCTGTAACAGACCTTTTTATTATCATTCATTGGATTTTATATGTAAATTTCAGACATTTTCGCTCAGTAGTTTCTTTGCAAACAGCGTTTCACTTTTCAAACATTCAAGCAAACTGTTTTGCTAATTTATTCACTCCACTCGTCTGCGGTGTCGGCTTTTTCTGGCGGCTTCGCTGCGTGTGATCGGCTCCTGCTCGGGTTTTTCTGTGGTTTTCGGCAGGTTAATCCAGATGTTTTTGCAGGTTTTCGGCGTCCATTCGCTGGGTTTTGCGGTTAGTTTTCGTCAGGTTTGCGGCAGCTTTTCCCTGCAATTCGGGGACCCTGTGGTACTTGCTGAATACACCGCAGGGTCGCCGAAATGGGATCGGCAAAACGAACCGAATTGAAGAGAATGAAAAGTCACCGAACGTGCAGTGACTTTTCGATTCCCTTTGAATAACCCTGTATATCTTCTATAAAGAGAGCGACGCAATATACAAACACTATCAGGGTAATTCGGTGACTTTTCGTTCTCTTCAATTCGGTTCCTTTTGCCGATCCCATTTCGGTGACCCTGCGGTGTATTCAGCAAACACCACAGGGTCCCCGAATTGCAGGGAAAAGCTGCCGCAAACCTGACGAAAACCAACCGCAAAAACGCGCCGAATGCACGCCGAAAACCCGCAAAAACATCTGGATTAACCTGCCGAAAGCCACGGAAAAACCCGAGCAGGAGCCGATCACACGCAGCGAAGTCGCCGGAAAAAGCCGACACCGCAGACGAGTGAAGTGAATAAATTAGCAAAACAGTTTGCTTGAATGTTTGAAAAGTGAAACGCTGTTTGCAAAGAAACTACTGAGCGGAAATGTCTGAAATTTACATATAAAATCCAATGAATGATAATAAAAAGGGCTGTTACAGAAAAAATAAGTAAATTTAAAAAAAATAAAAAATCTGATTTTTTTTTTTTAAAAAAATTAAATCCAGAAAAATGCTTAAAATATCCTAAAAAATCTATAAATAAAGAGACTCTTTACTTCAGATTAAAATAATAAACGGTTTATTAGATATTGAATTAAAACAGGAATATTTTTAACATTGAAGCCTATGGGATTCGCCTGAATAAACCTGCCGAATTAAACTTTCCATCTGGATTTTCTGGTTCATGTTTTGCTGCATTTCGGGAACCTTTCACTGCTGGTTTCTGTTCTCTGAATAGCCGAAGCATTGCTTCTCTATGGGGATTTCACTGTCCTCGAACAGGCACCGAACAGGCACCGTATGTGCAGGCAATTCGCCAGGATTTGGCGTATTGGCTGCTCTCTGGATAGCCGAATGGCCAGGAAAGGTAACCGAACGCTGATTTTCAGCATTCGGTTACTTTTCTCCAGCAATTCGGATCTCTTTGGATAACCCGGATAGTGTCTTGTAACATCTGATCACTCTCAAATCTCTTGCGCTCAGCGCGATGCGGAGCACATTCTGCAGCTCAGGAAATGTGAACGTGAACGCATTCTGGTGATTCCAACAACAGGTTTGACGAGTGTCTGCCCCCCCCCCCTCAGGCTATGTCAGGGGAGCGGCTGGACTGCACGGAGCTGTGAGTAGAGTGTGAGCTGCTGGACGAGCAAAGGTGCTGGAGTCACAGTGTACTGTGTGAGGGGGGACTCAACACAACTGTGATGTGAAGGGAAACAGAAACAACAGGTTCTACAAGAACAGGACCAGAGACAGAATACAGGAACTGAGACAGGACCAGAACACACTGTATAGCGGAAAGAAGCAAGAGAAACAAACATACACTGGTCCAACAAAGGCAAACCTCCTGCAGGACCAACAAACCTCCTGCAGGATCAACAAACCTCCTGCAGGATCAACAAACCTCCTACAGGATCAACAAACCTCCTACAGGATCAACAAACCTCCTACAGGATCAACAAACCTCCTACAGGATAAACAGACCGAAACCTCCTGCAGGATCAACAGAACCAAACCTCCTGCAGGATCAACAAACCTCCTGCAGGATCAACAGACCGAAACCTCCTGCAGGATCAACAAACCTCCTGCAGGATCAACAGACCAAAACCTCCTGCAGGATCAACAAACCTCCTGCAGGATCAACAGAACCAAACCCACCTCAAAACAAAACAAAAAACCCTGCAGGATCACAAGAGTGTTTGTGTATAAACAAACAAGTCGAAGAAGGACAGAACTTTGTAAAGTAACAACATATTTTACCGAATCATCAATAGAAAGAAAACACAGAATGGAGGCAGAAAGAAAACATTAACCAAACATAGACAAGACAGGACCCAGAAACAGCAACAACAATAAACCTACAGGAAGAGAATCAATTAATCAAGACGTCTGTAACCTGTATGATCTATATATAACCCCTCGATTTATTATTACACGATCAAATCAATATCACATCCACATACAGATACAGAGGATCCCATTATATCCAGGGGGGGAGAGACGGCGACTGGAGGAAGTGACACCAGCGACGAGGAGTTTGTAATGGTGGGAGAAGATGAAGAAAACCTCCCAATAAATCTCAATCGCAGCGACAACCATAAACAAAAAGCTACTGATACAGAAAATGAAAGGAAAGAGGACGGAATGGAAGCAAAGGATACTGCGAGGGAACCTGGAAACCCAACACCCCAAAAAAGCATGAGCGCAGGGCGAGTGGGACATGACAACATGGAAACTGAATCCCCTAAACCAGGAGCTGCAGCAAAACATGAACCAGAAAAAGCAGATGGAGCGAAACCTCAACCAGAACCAGAGGCTGCAGCACAACATGAGTTACTAAATCCAGACGGACCGACACCTGAACCAGAAGCTGCAGCAAAACGTGAATCTCACATCCTTCATTCAGGAAACCCAAACAGGTAACAATATTATTGCATCAATATACATTAAGATCATGTAAAGGAAACACCAAACGCAGAGTTAATTAATGTGACACATTCTACTGTTTATTAACATGACCCTTAATATGTAAATATTATGTCTCTTACATATTTTATTATACCAACACATTACTGGACATATTTATTTTTCCCAAACCACGAGAGAATGTTGAGATAACTTCATTATTTTATCCAGCACTTGGTTGCTCAGATATTGGGTATTTTCCTTTATTTACGTTTGAAGTTTGCAGCGAATCAGACAAACCAGCAGATAAATAGCTACAATCATCAAGATTGAAATCCCATGTCCTTTCTTGTGTTTAAATCTCACAAACAGAACATGTTAAATCTCCACGAGGGGCCGAGGAGAGAAAATACTATTCTTTAAATTTCCTATTTTTATTTTTTATTGTGCTGCAACGCCTCCTCGAAACCAGCCGTAAACACAACCTAAAACGAAAAAGAAACTAGTGTTAAATCACTAAATAGCAAACTATGGAGTAAAGGGTTAAAGAGCATTACTACTGCAAAGGGTAAATACTGTTTAAAGTATTGTAAAATACCTGATCGTTTGTTCAAAACACACGATTATTTACACAAATAGAGACAAACTGTTACAATTAAGGTTAGGGTCAGACTAACGCATTTTTCGCAACAATCGTCAAAAAGTGCGTCCGAATGCATTGCCGTATTTTTTCACGGAATGCGCAAAAACGGTCATACGATGCGCATTGTTGTGCGTGATTTTTTACGGATCCAAACCAGGAAACTTTGGGTGTCTGGACGTTATGTTGGCCGGACATGAGCAGCGTCTGACGTCTCCAAATCACACACACACGCCGCTAGTGGACGCAGCGCACTCTGTACGTCCGTACTAGCGGTTCTGCATTCTCGAAAAAATGCGTTCATTTTCCACTTGCGTTGCGCAGCCGGACTTTCGTGCGACCGTACTTCGTATATTGGCCGTCATTGCCCGTCATTTGCTGCTAGTGCGGCCGTGATTAAGAGCGCCTAAACGCACGTTAAAAATTCGCTCATCTGACCCCAGCCTTACAGTTTGAGGAGATAATTGTGAGAACCTGCGAATAACAGGATCATGGGAAATGACTACATTAATCCTAAAATGGAACTCCGTTTGTTTCCTCTGTAGCTGAGGGGTTACATTTCAGCTGGCTCCTCCGAGCAGTAATTAGGAAACTGTAACACCTTATGATGAGAACAATCGCACCGCCCCCCCCCCTCTTACCAATTTAGCACTATGACCCAGGGGTCAAGTCCTTCAGGAACGCATGGGAACGCAATTCACTCACTAATTTAGCAGGAGGAACTTCATTCCCTTTTGGATGGAATACTGGGAAGCAATGATACATTTTTATAGAGACACAATGTTATAAAACTGTCTATATTTAAGGGTTTTTCCTGGATTTAAGCACATTGAGAGAAGCCACTGGATTGACAATCTCTCAGTGCTTGCCAGCGGAATGGCATTCTCATGTATAAAGAAGTGCTGCAGCTTCTTCGGCTCCGAGTAATCTTTAATACCACAATGTACAGAAATGTTGGCGAGTTCCCACACTTATTTTTAAGGATTTGAACCAGGACTCTGACCAGCTCAGGTCAGACCTAATAAAGGACATCACACCTCTGCGTAAGTGGAAAGGGCTTTGCCGCAGCTTTATTAAGCATGTAAAAAACTTTATGAAGGATAAGCAACCAAAACATATGCCTGGTCAGCAGTATTTACAGTCAGGTCCAGAAATATTGGGACATGGACACAATTGTAACATCTTTGGCTCTATACACCACCACAATGGAGTTGGAATGAAACAAACACAATGTGCTTTAACTGCAGACTGTCAGCTTTAATTTGAGGGTATGTACATCCAACTCAGGTGAACGGTGTAGGACTTACAGCAGTTTGCAGATGTGTGTCAGGATCCATGCCTGCTACTGGATCAGCTCCAGGAAAGGTGCTGCCCTTACGTCTGCAGTAACTTCCAGCACTGATAGGGGTTAATTAAGTCGGCACCAAGCATGCACAACACACACCTCTGTCTGTCCATAAAGGACCCCTCCCCATTCAGGAGCTCACCTCAGTATTGAGTCATTCCCAACCTGTTCAGTTCTATGCTTGTTCTCTGTTGCTATCCCTGAGTACCAGACCCCCCTGCTTACCTACTGACCATCCGCTTGCCTGACCCCTTTGAACTACGTACTGATACCACCAGAAGATACCTCTGCCAATTGGCTTCTCAGCTGTTCCATGGCCAGGTGTGTGATATTCCCTCATTACCCCAATTACAATGTGCAGATAAAAGGTCCAGAGTTCATTTAAGTGTGCTATTTGCATTTGGAATCTGTAGCTGTCAACTCTCAAGATGAGATCCAAAGAGCTATCACTATCAGTGAAGCAAGCCATCATTAGACTGAAGAAACAAAACAAACCCATCAGAGAAATAGCAAGAACATTAGGCGTGGCCAAAACAACTGTTTGGAACATTCTCAAAAAGAAGGAACGCACCGGTGAGCTCAGCAACACCTAAAGACCCGGGAGACCACGGAAAACAACTGTGATGGATGACCGAAGAATTCTTTCCCTGGTGAAGAAAACACCCTTCACAACAGTTGGCCAGATCAAGAACACTCTCCAGGAGGTAGGTGTATGTGTGTCAAAGTCAAGAATCAAGAGAAGACTTCACCAGAGTGAATACAGAGGGTTCACCACAAGATGTAAACCATTGGTGAGCCTCAAAAACAGGAAGACCAGATTAGAGTTTGCCAAACAACATCTAACAAAGCCTTCACAGTTCTGGAACAAGATCCTATGGACAGATGAGACCAAGATCAACTTGTACCAGAGTGATGGGAAGAGAAGAGTATGGAGAAGGAAAGGAACTGCTCATGATCCTAAGCATACCACCTCATCAGTGAAGCATGGTGGTGGTAGTGTCATGGCGTGGGCATGTATGGCTTCCAATGGAGCTGGTTCTCTTGTATTTATTGATGATGTGACGCTGACAAAAGCAGCAGGATGAATTCTGAAGTGTTTGGGGCAATCTTATCTGCTCACATTCAGCCAAATGCTGCAGAACTCACTGGACGGCGCTTCACAGTGCAGATGGACAATGACCCAAAGCATACTGCAAAAGCAAGCAAAGAGTTTTTGAAGGGACAGAAGTGGAATGTTCTGCAATGGCCAAGTCAATCACCTGACCTGAATCCCATTGAGCAGCATTTCACTTGCTGAAGACAAAACTGAAGGGAAAATGCCCCAAGAACAAGCAGGAACTGAAGACCGTTGCAGTAGAGGCCTGGCAGAGCATCACCAGGGATGAAACCCAGCGTCTGGTGATGTCTATGCGTTCCAGACTTCACGCTGTGATTGACTACAAAGGATTTGTAACCAAGTATTAAGAAGGGAAAGTTTGATTTATGATTATTATTCTGTCCCATTACCTTTGGTCCCTTAACAAGTGGGGGCACATCTGCAAACTGCTGTGAGTCCTACACCGTTCACCTGAGTTGGATGTACATACCCTCAAATTAAAGCTGACAGTCTGCAGTTACAGCACATTGTGTTTGTTTCATTCCAACTCCATTGTGGTGGTGTATAGAGCCAAAGATGTTACAATTGTGTCCATGTCCCAAGATTTCTGGACCTCTGTCAACTAATAGTGTATACAACATCTAGTTATAATAAAGGGCGCTAACACCAAAAAATGACATGTCCTTATTGTGTTTATTTGATGTTGCTGGTATCTTACATGTGCTTTGTTTTTTCTCTTGTATGTTTAGAAAATATTTTCCTCTAGGGATTATTTACAGAGATCCGAAGTTGCCTCGAAAATGCACCGAACAGTGAATTTCCCCATATGGTGACATTTCGTGGACATTCGGCTATTCATAAAGCAGGCAGTTCGCCAAATTTTAGGCGAATTTCCGGCAAGTATGGTGCCTGTTCGGCGGCAGTGAAATCCCCCATAGAGAAGCAATGGTTAATCTATTCACATTGAACAGCAGAGAAATGTCAGTGAAATGCCCTGATGTTCAGTGGTTTCATTCCACAGGTTTATTCAGGCGAATCCCATAGGCTTCAATGTTAAAAATATTCCCGTTTTAATCCAATATCTAATAAACCGTTTATTATTCTAATCTGCAGCAAAAAGTCTCTTTCAATTTTTCAGGATTTTTGGGCAATTTTTTTTTTAATA
Source organism: Leptobrachium leishanense (assembly GCA_009667805.1). Classification (NCBI taxonomy): domain Eukaryota; kingdom Metazoa; phylum Chordata; class Amphibia; order Anura; family Megophryidae; genus Leptobrachium; species Leptobrachium leishanense. The sequence continues at coordinate 163,823,108 of CM019069.1, forward strand.
GTGGTTTATGATTAGCTACAATAGCAGCTGTCCATAGTGCTGAACTGATGGTCTGATACATACAGGGTTATTCAAAGAGAATCGAAAAGTCACCGCACGTTCAATGACTTTTCTTCCTCTTCAATTCAGTGCGATTCGGCGATCCCATTTCGGCGACCCTGTGGTGTATTCAGCAAGCACCACAGGGCTGTCGTAGTGAAGGAAAAGCTACCGTAAACCTGACGAACATTCAATGCAAAACCCAGGCAAAGGCACACCGAAACCCGCAAAATACATCTGGATTAACCCCGCCGAACTCGCCGGAGAAACCCGAGCAGGAGCCGATGAGGGCGCAGAGCAGCCGCCGGAAAAAGCCGACACCGCAGACGAATGGAGTGAGAAAAAAAAAAAAACAGTCCGCTTGAATGTTTGAAAAGTGAAACGCTGTTTGCAAAGAAACTACTGAATGAAAATGTCTGAAATTTACATATAAAATCCAATGAATGATAATAAAAAGGGCTGTTACAGAAAAAAGAAAAATTGTTTAAAATAAATAATTGGGAAAAATTGTTTTCAAAAAAATGTCTAAAAGATGCTAAAAAAATCTATAAATAAAGAGACTCTTTCCTGCAGAATATTATAATAAACGGTTTATTAGATATTGAATTAAAACAAAATATTTTTAACATTGAAGCCTATGGGATTCTCCTGAATAAACCTGCCGAATGAAACCACCGAATGGCAGGGCATTAGGGGAACCTTTCACTGCTGGTTTGTGTTCTCTGAATAGCCGAAGCATTGCTTCTCTATGGGGATTTCACTGCCCTCGAACAGGCACCGAACAGGCACCGTATGTGCAGGAAATTCACCAGGATTTGTGCGGTTCGTAATTTCGGACGAAATCGCAATTTTGGCGGATTTGTAATTTTGGGCGATTCATAATTTCGGACGGACGTTATTACGTTTTTCGGAAACGAAGTAACGATAATGCAAATCTTGGACTTTAGCTAAATTTTGACGATATGAAATGCACATGTCTAACTACATGCAAAAAAATCGTATTCCAGAGTATCCTCTGTAGCAGGTATGAATTATCTGTGTTCGGTTACAGGGACAGACGAGAGAACACGGCGATATTTCACACAGATTCGGATGTGGACATAAACTGGCTGTATCATATAAGCTCAATCTGTGATGCCTGGAATCTTGTGCCTCTTACTCATGATTCCTGGGTGGACGTGGCTGCTAAAACCTCTCCTCACATTATCTGTCACTCCATGAGATCCCGGAGACCCCTGCCTGACCTGGAGCGTCACCGGGAACACTTTACACAAAGTAAGTGCAGAGACAATGGAGGAACGTGCTGCTATAAACCACGTGCAGAGCGCAGAGCACAGAGCGCAGAGCGCAGAGCACAGAGCGCAGAGCGCAGAGCATAATGATGACACAAGTATAGTATCAAACATGATGTAATCATAAAGATTTCCTACATAATGAATTTCCTACGTGCACAATCCCATTGCTCCTGGGCAGCAGAGTAACGCGAGCAGACACTTAGGGCTCTATTACATTCTTAACACTAACGGTAGCGCTCACCTGCGTGAGTGAGCACTACCATTAGCTGCGGTATCTACTGCATATTACAATCCAAACGCAAACGGGTTAAAAAACCCTCTTGAATTTGGTACCTTGTGCTTTTCAAAGCGTGGTCACTGCACTTTGCGCTCCCTATCCTTAACTTGGGGAGCACAAAGCGTTAATCAGCGCTGGTATCATAAAGTCCCAGCGCTGATTAACGCCTGGCTCTGGTTAGCGGAACGTTAACCAGAGTCAGGGATCCGGGAAAGACTGGGGGAAAAAGTCCCCCCAGTCTCTCCCTTCGTATCCCTACGCCAACCGGCCGGATCTCGCGAGGCGAGATCCGGCTGGTCACGTAACCGCCCGCGTCTGCCTCAATGGAGTCGTATGGACTCCATTGAGAGGATGTGCGCAGCTGCGCTTAGCGCTGCCGGGCGCATCCCGGGACATAGCGGGCGAAGACAATGCAGGCAGCATTTTTGCGCATGCATTGTAATCCCCCGTTAAACCCTGCCGCCCCCGGTTTAGCGCGGGGATTGTAATAGAGCCCATAATGGGTTATTCAGAGAGAGCCAAAATCCCCCATAGAGAAGCAATGGTTAATCTATTCACATTGAACAGCAGAGAAATGTCAGTAAAATGCCCTGATGTTCAGTGGTTTCATTCGACAGGTTTAATCAGGCGAACCCCATAGGTTTCAATGTTAAAAATATTCCCGTTTTTATTCAATAGTTTATTATTTCGATCTGCAGCAAAAAGTCTATTTTATATTTTAGGCATTTTTTGCAAAAAAAATTCAGATTATCCGATTATTTAATTATTTTTAAATAGCATTTTTTCTGTAACAGACGTGTTTATTGTCATTCATAGGACATTATATATACAGTAATTTACAGCCATTTTCATGTAGTATTTTTTTTTTTAAAACACCTTTTAAAAGTTGCATTTTTTAATTTGCACATTTTTTATTCTTCTTGTATCGGTTTCTCCTTTACAACCTTTCATGACAGTGATATTTCTGTAAACTCTAGATGGTGTCCCTTATCTGACACAATGTCACACAGGGTCTGCATTATCTGCATACAGGCAGAAATGGCATTTGTGTCAGTAAATGTGCTGCACACAGTTAATAAAATGGTGAGACCTCCTGCTTACAATATCCTGCTACATTATCAGCATACAGGCAGATGCAGTAAATGTGCTGCAGACACATAATAAAATGGTGAGATCTCCTGCTTACATGGGCTCTGCATTATCAGCATACAGGCAGATGCAGTAAATGTGCTGCACACACATAATAAAATGGTGAGATCTCCTGCTTACACGGGCTCTGCATTATCAGCATACAGGCACATGCGGTAAATGTGCTGCACACACACAATAAAATGGTGACATTTCCTGCTTACACGGGGTCTGCATTATCACCATACAGGCACATGCAGTAAATGTGCTGCAGACACATAATAAAATGGTGAGATCTCCTGCTTACACGGGCTCTGCATTATCAGCATACAGGCAGATACAGTAAATGTGCTGCACACACATAATAAAATGGTGAGATCTCCTGCTTACACGGGCTCTGCATTATCAGCATACAGGCACATGCAGTAAATGTGCTGCACACACACAATAAAATGGTGAAATCTCCTGCTTACACGGGGTCTGCATTATCACCATACAGGCACATGCAGTAAATGAGCTGCAGACACATAATAAAATGGTGAGATCTCCTGCTTACACGGGCTCTGCATTATCAGCATACAGGCAGATGCAGTAAATGTGCTGCACACACATAATACAGTGGTGAGATCTCCTGCTTACATGGGCTCTGCATTATCAGCATGCAGGCAGATGCAGTAAACTCGCAGAGTCTGAAGAAAGACCTGCCGCAAAGCCAGATCTGTGGTTGATTGATCTGCGGCAGCAGTTTTCATGCTGCATGTGTTTTGACTTTTCCATCTGCCCTGTCTGGCCTGAGGGAGACCTCAGGCTCTAATGAGTTAAACCTGTGGGCTTCCTACTTAAAAGAGCCGCCCTTAGCTTCACATACCTTGACATTAACGTTCATTGGTAGACCTGTGTGTCTATGTTACTGATTTGTTTTGTTTCCATCCCTCTATTATTTTACCTGCTCCTTGTGAATAAACTCACCTGTTTTCTTGTACCGCAACCTTTTTACCGGATTTGTAACCTCAGCTTTGGGTTCTGCCTGCACCCCCTGTGCCATGAATATAACCCTCTCTCACCCTCTGAATATAACATCTGCAGATTTGTATTCAAGGAACGCAGGCAGTAGTTCGGTCCTAGGGGTCTATGTTAAAGCAAAAAAAGGAAACTAAGCACACTGATAACACGTTGTTATATTGTGTTTATATCAGGTCCTGTTCCTGTGAAAGTCCTGATCACTGACGTATCAGATCCAGAGCTGGAGAAGCAGATTAGACGTTGGATGGAGCAGCACATGCCCAGAACATGGGAATTAGTGTTCCTGTATGAAAATGAAATAGACTTGATCCAACCCAAGCGAGAGAAACCCTGGAGAGACACAAACACTGAGGTTAAACTGACGAGAATGCGGGAAATCCTGACGAAACAAAGTGAAGGACTACAACGTAAGATATATTGTTAGATAAGCTTCACAAACCCCAGACTGGACGTGACTCAATGTAATATTATGTATACATTACACCATAATTACAGCAGATAATCAGTATCTGCTAAATGGGGGGGGGTGTCTGCAAAACTGGCAAATGACAGAGGTGTGCCGGAACGGTCATGACAATGTTTATTTGCATTTCATTTTCTTACATTCCATTGCCCTGTATTTAGTGTAGAGTGTTGTGTGAGATACTGTGCTTTTTCCCCCCACGTGTAATCTGTAACCATTTGCCCTGTTTCCACAACCCTCCCCCAGATCTGGCTTTAACCAGAACTCTTCACCAGTTTCCTTTGTTAGGAGAGGGAGGATCTGGAGGAAGGAAACGCTGAGGCATGTTTGTACATTTGAACGTCTAACTGAAAACCTCTGAATGAAGGCATTCTTAGTTTGGTGTTCAGCGACAAGCATCACAGTCTATTTGTCGTCTATTCTGTGGGGGTACGATCACCTCCTGATTTAGTGGAAAAGGGGCCTGGGGTACCAGGATCCGTAACAATTGGGGGGGGGGGAAAAGCACAGTATCTCACACAACACTGTACACTAAATACAGTGCAATGAAAGGTAAGAAAATTAAATGCAAATAAATATTGTCATGGCCATTCCTGCACAAGAGGCTTAAATGCAGGGGTCAAGGCCAGGGGAACGTGTGGGAACGTAGTTCCTGCATTATCTTTGCAGAGGGAATTGAGTTCCCATTGGTTGCACACACTATAAAGCTTGTATTCAGGCATTTCATCAGATCTTTCCCAGTTAAGTCACAATAAATATAGGATTTATCAGATATTTTTGCTAAAATCCACATTTATACATAAAAATATCAGATGTGAGTGTGTGTTTGTGTTAAGTGCAAGATGATAATTGCTAATTGGGGGACAGAAATCTTGGAGTTCCTGCCCCTCTTTTTTAGGGCTTGACCCCTGTTTAAATACCCATTCATGTAGGAAGTGATGATTAAACTGAATTTGTGTAAAAATTGTGTTTTGGGCATTTTTTATAACGGATGATGTTGGTCCAGGCAGATTTAGGATTGGTGTGTTTTGGTTTTTGCATTCATAGTTGGGACAGGCCTGTTCAGTGTTATGAGAAATAAAACCTTTTTGTCTTGTTAAAAATCGTACAGAACATTTTAACATTTAAGATTTTATCCCGGCTCTTATATGTGTAAATAGTAACATGCTGCAAACGTATAAGAAGTGATAATATTTTATGTAACATTGGTCTATATAAACATAAGTTTGTAGTTTCCAAATACAAAGGGCACAGAATATTAAGGCTCTATTCCCTAAAGCGATTATTCAAAGAGCACCGAATTGGCCCCGTACAGTGCAATTTCGGAGCCATTCAGCTATTCAAAAAGCTGGCAATTTGGCAAGTATTGGCAAATTGCCAGTGAAATACGGTGCAATTCAGCGGCAGTAAGATCCCCATAGAGAAGCAATGATTAATCTATTCAGACACCGAACAGCAGAGAAATGTCAGTGAAATGCCTTGATTTTTAGTGATTCAGTTCAACAGGGTTAAACAGTGTCACCAGCAGTTGGGATTTTGAATTTCCCGGCTGCCGGTCACTAGTGATGTCACACACAGAGATCAGGTGACGTCACCCTCTGAGATCAATCACTGTAGCGACTAGCGAGCGTTCTCAGAGAGGCAGCGATGGATCAGATCTGTGCATGCGCGTGCAGCTCCGGTCCATCACTCTACGCACACTTGTTCAGTATCGCCTGCGCAAAGTGTGAGTCCTGTAGCGCTGCACAATGTGCGGCTCCTACACTACACAAGTTGTAAAGGAGCACAGACTGTGCAGAAAAGCTTCAGGGGCCTCTGGGTTTAGGAGACCCTGAGCCAAAGAGGAGGAGCAGCGTGCGGCGAGGAGGGAAAAGGAGAGGAAAATCACCTAGAAAAAAAGGATAAATGTAGAAAATAATTGGGCAGGATCTGCTAATTAAGGGCAAAAAGGGACATTCTGTTTTAATACAGTGTCAGGTTAAAGTTACTGGCAAAGAGGATCTGCTAAAAGAACAATGTATAATTTATGGGGTAACTGGGAGAAAAAGGCTGAATTCAGTGATTAAATATGGAGTGAGGGTGTGGAACGGCTCAGCACTGAAGGGGTTAATACACATTTAATGTCACTTTATCGAACTCACTGTAATCTTTGTCTCACAGGTTTCCTCACATGGCTCCGGATCGAACACATGGTACCGGTATGTGTTTTTTTACTGTCTTTTCTTTTCACAGAATTTAAAGTCTGCTCTAATATAATTTCCCCTTTTTGTATTAGACTCTCTATTAATAAGCCTTTATTTTTCTGCCCCCCCCCCTTAGTGACGGACAATGTACAGGTTGTGATTCTCAATATGCTCAGTTAATCGTGAAATACAATGAAACTAAAGCGGAACATTTCGTCTTGGCCATAATACATCATAGTAACACGGAATTGAATGCCTGAGTACCATATCGTATGCCGGCGCCCAGTAAACCAAAACCCAGATGCCATACGGCTATTTCTGTCATGTTCATCGGGGTATATTATAGGAACCCAAATATACAATAAGCCACAGAATATCCAAAGTGGGGTACAAAAGGGATGAACCAAATGCAAGGCTAAATAAGCAGGCTAAAGGTCGAGACAGCCGGCAAAGGATCGCAGACGTAGAGATAAGCAAAGTTGAAGGTAATCAAAATAGGGCTTCACTGGAGCTTCTTACTCAGGAAGAGGAGAAACAATACTGAAGCAATGGCAGAGAGCAGCTCCCGGCATTATATAGGGAATGAGGCGGACACGCCCTTGACTCTGACACCGCCCCATCCATCTGATATTGGAGGCTAAACTAAGAGCTCCTCCTCCTCAATCCCGCAGGCTCCCACCCCCCCCCTCAGCTCTCCTTCTAAGGCTCGGGTCAGACAAACGCATTTTTCGTGTTGTCCGTGAAAAAGTACGTTCGAACGAATACGTGATAGCGGTCATACGATGCGCATTTTCCTCCGTGATTTTGTACGGATCATCAATAAAACCCTTTTTGTGTCTGGACGTGATGTTGGCCGGACATTAGCAGCGTCTGACGTCTCCTAATCACGCACACACGCCTCTAGCGGACGCAGCGCACTCTGTACGTCAGTACTAGCGGTTTCACGTTCTCGAACATATGCGTTCGTTTGCCACTTGCGTTGCGCGGCCGGACTTTTGTGCGGCCGTTCTTCGTATGCTGCCCGGCATTGGACGTCAGTTGCTGCTAGCGCGGCCGTGATTTAGTGCGGCTAAACGCACGTTAATACTGCGCTCGTCTGACCCCAGCCTAACCCACTGGTGCGGTAATTAGTGCTAGCACTTTGTAATACCTTACTTATCGAAACTCTAATTACTGATGTTAAGTATAGGATGCGCAAAGTGTCAGGAATGTAATATGGGACATGCGTTAAAGTCACTTAACCTAGAGTTAACCCTTACAAGTCCGAACACTAACCTTAGCAATAAAATTGTAATATAGCCCATAAATTGTAATATAGCTCATAGAGCTTTGTAACCCAGTGTATAATATATTATTGTATGTGCTGTCACAGCATACATACATTTATTTTTTTATAATTTTGTTTCTTATTTTTCTGAATTAGGCTCACACCATTGGGATCTTCTCCAGGTCAGCAGAGGAGGATTACTCATGGTTACAGACCCGGCTCAGATCTGATGCTTTCCGGAACCAGGTTAAAGAAGTCCGATCCTGTTACGTCTCCAGCTCCGGGTTCCGGCAGTTCCATCAGGACGTGTCTCGGTGCTCGTTCGGGATCCTGTATCACACCAAGAACAGAGGAAGGGTTAATGTCACCGACGTGACGAGCTCTCTGTATGACGACGAGCTGCGATACCTGTCTGACACACTGGGTAAGAGACGTTCAGGCATATTACAATCTTTTAACGTTAGCGTTCGGGTATGTGAGCTTTAACGCTTGGTTAAGTGACTTTAACGCATGTCCTCATATTACATTCCTGACGCTAAACATGTTTATAATTCATTAGTGCATCGGTGATTGCGCGAGCTTACGCGATCTTACTGTACTTTGCGCACCCTATACTTAACATGGGAAGCGCAATCATTAATTAGCATTAAGATAAGATATAACAAACTCCTAACACTAATTACTGCACCAATGGGATCATTTTATAGAATATATATATATTTTACACTGTCATCTCAAAGCTGCTTTTCGGAATCGAAATCGAATTGATATATCAACTATCGAATTGATCTTATCTTACAATACATACAGTTATTACAGTCAGTAACGACTTTATGAAACAAATCGGTTTCGTTTTACTGTTTCACAAGCGCCTGTCCCTGTTACTTGGCCTCTGGTGATAAATCTGAGAGACAGCTCATTATTTAACCCTAGCTTAATAGAGCCGCAGGAAATGCTGGCAGAATGCTTGGTTGTGTAGGGAGAGCCTGTATTAGCAGGAGGAAAAGGGAAGTGCTCATGCCACTGTACAGAGCACTGGTGAGACCTCACTTGGAGTACTGTGTGCAGTACTGGAGACCGTATCTCCAGAAGGATATAGACATCTTAGAGAGAGTTCAGAGAAGGGCTACTAAAATGGTGTACGGCTTGAAGGAGAAAAGTTACCAGGAAAGGCTTAATGATCTTAACATGTACAGCTTGGAAAAAAGACGAGACAGAGGAGATATGATAGAAACATTTAAATACGTAAAGGAAATCCACAAGGTAGAGGAAGGGAGTATATTTAAAAGGAAACAAAGTAGCAAAACAAGAGGACATAGTCTTAGATTAGAGGGGCAAAGGTTTAACAGTAACATCAGGAAGCATTTTACTGAGAGGGTGGTGGATACATGGAACAGCCTTCCAGTAGAAGTGGTAGAGGCCAAAACAGTGATTGAATTTAAGCAAGCATGGGATAGGCATAAGGCTATCCTAAACAAAAGATAAATCCAGGTTAAGTATCCATGTAATTGGGCGACTAGATGGGCCGAAAGGTTCTTACCTGCCGACATTTTTCTATGTTTCTATGTTTCTAGCTTGTCTTTTAACAGCAAAATTTGATTTAATTGGGGTTTTATGTAGTGATTGAAATTCAAATTGATATCAACTATCGAAACAATATCAAATCAATTTCTAATGGAGAACGGTGGCCTGATACGCTGCTTCTTGTTCCCAGGACAAGAATGAGATTGGGGACAAATAGTTCCAGTCTCCCTCCATGATCACTCCCTCGATCACTCCCGCGATCACTCCTCCCACGATCACTCCCGCGATCACTCCTCCCACGATCACTCCCGCGATCACTCCCGCGATCACTTATATTAGAACAGACTTTTTATTCTGTGAAAATAAGAGAAAAAAAACACATACCTTGTGTTCGATCCGGAGCCGAGCGAGGAAGTCTTTGCGACAAAGATTACAGTGAGTTTCATAAAGTGCCATTAAACATATATTAACCCCTTCAGTGCTGAGCCGTTCCACACCCTCACTCCATATTTGCATTTAATCCCTGAATTCTGCCTTTTTCTCCCAGTTACCCCCATAAATTAGACGTTGTTCTTTTAGCAGATCCTCTTTGCCAGTAACTTTAACCCCATAAGGACCAATGACGTACCAAGTACATCCTATGAAAATGGTCGCTTAACGACCAAGGACATACCTGTAACAGGCCTTTTTATTATCATTCATTGGATTTTATATGTAAATTTCAGACATTTTCGCTCAGTAGTTTCTTTGCAAACAGCGTTTCACTTTTCAAACATTCAAGCAAACTGTTTTTCTAATTTATTCACCTCCCTCGTCTGCGGTGTCAGATTTTCAGATTATCTAATTAAAGGGAAAGAATCGAATATCTTAAAGGAAGAAGAGTACTTATACATACATATTTCACATCCCAAAATTCCAGTGTTCTACTACTTACCTAAAATTCACAAAAATCAAGAAAATCCACCAGGACGACCTATAGTTTCTGGGATAGGATCAATCTCTTCAAATCTGTCAGAATATTTAGATTACTTGCTACAACCTCTGGTTATTTTGACCCCATCTTATATCAAAGATACTATGGCAATTATCAAAGAATTAGACAAGATAACGTGGGAAGATAATTATCATCTAGTTACTTGTGATGTTAATTCACTATATACTATAATCCCACACGATTTGGGGTGCGAAGCTGTACAGTATTTCTTGAGAGAATTAGGTCAATATGAGGAAGAACAAACCAATTTTTTAGTTGAAGGAATTAGGCTGATATTAAATAATAACTATTTTTGGTATGACTGTCAGTTCTATCTACAATTAACAGGTACAGCAATGGGGACCAGGTTTGCCCCCAGCTATGCCAATCTGTTCATGGCATACTGGGAGCACCAGATGGTATGGGCAGGGCATCGCTGGGGGCAACACCTGGTCCTCTTTAAAAGATATATCGACGACATTATAATTATTTGGGAAGGAGAGGAACATATTCTTAGAGAATTTCTATTATATCTAAATGACAATTCGTGGGGAATTAAATTAGATCATAAGATTAGTAAATCAGAAGTCGACTATCTTGACCTTAATATTTACATTGAAGATGGTATTATGAAAACTAGGACACACTTTAAAAATGTCAATGTCAATAGTTACATCGGTCTAACTAGTGACCATTATCCTCCGTGGTTAAAAACTGTCCCTAAGGGACAGATGACTCGACTTCGGAGGAATTGTACTGATATTCAGGAATTTAGGAAACAGTCCAAGAAACTGATGGGGGATTTTGAAGAGAAAGGGTACATGAGGATAGAATTAGAACAAACAAGAGAAGAAATACTTAATTTGGATAGGAATACGCTGTTACAATACAAAACCAAAAAGAGTACTGAGGATATTGTATTGCCCATTATTATGGATTATAATTTCGGAAATAAAAATATCAAAAAATATATACGGAAATATTGGCCAATACTAAAAGAGGATCCGGTACTTAGAGATATCTTACCCGCACAACCTCGAGTTATATATAGAGGTGGAGGCAGCTTAAGGCAGAAATTAGTGAAAAACCACTTACGTGAACCTCAAGATCAGACAAATTGGTTTGGTCTAACATCTGGATTTTATGGATGTGGAGATTGTATTAGTTGTAGGAAATCACACAACAAGAAAAGACAAATCACCACATTCCAGGTTAATCAAAATAAGTATAAAATCAGAGATAAATTAACTTGCTTCTCTAAATACCTCATATATTTATTACGATGTCCTTGTAATAAGTGTTACATAGGTAAAACTACACGAGCATTACAGGTTCGTGTAAATGAACATATTTACAACATCAATAGAGGTTATGAAAAACATTGTGTCTCCAATCATTTCAGACTCAAACATAATAATAATCCTATAGGCTTAGAATTTTTTGGCATTGAAAAAGTAACAAAAAATTGGAGAGGAGAAAATTTAGAATTGAAATTAGCCAAGACTGAAATGAGATGGATATATAGATTGAATACCCTTGAACCGAATGGTCTAAACGCTGAGTTTGAACTTTGTCATTTTTTATAATTTTAAATTCCATTATATTACTGTTATTTTACAAAGTATTTTAATTATAAATCTCTAATGGATGTTGCAGTGTAACGATATTGCATATCCATTTGAGATATAGTTTGGTTAACTTTGATCATCTTACTACGAATGCCTTACAAACTATGATCTCCGTGTTAATGTTATAATTGTATTTATACACGTCGCCATTGTTATTAGATCGGGCGATAGCGCTCTTAAAACCGGAAGCTTTTGAAATGGAACGCACGTTAAAGTCCAAATGGAACGCAAGGAAGTGTGGTAAAGATTTAGATCCGTCTGACCGGAAGTACGACTGTGGAGCGCACGCCAAATTTAGATTTGGAACGCAATTGTGAACGATGGTTACAGGTGATCCGAGGTGTTGGTCATCGCACTGCTGCGAGGCAGGGGGAAGTGTAGTGGGGAGTGTATCTGTCTGACAGGAAGTGCTACCGTGGAGCGCACGCCGGATTCAGATCTGGAACGCAATTATGAACGTTAATTACAGGTGATCTTAGATATTGATCATTATACCACTATTTAACACACTGTTAAGCTAGATCATGTAAGACTGAGGAAGCCCACAGTTGGTTGGGTGAAACGCGTCTCTTTTACTGTATTTTATCTTTATTAAATGTTGCATTAATAATATGGTGCACATCTAATTTTTATTTGGTCTATCGGCAAACCAATCTATTGACCACCAAATTTTGAGAAGCTTTCCTACTGAGCCACTTCGTTAAGAGGCTCAAAAGATTGTAAGTAGTCAATTTGTATTTACTTATATTTGATATACTGATATCTGCGCAATGGAAGTATCCTTTTATTTCTAATTAGTTGTAAAGCCTGCCCAGAGGGCAGTCTATTGTGGATATACTGCCCCTGCTCATGTATACTGCCCCAGCTTGTGGATATTGCCCCAGCTCGTGGATATTGCCCCAGCACGTGGATACTGCCCCAGCACGTGGATATTGCCCCAGCACGTGGATACTGCCCCAGAACGTGGATACTGCCCCAGAACGTGGATACTGCCCCAGCACGTGGATACTGCCCCAGCACGTGGATACTGCCCCAGCACGTGGATATTGCCCCAGCACGTGGATACTGCCCCAGCACGTGGATATTGCCCCAGCACGTGGATATTGCCCCAGCACGTGGATACTGCCCCAGCACGTGGATACTGCCCCAGCACATGGATATTGCCCCAGCACGTGGATATTGCCGCAGCACGTGGATACTGCCCCAGCTCGTGGATACTGCCCCAGCACGTGGATTGATACTGCCCCAGCACGTGGATATTGACCCAGCACGTGGATACTGCCCCAGCACGTGGATACTGCCCCAGCACGTGGATATTGCCCCAGCACGTGGATACTGCCCCAGCACGTGGATATTGCCCCAGCACGTGGATACTGCCCCAGGACGTGGATACTGCCCCAGCTCGTGGATACTGCCCCAGCACGTGGATATTGCCCCAGCACGTGGATACTGCCCCAGGACGTGGATACTGCCCCAGCTCGTGGATATTGCCCCAGCACGTGGATTGATACTGCCCCAGCACGTGGATATTGCCCCAGCACGTGGATACTGCCCCAGCACGTGGATACTGCCCCAGCACGTGGATACTGCCCCAGCACGTGGATTGATACTGCCCCAGCACGTGGATTGATACTGCCCCAGCACGTGGATACTGCCCCAGCACGTGGATATTGACCCAGCACGTGGATACTGCCCCAGCACGTGGATACTGCCCCAGAACGTGGATACTGCCCCAGCACGTGGATACTGCCCCAGCACGTGGATACTGCCCCAGCACGTGGATACTGCCCCAGCACGTGGATATTGGCCCAGCTCGTGGATATGCCCCCCCCGCTCGTGGATATGGCCCCCCCCGCTCGTGGATATGGCCCCCCCCGCTCGTGGATATCGCCCCCCCGCTCGTGGATATCGCCCCCCCCCGCTCGTGGATATCGCCCCCCCCCGCTCGTGGATATCGCCCCCCCCGCTCGTGGATATGGCCCCCCGCTCGTGGATATGGCCCCCCCCTCGTGGATATACTCACCTACATCGGCCCTTAGCTCCTCCAGCGATGGCGGTCCCGCGTCCCGCTTCCAGCGTCCTCTCTCGCTCCGTTGGTCGCCGGGATGACGTCACGAAAGCCTTTGACCCCCGGGGTCAAAGGCTTTCGTGACGTCATTCCGGCGAACAACGGAGCGAGAGAGGACGCTGGAAGCGGGACCGCCATCGCTGGAGGAGCTAAGGGCCGATGTAGGTGAGTATGTGTCCCCCTACATTGGCCCGGAGCCTCAGCGGTGGCTGTCGTAGGCTGCTCGGCCGGCCTTCAGGCTTAGGCGAGCCCCCGGCTCGGCTGGGCCTGTAGGCCCAAGCCAAGCCGGGGGCTCGCCTGAGCCTGGAGGCCGGCCGAGCAGCCTGCGACAGCCGGAGGACAGTCACCGCTGGAGCTCAGGGCTAATGTAGGTGAGTATGTGCTCTCCACACCCACCCTGCTTACTCGGCCGGTATCCAAGCTTAGGCGAGCCCCCGGCTTGGGCCTAGAGGCCCAGCAGAGCCGGGGACTCGCCTGAGCATGGAGGCCGGTCGAGTTGCATGCTCGGCCGTCCTCCAGGCTCAGGTGAGTCCCTGGCTCGGCTGGGCCTCTAGGCCCAAGCCAAGCCGGGGGCTCGCCTGAGCCTGGATGCCGACCAAGCTTAGCGAGCCCCCGCTTGGCGTGGGCCTAGAGGCCCAGCCGAGCCGGGGACTCGCCTGAGCCTGGAGGACGCCCGAGCATGCAACTCGACCGGCCTCCATGCTCAGGCGAGTCCCCGGCTCGGCAGGGCCTCTAGGCCCAAGCCAAGCCGGGGGCTCGCCTAAGCTTGGATACCGGCCGAGCAAGCAGGGTGTGTGTGTGTGTGTGTAGAGCACATACTCACCTACATCGGCCTCGAGTCCTCCACCGGTTCCACACATACTCACCGACATCGGCCCTTGGCTCCTCCAGCGATGGCGGTCCCGCTTGCAGCATCCTCCCTCCGTTGCTCGCCAGGATGACGTCACGAAAGCCTTTGACCCCGGGGTCAAAGGCTTTCGTGACGTCATTCCGGCGAGCAACGGAGAGAGGATGCTGCAAGCGGGACCGCCATCGCTGGAGGAGCCAAGGGCCGATGTCGGTGAGTATGTGTTAGGCAACATCGGCCCTGAGCTCCAGCGGTGACCTCCTCCGGCCGAGCAGGCTGCTCGGCCGGCCTCTAGGCTTAGGCGAGTCCCCGGCTCAGCTGGGCCTGTAGGCCCAAGCCAAGCCGGGGGCTCGCCTAAGCCTAGAGGCCCGCCGAGCAGCCAGCGGCAGCTGGAGGAGGTCTCCGCTGGAGCTCAGGGCCGATTTTGGGGTGTGTTTGTTTGGGAACTTCGGCCCCGATCCTCCAGCGGTGACCTTCTCCGGCTGCCGCTGGCTGCTCGGCGGGCCTCTAGGCTTAGGCGAGTCCCCGGCTCGGCTGGGCCTGTAGGCCCAAACCGAGCCGGGGGCTCGCCTAAGCCTAGAGGGCCGCCGAGCAGCCAGCGGCAGCCGGAGGAGGTCTCCGCTGGAGCTCAGGGCCGATTTTGGGTTGTGTTTGTTTGGGAACTTCGGCCCCGATCCTCCAGCGGTGACCTTCTCCGGCTGCCGCTGGCTGCTCGGCGGGCCTCTAGGCTTAGGCGAGTCCCCGGCTCGGCTGGGCCTGTAGGCCCAAACCGAGCCGGGGGCTCGCCTAAGCCTAGAGGGCCGCCGAGCAGCCAGCGGCAGCCGGAGGAGGTCTCCGCTGGAGCTCAGGGCCGATTTTGGGGTGTTGTTTGGGAACTTCGGCCCCGATCCTCCAGCGGTGACCTTCTCCGGCTGCCGCTGGCTGCTCGGCGGGCCTCTAGGCTTAGGCGAGTCCCCGGCTCGGCTGGGCCTGTAGGCCCAAACCGAGCCGGGGGCTCGCCTAAGCCTAGAGGGCCGCCGAGCAGCCAGCGGCAGCCGGAGGAGGTCTCCGCTGGAGCTCAGGGCCGATTTTGGGGTGTTTGTTTGGGAACTTCGGCCCCGATCCTCCAGCGGTGACCTTCTCCGGCTGCTCGGCGGGCCTCTAGGCTTAGGCGAGTCCCCGGCTCGGCTGGGCCTGTAGGCCCAAACCGAGCCGGGGGCTCGCCTAAGCCTAGAGGGCCGCCGAGCAGCCAGCGGCAGCCGGAGGAGGTCTCCGCTGGAGCTCAGGGCCGATTTTGGGGTGTTTGTTTGGGAACTTCGGCCCCGATCCTCCAGCGTTGACCTTCTCCGGCTGCCGCTGGCTGCTCGGCGGGCCTCTAGGCTTAGGCGAGTCCCCGGCTCGGCTGGGCCTGTAGGCCCAAACCGAGCCGGGGGCTCGCCTAAGCCTAGAGGGCCGCCGAGCAGCCAGCGGCAGCCGGAGGAGGTCTCCGCTGGAGCTCAGGGCCGATTTTGGGGTGTTTGTTTGGGAACTTCGGCCCCGATCCTCCAGCGGTGACCTTCTCCGGCTGCCGCTGGCTGCTCGGCGGGCCTCTAGGCTTAGGCGAGTCCCCGGCTCGGCTGGGCCTGTAGGCCCAAACCGAGCCGGGGGCTCGCCTAAGCCTAGAGGGCCGCCGAGCAGCCAGCGGCAGCCGGAGGAGGTCTCCGCTGGAGCTCAGGGCCGATTTTGGGGTGTTTGTTTGGGAACTTCGGCCCCGATCCTCCAGCGGTGACCACCTCCGGCTGCCGCTGGGTGCTCGGCGGGCCTCTAGGCTTAGGCGAGTCCCCGGCTCGGCTTGGGCCTGTAGGCCCAAACCGAGCCGGGGGCTCGCCTGAGCCTGGAGGCCCGCCGGCAGCCGGAGGACAGTCACCGCTGGAGGATCGGGGCATCTGGCCGTGTAAACACACGGGTAGCTGCGCGCGGCTCGTGCCGTTTTTTTTTTTTTTTTTCACGCGGCCGGCACGCGCAGCTACCTGTGTGTTCTAACGGCCGCTTTCAAATGTCCGTCGCGCATGCGCAGTAGGGTTTTGGCGACGGACGTTTTTAGGCTTATTCTATTATAGTATAGAAGAGTGAATGAAACTCACCAGAGGTCAACCCCACGACTGAACTAAAGTGTGAAGATTCTACACAAGGGGAGTGACCCCCCAGAGTGGTCAGAAGGCAACTTCTATTGAGCCTTGTTTGGCTCTACACTTGACTTATGATCTTTCAATCAGAACATTGAGAACACCATTGAAGTTACTCAATCAAACCAGCAAAGTGCGCTCACACCGGAGTTTGCGCTCCATTTTTTCCTATTATTGTATTGTATCAAGGGTGTACATAGGTGTTTTTTTGAGCAGCCAATTGTTAATTATATTTTAGCGCTAATTGATCTCTCTATATATTTCATCAAACATATATTAACCCCTTCAGTGCTGAGCCGTTCCACACCTCACTCCATATTTGCATTTAATCCCTGAATTCTGCCTTTTTCTCCCAGTTACCCCCATAAATTAGACATTGTTCTTTTAGCAGATCCTCTTTGCCAGTAACTTTAACCCCATAAGGACCAATGACGTACCAAGTACATCCTATGAAAATGGTCGCTTAACGACCAAGGACATACCCGACACGTTACATAGTTACATAGTTACATAGTTATATAGGTTGAAAAAAGACATGCGTCCATCGGGTTCAGCCTCTCCCACATAACCTACTGCTGTTGATACAAAAGAAGGCAAAAAACCTAGTCTGAAATATGCAACATACTGGGAAAAAATTCCTTCTTGACCCCAGAATGGCAGACAGATTTCTCCTTGGATCAAGAAGCTTTTACCCACATATTAAATATTATAACCCTTAATATTCTGTGTCACGTCATGTGGTTAACCCTCCTTCCCCAAACTGGCCTCTCTGGCTGGGGTCTCGTGGTGGTCTGACCTCCTTGAAGTCAGGCCACTGCTTTAATGGACCCCGACCTTTGCACTGCTGCCATCGGTCGGGCGCAATGATGTCGGATTCAGGCGTCCCCCCAGCAGAGCCAGGAGAGTGCTTTCATTTGGACCACTGTATCGATCTACATGTCATTGGAAAGGGCAGAGACTGGCCTTTCCATAGATACCCAACATGACCATATTCAGTTTAGAAAGAAAATCATACAAAATTAAATAAAAACTTACAGGGAGGTAACCGAACGCTGAAAATCAGCGTTCGGTTACCTTTCCTGGCCATTCGGCTATCCAGAGAGCAGATAATTCGCCAAATCCTGACGAATTGCCTGCACATACGGTGCCTGTTCGGTGCCTGTTCGAGGGCAGTGAATCCCCATAAAGCACTGCTTCAGCTATTCAGAGAACACAAACCAGCAGTGAAAGGTTCCCCTAATGCCCTGCCATTCGGTGGTTTAATTCGGCAGGTTTTTTCAGGTGAATCCCATAGGCTTCAATGTTAAAAATATTCCCGTTTTAATTCGGGTGAACTCAAAAAAACACATTCATAAGGGGCAGCTAAAATATATAATTTTAAAAAGGCCAACTTTATTAAAATAAAGGAAGCTCTCAATGTCATTGACTGGCAGAAACTCTTTCATGGGAAAAACACTGAGGATAAGTGGAATATCTTTAAACTAACATTAGAAAAGTACACGTGACAATATATTCCACTGGTTAATAAATATAAAAGAAACAGACTGAAACCAATGTGGCTTAGTAGGAAGGTAACTAAGGAAATGAAAAATAAAAAGAAGGCATTTAAAGCTTTTAAATTTGATAAATCTGAGGCATCCTATAAAGCATATAGGGCAGCCAATAAAGCATGTAAAAATGCGATTAGATGGGCTAAACTAGAAAATGAAAAAGAAATAGCCAAAGAGAGCAAGACCAACCCTAAAAGATTCTTTAGGTACATAAATTCTAAAGAACCCAAGAGTGAAAATGTAGGTTCACTAAAATCTGAGTCAGGGCTATTGTTAACCCCTTAAGGACCTCGGACGTACCATGTACGTCATTGCAGCGGGTCTCTTTTAGACCCGCTGACGTACATGGTACGTCCTGCCATTTTTTGAGCGCTGGAAGCGATCGGATCGCTTCCAGCAGCTCAAACGCCATTGCAGGATGCCTGGGAGTCCAGGCATCCGTGCAATGGCGGTGAGAAGTGCCGGGGCACCATGTGATCGCTCCCCGGGAGCGATCAACATCCGGTTTTACCGGAGAGGTGCCCGGCACTTCTAGAGAGCGCTGGAAGCGATTGGATCGCTTCCAGCTGCTCTGTGTATATTGCAGGGATGCCTCGACATCGAGGCATCCTTGCAATATGCTTACCTGCCGCCGGTCCGCTCAGTGATCGCTCCCCCCGAGCGATCACTTCCGGTAGCGGCAGGAAGTACTGAGTGCCACGAGGTATCGTGGCACTCAGTACAAAAAAGATCACATGAGTGATCAGGTGCTCTGCTGGGTGCCTCGAGGGATCAAGGCACCCAGCAGAGTAAAAAAAGTGTTCAAAAAGTGTAAAAAAAGTAAAATAAAAATAAATAAAATAAACTGGCGGTTAGGGTTAGGGTTAGGGTTAGGGTTAGGGTTAGGGCTAGGGTTAGGGCTAGGGTTAGGGTTAGGGTTAGGGCTAGGGTTAGGGTTAGGGTTAGGGCTAGGGTTAGGGTTAGGGCTAGGGTTAGGGTTAGGGCTAGGGTTAGGGTTAGGGCTAGGGTTAGGGCTAGGGTTAGGGTTAGGGCTAGGGCTAGGGCTAGGGTTAGGGTTAGGGTTCTAAGGGCAGGGTCATCTTGGGGCTGAGTGGGATGTTCCTAGCCTGCCTAATCAGAGAGGCAGGCTAGCAACATCCAATCAGAAGTTAGAAAAAATCTAAATAAAATTTCTAATTTGTCAGGTCAGGTCAATATTTTGTAAATATTGGCTCTGACCTCTGTGATTCTCCCTCCCTCTCCTCACTTGTGTTTTGGTGAGCGAGAGAGAGAGATCAGATTTGACAGGTTAGAGATTTTAGGTAGATTTAGTGAGATTAGAAAAATTGAGGCAGATTTAGGCTGGGGTCAGACGAGCGTAGTGTTCACGTCCGTGATTGCGCCTAAAAGTATGTCTGTGATAGCATGACATAAAGTCCAATGGAGCCCCACACACGAAGTACGTCCGCACTGACCTGCGGACGCACAACGGCCGCGGCCCACGGACGCAAGGCAGGCAAGAACGTACAACTGCTAGAACGGCCGCACAAAGTGCGCTGCGTCCGCAACGTCCGCATAGCTTTGTGTGTGAGTGATAGAAGGTGGTCAGATGGCCTGCATTGATACGTCCAGCATTTTTCACGGACAAAATGGTTTTGCAATTGAATTTATTTTCCCTCCTACATCCGTCAAAAAATAATCGTCTGTGAAAAAACGGACTGTGTGACCACTACTGCGTCATCCGTACTGACGATGTCCGTACTGCACGGACGTACAGTCCGTAGAAATCACGTTCGTCTGACCCTAGCCTTAGAGAGATTTTAGGGAGATTTAGAAGAATTGAGGCAGGTTTAGAGGGATTTAGAGAGATTTAGGTGTTTATTTGTATTTTCTTGTGAAACCCAACGGTTCTTCTAAGAACCAACAATCCGCTTATATATATATAATAATTATAAAATTTTATAATCTAATGTCTGAGAGGGTGTACAGCGCCGAGGAGGCATATGCCATCCTGGCGTCAGAATCTGAGGCATCTGCGTCAGACTCAGACCCTCATTTCGACCCCGCTAACTGCTCAGAGACGTCGCTAGATACATTATCTACGCTGGCTGATGTATCTAGTGATGTTTCTGATGCAGATCCTGGGTCACCACCTGCCAGCAGGAGACGCACAGCTCCAGCTGAGGAGTGGGTAGTGCCTCATCGCCAGAGGCCAGATATCCCTCCTTTCACGGCAAATCCTGGCATCAATATTGATGTTGCAGGATTTACCGCCACACAGTTTTTGCAGGTGTTTATGGGGGATGATTTGTTGGGCCACATCGTGGCTCAATCAAATCTGTATGCCCATCAGCATTGTGCTGCGAAGCCAGACTCCTACTTGGCAAGGCAGCAATGGACCCCGCTAGATGTGCCAGAATTTCTGAAATTCTGGGCACTTACTATGCTGAGGGCATCATAAAGAAGCCCTCAATTTGCTCCTACTGGAGCAGTAGCCCCATCTGCTCTACCCCCATTTACCCCCAATCAATGTCACGTAGAAGGTATGAAAACATTTTGCGTTTCATGCACTTCAGTGACAACAGCCTGTGCCCCCCTAGAGAGCATCCCCAGTTTGACAGGCTGTATAAAATCCGCCCCCTGATTACCCACTTCGCCGCCAGGTTTGCAGAGGCTTATACACCTGGAAGGAATATCTGCGTGGATGAATCCCTAATGAAATACAAGGGATTCAAGTAGTATATTCCTTCCAAACGCTCCAGGTATGGAGTGAAGGTGTATAAGCTCTGTGACAGCGAGAGTGGGTATACTCAGGCCTTCCGGGTGTACGAGGGAAAGGATAGTAGCCTTGACCCTCCAAGTTGCCCAGAACACATGGGAACCAGTGGCAAGATTGTGTGGGACCTACTTTTTCCCCTGATGAACAAAGGGTACCACTTGTATGTTGATAATTTTTATACGAGTGTACCTTTGTTCAAGCTGCTGTATTGTTTTGTTTCAAGATATATCACACTGTGCGTGATCTGTGATTTTTTTTTTCCTTTCTATTTTTTCTCACACTCCAGTTAGTTAGTTCAGTTTAGTTTTTTTTTTCTTTTACTGCACCAGACTTTTACATTTTATTCGTACATTTTTATGTTCTACAATTGGTGCTGTATTTTGCCAAAATCTTTGCACACCTATGCATGGGGGGCATGGGTGTACTCAGGAGACCTTGCAGAAAACAACCTGGAGAGTTTTCATGCAGTAACAAACAACAGTGTCTCCTAAATCACAGTCCAAATCTAATGTGGGCGTAAAAATCTGAAAATTGAAAAATTACACCACACACCTTCTCAAATGTTTTGGGCTAAAACCGTTGCATCCATGGCATCAAAGCACTCCATATGCAATACCTTGGGGTGTCAACATAACAAATATAAACAATTTTGTGGCAATAATTCAAACTGGGGTATGCGGTAGACCCAAAACCAAATATAGGCCTAACTGAAGAAATAATCTCAATTTCAACTCCAATGACAAAGTCATAAAAATTGTATTTGAACCTTCCCAAAATCCTGGCAAACCTATGCATGGGGGGCATGGGTGTACTCAGGAGACCTTGCAGAAAACAACCTGGAGAGTTTTCATGCAGTAACAAACAACAGTGTCTCCTAAATCACAGTCCAAAACTGATGTGGGTGTGAAAATGAAAAATGACCACCAAACAGTATCCAATTTGTTTGGAGCAAACGGATGCATCCATAGCATAAAAACACTCCATTTACAATACTTTGGGGTGTTAGCTTACCAAATATATGCACGTTCATAAAACTGGGGTATGTAAAAAGGCCCCTAAAAAGAAGATAAGCAAAGAAGATACTGTATGTCAAATTAGAAAATTGACAAGCACATGTCAAAGATTGGCGTAGCACCCCAAAAACAACAGAACAAATCTATATAGTCCTCTCCTCCTGTTTCCAACCCCAACCCTCCTAGATTGTGAGTTCCTACGGGAATAGGGCCCTCATCTCCTCCTGTACTGTTTGTCAAATGTTGTTCAATGTATTGTAACCCTGTCTATACTGTGCTTATTGTACAGCGCTGCGGAATATGCTGGCGCTTTATAAATAAATAATAATAATAATAATAATATATATGGGTGGTATCAATTTACTCAGAAGATGTTGCTGAACATATTTTGGGGTGTTTTTTGGCAGTAACCCATAACTGTATTTGACAATTCATGCCTAAGCATAGAGCTAGTGCATGGAAAGTGTTAAAATACAACTCTTTGAAGCACCCCAGGGTGTGCCCTTTCTAAAAATATATGGTTTGATGGGGGTAAATTACTTTGGCCGGCTTCAAAAATGTCCCAAATAGGACATGGGTGCATGATGACGAAATGTGAAAATTCCAAGTTGGAAAACTGAAATGCGCACCCCCCAAATAAGGCCTATTAGCCCCCAAATGACCCGACATACCTATACATAGGTGGTATCAATTTACTCAGAAGATGTTGCTGAACATATTTTGGGGTGTTTTTTGGCAGTAACCCATAACTGGATTTGACAATTCATGCCTAAAGTACAATGTGTGTGAAAAAATAACACAAAAAGTGACTACCTGAAAGTTTGACATAGAGCTAGTGCATGGAAAGTGTTAAAATACAACTCTTTGAAGCACCCCAGGGTGTGCCCTTTCTAAAAATATATGGTTTGATGGGGGTAAATTACTTTGGCCGGATTCAAAAATGTCCCAAATAGGACATGGGTGCATGATGACGAAATGTGAAAATTCCAAGTTGGAAAACTGAAATGCGCACCCCCCCAATAAGGCCTATTAGCCCCCAAATGACCCGACATACCTATACATGGGTGGTATCAATTTACTCAGAAGATGTTGCTGAACATATTTTGGGGTGTTTTTTGGCAGTAACCCATAACTGGATTTGACAATTCATGCCTAAAGTACAATGTGTGTGAAAAAATAACACAAAAAGTGACTACCTGAAAGTTTGACATAGAGCTAGTGCATGGAAAGTGTTAAAATACAACTCTTTGAAGCACCCTAGGGTGTGCCCTTTCTAAAAATATATGGTTTGATGGGGGTAAATTACTTTGGCCGGCTTCAAAAATGTCCCAAATAGGACATGGGTGCATGATGACGAAATGTGAAAATTCCAAGTTGGAAAACTGAAATGCGCACCCCCCAAATAAGGCCTATTAGCCCCCAAATGACCCGACATACCTATACATGGGTGGTATCAATTTACTCAGAAGATGTTGCTGAACATATTTTGGGGTGTTTTTTGGCAGTAACCCATAACTGGATTTGACAATTCATGCCTAAAGTACAATGTGTGTGAAAAAATAACACAAAAAGTGACTACCTGAAAGTTTGACATAGAGCTAGTGCATGGAAAGTGTTAAAATACAACTCTTTGAAGCACCCTAGGGTGTGCCCTTTCTAAAAATATATGGTTTCATGGGGTAAATTACTTTGGCCGGCTTCAAAAATGTCCCAAATAGGACATGGGTGCATGATGACGAAATGTGAAAATTCCAAGTTGGAAAACTGAAATGCGCACCCCCCAAATAAGGCCTTTTAGCCCCCAAATGACCCGACATACCTATACTTGGGTGGTATCAATTTACTCAGAAGATGTTGCTGAACATATTTTGGGGTGCTTTTTGGCAGTAAACCTTAAAGTTCACAGTACATGTATTCTTAAATTGCGTTCAAAAAAAAAAAATCACCAAAAATTTTTTTTTATCAAACTTTGGCATAGATTTGTGGTAAAATGGTTTGCATGGAAAGAGTCAAAATACCCCAAGTTTAATACCTTGATTTGTGTACTTTAAAAAAATATGTATATGTGGAGGGTTATTCAGGAATTAGTGACAGATATCAGTGTTACAATGTCACTATCACTAGTTTTGAAAATAAACTCTTTGGAAATGGCAAAGTGCTACTTGCACTTATTGTTGCATAAAATAAGGAAAAAAGCGAGGAATATGTAAACATTGGGTATTGCTAAACTCAGTACTAAATTTAGAAACTACTAAGGAATTAATTTTTTTTGACGGTTGTTGATACATAAGAAATTTTGGGGGTCAAAGTTCGAAAAAGTGGTGTTTTTTCAATTTTTTTGTCATATTTCACAATATTTTTTTATAGTAAATTATATGAAATGATGAAAAAAATGGTATCTTTATAAAGTCCATTTAGTGACGAGAAAAACAGTGTAAAATATGTGTGGGTTACATAAACGAGTAAGAGGAAAATTTGACGTAAACACTAAGAGCGCAGAAACGTAAAAACAGCAGCGGTCACTAACGGACGGATTTGTGTAAAACCGCCCGGTCACTAAGGGGTTAACTGAAGATAAGGATAAGGCAGAAATTTTAAATGATTATTTTTCTTCAGTATTTATCAAAGAGAAACCTATAACAGGAGACATGAAATTCATTAATAAAAACTTACTAATACAAAGTGACTGGTTGACTCAGGACAAGGTTTTGCAGAAATTAAACAATGTGAATGTGAATAAAGCCCCAGGGCCAGATGGAATTCACCCGCGAGTACTAAGAGAGCTATCTGTTGAAATATGTAAACCTCTGTTCTTAATCTTTCAAGATTCTTTTATTTCAGGAATCGTACCAGAGGATTGGAGAAAAGCTAACGTGGTCCCTATATTTAAGAAAGGTTTAAAATTTGTGCCTGGGAATTATAGACCTGTGAGCTTAACATCTGTGGCTGGGAAAGTATTTGAGGGGTTACTAAGGGATAATATTCAGGAATTTATTGGGAGGTATAATGTAATTGGCAAAAATCAGCATGGTTTCATGAAACACAGATCATGTCAGACTAACCTAATTACGTTCTATGAGGAAGTAAGTAGAAGTATAGATCAGGGGGTCGCAGTGGATGTGATTTACTTGGATTTTGCCAAAGCTTTCGACACAGTTCCACACAAAAGGTTACTATTTAAATTAAGAAAAAATGGTCTAGATGAAAATACTTGTTCTTGGATAGAAAACTGGCTAAAAGATAGGGTACAGAGAGTGGTCATAAATGGTACATTTTCAAGATGGACACCAGTGGTAAGTGGTGTCCCTCAGGGGTCTGTTATAGGACCAATACTATTCAATTTATTTATAAATGACCTTGAGATAGGCATTGAAAGTCATGTATCAGTGTTTGCAGATGACACAAAGCTAGGAAAAGTAATACAATGTGAGCAGGATGTTACTTCGCTGCAGAGGGATTTAGATAGATTGGGGGACTGGGCACTTAAATGGCATATGAAATTTAATCTAGATAAATGTAAAGTTATGCACTTTGGAGTGAACAACACACAAGCAATTTATACCCTAAATGGTACGGAGTTAGGGAAATCCAAGCAGGAGAAGGATTTGGGAATAATCATAGACTTCAAACTAAGTAACAATGTGCAATGTCAAACAGCAGCCGCCAAGGCCAGCAAAGTACTGGCATGCATTAAAAGGGGAGTTCACTCACGGGATGAAAACATAATTTTGCCTCTGTATAAATCAATGGTCAGGCCGCACCTTGAATATGCCGTGCAATTTTGGGCACCTGTCTTAAAAAAAGATATTATATCGCTAGAAAAAGTGCAGAGACGGGCAACTAAATTAATAGGGGGATGGAAGGGTTAAGTTATGAGGAAAGACTAACAAGCTTAAACCTGTTTAGTTTAGAGAAAAGGCGCCTTAGAGGGGATCTGATAACCTTATATAAATATATACGGGGCCATTATCAACCATTGTCTGATAACCTATTCATTAACAGGTCTATACACAGGACACGGGGTCATCCATTTAGACTGGAAGAAAGAAAATTTAGCTTAAAGCATAGGAAGGGTTATTTTACGGTGAGAACAATAAAGCTGTGGAATTCTCTGCCTGTTGAGGTGGTTGGGTCAGAGTCTGTACAGACTTTTAAAAACGACTGGATGACTTCCTGCAGACACAGAATATTAAGGGTTATAATATTTAATATGTGGGTAAAAGCTTCTTGATCCAAGGAGAAATCTGACTGCCATTCTGGGGTCAAGAAGGAATTTTTTCCCAGTATGTTGCATATTCAGACTGGGTTTTTTGCCTTCTTTTGGATCAACAGCAGTAGGTTATGTGGGAGAGGCTGAACCCGATGGACGCATGTCTTTTTTCAGCCTATATAACTATGTAACTATGTAACTATGTATGTGCAGGCAATTCGCCAGGATTTGGTTAATTGCCTGCTCTTTGAATAGCCGAATGGCCAGGAAAGGTAACTGTCGGATATAATCTCTGCATGTGAATACAACACGTTTATATATATTGGATTTATCAGCCAAGCCTCCAATATGTCTATATTGGACTTACTGGACCTACCTCGGCAGTTGCCTCCAATATATCAGGGATTATTATTTCATAAGAAACTTATACGAGACACAAATATCAATAGTTTATATCTCTTATAAATTATCCTGAATTCTTTTAATTGTCTGTGTTTTGCTTTAAAAAATACAATAATCAATAATCGGATAAAAATATATATATATTTATTACGTATACAAAAAAGTTTCAAATCTCATATCATAAACAAAAATTTATAAACCACAATCCATCAGCATATAAAAACTAGCTTCACAATATATGTATCTCCGGTTAGTAACTGCATATATGATTAATATCATTTACCTTATCAGTTAGTAACTAATACACAAAATGGTTAATAAACATTTCTGCTTAATACAACATGCATTTCCCAGCAAACAATGTTTAACCAGCCAGCTCTTATAGAATATATTTATATTTCTCTATGCTACATGGATCAACACAAGATAAGCTAATTTAATGATAAGTAATAAAAACTTATTTAGTGAATCCTCCCCTAATCTCGAGAATTAAACTTCTAATCTTTTGTTGTTTTTTATTTTGTAGTTATACAATTCCTTGCTTATTAATCTTAATCACAGTAATTTCCAAATTCCTTAATATATATTGGTATAATCTTACAACATTTCTTTTAGGAATAAATCCTTATATCCACTTCTTCATATTTCTATCTGCAGAATAGAATATACTTAGAATTTGGATTAGCGGTATCTGAGAATCTCAGTCTAAGTTGCAAGAATATCTACAATATATAATTACATTAATTCATAACATTATGTTCTATCAAATGATTTAGGTAACAAAAAATGGTCGAGCTGTGGCAAATTGATTTTAATGTGGATAAGTGCAAGATAATGCACCTGGGACGTAAAAACCCAAGGGCTGAATATAGATTATTTTGATACAGTCCTAACCTCAAACATCTGAGGAAAAGGGATTTAGGGGTTATTAATTTCAGAGGTCTAAGGGTAAGTAGTCAATGTAAATAAGAGCAGCAGGAATGCTGGCAGAAATGCTTGGTTGTGTAAGGGAGAGTAATTAGCAGTAGGAAAGGGAGTGCTCATGCACTGTACAGAGCACGGTGAGACCTCACTTGGAGTACTGTTTGTCACGGATCCCCCTGATAACCAGAAAGTGTGGTCCCTTTACGCAGACCGCTTCTCTACCCTTGCCGATCCTTGAATGGTCGGTGATACTAAACAGACAAAATAACCAGACAATATAGAAACAAGGGGTAGCAACCAGACAGGGGTATGGAATAGAGTATCGTCACAACTTTCTGACTACTGTGATATCTCCATATCTTTGAAAGCAGAGACAGGCTGTGGAAGGTTCTTATTCTTTATTTACTGGAGCTGCGCACACAGCGTCCGCACGCTGCCTTAGAACTCTACCATGTGATCAGGAAACTTTATTTACAATGAACAGGAACACAGATAATACCTACAACATGCGCCCTCTAGTGGTGGATAGATATAACACTATGATATACTACATCCCCTTCCCTCTGATAACACTAGTTTCAAAAAATACCACCCACATGACCCTAGGCACAGAAAAAAACCCACTAAACTTGAGACTTTGGGTAGACTACCTCCGTCCCAGTGAGTTCCAGGACGCATTCTTGTCCTGTGGCTGGGGAACTCACTACTAAGCTAAGTATAATCCTGTAGATAAGTTGGTGCTTTCTTTGTTCTGGTGGATCGCCGTAATTCTTGCTCCCCCTCACATGAGCAGTCTCTGATGATTTCTCTGTGACAAACTCCCCTCCATCTGTCCCTCTTCCCCGGCTTCTGCAAGTACAACACCGGAAAGGGGAGCCAAAATCTCCATATCTTGCGTTAATGGTTCCGCCAAACTCTGTAGATCCTCTGGATATGCAACATGTCTATTTCTCACCTGATCTATGTGACGACGCACAAGCTGGCCATTTCCAAGTGCAACAGTGCATGACACAGGACCTGTCTGCGTCTGAACAGTCCCCGGAATCCAGGAAGGTCCCACACCAAAATTTCTAGTGTATACTTTGTCACCTTCCCGCAGATGTCTCTCCTTGGCATGTTGATCATGATAAAGTTTTTGCTTCACCTGCTTTTCTTGCACCTGGCCTTTAAAATCCGGATGTATGAGATCCAACGTGGAACGCAATTTCCTCCCACACAAGAGCTCTGCAGGTGATTTTCCAGTCGTGGACTGAGGAGTTATCCTGTAACTAAACAACGCTCTGGCCATCTTGACCTCAATGGAATCTCCTGAACTTTTTTTTATCAGCCCTTTAAATGTCTGCACCGCCCTTTCGGCCAGTCCATTGGACGCTGCATGGTAAGGCGCTGTGGTCACGTGCTTAATACCATTTCGAGCCATGAATTCTTGAAACTCCATACTCGTAAAACTGGTGCCATTGTCCGACACCACCATTTCGGGAATTCCATGCTGGCTAAAGCTCTGTCTGAGGCATTGAATAGTCACTGCGGAGGTGGATTTACTTAACGGGTACGCCTCTATCCATTTAGAGTAAGCATCCACCAAAATCAAAAACATCTTGCCCATCCACGGGCCCGCATAATCAATGTGAAGTCTTCTCCATGGAAGGTTTGGTACTTCCCAAGGATGTAAAGGTGCACACTGGGGAGAATTTCTATTTTCTTGGCACATGGTGCAAGTTTTTACCATTGCTTCTATATCGGCATCCATCTTCGGCCACCACATATAGCTCCGCGCCAGCCCCTTCATCCTGATTATTCCTGGGTGAGTCGTGTGTAAGTGCTTCAGTAGGTCTGTGCGACCTGGGGGTGGAATGACCACACGGGCACCCCACAAGACACAACCTGCCTCCACACTAAGTTCCTCCTTCCTTTTCACATAAGCTCCAAACACTGATTTCTCCACTCTTTTTGGCCATCCTCTGAGGACGAACTCTCTAACCCGTGCTAAAACGGTATCTTTATCTGTCCATTTCCTCACCTGGTCGGCTTTAACCAATGGTACGCCATTTTCTTCCAATAGAAGTACTCTCTCTTCCTCCGCAGGCGTCTCCACCCCTGTTTCCGCGACTGGCAACCGGCTCAAGCCATCAGCATTTTGATGATCCTTGCCTGCTTTGTACACGATGGAGTACTCATATCCACATAATGTCACAGCCCATCTTTGAATGCGTGGCGAGGCCATTTGTGGAACCTCCTTCAGTTCATTAAATAATGAGATCAGTGGTTTATGATCTGTAACAATGGTGAATTGTCTCCCATACAAGTATGTGTGAAACTTCTTCACCCCAAATATCACCGCAAGGCCCTCCTTCTCAATTTGAGAATAATTTTTCTCAGCTGCATTCAGTGTACGTGAGACGAACCCTATTGGCCGTTCAGATCCATCCCCCATCCTGTGCGACAACACAGCACCCACACCATAAGGTGAAGCGTCACAAGCCAGGATAATAGGTTTGTTGACATCATAATGTACCAACAAGGCATCCGACTGGAGAAGATTTTTGGACTTTTCAAAAGCCTCTTTTTGCTCACAACTCCAGGTCCATTTAGTCTCTTTCCTCAATAGTGCATGCAGCGGTGCCAGTAACGTGGACAGGCTCGGTAAGAATTTGTGGTAATAGTTCAATAGGCCTAAGTAAGCCTTTAGTTCACTCACAGACCGCGGTGTGGGTGCCTCTTGTATGGCCTGGACCTTTTCTGCGACTGGCTGCACACCCGCAGCACTGATCTTGTGACCCAGAAAAACCACTTCTGTTCCCAGGAACTTGCACTTGCTCCTTTTTAGTCTCAGGCCACTTTGTTTTAGCCGAGACAAGACCTCCTCCAGATTTCTTAAATGATCGTCCTCGCTGACCCCAGTAACTAAAATGTCATCTAAGTAGACTGTGACGTGCGGCATGTTTTGTAGGATGCCCTCCATAGTGCGCTGGAAAATGGCTGGACTCGACGCCACACACAAACGGCAATCTACCATAAGTATACAGTCCTTTGTGTGTATTAACAGTCACATACTTTTTGGCGCTTTCATCCAGCACGATCTGCTGATACGCATGACTCATATCCAGTTTGGAGAATTTGTTGCCGCCCGCCAACTGAGCAAATAAGTCTTCCACTTTAGGAATAGGATATTGTTCCACACTGGATGCTCGGTTTACTGTGAGTTTGTAATCTCCACAGATGCGGATTGAACCATCCGGCTTCCTCACCGGTACTATGGGAGCTGCCCATTCCGAAAATTGTACTGGTTCTATAATTTTCTCATCTACCAGCCTCTGCAGTTCTGCCTCCACCAGAGGTTTGACAGCAAAAGGTATCCGTCGTGGCTTATAGAATCGTGGCTGGGCCTCTGAGTTCACATGAATTTTGGCCGTGGTGCCTTTCAGCTGACCTAGCTCATCTTTGAACACCTCAGCATATCGATCTAGCAGGTCAGCCAAATGTAGCGTTGGACTGGCTGTTACTGTATTCACCAGTTGTGGCAACACTCTTAAGTCTTTCAGCCAGTTTCGTCCCAATAAATTTGGCCCGGCCCCTTCAACCACTACCATAGTAAGTTTCTTGTTGTCCATCTGACTCTGCACTGTTCCTATAACCTGACCTAACACCAGCATCTTCTCACCTGTATATGTTTTTAATGTCAGGTTGCATGGTTCCCACTCTGGTATGTCGGTGTTTTTCCATAGCTTAGAGTATTGCTTTTTGCTAATAATTGTAATGCCACAACCTGTGTCCACCTCAAATTCGATGTTCATGCCATTCACCTTTAACTTCTGTAGAATAGGAGCCACTTTAGGCATTTTATGTGAGACACTGTATATCGTGTTTATGTCACCTGCATCTTCTGTCTCACTAACGTCTTCTTCTTTCACTAAATGCGACCTCCCAGCCTTCTCCTTTCCTTTCCTCTCCCCCCTCAGTCCTTGAAATGGGGTTTTGTGACTCTGCATCACGTGCTTGGATTTGCACGCCCGCTTGATGTGTCCACGTTTCTGACAATGGTGGCACAGTTCATTTATAAATTTGCATTCGTGGGGTGCATGATTCCCTTTGCACCTGAAACACTCATAGTCCGTCTTCCACCCCCTCTTATCCACTGCACCCACATTATGCACCACCGATTGTCCCTGATGAGACCTTTGAGACTGTGATTCTTCATCCCCAGAGAAGCCTTGGAGATCTTTTATATTTCTGTCAGCCGACTCCATCGCCAGACACATAGTAAGAGCCTTTTCAAAGGTTAAATCCACTTCTGACAACAGCCGTCTCTGCATCCTGTCGTCATTTACTCCACACACCAGCCTGTCCCGCAGCATTTGTGGCAGTGTAGGCCCGTATTCACAATACTGTGCTAACTTTTTCAACTCCGCCACATAATCAGCCACCTTCTCGCCAGTATGCCGTGTGCGTGAATTAAATTTATATCTCTGCACAATTTCACTTGGTTTTGGATTATAATGGGCTTTGAGCACGACGACAAGTTCCTGATATGTTTTCTCTGCTGGCGTCATAGGACACAGCAAACTTCTCAGCAAACTATAAGTTGACGCGCCGACCCCGCTTAATAACACTGCTTTCCTCTTACCGGCATCAGTAATCTCATTAGCTTGAAAGAAATAGTCCAACACTTCAATATATTCGTCCCACGATTGCAACTCACAGTCAAAGGGGCTCACTGTTCCCACAAGAGCAGCCATTCTGTCTCAGCAATTCACGTCCTTGTAGTTTCTTCTGTTTCTTATTTTTTTTTTTTTTTCTTTTCTGCTCTGCAGACCTTGCAACTGCACATACACGTTCCACAGTACAACCTGTTTACCCTCGTCGCCAATGTGATATCTCCATATCTTTGAAAGCAGAGACAGGCTGTGGAAGGTTCTTATTCTTTATTTACTGGAGCTGCGCACAGCGTCCGCACGCTGCCTTAGAACTCTACCATGTGATCAGGAAACTTTATTTACAATGAACAGGAACACAGATAATACCTACAACATGCGCCCTCTAGTGGTGGATAGATATAACACTATGATATACTACAACTACTAAGATATAATTCTCTTTATGCAGCCCCTTTCTACTCTCCGATCCTTGAATGGTCGGCAAGCTATTAAGGCAATGACAGGTAATAGACAAAGAAAGGGAAATACCAGACAGGGGTACAGACCAGATCACAAGTCCTCCCTAGGACTTTAGTAATAGCAGAGTAGTCTGATGCGTGCTTAGGGTGCCCACAGACTGACCTCGGTACCAACGTTAAGGGCAGAACCTAGAAGAGTAAATGCCAATGCCAGGAGTCATACACAGGAGGGTTCGTTTGCCAATGCCAGGAGTCATACACAGGAGGGTTCGTTTGCCAATGCCAAAGGTCATACACAGGAGGGTTCGTTTGCCAATGCCAAGGGTCATACACAGGAGGGTTCGTTTGCCAATGCCAAGGGTCATACACAGGAGGGTTCGTTTGCCAATGCCAGGGTCATACACAGGAGGGTTCGTTTGCCAATGCCAAGGGTTATACACAAGAGGGTTCGTTTGCCAATGCCAAGGGTCATACACAGGAATAACACAGGAGATAGCCAAAATGACACAAGAGCTCTGCGGGAGGTGAATACCACGTCAGGGCACCGGTGTATGGGAGAGACTGGGTTTTAAACCCAGCGGGTCCGCGTCACAGCGCCAGGCCCCGCCCCTTGGCGTCCCACGTGAGCGGGCCCGGAAGCGCTTACATTCGGCGCCTGGCCAGCGAGCAGCGAGGAAGCTGCTGCCAGGCGCCGCATCCCCTGGGTCCCCGTGACAGAACCCCCCTCCAGGGGCGGCCACTGGACGACCCCCAGGGGCACGGGGGTGTGCCAAATAGAAGGCCTTCACTAGCCTAGGAGCATGGACCTCTGCAGCCGGAATCCAAGAACGATCCTCCGGACCGTAACCCACCCAATCGACCAAATACTGCAAGGACCCCCTAGACAGCCTGGCACCCAGAATGGCCTTAACTTCGAATTCCTCCTCGCCCTCCACAGAGACAGGAGGCGGTGGAGCATGGACTTTGGTGTACCGGTTACATAACAGCGGCTTCAGAAGGTTTACATGGAACACATTGTGTATTTTAAAATGGGGGGTAACGCCAAAGCATAGGAGACAGGGTTGAGTCGCCGTAGAATTTTATAGGGGCCGATATACCTAGGAGCCAACTTCATGGAAGGCACTAAGAGCTTGATATTACGTGAAGACAGCCAAACCCTGTCCCCAACTTGATACACGGGTGCCTGCCTCCTGTGTCTGTCGGCCTTAGTTTTCTGGATGGCACTACTTTCCTCCAGTGCCCGTCTCACTCTCCCCCAAGTCTCTTTCAATGATGCCAGTTGTTTATCTAAAGCAGGAATCGTGGAATCAGGAAACGTGGCGGGGAGCACGGGAGGATCAAAGCCATAAACAGTGAAGAAAGGAGAATGACCTGTGGATTCACTTACTGCGCTGTTAATAGCATATTCTGCCCACGGTAACAGATCTGACCAGTTATCTTGTTGTTCTGAGATGAAGCACCTGAGATATTTTTCTACGTTTTGGTTTGCTCGTTCTGCTGCTCCATTGGTCTGGGGGTGATAGGCCGAAGAGAAAGAGAGGTCTATTCCCACGTTCTTACAAAACCCTCTCCAGAATCCGGAGATGAATTGGGTCCCCCTATCAGAGACTATCTCCCGAGGGACACCGTGAATGCGGACCACATTGGCAATGAATATGGGCACCAGTTCAGCTGCCGAAGGTAGTTTCTGAAGAGGAACATAGTGACCCATCTTGGAAAATCGATCTATGATCGTAAGTATCACTGTATTCCCTCTTGACTCAGGTAGCTCTACTATAAAATCCATGGCTACATGTGACCAGGGTCGTTCGGGGATCGGCAAAGGCTGGAGTAAGCCAATGGGTGCTGTTTTGGGACTTTTCTGCCTTGTGCACACTTCGCACACGGCAATGTAATCTTTGACGTCTCGGCGCAACGTGGGCCACCAGAGGAGTTTACTGATACTAGACACAGTCTTGGTGATACCCATATGCCCGGAAGTTTTATTGTCATGATAGATGTTGAGTACCTCTTCTCTTTCGTTCTCAGGTACAAAGAGTTTCGCAGGAGGTTTTCCCCCAGGAGCTGCACCCTGGACGGTCTGCAACCTTTTCATTAGAGGAGACGAAACACTAATCGTGGTAGCGGCTATAATCCTCTCCTGGGGTACAATGGGATGCTGATCTTGGATATTATGTTCATAAGACTCATACTGTCTCGACAATGCGTCTGCTTTAATGTTTCTGGACCCAGGTCTATAGGTAAGTACGTAATTAAAACTTGAAAGAAACAATGACCATCTCGCTTGTCTGGAGTTTAAACGTTTGGCATCTCCAATGTACGTGAGATTCTTATGGTCGGTTATGATAACAACGGGGTCCTTAGACCCTTCTAATAAGTATCTCCATTCGGCCAAGGCCGCGATGACTGCTAACAATTCTCTATTTCCAATGTCATAGTTCTTCTCTGCCGGGGACAACTTTCGAGAATAGAAGCCGCATGGATGCAAGGGTTTGTCAGGAGCCTCCCTTTGGGACAAGACTGCACCAAGACCTAGTTCGGAGGCGTCAACTTCTAATTGGAAAGGCAGAGCCGGATCTGGATGCCGGAGAACAGGAGCAGTAGTAAAGGCTTGCTTAAGTGTCTCAAAGGCTTGAGTGGCTTGAGGTGTCCATTTCTGATTTCCCACCCCTTTCTTTGTCATAGCCGTGAGGGGGGCCACCAAGGCCGAAAAATCTTTAATGAACCTTCTGTAATAGTTCGTGAACCCCAGAAACCTCTGAATGGCTTTAAGTCCTTGGGGTAAAGGCCAGTCAAGAATAGCTGAGAGCTTCTTAGGATCCATTTGAAACCCCCCAGGAGTTATAATATAACCAAGGAATTGCACAGTTACTATGTCGAATAGACATTTTTCTAGCTTACAGTACAATCCAGCCTTCAATAGTTTTTTCAACACTTGTTTTACATGGACATGATGAGTGTCCATATCAGGAGAGTATATCAGGATATCATCCAGATATACTATGACGAATTCTTGCAGAAATTCCCTTAGAGTGTCATTTATAAGGTCCTGAAAGACGGCTGGCGCATTACACAACCCAAAAGGCATCACCAGGTATTCGTAATGCCCGCTACGTGTATTAAAAGCCGTTTTCCATTCGTCTCCCTTCTTAACCCTGACCAGGTTGTACGCTCCGCGTAAATCAAGCTTAGTATAGACACGAGCCCCTTTTAATCGGTCAAACAATTCTGTTATGAGGGGTATGGGATATGCATTTCTTATAGTGATCCTATTCAAACCCCTATAGTCGATGCAAGGTCGCAGATCTCCCTCTTTTTGGAGACAAAAAAAAACCTGCTCCTGCTGGGGAGGAGGACCGTCTAATGAATCCTCGTTCCAGATTCTCCCTTATATATTCCTCCATAATGTCGTTCTCCCTTTGCGACAAAGGGTATACGTGACCCCTAGGAGGCATCGTACCGGGGAGCAAGTCAATGGCACAGTCATATGGACGATGTGGTGGTAGAACCTCAGTCCTGGCTTTAGAGAACACCTCCTTTAATGCCCGGTAACATTCAGGGACCTCTGTGGATAAAGGAGGGGCTGTGGCAATATTGAGGCTACCAATCACATTAACTGTGCCTAGGCACTTAGACTGACAATTTTGACCCCAACATTTTATGTCTCTCTGGACCCAATCGACTACTGGGTTGTGCTCTGTTAGCCATGGAAACCCAAGGACGACAGGACATGAGGGTGATTCAATGATTTGAAATCTTATAGTCTCCTGGTGCAAAACTCCTAATTTCATACATACATCGACTGTATCGTGAGTGATATGAGGACATGCCAGAGGGTTACCATCTATGGCCTCCACCCTTAGAGGCCTTTCCCTGAGAACCAGTGGTATGAGGTTTTTGGCAGCAAAATTCTTATCCATAAAATTGCCTGAGGCCCCAGAGTCCAAAAACGCCTCAGTCTTGAGGTGAACCCCCTCCCAGGCTAGGGAGACCGGTAACAGAATCCTGGATTTTTTTTTTCATTATCCACAAAGGAGGCACACAGAGAACCGACAACCTGGGTGTCTCCTGTTCTGAATCCCACTCTGCTATGTTCAACCCTGCCAACCCTGGGTCTCTGAGGACATCGAAGGCGGAAGTGATCTGCCCCTGCACAATAAAAGCAGAGCCCCTTTTCTTTTCTGTGAGCTTTTTCTGCTTCTGAAATACCTGTCCTCCCTATTTGCATGGGTTCAACGACCGGTAAATCAGTTTTTTCATTCTCCGAACCACCTGATGTACTGGAGTGTCTGGGTAACGAGGGTAAAGGAGGCAAGACCCTTCTGGGTCTATCTCTGGTGTGTCTCCTTTCCCTGATTTGATCGTCCATGGCTATACAGAAATCTATCAGGTGGTCCAGGCTTTCTGGTAATTTTAAGGGAGCCAGTTCAAACATAAAAGCCTCATTCAAGCCTTCGGTAAAGGCTAAGGTTAAAACGTCGTTCGGGCCAAAGTACTTCAGAAACCAAAGTCTTAAACTCTATGGCATAATCGGCGACCCTCTTATTACCTTGTTTGATATGAAACAAGGACCTACCCGCATTGGTAGCCCTTCTAGAGGGATCAAAGGTACGTTTTAACTCAGAGGTAAAACCCTCATAGTCATAAATGATGGGTTTTTTATTTTCCCACAACGGCGTAGCCCACAATAAAGCTTTTTCTGTTAAATGATTAATCAGATATCCTACTTTAGCTTTATCAGACATACAAGAACCTGGATTGTTCTCAAACAGAATCTCGAGTTGAGTCAAAAAACCCCGACATAGGCTTGGTGTACCATCATAGCGTAGGGGTGCCTTCATACTAAGCCTATGTCCTTCAGGGGAGACCGGACTGACCCTAGGTAACACTGGATCTGGAGGGTTTGTGGTACCTGTATTGGACCGATTTAGCAGGGTTTGCAGAGCGAGAGAAATCTGGTCCATTCTATGGTCCTGTTCCTCTTGTCTGGCTGCGATACGTGCCAGCTGATTAGAGAGGTCTGCGGGATCCATTGGCCCTGACGTAATGTCACGGATCCCCCTGATAACCAGAAGTGTGGTCCCTTTACGCAGACCGCTCTCTACCCTTCCGATCCTTGAATGGTCGGTGATACTAAACAGACAAATAACCAGACAATATAGAAACAAGGGGTAGCACCAGACAGGGGTATGGAATAGAGTATCGTCACGAATCTTTCTGACTACTAAGATATAATCTCTTTATGCAGCTCCCTTTCTACTCTTCCGATCCTTGAATGGTCGGCAAAGCTATTAAGGCAATGAAACAGGTAATAGACAAAGAAAGGGAAATACCAGACAGGGGTACAGACCAGATCACAAGTCCTCCCTAGGACTTTAGTAATAGCAGAGGTAGTCTGATGCGTGCTTAGGGTGCCACACAGACTGACCTCGGTACCAACGTTAAGGGCAGAACCTAGAACAGAGTAAATGCCAATGCCAGGAGTCATACACAGGAGGGTTCGTTTGCCAATGCCAGGAGTCATACACAGGAGGGTTCGTTTGCCAATGCCAAGGGTCATACACAGGAGGGTTCGTTTGCCAATGCCAAGGGTCATACACAGGAGGGTTCGTTTGCCAATGCCAAGGGTCATACACAGGAGGGTTCGTTTGCCAATGCCAAGGGTCATACACAGGAGGGTTCGTTTGCCAATGCCAAGGTTATACACAGAGGGTTCGTTTGCCAATGCCAGGGTCATACACAGGAATAACACAGGAGATAGCCAAAATCACACAAGAGCTCTGCGGGAGGTGAATACCACGTCAGGGCACCGGTGTATGGGAGAGACTGGGTTTTAAACCCGGCGGGTCCGCGTCACAGCGCCAGGCCCCGCCCCTTGGCATCCCACGTGAGCGGGCCCGGAAGCGCTTACATTCGGCGCCTGGCCAGCGAGCAGCGAGGAAGCTGCTGCCAGGCGCCGCATCCCCTGGGTCCCCGTGACAACTGTGTGGCAGTACTTGGAGACCGTATCTCCAGAAGGATATAGACATCTTAGCAAGGAGTTCAAAGGGGCTTACTAAATATTGGTTGTACGGCTTGAAGAGAAAAGTTACCAGGAAAGGCTTAATGATCTTAACATGTACAGCTTCGGAAAAAAAAGACGAGACAGAGAGATATGATAGAAACATTTAAATACAGTAAAGGGAATCCACAAGGTAGAGAAGGGAGTATATTTAAAAGGAACAAAGTAGCAAAAACAAGAGGACATATGTCTTAGATTAGAGGGCAAAGGTTTAAAAAGTAACATCAGAAAGCATTATTTTACTGAGAGGGTGTGGAATACATGGAACAGCCTTTCCAGTTGAAGTGGTAGAGGCCAAACAGTAATTGAATTTAAGCAAGCATGGGATAGGCATAAGGCTATCCTAAAACAAAAGATAAATCCAGGTAAAGTATCCATGTAATTGGGCAGACTAGATGGGCCGAAAGGTTCTTATCTGCCGAAATTTTTCTATGTTTCTATGTTTCTATTACCTGTCCAATCTGGATTTTGATAAGTCTGCCTTGGAATTTTCTATGTGATGCTTTCTTTTGGAATATGTGAAGATTATCGATATCAGACAATCAATGCATGTGAGTTAGAGATTTGGTGAGAATATTGATTGCCTCATGTCTTGGGATCTGCCTGCATCGTGGTGTGAGTCTGAGTGTTGGAATCTTGGACTCTCAGAGGGTCATGTGTAATGCATTGCAGTGTGAGTCTCTGAATGCTGGAATCTCCGACTTCTCAGAGTGTCATGTGTACTGGACGTCTGAATGCATTGCGGTGTGAGTCTGACTGCTGGAATCTCCGACTCTTCAGAGTGTCATGTGTAATGCATTGCAGTGTGAGTCTCTGTCTGCTGGAATCTCCCACTGATCTGTAACCAACACTACCACCTCAATTATAGTAAATTTGACGTCACGGGTAATATTAATGGTAATATGAATCATAATATTTACTATCCTCTAGAGGGCAGTATTGCACTTCTTAAATTCCACCATTTCTTTTTAATTCTTATCTCGGGTCAAAAAGGTCAAACTGACTTAACAAAGAATCTCTTCAGTCACTAGACACAGTGTCTGTCATCTGATTTATATCGCTACTCCCTTTTGAAATTACTTAGAGTCCTATCAGCTAAATTTCTTTCTGGTTAACTCAACAGAATCTATTCTTTAGTAATTTTTATTATTTACCAATTATATACTTTCTACAATATTTATTGGAGTATATATTTCATACTGTAAATATAATAAAATATACCTTGATTATAAACATATATTTTGTGAATATAAATCTATATTACAGAATTTTTTAACTCTTATTCCTATACACAAAAGACAAAATATCTTTTGTTTTAAAAACTTAAGACAGACCAATAAATTTACTTATGACACGTCTTAGCATTATCTCACAAAAACATTCATTCTAGGTTCCTTCATGTCTGGCACTTCTTAAAAAAAATATAAAAGACTTCACCCAGGAATGAACTCTGTAAAAAAAAAATCTCGTTCATTTCTAAACCTAGAGAAATTGTAAAAGAAAAACTGTCTTTAAAAACAAAATGGCTACAAGCATCCATTTTAAATCCTTTCCTCTCTAATATACCCGACATAACCGACCCCTGATTTTCAGCATTCGGTTACCTTTCTCCAGCCATTCCGATCTCTTTGAATTACCCTGTTGTTCTCAGTGTGGATTTCTATCAGTCCCTGCTCAATGTTGAAGTGAAGAGCGGACCTTCGATGGTCCGTGTAACAGAAGAATATATTGAAAAGGAGGACAAAACACAGTTCCTCACAAGGAGGAAAAAGTCTTCCCAAACCACATTTGTGAAGATTATTAAATACTAACTCTTATTGGTATATATAAAATTCGTGCAAAACACTAATAATAAAAATTATCCAAATACATTTGAAGGGAGCTTTTCAAAGACGTTAAAAGTATGCTCGCAAACATCGTTCGTAACAAGTTCCGCATAGATTGTAATACCATCCGGGTACCAGCGCACAAACACATTTGCGCTCACAATGTTAAGTATAGGACGCGCACAGTTCATCACGCTCGGGCAGGTCCATCCACGTTAAATGATCGTTTGCGCGAACGTTGTAATA
Organism: Leptobrachium leishanense; assembly: GCA_009667805.1. Lineage (NCBI taxonomy): Eukaryota > Metazoa > Chordata > Amphibia > Anura > Megophryidae > Leptobrachium > Leptobrachium leishanense. The sequence continues at coordinate 163,864,070 of CM019069.1, forward strand.
CGACATTCAGCGCAAATAGTTTTGCCCCTCGCGCAAATGCGTATTTGCGCGCCCGCACAAAAATGTGCGAGAAATGTAATAGGGCCCTCTGCTTTTCGCCACATTTCAGGAAACCCATTTCGCCAAAATTATGGTGAATTCCCTATTTAGTGAACGGTCACTGTAATTTGTGAATATTGGAGTCACTGAAGCCGTTATCGGACGTCGGCGAAAACCGACTTATTGCAGCAATTAAAATATTGAATTTAACAGGTTAGTACAACAAAAAGGGATCATTGCTCCACATTACTCTGGAATTTTGGAATCTTTATTTATATTTACTGATTTTATTTTATTTAGTGGTATGATTAGTGCCCCCCCACTTTTGACAGTGGTATCTTATGTGCACCCCCTATATATTGCTCCTAGTGTTCCTAGAATCTCCTGACCGCTGCATAACAGCGCCTCTCTGTCCAAGTGGCCAAGCTGGGTATTGCATCAGCAGATTCTGACCTCATATCGCACCGAGCTTCAGGTTAAAAGGCGTTTGGACCAGTAATTTTTTTAGCTCCATTATATAAATAGACACAAGATAAACTGATCTAATAAATAATGTTATTTATATGGAAAATAAGCAAAATAATTCACAGTATGAGCATTTATTGTTTTTTGCAGGGAGACAGAACGTCATAGTGGTGATTGATGATCTGGATGACTGTGGCCCAGAGATGAGATCCAGGATTCTCCAGGACCAGCCGAGCATTGGGACACTGGCCCGGGATCTGATCCTCTTCAGCAAAAAGGAGAAATCAGACTGGGAGAAATATCTGTCGGCGATACAGAGCCTGGCTCCGGAGAAATCCGACTGGGAGAAATATCTGCTGGCGGTACAGATGCCGGTGAATCAGGAGAAACTACAGCAGAAACTGAACGTTATTAAAAGATGGTTTCCCCCAGGTATTACAATGTACATATACATGTATGTGATGCAGGGACGTTGTTATGGGGGTGCACGGGGTGTGCACTGCACCGGGCATCACCAAGCAGAGAGTGACACCTGGCTGGGTGGTCCATCAACCGAGCCATCTCGCTTTGACTCCTCCTTTGTGTTGCCTCGGGAGTCGTGAAAGTCTGCCGCAATCTGAAAGTCAGATAGTGTCTGCCCCTATAAAGATGCAGAGCAGTGCTCGCCTGTGCGAGCTTGCATGTGTGCGTGGCTGCATGTTGAATGTGCTAAACAGGGCCTGATCCAGACACACGTTTTGGGAGGGGCACTCTACCAATTTATTTATAAAGTATTTTTCCAGGAAGGATACATTGAGATTTCTCTTGTTTTCAGTATGTCCTGGATTCAAGAACATTGAATTGTTACAGTTGTGTCACGTTTCCCTGTTCCAGCCCTGTTCCCCTGCCCTCTGTATCACTTGTAACCCGTTTTGGCCTGTTCCTTCATGTTGCCGTTTTTCCCTGGGTTGCAGCTCAGGGGTTAAGTGGTTTCTCCATCAGCTTACCTGTTGGTGATGTGGGCTTAACACCTCCCTATTTATTGCAATGGGCCCTTATCCCATTGCTCTTGCATTTGGTTCATTTTCAATTCCTGATTCCTGCTGAGTGTTTGTACCTGAGAGCTCCCTGCTGGTTTGTTTCCTCTCCATGTTTGTATACTTCTGTTCAGTTCATATTTTTGGTTTTGTCTGAACTTTCTGTCTGCTGTATCTTCTGTGAATACGTGTTCTGGTTTATGTCTGGTTCTTCTATGTATATTAGTTCATAGTTGTTTTCCTTGTGCTTTTTGGTTATACTTTTTGCTGATTTCCTGGTTGACGAAATATTGGCTTGGCTGACTTCTCTCCCGGTTCTGCTTCCCTATAACTGTCTGACATCCTCGCTCCGCTTCTGGTATCTGGCTTCTCTCTTTGACTTCGCCATTTGGATCACCCTTGTCTGTACTTCTGTGCCATTGCTAGAGAACCCTGTTATCTGTATTTTCTCTACAGACTGTGCACAGCTTCGAGGTTCATCCTTTCCTTTAGTATAGATCCAGCTACTCTAAAGTCCGGCCTGACAGAGTAGAGCTGCTGTGGACTGCTGTGCAGAGGTCTCTCGTTAACCTTTTGCTGTTCACTCCTGTTGTTTTCCACGGTGTATCTCTGCACATAGGGGCTTTTATCATGTACCAGGGCCCCACCTTGGCGTGGACCAGGTGCCCCCTTTGTGACAAGTTGTTACAGAAATATAAATAAAATGCAAGATATTAAAAACAAAACACAAATTTACATATTAAAAGAAAATAAATATGTAGGAGTCACTATGTAACATGTTTACAGGTGCATTCTGTATTGAGGTATGTTAATAGGGAGCTCTTAAGGAACTTTAGACTGGGGGGGATAATTTGATGGCGTCTGGGAAGTTATTCCATAACTGCGGTGCTCTGTAGGAAAATGAGGACTGAGCCACTTCCTTTTTGTATTGTAAGGTGCAGGTTCTGGATCGGAGTTTTATAGGATGAGGGAACTGCTGGGGGAAGCAGTCTATTCAGGTAGGGTGGCAGCTTCCCAGAAAAGCTCTTAAACAGTACACCAGGTTGGAAAGATGAAGAGTGCGTCTGGATTCCAGCGATGGCCAGTTTAGCTCTTTTAACATGCCACAATGGTGGGTCATGTAGTTACAGTGTAGCACAAAGTGGCAGAATGAGTTATACAATGTAGTAAGTTTATGAAGGTGTGTTTGCGGGGCGGCTGCATATACTACAACTCCATATTCAATAGCCGGCATAAGCATTTGTTGTACAATGTGCTTTCTTACCGCGGGGCTCAGGCAGGATTTGTTTCTGTACAGGGCACCTAGTTTGGGGTAAAGTTTAGATGAGAGTTTTTCGATGTGGGGGCCAAAGGATAGATTTGGGTCTAACCACATACCTAGATATTTGAGAGCAGTGTCTGTGGTCAGCGTGTCATTTGATTTTGTCCTGATACCTAGATGGGGATTTTGCAATCTATGTAGTTTTGGTGCTTTTCCAAAGAGCGATGTAACAGTTTTGTCCGTATTTAGAAACCGTTTGTAAAGTCTGGCTAAAGTGTTCTGTTCACAGTAATAGGAACTGACAGATCACTTTGCACTTTGGAGTGAAGAACACACAAGCAATTTATACCCTAAATGGTACGGAGTTAGGGAAATCCAAGCAGGAGAAGGATTTGGGAATAATCATAGACTTCAAACTAAATAACAATGTGCAATGTCAAACAGCAGCCGCCAAGGCCAGCAAGGTATTGGCATGCATTAAAAGGGGAGTTCACTCACGGGATGAAAACATATTTTTGCCTCTGTATAAATCAATGGTCAGGCCGCACCTTGAATATGCCGTGCAATTTTGGGCACCTGTCTTAAAAAAAGATATTATATCGTTAGAAAAAGCGCAGAGACGGGCAACTAAATTAATAAGGGGGATGGAAGGGTTAAGTTATGAGGAAAGACTAACAAGCTTAAACCTGTTTAGTTTAGAGAAAAGGCGCCTTAGAGGGGATCTGATAGCCTTATATAAATATATACGGGGCCATTATCAACCATTGTCTGATAACCTATTCATTAACAGGACTATACACAGGACAAGGGGTCATCCATTTAGACTGGAAGAAAGAAAATTTAGCTTAAAGCATAGGAAGGGTTATTTTACGGTGAGAACAATAAAGCTGTGGAATTCTCTGCCTGTTGAGGTGGTTGGGTCAGAGTCTGTACAGACTTTTAAAAAACGACTGGATGACTTCCTGCAGACACAGAATATTAAGGGTTATAATATTTAATATGTGGGTAAAAGCTTCTTGATCCAAGGAGAAATCTGACGCCATTCTGGGGTCAAGAAGGAATTTTTTCCCAGTATGTTGCATATTGGCGAGCGCTTCAGACTGGGTTTTTTGCCTTCTTTTGGATCAACAGCAGTAGGTTATGTGGGAGAGGCTGAACCCGATGGACGCATGTCTTTTTTCAGCCTATATAACTATGTAACTATGTAACTATCACTAAATCGCAGGCTGTGCCCATTACACTCACTCTCTACAGAACATTGCCGCACAGCAATCTGTCCTCTTGCTGCTGAGTCGACACCTGACAGAACCTGCAGATACAAACACACAGGCTTGGACATACATTATTCCCACTGTAGAGGTGTATAGCTTTAGAGACTATTCAGGAATCCGCCTCGTCAAGTCAGCTCTGGAGGTTAGATACATAGAAGTTAACCCATTCCCTTCAGAGCCAATTCCCTTCCCTTGAGATGAGCTAATTTTGCTCATGACATTTAAATCATACTGTCAGGGTTATCCAAAGAGATTCGAAAAGTCACTGCACGTTCGGTGACTTTTCGTTCTCTTCAATTCGGTTCCTTTTGCCGATCCCATTTCGGTGACCCTGCGGTGTATTCAGCAAACAGCACAGGGTCCCCGAATTGCAGGGAAAAGCTGCCGCAAACCTGACGAAAACTAACCGAATGCACGCTGAAAACAAGCAAAAACATCTGGATTAACCTTCGAAAAAGCCGAACAGGAGCCGAATCACACAGAGCCGAAGCAGCTGTGACGTAGAGGAGGCAGTGAATAAATTAGAAAAACCATTTGTATGAATCTGGGAAAATGAAACGCTGTTTGCAAAGAAACTACTAAGCGAAAATGTCTGAAATTTTCACAGGAGGTCCAGGGAATGATAATAAGGAGGGCTGTTACAAAAAAAATAAGCAAACTGAAAAAAAAAAAAAAAAAATCGGACTTTTAAATTTTTTTAAAAAAATTCAGAAAAATGCTTAAAGTATCCTAAAAAATCTATAAATAAAGAGACTTTTTGCTGCAGAATTTTATAATGAACGGTTTATTAGATATTGAATTAAAACAGGAATATTTTTAACATTGAAGTCTATGGGATTCTCCTGAATAAACCTGCCGAATTAAACCACTGAATGGCAGGGCATTAGGGGAACCTTTCACTGCTGGTTTGTGTTCTCTGAATAGCCGAAGCATTGCTTCTCTATGGGGATTTCACTGCCCTCGAACAGGCACCGAACAGGCACCGTATGTGCAGGCAATTCGACAGGATTTGGCGAATTGCCTGCTCTCTGGATAGCCGAATGGCCAGGAAAGGTAACCGAACGCTGATTTTCAGCGTTCGGTTACCTTTCTCAAGCAATTCGAATCTCTTTGGATAACCCTGTTGAAGTCACGAATTGATGAAGGACCCAGACATATTGTATATGTCTTTTTCAGTGGACTCAGCAGACTCATACAGGGTTATTCAGAGAGCGTGAAAAGCAGGAGAATGACTGGAGAATGAAAAATTCGAGGTCAAAATAGCCGATTTGGAAAGTGAGATGAAAGGGAAAATTTTTCTGGTTTGGCTGTTTTGACCTAGAATTTTCCATTCTCCAGTCATTCTCCTGCTTTTCACGCTCTATGAATAACCCTGTATATATACCATTGCATATGTCATGTCACCCCAGAGTGCCGCATCACATCGCATTCTATTCAGATTTGAACCATTTTCTCCATGTAAATAAATTTTCCCCACATTATCATCCAATCCTTTGTGGTTATATATTTCACAGGGTACCTTTTTATTAAGGAAACTCAGAAATGGCGAAGCTGTTAAATTTTCTAATGAAATGCACAGTTTTAACCAGAATTGAACATGGTCACGTTTGGTGTCGCTAGGGAGACCAGCCTCTGTCCTTTCCAATGACACCTCAACTGATCTTGCAGCATGTACAAAATTGGAGATACAGGTTTTCAGATTTCAAAGAATCCAATAATGGGATTATAGCTCAATGGGGGTGGGGAATGCCCCCCCCCCCGTGTTCCCTCCATGGATCTACCAGGGGAAACCACAGAGAAATGAGTGATTGCAAAGCATGGGCCAGCTGGACAGACATGGGTTAATGCAGGGTTCAACTCGAAGGGGAACGCAACTCCACAACTATTTTTTCAGAGGGAGGTCCCTCACGCTATAAAGCCTGTATTCAGGTGCTCATCATAGGTTTCCCTGTCCAGTGACAATAAATACACAGGGTTATTCAGAGAGCGTGAAAAGCAGGAGAATGACTGGAGAATGAAAAATTCTAGGTCAAAATGGAGAATTTTTCTGGTTTGGCTATTTTGACCTAGAATTTTTCATTCTCCAGTCATTCTCCTGCTTTTCACACTCTCTGAATAACCCTGACAGCATTTATCTGATATTTCTGCATATATATATATATATATATATATATATCAGATCTGAGTGTGTGTGTTTGGTGTGAGATGATTAGTGCTAATTGGGAGACAGAAATCCTGGAGAGTTCACACTTATATTTTTGGGACTTGACCCATGGGTTGACGTCGTCATCTTGTGCCAGAATGTGTGTTTACGGAACGACGCACATTCCCTGGCATCGCTTCCATGATATGAGGATGGTGTGACAGGCGCAACATACACAACAAGTAGAGGTCTCACAGGTACTCTCTGAAGAGCATTGTCCCCGTCATGGCAGCTCAGGACTCTCTAGAACAAACATGTTACACAATCGCTTTGTCCTGTGTGATTGTCTCCCCCGCCCAATATACCTCAAGAACGAATAGACACATTAAACATTGATTACCTGCTATTATTAAGAGGCATTTTATTGTAAATGTATTTCTTCTCCATCACCTCTATAAATGTTCACATACTGAACAGCTGACATTTTGTCTTGTATTTGTCACTCGCTGTGTTGCTGGGGCGAGCACATTGATGTGGAGGCTATCGACAGTGACCTCACTATTTCTATAGAAATTCTGTTTCTGAGCATTAACTGTATTTTAATACTTTGTCCTAGGAAAATCCCCAAATTTCTGAGGAGAACCCCCCCCTCCGAGCAATGAGGAGAACCCCCTGCCGAGCAACTAGGAGAACCCCCTGCCGAGCAACTAGGAGAACCCCCTGCCAAGCAACTAGGAGAACCCCCTGCCGAGCAACTAAGAGAACCCCCTGCTGAGCAATGAGGAGAACCCCCTGCCGAGCAACGAGGAGAACCCCCTGCCGAGCAACGAGGAGAACCCCCTGCCGAGCAACGAGGAGAACCCCCTGCCAAGCAACGAGGAGAACCCTGCGCCGAGCAACTAGGAGAACCCCCTGCCAAGCAATGAGGAGAACCCCCTGCCGAGCAACGAGGAGAACCCCCTGCCGAGCAACGAGGAGAACCCCCTGCCGAGCAACGAGGAGAACCCCCTGCCGAGCAACGAGGAGAACCCCCTGCCGAGCAATGAGGAGAACCCCCTGCCGAGCAACGAGGAGAACCCCCTGCCGAGCAACGAGGAGAACCCCCTGCCGAGCAACTAGGAGAACCCCCTGCCGAGCAACGAGGAGAACCCCCTGCCGAGCAACGAGGAGAACCCCCTGCCGAGCAACGAGGAGAACCCCCTGCCGAGCAACGAGGAGAACCCCCTGCCGAGCAACGAGGGGAAGCCCCCCTCTGAGCAACGAGGGGAAGCCCCCTCCGAGCAACGAGGAGAAGCCCTCTCCGAGCCCCAAGGTTGAAAAGAAATAATTAGCTTTAAACTTCCTGCATGAATATATAAATATTGTGATTCAAATACATACATTAGTTAATATGCCCATTAGTTTGAAAAGCGTGTTCTAATACGGATGGGCTATAGTTTTCTCTTCCCCTTTTTGTGTGTTACTCCAAAAGTTAGAATGTAAACCAGATGTGTTTAAAGTGTATGAATTTCAGACATTGCAAAATGCATACGCGCCATTTTACCACTGACGTGATCTGTTTCATGCTTGGCTGATATATCACATTCTTGTTGCAGGACAGAGATGAACTATGTCTTGTTGGCGCAATCTCATTGGTTATAAATTTGTCTGAGTTTTAATAAAAGACCTGGCTGGACAAAGACAAGCCAGATACATTTGAAGTACCACATTCTCTGTGTTTGAATTATCTCCGCTATAGCGTACCGCTCCTGTTTGCATCTTCTCTTGGTTATATGAAAGAAATTACAGGTTTTTTTTGGGATTCACGCTGTGGTAACTATGAATAGGAATATTGATTTGATTTTGTTATTTAACAAAGATGCCCTCTCCGCGCCCCGAGGGGATGCCCTCTCCGAGCACTGGGGAGATGTGGCAGCACATTCAGAATTTTAGCCTGTATAACTGTCAACTAGGGATGAGCCGAACACCCGAGTTCGGTTCGCATTCGATCTTGAACTCTCCAAATGTTCGAATTCAAACTCAATACAAGTCAATCGGGCTGAAAATTCGATTTTTAGAGTGCCCTACAAGAGGGCATATATGCTAGATATTTGCCATAAAAGGTGTATGGGGGTCCGGGTAGTGCCCTGGGGGACAGGAAACAAGGACAAAAAGTAAAAAAAAAACGTTTTTAAAGGGACAGTGAGTTTTCCATGAAATAAGGGTTAAAAATAATACGGAAAATTCCTTCAAATATCTGTCACAGTGGCAGGACCACCAGGCACGCACCACCCTATCCTTGCCCTCCGATCCTTGGAAGTGGTTGGTCTGTATATATATCCCTATGAATATAACTCGCAGCAAGGTGAGGCCCTGGTTCCTGAGAGACGCCCCTATATGCAGAGATGCACTGTAAACTGCAAGGACAGATGAAAGCAACACAGGGTTAACAAAAGACCTCTGTACGGCAATACCAAAGATTCCCTGCACTGAAAGGCTGGTCTTTAGGATAGCCGGATCTAATCTAAAGGAAAGTCTTACCTTGAAGCCGTACAGAGTCTTTTGTTGTATACAGATGACAGGGTTACCTGGAAACGGTACAGACAAGGAAAATACTATAGAGTAGTCATATAGAGGAAAGCCAAAAGGTCATAACCAGAGAGAGTACGTCATACAGGATATAGGAATAGGAACCAGAAGGGAAGTCAGCCAAGCCAAAGATCGGTAACCGGGGAATCAGAATGGAACATAAACAGCAAACCAAAATACAGCAAGAGACAGAACTAAATACACAGAAGGAACTGACATAAACTGGAACAGAAATAACAGAGGCAAAAACTAAACAAGGATGAACAAACGGAGGATAACAGGAACACAGCAAGGAGCTCTCAGGACACAAGTCGCAAGGAGACCAGGCAAAGTAAAATGACCCAGCAATGTACTACAGGTACATTGCTCTAATATAGGCAGGGGAATCAAGGCAAGGGTCAACAGGTGAGCAGAGCACAGAACACCAATTAACCCCTGGGAGGCCACCCAGGTATTGGCAGCAACAGAAACACAAGGAAAAAAAACACAAAATACAAATACAGAGGGCGGGAAGACAGGTTTGCCAGCACAGAAAGTGACAGTATCCCCTTCTCCACGGGTGACCCCAGGGCACCCAAAACAACCAGGGGCAAGCCTCCTCCCCAAATGGACACAAATACATACACAAAGGCTCCCCTCAGGAGAAAACTTTCATGAATCCTCTGAGCCATCAGAATCCTCCCCCAACCACCTCCAGATAGATGGGTGTCTCTGGAGCACTGCTAAGTATGTCTCACGGACTAATAACCCAGACGGTGTCTGTACATACCCCTCGGGAACAGGACTTGATTTAGGGATGTTGGTACCAGTCAGGCCACTACCCTGCTGGACCTCCTCAAGATAAGCACGGAATATGGCATCATCAGACCCATCATGGAGCGTGGTATCCTCCGAACTAGATTGACTAGTGTTGGTCAGCTTCCCACATCTCCTCCTGGACCGAGACTTGGAAGGGGTGACCACCTTACATGACACGGCAACAGTTGGGAGTAGGTTCGCCTACCTGTGCCTTACCATGAGGTTTGGAAACCTCAGACTCTCTGTGGGGCATGGGCACAGTGGTGTTGCAATGTAGCTCTGGCACTGCTGACACACAGTTTGCCATGGATTTGACTGGCAGCTTACCAGAATCAGACATCACTACTGTCACCCCTGGCATCGTGCCAGGATCAGGCAGCACCGCTGGCATCGTGCCAGGAGCAGGCAGGACTGGCTGCGCATTGCCAGACGGAGACAGGACTGGCTGCGCATTGCCAGACGGAGACAGGACTGGCTGCGCATTGCCAGACGGAGACAGGACTGGCTGCGCATTGCCAGACGGAGACAGGACTGGCTGCGCATTGCCAGACGGAGACAGGACTGGCTGCGCATTGCCAGACGGAGACAGGACTGGCTGCGCATTGCCAGATGGAGACAGGACTGGCTGCTCATTGCCAGGTGGAGACAGGACTGGCTTCTCATTGCCAGACGGAAACAGAACTGGCATACTGCCAATTGGCACTGGGGTTGCGGCTCTACATGTAATACAACCAGTAACAATACGTAGGGACTGTCTTTTGGCTGTCAGTCGCTGCTCAGAACCAGCCAGTTGTGTCTTTAAAACCCTACAGCCATCAGAGGTATCTACATAAGTCTGAGGTTTATTATCGGATGCCATGAGCGACATAACGTCCATGGGTACTTCATCCTCTGGCCAAAAAGGATTCATCCTTCATAGACTCAAGTGCCTCTTTCTCAGACCTGGATTTCTCAGGAGGTCTGAACTCAAAGTGGGGTCTGGTGCCATCTGACTCCCCGCCGGGTCTGGTACCATCAGATCCCCTACGTGGTCTGGCACTATCCGACTCCCAGCTAGGTCTGGCACCGTCAGACCCCCTACATGGTCTGGCACCCTCTGATTCCCAGCTGTAACTGGCGCCAGTGGATCTCATGCATGGACTGGCTTTAGCGGCCTTACTGTGGGACATGGGCACAGTTGCCACTCGGCCAGTATCAGGGCGCACAGACCCACCACAAGTCTTGAGGTGCACCGGCACTCCAGCCCCAGGAGGCACCGGCACTCCAGCCCCAGGGCGCACCGGCTTGAGGGGACAGCCAGATAAAAAGTGCAACGAGCTGGCACAATAGAAACAGAGATTGTACTCACGTCACGTCTTCTGTTCTTTTCATCAGGAGAAAGAGGACCACGAATCCTGCTTTCAAATGAGACCTGATTGCCAGAGTCTAGACACAGGCTCAGTAACCCTTTGAGGTGAACCACAAATTCCTCAAACATGTGCAATAAGGTTTCCAACACGGTACACATCTCTGCAGGCTTATGTAATGGCTGGGTCATTATGTCAAGGTGGCAGTACCACCAGGCACGCACCACCCTATCCTTGCCCTCCGATCCTTGGAAGTGGTCGGTCTGTATATATATCCCTATGAATATAACTCGCAGCAAGGTGAGGCCCTGGTTCCTGAGAGAAGCCCCTATATGCAGAGATGCAGTGTAAACTGCAAGGACAGATGAAAGCAACACAGGGTTAACAAAAGACCTCTGTACGGCAATACCAAAGATTCCCTGCACTGAAAGGCCGGTCTTTAGGATAGCCGGATCTAATCTAAAGGAAAGTATTACCTTGAAGCCGTACAGAGTCTTTTGTTGTATGCAGATGACAGGGTTACCTGGAAATGGTACAGACAAGGAAAATACTATAGAGTAGTCATATAGAGGAAAGCCAAAAGGTCATAACCAGAGAGAGTACGACATACAGGATATAGAAATAGGAACCAGAAGGGTAGTCAGCCAAGCCAAAATCGGTAACCAGGGAATCAGAATGGAACATAAGAGGGGGCGTGGCTAGCCGGCAGCACGAGCGGTCGCATGGTGTGAGAGCTCCATGAACGGCATTCGGTTCCCTCAGTCCTGCGGCACACCCAGCAGTCCTACCAAGCCCATCTTACCTCCCTGGTGATCCTGATACCCCTCTGCACTGAGATGGCTCCTCCGAAGGCACAGCGGCAGCTGGACGGACAGCGTTCGAGCAGGCTGGAGAAAGGCCGCAAAATCCAAGATGACGGCTCCCCGACATCCGGCTCCTCTCTGTCAGGATTAGACGCGGAGGAACCATGTACATACCACCTCTCAGAGACATCCCCAGCCTCAGAAACGTCCATGCATGATATGCTGCAGGGTCTCCGTTCCACTCTTCAAGCTGATTTTAAAGAGGCGCTGCAGGAGCTGCACAGGGACGTTCAGGACTTGGGTGAGCGAACTGATAACCTCGAATCTAAATCTGATGATATTTGTTTGGCTCACAACAATTTAGTGGATAGACACCAGGCCTTGCAAGTGGCCCACGAGGCCTTAGCCACGAAGGTTGCTGACTTAGAGGATCGCTCACGCAGAAACAACGTGCGACTTCGGGGTGTCCCAGAGGCAGTGGTAGTGGTGGATTTACCAGCGTATATTTTGGAGGTTTTTCAGATTTTACTCCCCTCAGCTACCCCCCAAGATTTACTCCTGGACCGTGCACATAGATTGCCCAAAGCAAAAAGCCTCCCATCTGATATCCCCCGGGACGTTATTGTGAGAATTCACTTTTACCACATTAAAGAAGCTCTAATGGCGGCTGCTCGGAGGAAGCCCGCTCTGCCAGCACCGTATGAGGCCCTGTTACTGTTCGCTGACCTCTCGGCGCTGACCTTGGCAAAAAGAAGGGAATTTTTACCGATTACAAAGCTCCTTCGGAACCACGAAATGGCCTACAGATGGGGTTTCCCGACCAAATTGCTGGTGTGGAAGGAAGGGCGGCTTCATACCATCTCTGAAGTGTCACCGGGCATGCAGCTCCTCCAAGAGTGGGGGCTAGTGCAGGAGTACACTCCCCCACGGGCGGCAACACAGTCCCCAATTAAGGTATCCCCAGAATGGCACAGAGTCAGGCCAAAATGAGCGGCTGTTTTCATATAATTTTTCTCCTACATGCAGCCTCTGGACTCTCCGGCGCCGTCCCCCCCCCCTTTTCCATGAGCTGACCGCACCTCTCCAACGCTCAGGACCGAGCGCCATGTTTCCTTAATGGCTCGACCACTGTTGTTGACTTGTTCGAGCTGTCTGTGTTTCCCTGGGGATCCAGGGATACCCCTCCTTGTGGGAATTTTATTACCTGGCTCATTGCCATGCTTTGTTTCACCAAGGCGTCTTACCTCCCACTTTACTGCGGGCTCGCAGTGTTATTTTTCCTGTCCTTGTTATTCATGCAATTTTCTTTTAAACATTTTTCTCTCTTTCTACTTTTATTTTTTTATTTTTTCTGGACACTCTCATGGTTCACTTATGTGCTTGCATTGGACTCCTGGAGGTCAGGACCCATGGAGAGAGTATGGCTTGGGGTTTATCTTTTCAGTATGAGCTTGTTCCGTGACTTCCTTGATGGGTTCCCCTGAATTGACGATTTTTTTCATTGAACGTCAGGGGTTTGAACGTCCCATTTAAGCGCCATTGCCTGTTTCGAGACCTACACAAACTTAAACCTGCAGTAGTGTGTCTGCAGGAGACGCATTTTCAGTCCCAGGATGCTCCACGTCTCCGGTCCCAGGTGTACCCTGAGGCATACCACTCTATGTCTCCCACGAAGTCTAGAGGAGTTTCCATCCTTTTTCACAGGGATTGGCTGTTTCAGTGTACATCTCAATACCAGGACAGGGAGGGGAGAATGTTGATTTTGACGGGATCACTTAATGGTGCCCCTGTGACGATTATTAACTTATATTTTCCAAATGCTAACCAAATGCAATTTATGAAAAAAGCTTATGCACAGGTTCAATCACTTAGCTCCGGAGCTCTGTATATCTGCGGTGATTTTAATATGACCCCCAACCCGACGGTCGATAGCCAATCCTCTGGAGGTCGCCCCCCCTCTCGGAAGGTGCAATCTCTGGGTAAACGTCTGACAGACTTTCTGCATACTGCAGATTTATATGATGCATGGCGAATGTCTCACCCCCAAGTCAGGGACTATACCTATTATTCACATGTCCACTCTTCGTACAGTAGGATTGATCTAGGCCTCATTCATCGCACCCTGATTCCAAACCTTTTAGACGCCAGGATAGGGCCCATAACGTGGTCTGACCATGCTCCTTTAATCCTTTCCTTTCGCGCCTCCTTCCCTGCTAGAGGTATGGGCTCGTGGCGGTTGAACGACTCTCTCATCATTGACCCGGCTGGAAAAGATGAGACAGCACGCGTTCTCAAAGAGTATTTTTCCTTGAATGCTTCGGAAGAAGTGGCTATTTCGTCCGTATGGCTTGCGCATAAAGCCGTAGTACGTGGACATTTTATTAGGCAGGGGACTTATAAGAAAAAACAAAGGGAAGTTAAAAGGGCGGCAGTCTTACAGCAGATAGATGCCCTAGAATCTCTAAATAAGGCTCAGCCGACTCTGGAGGTTGCCTCTGACTTGCTTTCCTTGAAGAAAGAACTGGAACACCTGAATTTGCAGGTGATGGAACGCTCGTTACGCAAGCTCAATTACGCTTCGTATACCCAGGGGAACAAGTCGAGGAAACTACTGGCTTCTAAACTAAGAGCTAAGCGTCTTCACACTAAGATCACACAAGTCGAATGCTCGAGAGGCGGACAGGTGAGGGATCCGACGCTGATTGTTTCAGAGTTTGCCAATTACTATGGATCATTATATAATCTTGGCTCTGACCCAGCTGTTCCGTCCCCACAAAAAGAGAATATCTCTACTTTTCTAGAGGAGGCGTGCCTGCCGACCCTGTCCTCCTCTCAGCAAGTGGATTTGCTCGCCCCATTTTCGGAAGAGGAGATTAGTAAAGCAATCTGTGCTCTCCCGAAAGGTAAAGCGCCAGGCCCAGATGGACTGACCAACTTGTATTATCAAAAATTTGCCTCGGAACTCACACCTACCCTCACTGGTTTATTCAATCATATTAAACTAACAGGCCAAGTTCCTCCGGAGATGCTTCTGGCTACTGTGATTACTCTCCCTAAACCCGGTAAACCCCCCACACATTGCGCGAATTTCCGCCCCATTTCCCTGCTGAATGTGGATATTAAGCTTTATGCGAAATTGCTCGCATCCCGCATTGCGCCTCTGCTTCCTAAACTAATCCACCCAGACCAAACAGGGTTTGTACCGGGACGGCAGACATGCGACAACACTCGACGTCTTTTTGACATCATAGACCTAGCAAATAGATCGGGTGACCCAGGGCTTCTACTCTCACTAGATGCAGAAAAGGCCTTTGATCGCATGCATTGGGGTTTTTTGCATCAGGCGTTAGAGGCCTTTCTGTTCCCAGCCCCATTTATTCGGAGCATTATGGCTTTATACTCAGCCCCCTCAGCGAAAGTTTTGAGCATGGGATTTTTATCACCGATTTTTCAAATAACCAATGGTACGCGTCAAGGTTGCCCCTTATCTCCCTTAATATTTGTACTAGCCCTGGAGCCTCTAGCATCCCATATAAGATTAAACCCGCTAATCTCTGGTTTATCCACCCCTGCAGGAGAACAAAAACTAGCTTTATTCGCAGACGACATACTTCTTTACCTCTCTGACCCGGAGACCTCCCTACCTCCTCTGTTTACTCTGCTAACTAGGTACGGCCAGCTATCATATTATAAGAATAATGTTAATAAGACTCAAGCCCTTCCCTTGCATATTCCAAATTCGTCACTTCGCACTCTCCAGAATAAATATCTGTTTGACTGGCGCACGGATTCCATTAAATACCTGGATGTTTTCCTATCTAAAAATAGGAGCTCTATAGTCCAACATAACTTTGTCCCTCTTTTGCAGACTATTGAGAAACAACTGCAGTCGTGGCGAATGGTGGAGCTGTCCTGGTTAGGCCGCATGGCATCTTTAAAAATGACAATCCTCCCGCAGATTCTATATTACTTCCGTAATGTTCCAGTTTTTCTCCCTACCTACCTCCTGACAAGGATGCAACGTTTATTGTTTGCCCACATTTGGAAACGAAAACCCCCCAGTATTTCGGCTACTGCTGTGACGACCCCGACCAAGCTGGGTGGTCTGGGATTTCCTGATCTCCTAAAATATCATAGAGCGTCGCTGCTAGCTCAACTGATAGCTGCACTACACGCAGTAGAACCCCACGGTGGTTACGCTTAGAAAATGCGGTGGTCTCCCCTAACACCATTCATGATTTCATGTGGTATGACCTCCTCCCCAGGAGCAAAATGGGAGGAATACTTCCTTCTTCCTACCTTTCAATCCTGACTTGGCGGCAGTGGGGTAGACCCTTACTTAAGCCTTTTCACCCACTCAGTTTTGCGCCTCTTAGCTTTCTCAGTAGTCTCTCCCCCGACTTACACCTGGCACCCTGGATACTCCAGGGAGTAACCCTTATCCAACATCTACTTACTCTAACCACTATTAAGAACTTCCCCGACTTAATCCAGGAATATGGTAGTCCCTCGAAAGAACTGTTCACCTATTTACGAATTAAGCACATCCTGCTATCCCAGAGGGTTGCAGTGATCCCTATGATGGAGGCCACAGCCTTTCATAGGCTTTGTCTGGGAAAAAAAAGCTCAGCCAAACCGCTATCTTTATGTTACCGCAGTTTGCTCTCTCCCCCTAAAATACGGAAATTATCATATATGTCGAGATGGGAACAAGAACTGAACATGACCTTCTCGCAGGAGGACTGGGTTTATGCCACGTCCTCAGTATATAAATTATCGCGTAATACTGGCATGCGGGAGGCACATCTTAAATTGTTATATCGTTTGTACCTCACCCCGTCCAGATTGCGACATTTCTCAAAGAGTTCGGAACTATGCTGGCGCTGTTCGGTGGATAAGGGTTCGCTCCTTCATATTTTCTGGTCATGCCCAAAAATTAGCCCCTATTGGGATGCAATCCGCCGGTTAATCAAATTGTGCACCTCAATAGAGGTTCCCCTAAACCCTGAAACTTACCTGTTACACTTCCTCCCTACTAATATCCCTCTGCCCCCAAGAGGACTGATCTCTGCTATTCTGGGGGTTGCCAAGTTAGCTCTAGCCAGTTATTGGCGGTCGTCTTCTGCCCCTACAATCCATGAAGTATTGACTCGTCTTGATAATATACACATGTATGAAAAAATGTTTGCTACAGCTCGAGATACTCTCCTGCTGCACCATGATACGTGGGATGGCTGGGTGTCTTTCCGATCCTCCGGA
The DNA here is from genome assembly GCA_009667805.1 of Leptobrachium leishanense. Lineage (NCBI taxonomy): Eukaryota > Metazoa > Chordata > Amphibia > Anura > Megophryidae > Leptobrachium > Leptobrachium leishanense. The sequence goes on from CM019069.1 coordinate 163,881,039, forward strand.
AATGTGGTATAATGTATGATGAACCATGTCCTTTCTTTTCTTCTCTTTCCTTTCTTTTCTTTCCTTTCTTTCTTTCCTTCCTTCTTTTCGTCTTCCTCTTCACTGTTAACTTTAGGTAGTTACACATTTTAAAAATTCAAGTACTGTATTTTACTGATTGGTGCTCACCTTCATGTTCATGTTTAACCTCATGCCAACTGGTCCTGCGTGACCCGTACTGCCAATTCTATGTTATGTTATGCATCTTACTGGTACTTAATAAAAACCTTTATATTGAAAAAAAAAAAAGAATGGAACATAAACAGCAAACCAAAATACGGCAATAGACAGAACTAAATACACAGAAGGAACTGACATAAACTGGAACAGAAATAACAGAGGCAAAAACTAAACAAGGATGAACAAACGGAGGATAACAGGAACACAGCAAGGAGCTCTCAGGACATAAGTCGCAAGGAGACCAGGCAAAGTAAAATGACCCAGCAATGTACTATAGGTACATTGCGCTAATATAGGCAGGGGAATCAAGGCAAGGGTCAACAGGTGAGCAGCACACAGAACACCAATTAACCCCTGGGAGGCCACCCAGGAATTGGCAGCAACAGAAACACAAGGAAAAAAACACAAAATACAAATACAGAGGGCAGGAAGACAGGTTTGCCAGCACAGAACGTGACAATATCGTGCCTAGGAGGTCCCCACAACCTGCCCGTGAAGTGGCGGATTTCTAGGATGTATAGAAACACTTAAAAACAAAAAAATAACGTTTCAAATGACGGTAAATGCGTTTCCTTTAATCTATCCATAAACAACTGCTTGGGGGGGGCGGCAGCCTGTATGAAAAGAGGAGACATTTTCGGACACGTAGAAAAAGTTTAGTGATTTTTTTTGGCTAAATTATTGTGAAACTTATGCAGGCTTTGCATGAAAGTAACAATAGGTGCTTTAAAATTGTTCCTTTAGCGTCGGCAACAGTGCCGTCACACAGTAACCCCTCTGAGGATATGAATCTGATACAGGCGTCAGTGGCAGTGCACCCAAATATTGTGCTTTTGGTGCCAGGCCTGCAAGTACTATCATACAGTAACCCCTCTGTATTATTGTGGAAGAATGCAGGGGTGGACCTTGCAGTCCTATATTAAAAAGATATGCATCTGGTAAAGGCGTCAGTGCACCCAGATATTGTGCTTTTGGTGCCAGGCCAGCAAGTGCATTCATACAGTAACTCTTTTGTGGTATTGTGGAAGAGTGCAGGGGTGGACCATGCGGTTCAAAAAATTTAAAATGATAAAAATCTGGCACAGGTGTCAGTGCAGCCAAATATTGTGCCTTTCATGGCAGCAAGTGCAGTCACACCGTAACCCTTTTGTGGTATTGTGCAAGAGTTCAGTGCTGGAGGTTTTGTGAATGCAGAAGACATTCCCGATCTATTCCGTTACGTCAGCATCAGGGGATTGATAGCTGCTGATCCAAGACGGATTCACTTTTATAAATGTCAGCCGGTCTACAGAGTCGGTGGACAGACGCACTCTTTTGTCTGTGACAAAACCTCCTGCGGCACTGAATGACCTTTCAGAAAGCACGCTAGATGAAGGGCAACCTAGTAGCTGCATAGCATATTGGCTAAGTTTTGGCTAGTGATCCAATCTCAACACCCAGTAAGCCAGTGGATAATCTGCTGGAAAGGTATCCAGGTCTGCCCTTGCCCCTAAATGTAACGGTGAGCCCCCATAGGGTGATGGGGAGCCTTTAATCTGCGGAGGTTGAAGCCTTTAGGGCAGGTATGTCGGGTTCCGGCGGGCACCGCCGGCCCGGCGTCCTGCCGTGCCCCGGCGGACGCCGCCGACCCGGCGTCCTCCCTCCCGGCTCCGGGGTCGGCGTCTTCCTCGCCTCGTGTATGTGCGCAGTATGCGCGCGTGCCGCCGGCGGTTCCGGATTTAGCCCTCCCGGCGGCGCGACGTCACCACACCCCCATGTGACCTCTGTGAACCAATCAACAGACAGGGCGCTAAATTTAAACCTGCTTTTGCCATTTCTCGATGCCCTTTCGTGGTTCTGCTTGTCTGACCCTTAAGTGCTCATTTATTTCACTCTGTACGATTTACTGTGTATGACCTGGCTATCCCTCTCGACTTGTGTACCTCTATATCCCTTGACCCGGCTTGTTACTTGACTCTGTTTTGCATTCTACCTAATTGGTTTCTATTATACGATCCTTGCTCATCAGCGTTTACACCAGCCACTCTAAGGACTGGTTCCCGTCCTCCTCGTGTGTCCCTGCCTTATTGGTTCACATCTGTTGTTGCGAAACCCAGCCACTCTAAGGACTGGTACGCATTTAGATTTGCTTTAGACTGCACTGCACTGTTAGGTACCCTTGGTTATGCCTGATTACAGGACAGCCCTCGCTATTTGTTTTAAAACTCAGCCACTACAAGGACTGGTATCTCTTTAAAGCACTCGAGACTCCTGTTTTCTCTCAGGGCTAATCGCTCGTCCACCCTCGGGTACGTGAGCGTGCCTGACATCACGAAAGGGCCATGGACCTTGCAGGGACCGCTCAGCAACTCTCTGGTCTAGAAAGCCGTTTGGAGGATCAAGATCACCGTCTTGATCAGTTCGCCCAGGCCTTCCAAACCTTGCTCAACCGTACGGCCCCTACCCAGGTAGAGGTTTCCCCTCCAGCGAATCCTCCTTCTGAACCATTCTCTGTACCTACCTCGTATCCTAACTTACTACCCCCGGTACGTTACGGAGGCGACCCTAACACCAGTCGAGGTTTTCTAAACCAGATTTCCATTCACTTTGAACTAACCCCGTGGTCTTACCCTACAGATCGTGCCAAAATTGCCTTCGTCATCAACCACCTTACCGACAAAGCGTTATGTTGGGCTAACCCTCTTTGGGATACCGATAAACCTATTGTATATAATTACAGTGAATTTATGTCGGCCTTTCGTAGAGTGTTTGACCCCCCGGGGCGTAAAATCAATGCTGCCAAATCCTTGTTACGCTTGCGCCAGGGTGCGAAATCCCTGGGTGACTATGCTCTGGAATTTAGATCTTTGGCTTCAGAATTGAACTGGAACAATGAGGCTTTGATAGCTGTGTTCTCTGAGGGTTTGAACGATGAGTTGCAGGATGAGATAGCGGCCAGAGATCTCCCAGAGGAACTAGAAGATTTAATAACCTATTTGTCCTTTATCGATGAACGCCTTCGCCATCGTAGAAATACTAAGGAAAGGTCTTAAAAACCACCGGTTAGACAGCTTCCCCGGTTTTCCGTACCTTTGCTCCCTGAGCCTCATCCTTCCCCCGAACCCATGCAATTGGGTAGCACCAAGATCCCCGATAGTGAAAAACAGCTCTTGGGCGCTTTTCCTTCGTCCCCCAAACTGGAAAATAGACTCCGGGTTCCGGTTACTCTATCCTGGGAGAGTTCCCATAACCCGGTACAGCTCTATGCTTTAGTAGACTCTGGTGCTGCCGATAACTTTATCGACATAGGTTTTGCTCGTAAACATGCTATACCCCTTGTTGAAAAGAAAACACCTTTACTCGTACAAGCCATTGATGGCAGACCCCTCGAAACCCCTTTTGTTTTGTTTGAAACTCAGAACATTTCTGTTGGGATAGGACTTTGTCATAAAGAAAACATGTTCTTCCATGCTATTACTTCTCCCTCCTATCCTATCGTACTGGGTTACCCTTGGTTAACCCGTCATAACCCTGTTATTGACTGGCGAGCTCGTCAGATCGCGAGGTGGGATAATGATTGTATGGCTTCCTGTATTGAGATCCCTCTATCCGTCAATGCCTTGAATATGCCTACAGCCCCACCCCTGACCACTACTATTCCCATTCCATACTTTGACTTGGCACCTGTGTTTGACAAGAAAGAGGCCGATAGGCTACCCCCACATCGTTCTTACGATTGTGCCATCGACCTTCTTCCTGGTACCACGCCGCCTAAAGGGGCTGTCTATCCTTTGTCAGTTAAAGAACATAAGGTTTTGGAGGAATATATCACTGATTCCCTTAAGAAAGGGTTTATTCGTCCTTCCTCCTCTCCCGCTGGGGCAGGATTTTTCTTTGTTCAGAAAAAGGAGGGTGATCTTAGACCCTGTATTGATTATCGAGGGTTGAACAAGATCACCGTTAAAAATGCCTACCCCATTCCACTCATCCCCGAGCTGTTTGACCGCCTGAAACACTCCAAAATCTTTTCCAAATTGGATCTCAGAGGAGCATACAATTTGATACGAATCAAACACGGGGATGAGTGGAAAACTGCATTCAATACCAGGTTAGGGCATTACGAATACCTGGTTATGCCCTTCGGTTTAAGTAATGCTCCAGCAGTGTTTCAGGCGTTTATCAATGATGTGTTACGAGAGTACACCCCCTGTTTTGTCGTGGTCTACCTCGATGATGTATTAATACATTCCCCTGATTTGAAAACCCACCATGTACATGTACGGCTCGTCTTATCTAAGCTATTGGCCAACGGCCTCTACTGTAAGCTAGAAAAATGCTTATTTGATGTCCAACAAGTACAATTTTTGGGTTATGTTATATCTTCCTCTGGTTTCATGATGGATCCCAAGAAACTGGAGGCCATCGTTCATTGGCCTCTTCCCAAGGGCCTCAAGGCCATTCAAAGATTTATTGGCTTCTCTAATTATTATAGAAGGTTTATTAAGGGCTTCTCGTCCATTATTGCACCCATCACTACATTGACAAGAAAGGGAAGTGACACGCAGAATTGGCCCTCCAGTGCCCTGGAGGCTTTCGAAAGGCTAAAAAAGGCATTTTCCACTGCTCCTATCCTCCATCACCCTGATCCCAATAGACCCTTCATTGTAGAAGTTGACGCATCAGAAACTGGGGTAGGAGCTGTATTGTCCCAACGTCCAGCTGACGGCAAGCCTATGCAACCCTGTGGTTTTTATTCTAGGAAATTGTCCTCCACCGAGACCCGTTACGACATTGGGGACAGAGAATTGTTAGCCATTATATTGGCCTTAAAAGAATGGCGCCACCTTCTGGAGGGGTCCACCTGTCCGTTTTCCATTATCACTGACCATAAGAATCTGATATACCTGTCTGAAGCAAAAAGGTTGAACCCCAGACAAGCTAGATGGGCACTTTTTCTCACCAGATTTGACTTCCTCATTACTTACAGACCCGGGTCTAAAAACGTTAAGGCCGATGCACTCTCCAGACAATACGAACCCCTATCGACTCCAGTATCCCTACCTGTTTCCATAGTTCCTGAAAGGAAAATATTAGCCTCTCTGAGTACACGAGTCGAGTCTCCTTTCTGGAACCTCTTGCTCTCTAAACATTTTTTGTCTCCCCCGTCTAAACCACAGGACAAACTATTCGTTCCTCCTGTTGAGGTACCTACTGTTTTACAGCTCTTTCACGAGTCTAAATTCGCTGGACATTTTGGGGTAAATAAGACTCTTGACTTGATTAAACGACACCTTTGGTGGCCGACACTTACCAAGGATGTAAAAGATTACGTAACTACCTGTTTTGTTTGTACCCGTTCCAAATCCTCCCGTCTTTGTCCTGCTGGCCTCCTCCAACCCCTACCGGTCCCTGAGCGCCCTTGGTCTCATTTAGCTATGGACTTCTTAGTGGAACTAACCCCTTCACTTGGTCATACAGTGATTTTTGTGGTTGTCGATCGCTTCTCCAAAATGGCACATTTCATTCCGTTAAAGAAACTTCCTTCCTCTAGCGAGCTAGTACAAATTTTCACTAAAGAAATATTCAGGCTTCATGGTATTCCGAATGTTCTTGTCTCGGATCGGGGCTCTCAGTTTATCTCTAAGTTCTGGAGAGGTTTCTGTCACCAGTTAGGCGTTAAACTGTCCTTTTCTTCCGCGTATCACCCGCAAACGAACGGTTTAGCCGAAAGAACCAATCAAACGCTTGAGACTTATTTAAGGTGTTTTATTTCAGTCGCACAGGATGATTGGGTTACTCTATTACCTTGGGCGGAGTTTGCATATAACAATGCCACATCGCAGTCGACAAAATTCTCTCCTTTTGAAATAGTCACTGGTATGCATCCCACTATTTTTCCGTCCTCGTTCTCTCCTCAGAACATTCCTGCCCTAGAGGAACACCTAGGCAATCTCCGGGTTATTTGGGAAAAGACCAGGTTGAATCTTGAGTCCGCCTCCTTAAGTCAGAAGCGGTCGGCTGATCGGAGGCGCAGACCTCCACCAGTGTACCATGTGGGCGACAGGGTTTGGCTCAGCACACGCCACATTCGTTTGAAGGTTTCGTCCATGAAATTCGCGCCCCGTTTTATCGGTCCGTATAAAATACTCTGATGTATTAATCCCGTAGTATACTCACTGCAATTGCCCGTCTCTTTGCGTATTCCGAACTCCTTTCATGTCTCTTTATTGAAGCCGCTCGCCTGCAACCAATTTACTCGTCCTGACTCTCCTCCTCCTCCTGTGGTGGTCGATGGGACTCCCGAGTATGAAATTGAGTCCATTCTGGATTCCCGTCATTTTCGCAATCGGCTGCAGTATCTGGTTCATTGGACTGGCTATGGCCCCGCGGATCGCTCATGGGTTTCGTCACGTGACGTTCATGCTCCTCGATTGGTCTCCGCGTTTCATCGTCGTTTCCCCGATCGCCCGGCTCCTGGCCGCCCGGTGGGCGTTCCTTGAGGCGGGGGTGCTGTCGGGTTCCGGCGGGCACCGCCGGCCCGGCGTCCTGCCGTGCCCCGGCGGACGCCGCCGACCCGGCGTCCTCCCTCCCGGCTCCGGGGTCGGCGTCTTCCTCGCCTCGTGTATGTGCGCAGTATGCGCGCGCCGCCGGCGGTTCCGGATTTAGCCCTCCCGGCGGCGCGACGTCACCACACCCCCATGTGACCTCTGTGAACCAATCAACAGACAGGGCACTAAATTTAAACCTGCTTTTGCCATTTCTCGATGCCCTTTCGTGGTTCTGCTTGTCTGACCCTTAAGTGCTCATTTATTTCACTCTGTACGATTTACTGTGTATGACCTGGCTATCCCTATCGACTTGTGTACCTCTATATCCCTTGACCCGGCTTGTTACTTGACTCTGTTTTGCATTCTACCTAATTGGTTTCTATTATACGATCCTTGCTCATCAGCGTTTACACCAGCCACTCTAAGGACTGGTTCCCGTCCTCCTCGTGTGTCCCTGCCTTATTGGTTCACCATCTGTTGTTGCGAAACCCAGCCACTCTAAGGACTGGTACCGCATTTAGATTTGCTTTAGACTGGCACTGCCTTTAGGTACCCTTGGTTTATGTTGGCCTGATTACAGGACAGCCCTCGCTATTTGTTTTAAAACCCAGCCACTACAAGGACTGGTATCTCTTTAAAGCACTCGAGACTCCTGTTTTCTCTCAGGGCTAATCGCTCGTCCACCCTCGGGTACGTGAGTGTGCCTGACAAGGTATATGGTATAACAGGCAGTAACAGGATCAAGCACAATGCCTTCAGACTAATACTGCGAATCCAGGGAGTATTACAGGAGAACTAAACTGCTACTAAGCTCCAAAGGTTTCGAGACCAATGGACAACTTAGAGCACCCAACAATAAAGAGGATAGCAAAACTTGAGCTTCAGAACTAGAAGGTATTTGGCAAGACAGAATGAATTGTGCAAGCTGCAGGGCAGCATTCAGTACTGATACAATAGTACAGACTGATGAACCAGACACTCCCAGCCAGGGAGTACAGATAAGGTCGAGAGTACCACTCAACAGCAAATTGGCTTTGTGGCCAAATGTCTGCTGAGTGAAAACAGCTACAAAATGCACAAACACAATAATACCTGAAACAGACAAGGTTATTACTAGAGAGGTCCAAAAATCCAAGCCAAAAGGTCATACACAGAATATCAGAAATACCTCAGGGAACAGACAAGAGAGAAATCAAACATAAGAGCCAGAGGTCATACACGGGATATCAGTACAAGAGGAACAATGATACAGCGCACAGGAACTAGGTAGAATAAGGTCTATCCTGGTCCAAGGATCAAGGGAAACCCTGGCCCTACACATAGGGCAGAACAGGCCATGCGACCGCAGACCAACAAGCCCAACAGATGGCCTGCAGCCTGAAAACTAAAACAAACAGGAATCCCTGCTACCACCAGCAGGAGGCAGGGCCGAGACGTGACACTAGGTAGTCCTGCACCATATGGTGAAGACGCTGGCAATGGGTGCCTACATTTGACGTCCCTGGGCGTCGTGGACTAAAAAAATGTAAAAATGCATCAGTCAAGCGGCCCTGGCCTTCACCACTATTCCTCTGATCATCCGCAGTCTCAGAAGCATGTGTGTCATCACTTGGTAACCTACCAGTGCCTGGAAAGGTGTTACACAAGTGTTGCTTTAGAGCGTCCTCAAGTTTTTTAATCCTGTGCTCCCTCTGTGCGGGCAGGATGAGCTCTGCAACTATACCCTTGTTTCGTGGATCAAGAAGGCTTGCCAACCAGTAATGACCCTTCTCCTTGATAGCACGAATTCTGGGGTCCTTTAGCAGGCTTTGCATTATAAGGGAGCCCATGCAGCGTAGGTTGGAGGTGGCATTAGCTTCTGAGTCTTAATGGTCAATGAGGATGACCCCTTCGTGCACTTCCTCCTCCCAGCCACGCATTAGCCCTTGTGTTTCTGGGCACACGAAACCCTCCCTTGAGGAATCTCCACCTTCAATGCCCCCACTACTTAAATCATCATCATCATCGCCATCGCTAGGGAAGGACTCCTCTTCCTCCCGCTGCTCTGCCTCTAGAGCCACATCTATAATTCCCCGCAGAGTGTGCTCCAGCAGAAACACTAAAGGAATTGTGTCACTGATGCATGCACTGTCCCTGCTTACCATCCTCGTTGCCTCCTCAAATGGTGACAGTGCATGCATCCTTGATCATCAGCCACTGCGGGGGGGGGGGACAAGTTGACCTGAACCTGTCCTTGTGCCATACTCACACAGGTACTCGTTGATGGCCCTCTGCTGCTTGTGCAGACACTGCAGCATTGCTGATGTCGAGTTCCACCTGGTGGGCATGTCACAGATCAGACGGTTTGTGGGAAGGTGGAATTCTCTTTGAATTTCTGCCAGGCGAACGCTTGCTGGGAATGACCGTCTGAAGTGGCTGCAGACTTTTCTGGCCTGGCTGAGAAGCTCTGCCAGCCCTGGGTACTTGGTTAGGAAACACTGTACCACTAGATTTAGGACGTGTGCTAGGCATGGTACATGTGTCAATTTACCCTTGCGTAGGGCGGAGAGAAGGTTGCTGCCATTATCACAGACGATCATTCCCAGCTCAAGCTGGCATGGTGTTAACCATCTCGGCACCTGGCCCTGCAGAGCTGACAGAATTTCTGGCCCGGTGTGGCTCCTGTCCCCTAAACAAACCAGCTCAAGCACAGTATGGCTTCTTTTTGCTTGAGCCATTGCATAGACCCTGTCAGGCGTCGGTTTAACTGCCACTTCGCCAGAGACACAGGAGGAGGAAGAGTGGTGGTTGTGGTGGTGGAGCAGACAGACCTCATACAAGCAGCTTTCTGGAGGCGTGGTGGATGAACAAGCTCCAGCACAGAGCCCCGTCTTGGATCCCTCCCAGCTGCAATCAGAGTTACCCAGTGTGCCGTGAAGGAAATGTAATGACCCTGTCCATGCTTGCTGGACCACGTGTCTAAAGTCACATGCACCTTGCTGCAGACTTCCTTTCCCAATGACTCGATAACATTGTCTTCCACGTGCTGGTATAGTGCTGGAATGGCCTTGCGTGAAAAGTAATGGCGTTTTCGAACCTGCCACTGTGGTACAGAACATTCAGCAAATTCACAGAAGGGAGCAGAGTCCACCAGCTGGAAAGGCAGCAGCTGCAATGCGAGTAATTTTGCTAAGCTGGCATTTAGATGCTGTGCTTGGGGATGGTTGGGACTATATTTTTTCTTACGCTGCAGCAGCTGCGGCAACGTAATCTTAATGCGTAAATCTTCAGCTGATGGGATGATGTCACATTGTGAGGAAGGACCTGGTACATCCATTACTGTAGCATCATCCCTGTCAGTGGAGGTTGTAGGCAATGACATGTCAGGACATACAGTGGGGGTAGAGACCGATGAGGAGGAGGAGCACCTACGCAAAGTTTTGCGCCAACGGGATGCATGGCAGGTGGTCATCTGTCGCCTCATGCACGTGGTACCCAAGTGTGGGATGTCTTTGCCACGCTTGATCCTCTTCTGACATAGATTACAAATAGCAACGGTGGGGTCTGCTGCACATTTCTTAAAGAACTCCCACACAGCAGAGTTCCTGCATGTGTGCTTTGAGACAACAGCGCTCTGCACCTGAGCAGCTCTGACATCTGATGCCTTGGACTGGCTAGTGCTACGGTTGGTCATAGAGGATGTTGTGCCTCGTGTTTGCTGTGCCTCCTCCTCCTCCCCCTCCTCACTTGATTCCTCTGTTCGATCAGGCACCCAGGTGGAGTCAGTGACCTCATCATCATTGTCATCATCACCCCCTATCTCCTCGTCACTGGAGCCAACTTGGCAGTATGCTGCAGCTGCTGGGGCAACATGAGTGCCAGTTATTTGTGTGACATCACTGGCACCCCCTTCCTCTAGGTTGATTATACTCCCTTCTCCAACCTCAGAGATTGAATCAGAGCACTGTACTTGCTGCGCATCCTCAAGCAGCATGTCACTGTCATTGTAGTCAAACAATTCAGCTGACTCCTCCGTGTGTGATAGCGAGGCTATGGCAGGAGTAGCTGTGGACATGGAGGTTGCATTAGATGCTTTGGCAGCTGAGGTGTACTGTAAACCAGTAGAAGCCTGGCTGGCGGAGGATGAGGATGGCCTGGTTAGCCAATACACCAAATCCTCTGTATGTTGCTGCTTAAGGCGGCCAGCACCAGTTAGAAAGGACAAGCGTGCCCCTGCAGCGGATGCATCACGTCCACCACGACCAGAGGCACAGCCTCCTGACACAGGGGCTGCTTGCCCTCTTATCTGTGTCTGGGAACGTCTGCCTGTCCTTTTTGTTCTTTCAGATATGGTGAGTGATATATAGATTAAATATATACAGAACTCTGATTCAACTCTGGTATAAAGATTAAAGATTTCCAGAACTCTGGTATAACTCAGCGAGACACCCTGATAGCTGGCAGCCAGTGATAAGACACAGATTACAATTCCCAGAAACCTCCTATAAATCAGTGTGACCCCCTGATGGGTGGCAGCCAGTGAATAGCCTCCCAGTGGGAGCAGTAACAGTGATATAGAAAGGGTAGTAGATACATGGAATAGCCTCCCAGTGGGGGCAGTAACAGTGATATAGAAAGGGTAGTAGATACATGGAATAGCCTCCCAGTGGGGGCAGTAACAGTGATATAGAAAGGGTAGTAGATACATGTAATAGCCTCCCAGTGGGAGCAGTAACAGTGATATAGAAAGGGTAGTAGATACATGGAATGGCCTCCCAGTGGGGCAGTATCTACTACCCTTTCTAGATCACTGTTCCATGGAATAACCTCCCAGTGGGGGCAGTAACAGTGACATAGAAAGGGTAGTAGATACATGGAATGGCCTCCCAATGGGGGCAGTATCTACTACCCTTTCTATATCACTGTTACTGCCCAACTGGGAGGTTATTCCATGTAACAGTGATATAGAAAAGGTAGTAGATACTGCCCCCACTGGGAGGCCATTCCATGTATCTACTACCCTTTCTATATCACTGTTACTGCCCCCACTGGGAGGATATTCCACGTATCTACTACCCTTTCTATATCACTGTTACTGCTCCCACTGGGAGGTTATTCCATGTATCTAGTACCCTTTCTATATCACTGTTACTGCCCCCACTGGGAGGCTATTCCATGTATCTAGTACCCTTTCTATATCACTGTTACTGCCCCCACTGGGAGGCTATTCCATGTATCTGTATATTTATGTATTATATTATTTTTATTACAGGTGAAACGCGAAAAATTAGAATATTGTGCAAAAGTTAATTTATTTCAGTAATGCAGCTTAAAAGGTGAAAGTAATATCTGAGACTCATTAGATGCAAAGCAAGATCGATCAAGCGGTGATTTGTGATAATTGTGATGATTCTGGTTACAGCTCATGAAAAGCCCAAATCCACAATCTCAGACAATGAGAATATTCCATGTAATCAATAAAACAAGGATTGTACATAGACCAATATGGAACCTGTGAAAAGTATAAGCTGCAGATGTACTCAGTGCTTGGTTTGCAGCAATTCCTGCCTCAATGCGGCAATGTGGCATGGAAGCTATCAGCCTGTGGCTCTGCTGAGGTGTTATGGAAGACCAGGATGCTTCAATAGTGGCCTTCAGCTCTCCTGCATTGTCCCGTCTCATGTCTCTCATCTTTCTCTTGGCAATAGATTCTCTATGGGGTTCAGGTCAGGCGAGTTTTTTGGCCAATCAAGCACAGTAATCCCACAGTCATTGAACCAGGTTTTGGCGCTTTTGGCAGTGAGGGCAGGTGCCAAGTCCTGCTGGAAAATGAGGTCAGCATCCCCATAAAGCTCGTCTGCGGAAGGAAGCATGAAGTGCTCTAAAATCTCCTGCTAGACGGCTGCGTTGACCCAGGACTTAAAGGGACACTCTAGGCAACATGACCACCTAAGCTATTTTAGGTGGTCATGATGCCCGGAGTATGCCGCCCTCTGTCCCCCCTCCCTCCGCTCGGCCGTTCAGCTGAAAACAGCTGAGAGAGGTGGAGGAGTTTACTCCGCCCTCCCAGCTGTCAGTAAGCAGAGCGGGAATCATATTTCCCGCTTCTGCTGACTTTTGCCGAGTAGGAGACGTCATCGCGCTTTCAGCTTTCAGCGCGATGACGTCTCCAACTCGCCGCAGTAGCTGGCGGCAGCGGCTGAGGGTTAGTGCTGCGCGAATCCTCTTGCGCGCAACACTAATCCTCAGAGGGAGCCGAGAGGAAGCCTGCCGATTGGCTGGCTTATGTGAGAGGCGCGAAGGCGCGCTTCTCACGTAAACCAGAAGCCAAGACGCATCAAGAAGGACGGGAGCAGAAGAGGAGGGAGGGGAGTATAAAAAAAAAAAAAAAAAGACGCCGCTGTTAAGAGGTGGATTTTAGGGTAAGTATTACAGTTACACAAAAATAAATAAAAACTAAAAGATTTATTAACCCCTTAGTGACCGGGCGGTTTTACACAAATCCGTCCTTTAGTGACCGCTGCTGTTTTTACGTTTCTGCGCTGCTCGTGTTTAGATCAAATTTTCCTCTTACTCGTTTATTCAACCCACACATATTATACACCCTTTTTCCCGCCATTAAATGGACTTTCTAGAAATACCATTATTTGCATCATATCTAATAATTTACTATAAAAAAAATATGAAATATGATGGAAAAAAATGGTAAAAACACACTTTTTCGTAATTTAATCCCCTAAAGCTATAACCACCAATAAAGACCCCGGCTAAATAGTTTCCAAATTTTATCCCGGGAATAGAAATACCCAATTTTTACATGTTTTTACCTTTTAACCCTTTCACTGCTGAGCCAGTTCACCTATGTGCGCTGCGCTCATTCTGACCATTTTGTGCTAATTATTTTTAGATGACAGCCTAGGTCCTATTTAATTAAACTCCCCCCCAGACAAAAAAAACTTTTTAAAAAAAACATTTTTTTATTTTATTTAATTTTTTTTTTACATTTTTTTTTAAAACCAACCCTGGTCATGTTTGGTATCATTTGAAAGGCCATAATCAGGCCTTTCAAATGATGGCAAATATGACCATCTAGCTGCCATGGATCGGGAGATAAAGGGATCCTTAGGATCCCCTTATCTCTACATGGCAGCTAGAGGGTTAACTGGCCCACTGACATCCTCACACATATGGTGAGGTTGTCAGTGGGTGGGGGGGACCTGGAGGCTTGGCTGACATCCAAGATGTCAGCCCCCCTCCAGGTTTGAATCACGTTTTGGCGCCAATTGGCGCCGCAACGTGATCCGGTGGCGAAATGGTTAATGCCATACACCGCTGGAAAGGGGAGGCTCTCCCCTCTCCAGCGGAGCAAACGGCATCTCCCTAGCTTCAATGGTTGGGGAGATAGAGGGCTCCGAAGGAGCCCCCCCCTCCCCTCCATTGAAACACATGGGGGCACCTTCTGATGACGTCACCACGCAGCGTGGTGACGTCATCAGCCTCGCCTGCCCATGTAAATCACATGGGCAGGCTTCCTCCCTGCCAGATCGCCGTGGGATCCGACGAGGGAGGTGAGTATCGGGCGGGAGGGGGATTTGGCACCGGTGACGTACCCTGTACGTCCGCGGGTCTAAGGGAGACCCGAGGACAGGACGTACAGGGTACGTCAGCGGCCCTTAAGGGGTTAAGGGAATAGGGATAGGTTAGGATAAAAAAACGGGGGGGGGTGATTTTTTTAGTACGTGTTCCTTTAATGAAGCACAGTGGACCAACACCAGCAGATGACAGGACTCCCCAAATCAACACAGACTGTGGAAACTTCACACTGGACTTTAAGCATCTTGCAGTGTGTGTCTCTCCATTCTTCCTCCATACTCTGGCTCCTTGGTTTCCAAATGAGATGCAAAAGTTGCTCATCAGAAAAGAGGACTTTGGAGCCACTGAGCAACAGACCAGGTCTGTTTTCATTTAGCCCAGGTAAGACGCTTCTGACATTGTTTGTTGTTCAGGAGTGGCTTGACAGGAGGAATACGACATTTGAAGCCCATGTCCAGGATCCGTCTGTGTGTGAAAGTCCAACACTTTTGAATGGCCTTTTCCTGACAATCCTCTCCAGGCTGCGTCATCCCTGCTGCTTGTGCACCTCTTTCTTCCTCATAACTTTCTATTAATGTGCTTTGATGCAGCACTTTGGGAACATCCAACTTCTTTTGCAATGACCTTTTGAGGCTTTCCCTCCTTATGGTCCTGGAGGCGTCAATGATGGTTTTCTGCACAACTGTCAGGTCAGCAGTCTTTCCCATGATTGTGATTCTCACTGAACCAGACTGAGAGACCATTTAAAGGCTCAGGAATCCTTTTTTTGCAGGTGTTATGGCTTCATTAGCTGATTAGAGTGGGACACTTTGAGCATAGAATATATTGCACCTTTTCACAATATTCTAATTTTCTGAGATTGTGGATTTGGGGTTTTCATGAGCTGTAACTATAATCATCACAATTATGACAAATCACCGCTTAAACTATTAGTTTCACCTTTTAAGTTGCAAAACTGAAATAAATGAACTTTTGCACGATATTCTAATTTTTTGAGTTTCACCTACATATTTTCCAGAGGGAAACCGTTACTTTCTGGGAGGAAATTGTACGTTTAACCCCGCCGGGCTAATATGGAAAAAAGTAGCAGTGCGTCTGATGGTTGCCGAAGATGGCAAACAGCCCCAAAATCTCCCGTTTAACTGCTGGGCCATAGTCTCTAGGCAGGAGGCAAGTCTACAGCCCCCTCCAACAGCACCGTGACAGTGCGTTCTGTCAAAGTACCCACTGCTGTTTTTTACATTTCTGCACCATTTGTGTTTAGCTCTAAGTTTTCCTCTTACTCATTTATGAAACCCACACATATTATATACAGTTTTTTTCTCATCATTAAATGGACTTTCTGAATATACCATTATTTTCCTAATATCGTATAATTTACTATATTATTTATGAAAGATGAAGAAAAAAAATAAATAAATAATAATTTTCTCGTACTTTGCCCCCCAAAATCTGCAACTGCCAAAAAAGACCTTGGTTAAATAGTGTCTAAATTTTGCCCTAAGTTTAGAAACAACAAATTTTTACATGTTTTTGCTTTTTAACCGCTTCACTGCCGAGCTATTTTACCTGTGTGCTGAGCTCATTTTTACCACTTTTGCTCATCGTGTTTAAATGCATTTTGAAGCCACATTCTATTATATGACCCAGACATTATATTATATTATATTATATATCGTTCTTTCCGGCAGATTCATAATATATCATTTTTATTTGTATACGTCATGTCCTGCCTGAATATTATAACAAAAAATATGCAATAAAATTTTAATTTTCAATAATTTACAACGTATAAAGTGTTGTTTTTTTTCACATTTTATCATGCAATCGTTTGCGGTTATATTTTCTATGAGTTGCGCTCGTTAAAAAAAATTAGAAATGGGGACTCGTTACATTTTGGGGGGGGGGGAATTACGTTATTAACAAACGCACCCCATAGAAAAATCGTTAATGTGAACAATGATGCAGCACTATAATTGAAATGGGAACAATATTGCTGCATTACAAAAAAAATAAATAAATGAAAACCCAAAAATTTATATAAGTCATGTTTGGCATCATTGGAAAGGCCATGCTCTGGCCATTCTAATGATACCAAACATTAACCCCTAGCTGCCACGGATCGGGAGACATAGGGTTCCAATAAACCACCTATCTCCACCATTGGTGGCAGCTGGGGGTTAACTCCAGAACCGACGTCATCGCGCTATGCGGGATGTCGTCAGGGGGGAGATCCCGGAAGCTTGGCCGACATCCAAGATGTCGGCCAGCTCCGGGAGGGGACCATGATATGGAGCTTGTTGGGGTTAAAGCCATTCACCGCTTGGAAGGGCAGACTGTGCCCTTCCAAACGGTGCCTGGCTTTTGACCTTGCCCCAAGCTGATTGGGAGGTATTCAAAAGGACCTCAGCCCCCCTTCCCCGCAATGGCGGGGTGTGCCTGATTAGAGGTTATCACACATGGCGCAATGACATCTAATTAGTGCCCGATGTGGTCCCGGATCCTGGGCAGACATCAAGGATGTCAGCCCGCACAGCAATCGGCCGGAATCTGGCCGATTGCTGGCTGCAAAGGGAGGACACACTCAGCACGTCCTCCGTAGCCAACACTTCCTGCGCCTGTACGCGCTGAGTGCGTCCTCCGCAGTGAAGTGGTTAAATCATGCAAAGTCCATCTGGGGTATATGGACTAGTTGGCAATCAGCACTGGCCACCCTTTCTGGGTGAGAGTAGGCCGATTTGCATATGGAAAATTCATCCCTGTAATGGCACAATCAAGCTAAAACCTTGTTTGGGAGACCTGAGCGGGCACCCACCGTAGAGCAGGCCATTGTGCTGTTGCTCGTTCTCAGGACCCTCACAAACACCCCCTTGTTTCTCACTATGGACTAGTTACTGATCAATGAGAAAATATAGGGTCATTATAAACCAGTCTGGAAACCTATTAACAGGACTATACACAGGACGCGAGGTGTCACGACCACTACGCGCGCTGCTGCAAAAGACGCCAGGTTAAGCCACCCACTGTCTCCGCACACTTCTCTCTCGCAACAGGTTCGTAGAGCGCAATACAATGATCCCAGGATTGCAACGCAGTACAAGTCTTCTCTTGAAGCGGGTAATGACTACGTCTCCCACAATCCCTGGGCCCACTTTCCTATTCTATTAGTTACGCTGCCACCAGTCCTCATGGACACTACGCATGTCACAGCAAGAGACGCAGGGCTAAGCAACCGCACTGTCTGCCTACCCTAGACCCGGGCAGTGACTGCATAGACAACAATCCCTGCTGTCCCCAGCGACCGCAACTCACAAATTTCGTATCTACCCGATCTTAAAACAATCAGCAATACTCCAGTCCCTTAGTGTGGATCTCAGCCAGAAGCAGAAAATATATATATATAATATAAATATATATATTATATTTTTGCATTGCATTTGTTACAGGAAAAATTATAGATAGCAAATAAAAGAAAAAGGGATTAAGCACAGAGCGTTACTTACACGTCAAATAAGCTAATTCTCGGCGACTGCTGGGAAGCTGGAGCTAGAAGCATGTACAGCATGGACAAATGCTCATGGCACAGGACACATGAACCCCCTGTGATCTACAATAGTGATGAGCCAAACACCCGCGTTCGGTTCGCATTCGAACTTGAACTTTCCAAATGTTCGAATACGAACTCGAACGGGACTCAATTCAAATTTTAGAGTGCCCTCCAAGAGGGCATATATGCTAGATATTTGCCATAAAAAGGTGTATGGGGGTCCGGGTAGTGCCCTGGGGGACAGGAAACGAGGACAAAACATTAAAAACCTTTTTTTTTTATTAAAAAAGGGACTGAGTTTTCCATGAAATAAGGGTTAAAAATAAAAACGAAAAATTCCTTCAAATATCATGCCTAGGAGGTCCCCATAACCAGCCCGTGAAGAGGCGGATTTCTAGGAAATATAACAACATTTAAAAGCAAAAAAATGTTTCAAATGACGGTAAATGCTTTTCCTTTATTCATATACAACTGCTTGGGGCGGCAGCCTGTATGAAGAGACATTTTAGGACGCGCAGAAAAAGTTTAGTGATTTTTTTTAGCTAAATTATGGTGAAACTTATGCAGGCTTTGGATGAAAGTAACAATAGGTGCTTTAAAATTGGACTTTTAGCGTCGGCAACAGTGCTGTCACACCGTAACCCCTCTGAGGATATGAACCTGATACAGGTGTCATTGTCAGTGCACCCAGATATTGTGCCTTTGGTGCCAGGCCAGTAAGTGCCATCATACAGTAACCCCTCTGTGGTATTGTGGAAGAGAGCAGGGGTGGACCATGCGGTCAGGGCCAGTGCTAGACTATTTTGCACCCTAGGCAAGACAAGCTACTTGCACCCCCCCCCCCAAAAAAAATAAATAAATAAAATAAAAAGAAATTTAGCAGTTTCATGTAAGAATAAAGTTTGAAAAGCAGCAATAGTAAAAGGTAAAATAAATATGAATAAACCATTTTAAATTAACCGCTTAAATTAAAATTAACAGAAAAAAAATAAGAGTTGTCACGTAAATTTCAGACATCAAAATTTCACTTTGCATGCCTTATCATACATATATACGTATATATTGCCCAGGCCAATCCCCTGGTAGAGATAGGTGGTTCATTTGAACCCCGGTATCTCCAGGCATCTAGGGGGTCATGGAGGGTGTCAAATCAAAAGGCCCGAGCATGGCCTTTCGAATGATACCCAACATGACCAGGTATAAAGTATTTTTAAAAAAAAATAAAAAAAAAAAATTTTTGTGTGTGTTATTTTTATTAATGCAGCAATATTGTTCACATTTCAATTATAATGTGAACGATGATGCACTAATGATTTTTTTTTTCTCTATGGGGTGCGTTTGCTATAAATCACGTAATTCCCCCCCAAAATGTAACACGTCCCCATTTCTAATTTTTGTACAAGCGCACCCCATAGAAAACAACGGCAAACGCTCATGTGCTAAAATGTGAAGAAAAAAAAAAACACTTTAAATTCTTAATCATCTGCAGTGTGTAATTTATATTGCATTTTTTGTCATAATATAAAAAGGCAAGACAGGACATATACATATAAAAATGATATATTATGAATCTGCGGAGTCTGCCGGAAAGAACGATATCTAATATGTCTGGGTTATTTAATAAAATGTGGCTTCACATCGCGTTTAAACATGATGAGCGAAAGTCGTAAAAATGAGCTGAGCACACAGCAGTGAAAATGCAACATATTAGAGGAAGATTTAGTAGAGAAATTAACACTTCTCAGAAGCAGACACCACACCCTCTATATAGTCTACATACAATGTATCAAATTCATTTATCCCAGACTAAAAACACCTGTTTACGGTTTGAGAACACAGCTCATTTAGGAAGGGAGAATCTTTGCACTTAGATATTGAATTAAAAACTAAGGTCTAATAAACCGTTGCTTATAATATTCTGCAGTAAAGAGTCTTTATTTCTAGATTTTTCAGTATTTAAGCATTTTTTATATTTTCAAAAAAAAAATGTTTTCCCCGAACTCGAACCAAACACGCCAAAAAGTTCGTTGTTCGCAAACTTGCGAACGGCCAAAGTTCGAATCGAACTCTGAACTGATCGAACCAAACAGCTCATCTCTAATCTGCAACCAGCACATGGCGAGCTTTAGAATTTATACACTTCGTGGTCCTTCCAAAACCCACCCACAAATGGCCCAGCCTCCTGCACTACATATCCCAGAATTCCCCTCTCCAGAGCGTGCTCAGTATGCTTCGTCATTAATCTTAATTCCCTGGTCTATCAATCATCTCCCAAAGACCACCTTCTGTGATCAGAGAATGTGATGGCTTCTTTGATATGCGGTTGGGGTGCCGCTCTGGCTGTGTCTTCTCCCTGCCATGAGCAATTGCTCTGCCTGCTGGGTAGACCCCAAAGAGGTGTTATCTTTAATTCACACCTTTGACTTCAGAGAAAATTGTCACGGCCCTGTTAATTGTTTCCTTCCAGCAGACTGGAAACAGAGCCATTGATTTCTTCTTAGGCCAGCTGCGCCAAATGGCCTGGTATCTAAACATAGCCATAGATCTAAATATGCCTATATAATACATATCGCGGTAGATATACCGACAGCTAGACACAAAGAGATGGGTATGTCTAACTGTGACAGCGAGGTCAGCCATTTACACTGGATGAAAGGAAATTCAGCCTAAAGCATAGGAAGGGTTATTTTACTTTGAGAATAAAAGCTGTGGAATTCTCTGCCTGTTGAGGTGGTTGGGTCAGAGACTGTACAGACTTTTAAGCAGTGACTGGATGACTTCCTGCAGACACAGAATATTAAGGGTTATAATATTTAACATTTGGGTAAAAGCTTCCTGATCCAAGGAGAATCTGACGCCATCTGGGGGCAAGAAGGGATGTTTCCCAGTGTGTTGCATATTGGCGAGCGCTTCATACTGGGCTTCTTCACTTTTGGATCAATAGCAGCAAGTGATGTGTCCATTGGGTTCAGCCTCTCCCACAAGTCTTTTTTCAGCCTATGTAAAAATAGACTTCTAGTGCCATGTGTGCGGTCTATATTTAGCATGTTCGTCATTAAATTCCACCACTTATATTATAACTCCGCCGGCGGCTCCTGGGCTCCATTTACCACGTGCAGCGCCATATAGCAGAATTCCCCACAAATTTTGTCCAATTAAAACACAATGTGCCACAATGGAAAACATCAGTTTTGGTTAAAATTGCAAATTTTAGAGAACACAAAAGACCATGTGACTGGATTTAACCATTTCAAAAAGAAGATTTAACCCTATAAATGTGCATGCTGTAAGCTCGTGAGATCTGAGGTCACCGTCAGTGCAGCCGGATTACTGGCAAGAGCCCCTGTGCAAGTAATGTACGGCCAAATGCAGGAAGGTGCGCAGCATCAAAGGGGATTTATCACAGCACACAAGAAACAGGAGGATGGAAACTTATGCAGGCGAGTACAGGCGCATCCTTTATGAAGCCAATAGGAATCACAGCGATACATGGGGCTCACTTGGCAGACACTGTGTCAGGGTCAGCTCAGCTTCTGAAAGGTAAAAGTCACTACAGCTTTAGTGGAAGACAACTTGCACAAGATGTGGAATTTACTTGTGTAAACGGCCAACCTGGGATTATATTTGGCTCCTACGATCAGGAGTTTAACCCGGCGTAAGTGACAGGTTTAAAGGGATACAGTCACGCAGGCAGCTGAACACGCACACTGTTTAATTTCCTGATGAAGGAACGTTTTCATGGAGAAACTGCAGGGCCAGGTCGGTCCATTTCATCTCCTGCTCTTTGACAGATTCGGTGCCGCCGCCGTTATCCTGCTCGGGTTCCGGGAGCTCGTTCTGAAGAAAAACAAAAAAGGAAAATAAGATCAGACTTTGTGATTTAAATATCGAGTTTCTTTACGCTTAAATTTATAACAAGAGAAATAAACATCTGAGCATTTATTACCCTGACACAAGGCTGCAAATCCAGCACGAGATGCGACCGATACGGCTCCTAACGTGGATTCAGATTGTATATGGAAATGACAGAACCCCCACATGTTGTGGACAGTCAGCATCTGCACAATATACAACAAAACTGGGGGAAGATTTCCCAGATCCAGGCAAAGTATTATTGATTATTAGTACACTAACAGTTGCCCGAAAACGTTACTGAATCCTTATAAAGCACCTGTTTTTATTGTACAAAAAACATTTACAACCCCCCCCCCCCCACACCAGATTGATAGCCAGTCCCTAAAGCAGGAGTTTATCAGCTGGAGTCCCATCCACACTACTCTCAGCCAGAACGACCTGCAAACAGCATGAGCCGTGATCACAGCCATTAACCCCATCCTTGCTCGCTCCTCTGGCACCACCTGGCTTCCCAGCAATCGCTTACATGTCATGGTGTGATCTATGTGTCTATAATCTGTTCTCTGTATCGTTTCCTCCGGTAAAGGGGCTGCTCAGTAATTAATTAACCTGTACTGGACTTTATGATATTATTAGTCACATTTAAGATACACAGATTATTAACCATTGGTTGTCCCCCAATATGTAAATCTGCAGACGTTAAGACCCTGTGGTCCCAGGAGTTTTAAAAAAAGATAAAAAAATTCTCCAATTGCAGAATCAGGTTTTTATTCTTTAAAGTGAGAATATCAGTCACTTTAAAACACTCCCAACAACAAAATGTGAGAAACTCCCCGTCTCCATGGACTCCGGCATCAAACCTACATCCTATCCCCACATTAGAACGGGACATTAAGAATACATGCTCACACTTATACTGACGCCGTGTCGAGGCTGGACACATTATTACTAATCATAGGAGCCCGTAAGAAAAGTCAGTAGCCAGCTGTAGATTTCTAGAAGCCAGGAGAGGTTTTCGGGACAGGTTTTGCAGCAGAATGCAGACAGCTCAGAAATGCTAGGAGCCTGTGAGTACACGGCGAGCCCTTCCTTATACACAGACTGGCGCGTACATATTAAACCGCGCAGTCGACATTGACAGGACTGTTTAACCCCTTCACTACCATGACTGAGTATACTCTATCTCGGGGCACAGAGGAGCTTTTGAACATCGAGTCTTACTCTGGAGCATCGCCAAGGGATTCAACGGGCTCAAAAACAGACCCCCTAAAACATCAGCGCCTCCAAAACGAAAGCTGGCGTGGTGAGATCAAAAAGCTTTACTCCGTCACAAAAACACAAAGCTCAAGTCTGCCTGAAGGAACAAGTCTGCAATGTATAGTTAGTTGCATTTTTAGCCAGCAGGGGGAGCCCTTTACCTACAGGCTAGAGCTTAAAACACACAGCAGAGAGGGGGAGGGGTGTGTGTTCCATGAAACCACTGGTTTTATAGAAAAACAAAAACACTTTGTATTGAAGGGGTTAAGAAGTCTCAGTTAAATTATCTCACCAGGGGCACCGCCACGTCTTCATACGGCAACCTATCCTCTCTCCAGGCATCATCAATAAGATCCAAGATCCGTCCGTCACGCTGAACCTCACTGTCCATGGAGAGGCTGAGGACACAAGACACCAGGGTTAGAGCGCTCACATTTACCAGTCATTTAAAGAGTGACTTAAATTGCACCTATCGCACCCAAAACCAATCAAGTAAAAGTTCTCCCAAATCTGCCCATACATTGTGTCCACAAACTGCTGAGAGTTTTCAGAAATCCCTTGCAAAGAAATGTCAGAGTTTCCTGTTTACCGTCAGCGGTGCGGCATGCCGCATGATGTGTTTCCTTGGGAAGGGATTTATGGCTGCAGACAGATACTCCCCCAGAGCTGCAGCATGACAGGTTTCCCTGGGAAGGGATTTATGGCTGCACAGACACTCCCCCAGCTGCCACGGACCTAAAAATCCCTCCAGATTTAGAGCATTTTACAAATGACTCCCAGATCTTCTGAACAGATAGGGATGCTGGATATGGATCAACTGCTAACACTTCCCTGCTGTGATTCCCCCGGCAAGTGTCAGGTAAAGGAATAGTTTTATACAGAAAGGGAGGGAGGGGGTTTAAATACACATATTAGGTATAATTGTTTGCACTGCAGCTCAGCAGTGGGATGGGGGAAACATTTAACATGAGACGCCTCCTTGCTATCTGACCCCCCCCCCCTATTCATCCCAGGCTGAGCTGTCAATTACACAGATTTTGAAGTTCAATCTCTCCCATGGAGGAGAGGAGGTAGAACAAATGGCTGCCACCACGAAGAACACGCAGAACGGGAGCTGCAAAAACGCCACTGGATGCTGTGAAATAAGCTTTACTGGATTAATATCAGAAATCTCTGACAGTGGGGGCTTTAACCCAAAATCAGAGGAAATATGCAAATGTGGGGGTTACAACCCAAACAGGCAACGGAACCAGAATGACAAGGAAGCCCCGTCTGTGAGAGCTGAAGCACCAGGCCGCCCCAATCATACAGGGGAGCTGAGCCCGACCCCAATCTAGGCACCGTGACAGAGCGCGGCGTCACCACGGACAAAGCGGGTTTTATCAGAGGACCAGGCAAAGGACATGTCCGCCCCCCCAATGGATTCCCCGTAATAAACGGTTAAGGTGTTAGTCATTATGGACCCATACAGGCCTATTCAGAGAGAGGTGAAAACCAGAAGAATGACTGACGTGAAAATTCTAGGTCACAACAGCCAAACCAGAAACATCCTCCCATTTATCTTACTTTCCAAAATCGGCTATTTTGAGCTAGAATGTTCACTTCTCCAATCATTCTCCTGGTTTTCACCGCTCTCTGAATAACCCTGATAATATATTCATGCTGATGGGTAGACGGGCAGCAGGAGAAGAGAACGATCTAGACCAAATAGCCGATTTGGAAAGGGAGATAATGGGAGAAGGTTTCTGGTTTGGCCATTTTGACCTAGAATTTTCCATTCTCCAAACGTTCTCCAGAATTACACCTTTCTTTGAATAGACCTGATAGTCGTGGTTTTTCTGAACATGTATAAAGTATTCATGCTGATGGGCAGTGCACGAAAAATGCCACCCTGCAGCATGTATAATCCATACACCGTCGGTGAGGAATCCCAGGTGACTTGCCTGGATTTCCTTCCTGCAGCGTGAATTATACATGGTGCAGGGCAGCACTTTCCCTGTGCACCCCCTCTGCAGGAAATTGTAATGTATGTCCAGGAACACATGGCTGCCCTCTCACCCCGTGCAGCCAGGCCGCCACATTAAAGGGAAGCAGGAACACACGGCCGCCCTCTCACCCTGTGCAGCCAGGCCGCAGGGGGAAGCAGGAACACAGGGCCGCCCTATCACCCTGCGCAGCCAGGCCGCCCCATTAAAGGGGAAGCAGGAACACAATGGCCGCCCTATCTCTCGCCCTGTGCAGCCAGGCCGCCGCATTAAAGGGGGAAGCAGGAACACAATGGCCGCCCTCTCACCCTGTGCAGCCAGGCCGCCCCATTAAAGGGGAAGCAGGAACACAATGGCCGCCCTATCTCTCACCCTGTGCAGCCAGGCCGCCCCATTAAAGGGGAAGCAGGAACACAATGGCCGCCCTCTCGCCCTGTGCAGCCAGGCCACCGCATTAAAGGGGGAAGCAGGAACACAATGGCCGCCCTATCTCTCACCCTGTGCAGCCAGGCCGCCGCATTAAAGGGGAAGCAGGAACACAATGGCCGCCCCATCTCTCACCCTGTGCAGCCAGGCCGCCCCATTAAAGGGGAAGCAGGAACACAATGGCCGCCCTATCTCTCGTCCCGTGCAGCCAGGCCGCCCCATTAAAGGGGAAGCAGGAACACAATGGCCGCCCTATCTCTCGTCCCGTGCAGCCAGGCCGCCCCATTAAAGGGGAAGCAGGAACACAATAGCCGCCCTATCTCTCGCCCTGTGCAGCCAGGCCGCCCCATTAAAGGGGAAGCAGGAACACAATGGCCGCCCTATCTCTCACCCTGTGCAGCCAGGCCGCCGCATTAAAGGGGGAAGCAGGAACACAATGGCCGCCCTATCTCTCACCCTGTGCAGCCAGGCCGCCCCATTAAAGGGGAAGCAGGAACACAATGGCCGTCCCATCTCTCGCCCTGTGCAGCCAGGCCGCCCCATTAAAGGGGAAGCAGGAACACAATGGCCGCCCTATCTCTCGCCCTGTGCAGCCAGGCCGCCCCATTAAAGGGGAAGCAGGAACACAATGGCCGCCCTATCTCTCACCCCGTGCAGCCAGGCCGCCCCATTAAAGGGGAAGCAGGAGGTCCCTGTGACGCTGCCGGGAGGTGAGGTTACCCTGCTCAGTCGTGCGGTTGGGGTTTTGGACACAGTGGAGTCACTGACCGGACAGACACACACTCCAAATTCCTACAGAGTCCGGGAAGCGTCGCGCACACCACGACGTAATAAATGCAGCGACGACAGGGGGGGGGGGAGGAGGCGTGGCACACTGGGTTAATCCATCCTGAGAGGAAAGGGGGGGGCCGCGATCACACAGTAGGCCTCTCCATACAAAGCTAACTACCCCTCAAGGTTGGCGTCTCTGCGTCGCCGCAGCTGATTGGGTAGAACAGCAGATCTATAGCAACGTCCTGCGCCGCTCTTGCTATCGGACGATTGGCTCCCTTACCGACTCCTTGAAATCTATTGGTTCTCCTAACAACCGCGCCTCATGGGCTACGATTGGCTGCCATTAGCCCGCGTCCAGGACTTTGATTGGCTCTCCTACTAACCCTGCCTTCTGATTGGATTCATTGTTAATCCGTGTGCATCTCCCACCCTAATCCCAAAAGCTCACACTCTGATGCAGGTACATGAAGTTTGATGATTGCAAACTGCATTAGAGTGTGAGCTCTTAGGGTTGTGGATGATGTGTTATACAGAGTAAAGGGGTTTATATATAGTTTTAATCGAAACTACATAAATTACAAAATCCCCATCTATGTGTTGGGACAAAATCAAATGGCACGCTGACCACAGTCACTTCTCTCAAATATCTAGGTATGTGGTTGGACCCTAATCTATCTTTTGGCCTCACATCGAAAAACTCTCATCTAAACTTTACCCCAAACTAGGTGCCCTGTACAGAAACAAATCCTGCCTGAGCCCCGCGGTAAGAAAGCAGATTGTACAGCAAATGCTTATGCCGGCTATTGAATACGGAGATGTAGTGTATGCAGCCGCCCCGCAAACACACCTCCAGAAACTTACTACATTGTATAACTCATTCTGCCGCTTTGCATTACAATGTAACTACATGACCCACCATTGTGACATGTTAAAAGAACTAAACTGGCCATCGCTGGAATCTAGACGCACCCTTCACCTTTCCAACCTGGTGTTTAAGAGCTATTCTGGGAAGCTGCCACCCTACCTGAATAGGCTGCTTCCCTAGCAGTTCCCTCATCCTATAACCTTAGATCCAGGACCAGCACCATACTTGCAATACCACAATACAAAAAGACAGTGGCTCGGTCCTCATTTTCCTACAGAGCACCACAATTATGGAATAACCTCCCAGACACCATCAAATCTTCCCCCAGTCTAAAGTCACTCAAGAGCTCCCTATTAACATACCTCAATACAGAATGCACCTGTAAACATGTAACACAGTGACTATATACAGAATGCACCTGTAAACATGTAACACAGTGACTATATACAGAATGCACCTGTAAACATGTAACACAGTGACTATATACAGAATGCACCTGTAAACATGTAACATAATGACTATATACAGAATGCGCCTGTAAACATGTAACACAGTGACTATATACAGAATGCGCCTGTAAACATGTAACACAGTGACTATATACAGAATGCGCCTGTAAACATGTAACACAGTGACTATATACAGAATGCGCCTGTAAACATGTAACACAGTGACTATATACAGAATGCACCTGTAAACATGTAACACAGTGACTATATACAGAATGCACCTGTAAACATGTAACACAGTGAATATATACAGAATGCACCTGTAAACATGTAACACAGTGACTATATACAGAATGCGCCTGTAAACATGTAACACAGTGACTATATACAGAATGCACCTGTAAACATGTAACACAGTGAATATATACAGAATGCGCCTGTAAACATGTAACACAGTGACTATATACAGAATGCACCTGTAAACATGTAGCATAGTGACTATATACAGAATGCACCTGTAAACATGTAACACAGTGACTATATTTCCTACATATTTTCTGTTAATCTGTATATTTGTGTTTTTTTTTAATATCTTGCATTGTATTACTTTGTATTTCTGTAACGACTGTAACAATTCAATGTTCTTGAACCCAGGACATACTTGAAAACCAGAGAAATCTCAATGTTTCCTTCCTGGTAAAATCCTTTATAAATAAATAAATAAATACAGAGTAAAGGGTTTATATATAGTTTTATACAGATGTAGCGATGGTTTTAATTCCCTGTCGTGGTAGTACTTATTTTTGGCCACCGGAGGGAGACAAGAGCGATGTGAGATACTGAACATTGGGACTACATTTCCCGGCATGCTTTGCGGGCAGACACAGGAAGTGGGTGGGACACAGAGGCTTACATCCTGAGCCTCATGGAGAGAGCTGGCAGAGCCGCCAGGGAGTGAGAGAAGCAAGACACAGTACTGCAGTACTGCAGAACGTGACAGTGACCAGGCCGGAGCGCAGCTGGGGCCTGACAGAGATAGCAACCGGGTTATTCAGCCTTACCAGAGGAAGACCCAGTGATTCACCAGAATACCCACGCTGATATCGAGTGAGCGAGAAGACCCCGAGTTAGGAGCACCGCAGATCGATCGGACAGGGAGTGCAGGCGGTGAGCTGGACATCTTGCACAGCTACAGAAAGCAAGACAGCGGATCCGGTAACCCTGAAAATCCCAGTCAACATCGAGTGGAGAGACGTCCTGGGTCGAGCAGAGCACCAAGTATCGGGCGGATGGGTGAGAGGCCTTCTAGGCCGTTGTGAAAAATAGAAAGCACCCTGCTGTTTGTTTCAAAACCCACAGGGCCCCAACTTGACAAGTCGTAGATACCTCATAAATAATTCACTGGCCAGTTGAATATTGTACCCGGGTACCATCACACACACACCTACATTCTTGGGACATAACCTGTGCGGGACTCACTCCCCAACCTAAAAAAAAGGGGTTTAAAGAGATATTATTTTCTTTTCCGCTGCGCGTTCTCGAATGACGAAGCATTGTATTTTCTTTTCCGCTGCGCGTTTCTCGAATTACGAAGTACTGTAAATATATATATGAACACCATGTTATTCATTATATGCCATTTATTCTAGTAACCTATATAATTTATAAAATCCACAACGGTGCTGGAGTATATTTATTCCCTAGTGCGGGGAGACTGACCCGAGGTTCAATTTCAGCGGCTCCTCCGGGAGTGAGCGCTACACGTGGGGGCTCGTTTCCGGGATCCAGTCTCTGGAAAAACCGCATCTAAAGGGTTAAATATGGATCCAGACACTGCTGCCAAATGGTGTGAAGAGCACAGTAGTCAGATAGAATTATGTATAGTTATGGATATTCCTGCAGACACTTGGGCCGAAGATCAGATTCGCCAGGCCGTGGCCACGCTGACACCAGATAATCGGGGGTTAATCCTGGACATTAAAGCGAACCCAGATACCCCTCACACGTATGTTCTTTTTGAGTGGAGAAAGGGTGTTCCAGTGTGTTTTCAGGGCGCGAGTGTGAAGCTGACCGACGATGTGGAAGTTCGACTGGTCCAGCCAAGTACGCCACGTGGTGATCACGCGAATGTTCCCGATGTTACCCCAACTACAGGGTTCCCTCCTGCTACATTTTTCACCACTATGGGGAAACTGGTGGAAACACTAGCCAAAAACTCTGCTGCGTCTCCAAGCTACGGTTTTATTCTGGTAAGGTCCCTGTGCCAACTAGAGAAGAGGACTTGGAGACTTTGATAGATCAGGCAGTGCAAGCAGTGGAAGAATGGGAAGTTGCTGACACCGTGAAGAGACAAAGGTTGATTGAGAGCCTAAGAGGTCCTGCTTCAGATGTCATTCGAAATCTAAAAAGGGACAAGCCCGGCTGCACTGCTGCGGAGTATCTAGAAGCTTTACAGGAAAATTTCGGGGGAGTGGAGGATTGTGCCGAGCTTATCCACAAGTTCTCTCACACCTATCAAAAGGAAGGAGAAGAATTGTCCACCTATGTCTGGCGGCTGGATAAAATCATCCATCAGGTCATTCTTAAAGGGGGCATGGAACCGAGTCGTGCAAGCAAAGCTTTGATGGATCAAATTTTCAAAGGAGCACTCCCACTGAATCCCATAATGTTGAAATTTCAGACTACATACCAGAGCACGAGACTGACCTATTCCAAACTGATCAAAGCTATCCAAGAAGAAGAGGCCTTGATTAAGGCTAAAAGGTTGCAAATGCTTCGCACATAGCTTTCACCGCAGAAGTAGGAACTCTCTGTGTGGCAGACATACAGACTGAAGTGCTGGCTTTAAAAACTCAGATGTTGCAAATGATGGAGTTAATGACGTTGCTGTCGGCTAAGGACACCAGAACTGAAGGGGTTGCTGTAGCCTCGAACAGGGGGTATCCAAGTGAACCGCAAGAAGGAAATATGCTCACACTCACGAGAAAGAAATGTTTTGGCTGCGGGGAAATCGGCCACTTCAGGGCTCAATGCGCACAAGGGAGGGCTGAAAAGAAACCGATCGAAGAACTCCTAAAAGCTGTGGGGAAACTGTTGTCCGCCCTGCAGGCGGGAAACTCCAGAGGGTCCTGGTAAGGGAGCAAACCAGGTGCCCGAAGGTTGAAACCCGCTCCAAAAATCAAGCCAGGACTAAGAGGGCGAGGGGGCCCAAAGTCTGGCCAACTGCCGAGCCTGCCAGGACTGAAAGAGTCACTCCCTTAGCATCCGGACCTACGTCATGGGGAAGCAATGCACACCCAAAACCTACAAGGGCCAAGAAGAAGGCCAGGGTACAACAAACTGTGTCTAAACTTTCTGTTACTACAACCAAGTTTCCTGACCAGCTGATAGGTCCTTCTCCTATTGTGCCAATCCAAGTGGAGGGAGTCTACACTAAGGCCCTGTTGGATTCAGGGGCTCAAGTGACATTGATCTACCGAGACTTTTATGAGAAACACTTGAAGCACATACCTCTACAGAAATTGAAGGATCTGGAAATCTGGGGTATCGGAACTGAGAAACTCCCTTATGACGGGTATCTACAGGTGAAGTTGGAGATCGGATCTGAAGTCATTGGACAGTCTGGGGGTTGTGATGCATTGGCCATTGTGTGTCCTCGGCCTTCAGGGGCAAACAGGAGTTCCATGATAGTGGGGACGAATACTGACTTGGTGCGACGTCTCCTGACACCTATCGTGCTGGAAGAAGGTTCTACTAAAGGAGTACACCCAATGTTACGTTCAATCTATCAGAGAATGGTCGAAGAACAGAAGGCGCCTGCTGAAGTGGGGCGCCTGTGGAGATTGGAAGGAACAGATAAGGTTCTGCAAGCAGGAGAAGTAACGAGTTTCTGGGCTTCAGTCAAGTTGAACGGATCGCAACCAGGGCCCTATGTGGTACTGGAAACCGATTTTAATCACGGGAGTGAAGCCAGAGTAGAAGTAATCCCTGAAATAATCTCCACTAAAGCTTTGAAGAGAACACGAGGAAGAGTCTCAGTAAGCGTGTGCAATGTGTTTGATTCTCCAGTAGTCCTTAAAGCACGAATGCCTATAGGGCAAGTAGCGTCCGCTACGCCCCTCTCTACCGATTTAGGAGGGGGAGTGGATAAAGAGATTCCAGATGAAAGATTCTACCCCAAGGACGCTCCCATTTCACCTGAATGGAAGAAACGTCTTCAGTCCCAAGTTCTAAAATGGAGAGACTTGTTCTCGAAAGATGAGTTCGACGTGGGCCTAGCTAGAAGTACTGAGCATCGCATTCGTTTACAAGAGGACAAGCCGTTTCGTGAAAGGTCAAGACGAATTCCGCTGGGAGACTTGGATGATCTACGAGAACAGCTGAATGAACTGCAAAGAACCAAGGTGATCCAAGAGTCCAGGAGCCCATATGCATCTCCAATAGTAATGGTCCGGAAGAAGAATGGTTCTGTCCGCCTATGCATAGACTATCGCACGCTGAATCGGAGAACCATCCCAGATCAATATGCTACTCCTTGGCTAGAAGATGCCTTACAGTGTTTGTCTGGTAGCAAAGTGGTTTAGTGTACTAGACCTGCGAAGTGGGTATCACTAGATACCAATGCATCCGGAAGACAAAGAGAAGACTGCGTTCATCTGTCCATTGGGGTTCTTTGAATTCAACAGAATGCCTCAAGGCCTTACGGGAGCTCCAGCCACGTTCCAACGGTTAATGGAGAAGACAGTCGGGGACATGAATCTGATCGAAGTATTAGTGTATCTGGATGACATAATTGTGTTCGGGAAGACTCTGGAAGAACATGAGCAACGTTTGGAGAAGGTCTTGAAGAGGCTCCATGAAGAGGGATTGAAACTGTCTCTGGAGAAATGTCAATTCTGTTTACCGTCTGTTACGTATCTGGGACATGTGGTCTCAGCAGAAGGCGTTTCGACAGATCCTCGGAAGTTGGAGGCCGTAGCTTCTTGGCCTAGACCCCGAAACGTCAGTGAACGTAGATATTTCTTGGGGTTCTGTTCCTATTATCGAAGATTTGTAGGAGGATTCGCAAAAATAGCTCAACCACTGAACAAACTCCTACAGAAGGAAAGCTCAGAAGAAGGCTGCAAGGTCTCTGATCGAAATCCGTCAGCTCCAGGGCCAAGGAAAGCTCGAGAGTCCATTCAGGGAGAGTGGACCAGTCAATGCGAGGGTGCTTTTACGAAGCTGAAAGAGTTTAACTCGAGCTCCTGTCTTGGCCTACGCGGACCCTCACAAGCCGTATGTGTTACATGTGGATGCCAGCAGAGAAGGTCTAGGAGGAGTCCTGTATCAAGAGTATGGTGGATTGCTGAGGCCTGTAGCGTATGTAAGCCGGAGCCTTACGCCTTCTGAAAAGAACTATTCTACCCACAAGTTGGAGTTCCTAGCCAAGAAGTGGGCGGTGGTAGACAAGCTAAAGGACTATCTGTATGGAGCTGAGTTTGTGATAAAGACGGATAACAATCCTCTTACTTACATCCTTACTACTGCGAAACTGGACGCAACGGGACATCGGTGGTTAGCAGCTCTGGCAGGGTTTCGGTTCAGCCTGAAGTATCGCCCTGGGGTGAATAATCGAGATGCTGATGCTTTGTCGAGAGGACCCTACACTATAGAATGGACTCCGTTAACTCCAGACAGGGTACAAGCTTTGTGTCAAGGAGCAGAGCGTCGGGTCAAGGGAGGGGTTGAAGCGGAGGCCATAGGAGTCATGGCTGCGGCTGTTCCGGAGTTCTACTGCAACCCTACGCAGTTGAGGGATGAAAGTCTGCCTACCTTTTCAAAACAGGACATGAAAGCTGATCAGGCTAGAGACCCCTTGATTGCGTTAACCATAAAGGCCCTATCTGCGAACCAGCGGGAAATTCTGCTGACCAATTCCCCAGATGGAGCCAGATTGGTCTACAAAGAGTGGGAACGGTTGAAGATGTTGGATGGGGTGGTCTACCGAAGGGGCCCCTCTACCAATGCTGAAGAGACCCAACAGTTGTTCCTTCCCACTAAACATAGGGAGAGTGTACTGCGATCGCTACATGATGAGCATGGACATTTGGGAGCAGAAAGGACTTTTAAGCTGGTGCGAGATAGGTTCTATTGGCCTTGCATGAGAGCTGAAGTGGAAAGTTACTGCCATTCATGTCTGAAGTGTATTCAAAGAAAGACCCTACCGACACGAACCGCTCCAATGAGCCATCTGCAGAGTCAGGGACCCATGGATTTGGTGTGCATTGATTTCCTGTGCTTAGAGCCGGATGCTAGTGGGCAGGGAAATATTCTTATAGTGACTGATCACTTCACACGTTACGCCCAAGCCTTTTCCACGAAAGACCAACGCGCTCCGACAGTAGCAAAGGTTCTGATGGAGAAGTTCTTTGTTCACTATGGCCTACCAAGGAGAATACACTCTGATCAGGGTAGAGACTTTGAAAGCCGACTTGTTGGGCAATTGTTGGAACTGTTGGGAATCCAAAAGACCCGAACTACACCATATCACCCCCAAGGTGATGCTCAGCCTGAAAGGTTTAATCGCACGCTGCTAAATATAATGGGAACGTTGTCAAACACAGAAGCAGAGTTGGAGTCATCACATAGCTACGCTGGTGCATGCATATAACAGTACGGAGAGCGATGCCACTGGATACTCACCGTACCGTCTTATGTTCGGAAGAGAAGCTCGACTGCCGGTTGATTTGGCGTTTGGGTTATCTCTGGACCAGACGTCGGTAGCTTCCCATAGAAATTACGTGGATAGACTTCGAAAGAATCTGGCCTCTGCGTTTGAACAGGCCCGTTTGACCTCAGGAAACAGGGAGCAAAGGAACAAAAGGAACTATGACTTGAACGTTCGGATACAGGATCTACAACCCGGTGATAGGGTTTTGTTGAAGAACTTGGGTGCTGCTGCTTGGCACAAGTTGGCGGATAGATGGAGTTCTCAAGTCTACATTGTCTGCAAGCAACTGCCGGGTCTGCCGGTGTATCAAATCCGGCCGGATGGAAAGGCTGGGCCTCTTAAGAACTGGCACCGGAATCATTTGTTACCTTTGAGAGAGGCTGTGAGGATACCAGTTGGATGAACTTTCTCTGCCGAATCCGCCTGCTCCACGTTTGCCTCCCGTTACTCGGTCTCAGCAGACCCGGGCTGTCGAAGAGAGCGAAAGGGACAGTGAGGAAGAAAATTTTTGTCTGGACTGGATGCGCCCATCGGAGCCTGAAGAGGTTATCTCGGTTCCTGATCGGTGGGAAAGTAATTTGAGGCCTGAGGCTCCTGAATTTCAGTTAGAAGTCCCCGAGACTATTGCAATCCCTGTAACTCCTGAAGTCGAATCTTATGACTACAGTTCTATGCCTTCACTGGAAGGATCATACTCTGAAGAGACGTCTGCTCCAGTGGTAGAAAGAAGGACTGAACCAGCGCCTATAGTACTTCCACCTGAAGAGGAACTGATTGAGCCAGAACCAAAACGCTCTGTTCGACCGCCCCAGCGACTCACCTACGACTCACCAGGACATAGCACTGAAGAGGCCGTCACCACAGTGCGAAGGTTGCCCGAAGTGTCTGCTATGTTAGCTGAGGTAGCCCAAAGCATGAGTCAACTTGAGGAAGTGTATCTAACCCATTGTATGCTTACTGTTGAGCCTGTATATGTTACCTAAAATGTGTTGGAATGTAATGCAACTGTTGTACCTCCTTGGAGAGACCCAAGAGTTCTAGGAGGGGGAGAGTGTAGCGATAGTTTTAATTCCCTGTCGTGGTAGTACTTATTTTTGGCCACCGGAGGGAGACAAGTGCGATGTGAGATACTGAACATTGGGACTACATTTCCCGGCATGCTTTGCGGCGGACACAGGAAGTGGGTGGGACACAGAGGCTTACATCCTGAGCCTCGTGGAGAGAGCTGGCAGAGCACGCCAGGGAGTGAGAGAAGCAAGACAGTGCTGCAGAACGTGACAGTGACCAGGCCGGAGCGCAGCTGGGGCCTGACAGAGATAGCGACCGGGTTATTCAGCCTTACCAGAGGAAGACCCAGTGATTCACCCAGAATACCCACGCTGATATCGAGTGAGCGAGAAGACCCCGAGTTAGGAGCACCGCAGATCGATCAGACAGGGAGTGCAGGCGGTGAGCTGGACATCTTGCACAGCTACAGAAAGCAAGACAGCGGATCCGGTAACCCTGAAAATCCCAGTCAACATCGAGCGGAGAGACGTCCTGGGTCGAGCAGAGCACCAAGTATCGGGCGGATGGGTGAGAGGCCTTCTAGGCCGTTGTGAAAAATAGAAAGCACCCTGCTGTTTGTTTCAAAACCCACAGGGCCCCAACTTGACTAGTCGAAGATACCTCATAAATAATTCACTGGCCAGTTGAATATTGTACCCGAGTACCATCTCACACACACACACCTACATTCTTGGGACATAACCTGTGCGGGACTCACTCCCCAACCTAAAAAAAAGGGGTTTAAAGAGATATTATTTTCTTTTCCGCTGCGCGTTTTCAGCATTACGAACTACTGTAAATATATATATGAACACCGTGTTATTCATTATATGCCATTTTATTCTAGTAAACTATATAATTTATAAAATCCACAACGGTGCTGGAGTATATTTATTCCCTAGTGCGGGGAGACTGACCCGAGGTTCAATTTCAGCGGCTCCTCCGGGAGTGAGCGCTACACAGAGTAAAGGGTTTATATATAGTTTTATACAGAGTAAAGGGTTTATGTATAGTATTATACACAGTAAAGGGTTTACAATTGTGCTCAAAATTATTCAACCCCCACTGAAATTGAGTGTTTTGGCCAGTTTGACATTGATTTTGATCATTCAGTCATCTTGCTTACAATTAAATCAAAGAGACACGTGTAGGTCAGACAAATATAACATAACATTTATAATGAAATAACCATCTTTTCTGTGCTCACATCATTATCAGTTTTATTCAACCCCCAAGTGACATTCAATCTTAGTACTTAGTACAACATCCTTTTTACAGTTATAACAGCTTTTAAACATGAAGCATAGCTTGACACAAGTGTCTTGCAGCGATCTACGGGTATCTTCGCCCATTCGTCATGGGCAAAAGCCTCCAGTTCAGTCACATTCTTAGGCTTGCGCACTGCAACTGCTTTCTTTAAGTCCCACCAGAGGT
Organism: Leptobrachium leishanense; assembly: GCA_009667805.1. Lineage (NCBI taxonomy): Eukaryota > Metazoa > Chordata > Amphibia > Anura > Megophryidae > Leptobrachium > Leptobrachium leishanense. The sequence goes on from CM019069.1 coordinate 163,917,708, forward strand.
TCTCAATCGGATTTAAGTCAGGTGACTGCGATGGCCACTCCAAAATGTTCCAGCCTTTAATCTGCAACCATGCTCTAGTGGACTTGGAGGTATGCTTGGGATCATTGTCCTGTTGAAAGGTCCAACGTCTCCCAAGCCTCAGGTTTGTGACGGACTGCATCACATTGTCATCCAATATCTCCTGGTACTGAAGAGAATTCGTGGTACCTTGCACACGCAGAAGCTTCCCTGTACCTGCAGAAGCAAAACAGCCCCAAAGCATGATTGACCCCCCGCCATGCTTCACAGTAGGCAAGGTGTTCTTTTCTTCATAGGCCATGTTCTTCCTCCTCCAAACATAGCGTTGATCCATGGGCCCAAACAGTTCTAATTTTGTTTCATCAGTCCACAGAACACTATCCCAAAACTTCTGTGGTTTGTCCACATGACTTTTGGCATACTGCAGTCGACTCTTCTTATTCTTTGGAGACAGCAAGGGGGTGCGCCTGGGAGTTCTGGCATGGAGGCCTTCATTACGCAGTGTGCGCCGTATTGTCTGAGCTGAAACTTCAGTACCCACATCTGACAAATCTTTTCTCAGTTCCTCAGCAGTCACACGGGGACTTTTCTCCACTCTACGCTTCAGGTAACGCACAGCAGTCGAAGTCAGCATCTTCTTTCTGCCACGACCAGGTAGCGTTTCAACAGTGCCCTTTGCCTTGAATTTGCGAATGATGCTTCCTATGGTCTCTCTTGGTATGTTTAACATCTTTGCAATCTTCTTATAGCCATTGCCCTTCCTGTGAAGAGTAATCACCTCTTCTCTTGTCTTCCTGGACCATTCTCTTGACTTCACCATGTTTGTAACCACACCAGTAAATGTCTAGAAGGAGCTGAGTATCACAGTCATTTTAAAGCTGCCTAATTGGTGCTTATTATGCTTTATTGCTGCTCCGTGACATCCACAGGTGTTTTCAATACCTGATTGAAAACACTTGAATGAACCTCTGTTCTTCAGAGTGGTAGTCTTTAAGGGGTTGAATAATTGTGTCAATGAAGAATTCACAAAAGAAACATTTACTACTGTATTACAAAACCAATTGATGTCATTTTAGTTGCATATGGTTCTTTAAAAAGTCCTTGTAGGATTTCATTCTGAATACAATTACAAATGTCACTAAATTCCCTAAAACCCTTTACAGCATTGGGGGTTGAATAATTTTGAACACAACTGTATATATATTGTGAGAGGGTGTGTGTATATATATATATTGTGAGAGGGTGTGTGTGTATATATATATATATATTGTGAGAGGGTGTGTGTGTATATATATATATATTATATTGTGAGAGGGTATATATATTGTTAGAGGGTGTATATATATATTGTGAGAGGGTGTGTGTGTATATATATATATATACACACACCTCTCACAATATATATATATAATATATTGTGAGAGGGTGTGTGTATATATATATATATTGTGAGAGGGTGTGTGTGTATATTATATATATATATTATATATATATATATATAGTGAGAGGGTGTATATATATATTATATTATGAGAGGGTGTGTGTATATATATATATTGTGAGAGGGTGTGTATATATATATATATATATTGTGAGAGGGTGTATATATATATATTGTGAGAGGGTGTGTATATATATATATATACAAAACTGCCAGAAAAGGAGGGGCGCACTCAAGGTCTTCACTTTAAAAATAAAAGACTTTTAATCAATATATATATATATATTGTGAGAGGGTGTGTATATATATATATATATATATATTGTGAGAGGGTGTATATATATTATATTGTGAGAGGGTGTGTATATATATATATATATATATATATTGTGAGAGGGTGTATATATATTGTGAGAGGGTGTTATATATATATATATATATATAGTGAGAGGGTGTATATATATATTATATTATGAGAGGGTGTGTGTATATATATATTGTGAGAGGGTGTGTATATATATATATATATATATTGTGAGAGGGTGTATATATATTATATTGTGAGAGGGTGTGTATATATATATATATATATATATTGTGAGAGGGTGTATATATATATTGTGAGAGGGTGTGTATATATATATATATATATTGTGAGAGGGTGTATATATATTATATTATGAGAGGGTGTGTGTGTATATATATATATATATATATATATAGTGAGAGGGTGTGTGTATATATATATATATTGTGAGAGGGTGTGTATATATATACACACACCCTCTCACAATATATATATACCCTCTCACAATATATATATACACACACCCTCTCACAATATATATATATATATATATACCCTCTCACAATATATATATACACACACCCTCTCTCAATATATATACACACACCCTCTCTCAATATATATACACACACCTCTCACTATATATATATACACACCGTCTCACAATATATATATATATACACACACCGTCTCACAATATATATATATATATATATATACCCTCTCACAATATATATATACACACCGTCTCACAATATATATATAATATATATATACCCTCTCACAATATATATACACACACCCTCTCACTATATATATATATATATACACACCCTCTCACAATATATATATATATACACACACCCTCTCACTATATATATAGACACACACTGTGTTGGTTTGTGCGCCGCTCTCTTTGTGGTATAGATGAGCAGGTCATTCAGCCCCCCCCCCCCGCAGCTGCATGTGTGACAGAGGAAGGTGCGGCTCCTGCAAAGTGAAAGTGAAAGTATCTGCTCCCTGACACAAACAAGCAGACTCTGTCCCCCCTCCCCCCCTCAGGCTGTGTCAGACGAGCGGCTGGACCGGACAGAGCTGTGAGTAGAGTGTGAGCTGCTGGACGAGCAATGTGCTGGGATAGACGCGTCACTCCATGAGGTCACAGTGTCCTGTGTATGAGAGCTGCTGCTGCTGGTAAAAGCCGCGCTCTGCTAATAACCCTCTATTTATCATTACAGGCTCAGATCAATATCACATCCACATACAGATACAGAGGAACCCGTTATATCCGGGGGGAGAGACGGCGACTGGAGGAAGTGACACCAGCGACGAGGGGTTTGTAATGGTGGGAGAAGATGAAGAAAACCTCCCAATAAATCCCAGTGACCCCGATAAACATAAAGCTACTGATATGGAAAATGAGAGGAAAGAGGACGGAATGGACACAAACGATACCACGGGGGAACCTGGAAACCCGACACCCCAAAACGACATGAGCGCAGGGCGAGCGAGACATGACGACATGGAAACTGAACCCCCAGAACCAGGAGACACAGCAAAATATGGAACAGGTCTGGGTGGAAAGAATCCAGAACCAGGAGACACAGCAAAACATGGAACAGGTCTGGGTGGAAAGAATCCAGAACCAGGAGACACAGCAAAACATGGAACAGGTCTGGGTGGAAAGAATCCTGAACCAGGAGGTGACTCAGCTCAGAGGTAACAATATTACTCCATCCATATACATAACATCATGTGAAGCTGTAACCGTGTGTCTGACACACCACAAGCCGGGTCACTCACACAGAACACCGTGCGGTAACACATCATGCCACCGCATAGTATTTATTTATATTTCTCTATAAAGTGTTTTATGAGGAAGAATACACTGAGATTTTTCCTGCTTTCGAGTATGTCCTGGATAAATCACAGGATTAATGTTTATTAGAATAAATGGATATTTCTCAGAATTCCTTCAATGCAACACATGGTCAGGGAATCATGGGAGTTGTAGTGCAGAAACCTCTGGGAGGCAGAGTTTTACAGCCCTGCCCTAAATGTTTTGCCCCAAACTGGTTCACTGAATCAATTTATGTGTCTCAAAGTGCCAACACGCAATTAAACCTGAATGAGCACTTCCTACAACGGTCTACACACAACCACGCCTACACACAACCACATCTACACACAACCACGCCTACACACAACCACATCTACACACAACCACGCCTACACACAACCACATCTACACACAACCACGCCTACACACAACCACGCCTACACACAACCACATCTACACACAACCACGCCTACACACAACCACATCTACACACAACCACGCCTACACACAACCACATCTACACACAACCACGCCTACACACAACCACATCTACACACAACCACGCCTACACACAACCACATCTACAAACAACCCCATCTACACACACCTACACACCACCACATCTACACATGCCTACACACAACCACCTCTACACACAGGACACTAATACCTTCTTAACGCTAGTGTTAGCCCTCAGATATGCGAGTTTTCATGTTATGTAATAAAAAGTTTATTACAAAGCCAAGTCGGCATAACCTCAAACTGGTGAGAAATAATAAACGGCCACGCAGGGTCACAGTGAGTCAACAAACAGACTGCAGAAGATGGCGAACAGTAAACATACAGGACCTCAATGGGGGTTATTCAAAGAGATCGAATTGCTTGAGAAAGGTAACCGAATGCTGAAAATCAGCATTCGGTTGCCTTTCCTGGCCATTCGGCTATCCAGAGAGCAGGCAATTCGCCAAATCCTGGCGAATTGCCTGCACATACGGTGCCTGTTCGGTGCCTGTTCGAGGGCAGTGAAATCCCCATAGAGAAGCAATGCTTCGGCTATTCAGAGAACACAAACCAGCAGTGAAAGGTTCCCCTAATGTCCTGCCATTCGGTGGTTTAATTCGGCAAGTTAATTCAGGAGAATCCCATAGACTTCAATGTTAAAAATATTCCCGTTTTAATTCAATATCTAATAAACCGTTCATTATAAAATTCTGCAGCAAAAAGTCTCTTTATTTATAGATTTTGTAGGATACTTTGACAGGGTTATCCAAAGAGATTCGAATTGCTTGAGAAAGGTAACCGAATGCTGAAAATCAGCGTTCGGTTACCTTTCCTGGCCATTCGGCTATCCAGAGAGCAGGCAATTCGCCAAATCCTGGCGAATTGCCTGAACATACGGTGCCTGTTCGGTCCCTGTTCGAGGGCAGTGAAATCCCCATGAAAAAGCACTGCTTCGGCTATTCAGAGAACACAAACCAGCAGTGAAAGGTTCCCCTAATGTCCTGCCATTCGGTGGTTTAATTCGGCAAGTTTATTCAGGAGAATCCCATAGGCTTCAATGTTAAAAATATTCCCGTTTTAATTCAATATCTAATAAACCGTTCATTATAAAATTCTGCAGCAAAAAGTCTCTGTATTTATAGATTTTTTAGGATACTTTAAGCATTTTTCAGATTTTTTTTTTTTTTTAAAAAAAGTCCGATTTTTTTTTTTTTTTTTTTTTCAGTTTGCTTATTTTTTTTGTAACAGCCCTCTTTATTATCATTCCCTGGACCTCCTGTGAAAATTTCAGACATTTTCGCTTAGTAGTTTCTTTGCAAACAGCGTTTCATTTTCCCAGATTCATACAAATGGTTTTGCTAATTTATTCACTGCCTCCTCTACGTCACAGCTGCTTCGGCTCTGTGTGATTCGGCTCCTGTTCGGCTCCTGTTCGGCTTTTTCGAAGGTTAATCCAGATGTTTTTGCTTGTTTTCAGCGTGCATTCGGTTAGTTTTCGTCAGGTTTTCGGCAGCTTTTCCCTGCAATTCGGGGACCCTGTGCTGTTTGCTGAATACACCGCAGGGTCACCGAAATGCAATCGGCAAAAGGAACCGAATTGAAGAGAACGAAAAGTCACCGAACGTGCGGTGACTTTTCGAATCTCTTTGGATAACCCTGAATATGTCATCAAACGAGAAAAGAAATGAAAATGGGAGTCCTCCATAGGGGGTTATAATAAAACTAACAGGGTTATCCAAAGAGATTCGAAAAGTCACCGCACGTTCGGTGACTTTTCGTTCTCTTCAATTCGGTTCCTTTTGCCGATTGCATTTCGGTGACCCTGCGGTGTATTCAGCAAACAGCACAGGGTCCCCGAATTGCAGGGAAAAGCTGCCGAAAACCTGACGAACACTAACCGAATGCATGCTTAAAAACAAGCAAAAACATCTGGATTAACCTTCGAAAAAGCCGAACAGGAGCCGAACAGGAGCCGAACATGAGCCGAATCACACAGAGCCGAAGCAGCTGAGACGCAGAGGAGGCAGTGAATAAATTAGAAAAACCATTTGTATGAATCTGGGAAAAAGAAACGCTGTTTGCAAAAAAACTACTGAGCGAAAATGTCTGAAATTTTCACAGGAGGTCCAGGGAATGATAATAAAGAGGGCTGTTACAAAAAAAATAAGTTAATTGAAAAAAAAAAAAAAAAAAAATCGGACTTTTTAAAAAAAATAAAAAAAATCTGAAAAATGCTTAAAGTATCCTAAAAAATCTATAAATACAGAGACTTTTTGCTGCAGAATTTTATAATGAACGGTTTATTAGATATTGAATTAAAACGGGAATATTTTTAACATTGAAGTCTATGGGATTCTCCTGAATAAATTTGCCGAATTAAACCACCGAATGGCAGGACATTAGGGGAACCTTTCACTGCTGGTTTGTGTTCTCTGAATAGCCGAAGCATTGCTTTTTCATGGGGATTTCACTGCCCTCGAACAGGGACCGAACAGGCACCGTATGTTCAGGCAATTCGCCAGGATTTGGCGAATTGCCTGCTCTCTGGATAGCCGAATGGCCAGGAAAGGTAACCGAACGCTGATTTTCAGCATTCGGTTACCTTTCTCAAGCAATTCGGATCTCTTTGGATAACCCTGTAAGAGAAAAGCCAGCAGGAGCTAATCAAGGTCAAAAGGGGGGGGCAAAAATGTAGGAGAAACTGAAAAGGGGAATTGGCAATGGCCGGAACTGTGCCGCGCCGGGCGTAAGCCCATGGGTCCAAAGAACCGTTGGGGGGGGGTCATAGGAAACAAAAGGCACCAGGCCCGGTGGGTCAAAGTGACTTTAACGCATGACCCCATATTACCTTCCTAACGCGAAACCCGTCAGTAATTTGTTACCGCATAGGTGATTGCGCGCGCTCACTGTACTTTGCGCTCCCCATGTTATGTATAAGATGCACAATCAGTAATTAGCGTTAGGAAAAGTAAGGTATTACAAAGTGCGAGCTCTAATTACCACAGCGATACGGAAACCAAAAAGTTAACCACAGCTATAAGCTGGTGCTAAATGATTGTGATTCTGCCGAATGAGTCAGCACCAGCTTAAACCCCCCCCCCAAAAAAAAAAATCAGGTACTCGCCTCTCATCCTGATCTGCTGCTTCTGGCCACAGGGAGCAGAGTGAGACTGGGGACAAATGGTCCCCAGTCTCCCTCTGTGAATCACTCCACGGCCCTGCACGATTGCGCAGGACTCAAGGCCCGGCAGCACATCCCTCAATGGAGTCTAAACGCACTGTACTGTCTTTATGGTGCATTTACTGGCTGGCTGAGGTATTCGTCCAGACTAACTCAACCTGAGCACCTGAAGATAGATAATGAAAGGGTTAATTTACCATAGAAAGGCAGATGTTCCCTAATTAACATTGAAGTGATTCACCCTTAAGCACACAATCCCCCTTAACACCACAGTCTGTGTACACCAACTCACATATACACTGTGTGGTCAAAAGTAACAGGACGCGTCGCTTAATGATTGACTTCAGGTGTTTATGTCAGAGCCATTGCCACAGGTGTATAAATGTCGCCCCTCGCCCTGCACTCTGCATTTACACACCTTTTTGATGGGCCCCCATTCCCTCCCGGCATGAGTCCACCCCGGTGCACACAGCAAGGTCCATACAGACATGATGGGATGAGTTTGGTGTGGAGGAACGTGACCGGCCGCACACAACCCTGACCTCAACCCCATGATCCGACACCATGGGATGAGCTGGAGTGGAGATTGTGATCTAGACCTTCTCCTCCACCAGAATCCGATCACACAAACTCTCTACTAGATGAACCATCAAAAATCTCACAGAAATCCCCCCCTCCCAAAATCTCATGGAAAGGCGTCCCAGAGGAGGGGGCTGTTATAGCCGTAAAGGGGGAGCAGCTCCTTAATAATGTCTGTGGGGTCTATCCAGAAAGCATAGGAATTGTGTTAGATTTTGGCGCACTTCATGTGAGTAGACGAATCATTAGTTCTCTATGTGACAATCCAGTGCTGCCGAATCACAGCGAATTGGGGCAAAATGCACGGTATTTCGAGTCGGTTCATCCGTATTTGGCAATTTGACAGGTTTGTGAATAAACAAATTGCCCCGTAAATGCAGATGCGCTGAAATTCATTGTTTTAATGCAATTCGGGAGCAAATTTTGGCGATTAGTGAATAACCCTGTATGTGTTTGCAATGCCAGGACATAACTACACTATGAACATTGATCTATATAGCGTATGTAAGTATATACTGGGTCACATACATGTATATATGAATGCACACATCTGTATAGTGGCTCAAGTACACACATACATACTCATTTTATACCCGCACAAATACATACACTTGTATAGACTGCAACACATAGATACACAGCCATAAATATATATAAGAAAATAGAGGCATATATACCCACAAACTCTATATGGATAAAAGCACTGGTAAAAGATAATACTGATAAAAGTATGATAACCCGTAAATAATGCTCTGTTATCTGTGTATCATCCTGTGTGTGACCTGTGGATTATCTGTGTATTATCCTGTGTGTGACCTGTGGATTATCTGTGTTATCATCCTGTGTGTGACCTGTGGATTATCTGTGTGTATCATCCTGTGTGTGATCTGTGGATTATCTGTGTATCATCCTGTGACCTGTGGATTATCTGTGTATCATCCTGTGACCTGTGGATTATCTGTGTATCATCCTGTGGATTATCTGTGTATCATCCTGTGTGACCTGTGGATTATCTGTGTATCATCCTGTGGATTATCTGTGTATCATCCTGTGTGTGACCTGTGGATTATCTGTGTATCATCCTGTGACCTGTGGATTATCTGTGTATCATCCTGTGACCTGTGGATTATCTGTGTATCATCCTGTGTGTGACCTGTGGATTATCTGTGTATCATCCTGTGTGTGACCTGTGGATTATCTGTGTGTATCATCCTGTGTGTGACCTGTGGATTATCTGTGTATCATCCTGTGTGTGACCTGTGGATTATCTGTGTTTTGTTACAGTGTGGGAATATTTGTCACCGATCGGGATGCGGACGTCAACTGGCTGATGAATTATTTAAGTTCAGTCTGTAAATCCTGGAAAGCTAAAGTTGTGTTTCTTACTGATGATTCCTGGCGTCATGTCGCTGATAAAACCTCTCCTCACATTATCTGTCACTCCGTGAGATCAAGGACCCCCCTGTCTGACCTGGAGCGTCACCGGGAATACTTTACACACAGTAAGTGCAGAAACAATGGAGGAAAGAGATGAACGTGTCACAATAAACCCTCGCGCAGAGCGGCCGCTCAGATCCGGAGAAATTTGGGGAAAACCAAAACCTGAAAGAATAAATAGGAGATTGTGAGATGAACTGAAAAATAAAATCACAGATAATAAGAGGAAAGGGAGCCGCTCTGACGGCTCTACCCGTTTGGCAACAGAGATGGGATAACGCTTACAACAGCATCCCAAACGGTAATGAAAAAATGTGGGGTATTCCTTCTGTCCCCTATGACAGGTAATCCAGACACTCAGGCCTGCCCTGAGGGTGGGGCGAGCAGGGTGGACACCTTAGGGCCCGCACTTCAGGGGGCCCCACGCCACTGATGACAACCCAATGTGTGTGAGGGGTTGTCTATCAGTGTGTAGAAACAGTATAAGAAAGCATCGTGTTCAAAGTGTGGCCAGAGACCCCACAAACCTTTCTCGCCCAGGACAATGCAAATGCTAAGGGTGGCCCTGCATACACTTAGGGTTCCCATCCGTCCAGCGTTCACCCAGACAGTCCTGATTTCACCGGGACAGTTCGGTTTTTTAGTCCTGTGTCCGGTTTTCAGATCTCCTGCTACTCGGACACCACTCGAGTGATCCCCTTCTATCTGGCCGCCCCCTCCATCCCAGCAGCAGCAAGTCCTGATACACGTTCAGGTCTCTTCTCCAGCCTCTCTCTTCTTAACCTTTGCTCTATCTCCCTCATCTTCCTTACCATACCCCCTCCTCACTGCCCCCTTCTTCCACTCTCCTCCTTTTCTCTCCCCCCTCTTGGTGTATAGTAAGTGTGAGGAAGTTTTGGATAAAAAGGGCTGATTTGATCGTGGCAGCCGGCGACTTGTTTCCTGGTTCCGCTCCCTGCTAGCCACGTGACGCAGGGGGCGGGACCAGGTGGCAAATTCAAACTGAAAAAAAAATACAGTAAAAAATAATTTCAATAATCTTTGTGCAGTGGGTGCTGGGATTACTGTACAGATGTGGACTGCCAATGAAATACAGAACACGGGGTACCAAAACAATTAGAGGATTTATTCTCAAAGCAGCTTTACAGAAATAAAAGACAAAATAAAGATTGTTTCTAAAAATCTTTATTTGCCTTTTATTTCTGTAAAGCTGCTTTGAGAATAAATCCTCTAATCTTTTTGGTACCACCGTGTCCTGTATGTCATTGACAGTCCACATCTTACTACATTGTAGCACAAAGCGGCAGAATGAGTTATACAATGTAACTACATGACCCACCATTGTGACATGTTAAAAGAACTAAATTGTCCGTCACTGGAATCTAGACGCTCCCTTTACCTTTCCAACCTGGTGTTTAAGAGCTTTTCTGGGAAGCTACCACCCTACCTGAATAGGCTGATTGCCCCAGCAGTTCCCTCATCCTATAACCTCAGATCCAACCAGGACCAGCACCTTACTTGTGTAGCGCTGCTTTAAAAACACTGTATTCTGGTGCATTGAACTATTGCTGCCACCAGAGGGAGACAGAGACATTGTGGAATATGCTGGACAAAACCGAACTACAACTACCATCATCCTTTGCATGAGGACAGGAAGGAGGTGGTACTGGAAGAGGAAAGAGATCAGCAGCCTCATGCAAGGGAGAAGCAGAGTGAATGGAGCAGTGAAAGGTGGAGGATGCATGTTGGAGCTATCAGAGATCGCAACAAGGCCGGAGTACAGATGCTGTCTTACGGGTGCTGGAGATCGGGACAGTAACCGCGTTGAGACCTACCTGCGCAGCGCTGAGAGGTCTGGAGGAAAAGCTAGTTCCGGCAGGACCCCGTGTTAGGAGGCTGCGCTGATCGATTGGGAGTGCAGGCAGCGGATCGGTATTACAGTTGCGGAGATTGGGCAAGCTGAGAGCAGATTCAGTAGCACGGAGTCCCAATACACAGCAGAGAAGATCTTGTGGTCGAGGCATCGAGAGCAGGACAGTTTCGTTCATCGGATTGGTGAGAGGCCTCCAGGCCGCAGTTCCAATACAGAAACGCACGCTGCAATATTGTTTAAATTCACAGGGCCACAATGGTGACTAGTCGAAGATTGGTTTGTTTCATTCACTGGCCAGTTGAACACAGTACCCGGGTACCCTAAGCAAAACACATATATATTTTTGAGCTATTATTCACGGGACTTACACTCCAGAACTGAGGGGGTTAACCGTTTCTTTTACCGCCGCGGGTTTTTCCCGCGTTACGGATTTCTTGTCTTTCAAATACCGTATATGCTTATTATATGTTGCTTTATTGGGATCAGTAAAGAATATAATAAATAAAAATCCACAACAGTGCTGGTGTATAGTTATTTCCTAGTGCAGTGAGACTAACCCGAGGTTTATTCAGCAGCTCCTCCGGGAGTGAGCGCTACACGTGGGGGCTCATCTGGGATTCCAGTCTCTGTGGATACCGCAATTAAAGGGTTAATTATGGATCCAGACACTGCCGCCAAATGGTGTGAGGAGCACAATAGCCAGATAGGGTTAAGCATAGTCATGGACATTCCTGTAGACACTTGGGCCGAAGATCAGATTCGCCGGGCCGTGGCCGCACTGACACCAGATCATCGGAGGGTTCATTCTGGACATTAAAGCGAACCCAGATACTTCTCACACATATGTTCTTTTTGAGTGGAGAAAGGGTGTTCCAGTGTGTTTTCAGGGCGTGAGTGTAAAGCTGACCGACGTGGAAGTTCAATTGATTCAGCCAAGTGCGCCACGTGGCGATCCCGTGAATATTCCCGCGCCCAGTCCGCTGGCCATGATCGGACCTGAATTTATAGTGGCTATCGGAGATTAGCTGGCTAAATGTCAAACAACAAGCCCTCCACACACTAACTTTGGTTATCGACGGTTGAGGAATTTTACAGGAAACGTACCAACTCCGGCGGGAGAAGAAACCTTCGAAGAATGGGTAGAACAGGCGATGCAGGCTCTGGATGAGTGGGACGTCCCTGAAGCGCAGAAGAAGCAAAGGATTACTGAGAGCCTAAAGGGACCTGCGTCAGAGGCTGTCAGAAACCTGAAGTTGAGTACGCAAGACTGTACTGCTTTAGATTACCTAAACATATTACAGGAAGTCTTCGAGCGAACAGAAAAGGCTGCTGAGCTCATGTACCAGTATGAACACACCTACCAACGAAAAGGTGAGAAAATGACTGCATATATGAGGCGCCTGGATAAGATTCTGCATCAGATACTTCTTATGAAAGGGGCCGAACCGGCCACAATAGATAAAATCAGAATGCGGCAGATATTGAGGGGCGCTCAACCTCTAGATCCTGTGATGTTACAGCTGAAAACCAGAGAAGGTAACCAAGAATTGAAATACCTGGAACTGATTCGAGCTGTTAGAGAGGAAGAGGCGCTGCTGGAAGAAAAGTCCTTAAGGAGAGGAGAAAGAGCTTACGCACAACCCGTGAGACATAACGAATATTTGCAGACTGAAGATGATTCGTTGGATGCCTATGGATCCGAAGTCGACAGACAAGAGCATCTGGTTGTTCCTATATCCACAGAGAGTGCTGCAAAAGAGTCAACAATTCCGGCCTATAGTGAGATACAAAAGACTGTTAAGAAGGTGCAAGAAGCTCAAGCTGAACTGGAACAGGCGCACCTGGACCTGTGCCGGGTAATTTTGATGGTGGCAGAGACACAGACCGATATGCAGAAGTTCCTGACCGATATGCGGACAACTGGAGTTGCTGTGGCGTCTGGCCAAGGCCCTTCAAACGAATCACCACGAGCAAGTGCACCTCCGTCTTCAAAGAAGAGATGTTTCAGTTGTGGAGAAATGGGTCATTTCAGAGCACAGTGTAAAAACCAAAGGCCTGAAGGAAAAAAAGTTGAAGAGTTTCTAAAGGCCTTAGAAGGGCTGCTATCTACCTCACAGGTGGGAAACGCCAGAGGGCCCAAGTGAGGGAGCAAACTAGGTGCCCAATGGTCGAAAACCGCTCCAAATTTCAAGCCAGAACCGAAAGGCCGAGAGGGCCCGGATCCTTGCCAAATACTGGGCCTACCAAGACTGAAAGAGTTACCCCCTTAGTATCCGGTCCTATTTCATGGGAAAGCAATACACACCCAAAACCACCACGAGTCAGGAAGAAGGCTAGGGTACAGCAAACTGGGTCTATATCTCCTGCTGCTACAAGCAAGTTTCCTGACCAGCTGATAGAGGGAGTCTACACTAAAGCTCTGTTAGACTCAGGGGCTCAAGTGACGTTGATCTATAGAGACTTCTACGAGGAGCACTTGAAACACATACCTTTAGAGAAATTAAAGGACCTTGAGATCTGGGGCATCGGAACTGAGAAGCTTCCCTATGATGGATATCTACAGGTGAAGTTAGAAATTGGATCCAAAGTCATCGGACAGTCTGGAGGTTGTGATGCATTGGCCATTGTGTGTCCTCGCCCTACAGGGTCCAGCAGAAGTTCTATGATAGTGGGGACGAATACTGATCTGGTGAGACATCTTTTGACTCCCATAGTAATGGAAGAAGGTTATACCAAAGGAGTACATCCGATGTTACGTCCGGTCTATCAACGAATGGTCGAACAGAGGGCACCTGCCGAAGTGGGGCGTCTGTGGAGATTGGGAGGAACAGAGAAGGTTCTACAATCAGGAGAAGTGGCGAGCTTCCGGGCTTCAGTCAAGTTGAACGGATCACAACCGGGTCCTCATGTGGTACTGGAAACTGATCTCAATCATGGGAATGAGGCCGGAGTAGAAGTAATCCCTGAGATAATTTATTTATTTATTTATTTATAAAGGATTTTACCAGGAAGGATACATTGAGATTTCTCTCGTTTTCAAGTATGTCCTGGGTTGAAGAACCTTGAAGTGTTACAGTTACAGAAATACAAAGTAATACAATGCAAGATATTAAAAAAAAAACAACACAGATATACAGATTAACAGAAAATAAATATGTAGGAAATATAGTCACAACACAGTCTCTACAAGAGCTTTGAAACGGACACGGGGAAGAGTTTCAGTTAGTGTGTGTAATGTGTCTGATTCTCCAGTGGTCCTGAAAGCACGAATGCCCATCGGACAAGTGGCTTATGTTACACCTCTCTCCCCTACCGATTTAGGGGGGGGGGAGAGAATAAAGAGATTCCAGCTAAACGGTTCAATCCTAAAGATGCTCCCATCTCGCCTGAATGGAAGAAACAACTTCAGTCCCAGATTCTAAAATGGAAGGACTTGTTTTCGAAGGATGAGTTAGACGTGGGATGCGCTAAGAGTACTGAACATCGCATTCGACTACAAGAGGATAAGCCGTTTCGAGAAAGGTCAAGAAGAGTTCCGCTGGGAGACTTGGATGATCTACGAGAACAGCTAAATGAACTAGAGAGGACTAAGGTGATTCAAGAGTCCAGGAGTCCTATGCCTCTCCCATAGTGATGGTTCGGAAGAAGAATGGTTCTATCCGTCTATGTATAGACTATCGCACATTAAATCAGAGCACCATTCCTGATCAATATGCTACTCCACGGATAGAAGATGCCGTACAGTGTTTGTCTGGAGCAAAATGGTTTAGTGTACTAGACCTGCAAAGTGGGTACCATCAGATACCAATGCATCCTGAGGATAAAGCAAAGACTGCGTTCATCTGTCCACTGGGGTTCTTTGAGTTCAACAGAATGCCTCAAGGCCTCACGGGGGCTCCAGCCACGTTCCAACGGTTAATGGAGAAGACAGTCGGAGATATGAACTTGATAGAGGTGTTGGTGTATCTAGATGATATTATTGTGTTCGGGAAGACTTTTGAAGAACATGAACAACGGTTAGAGAAGGTCTTGAAGCGGCTCCATGAAGAGGGGTTGAAACTGTCTCTGGAAAAGTGTCAATTTTGTCTACCTTCAGTTACGTACCTGGGACACAGGGACGGACCGGGCCGGGGGGCAGGGAGGCTAATGGCCCCTGGGCCGGTCTTCAGCTTAATAAAATGCCCGGTGTGGCAGCTGCTGTGTGTGTGTCTGTTTATAATGAGACCAGCCGGCTGCTACACACCGCAGCCAGCTGGTCTCTTTACCAGGAGCCGCAGGGTGGGTCTTAAGAGTGTGCACCCTGTGCAATGCGATCGGGCTCGCTCTCAGACATCGTCCCCTAGTTTCCTCAGCGGTTCCCTCCTCCTCTGCTGCAGCAGCAACTCTGGGAGGAAGTGACTGAGTGTTTAACACGTCACTTCCTGCCTGCTGCCCGGGTGGGAAGTAGAGACTCAGCACTGGCTCCTCGTGAGGAGAGGGAATGGAGCTGCGGAGGGTTTGCTGTGGGTGGTCACATGGCACTGCTTTCCCTGCCTGATCTCTTGCGAGTGCTGTGTAAAGCTGCTGCTGGTAGAGGATCCACAGATCCAGTACAGCCTCCATCATGTTTCATGCATTGGTAAGATCTGCCACTCCCTGTATAACTTCATGGACCTAGTCATATCAGAAGCATATTCTGAACACTCAGTGTATTCTTTCAGAGACAAGGCCAGCTTTACAATGTCATCTACAAACTGTACAGATCTACCCATATACCAATTTATACCACTTAAGACAAGCTCTGCAGCTCTTTCCCACACAAGTGATTAGCTCTATAATAGCAGGGATCAGAGCAGATGCTATGATTTTATTACTGATCTGTCTCTGTATCCATAGACCTCTCTCCTTCATATGAATGCATGAGATTAGTTTCAGCTCAGCAACTTTCACTGCAATGCTTAAAAGATCCCCCACAAAATTCACATAGATTTGATAAGGCACCTCAGTCACTTTTTAGGATGTCCCCAGGCTGCTGCTTTGTACACTGTGCATGGTGTCCTCTTAGCTGGGGGGAGGGGGTGTGCAGCTGGCTGGCAATCTGATCTATCACAGATGGACTGCAATTCCTATCATGTACTGCCAGTCTCCAAGGAGCAGCCAGATTTAGCAAGCACATTACCAAACAGTCTACTGTGATGAAAGGCCAACAGCAGCACGCACTGGATGTCGCACTGGATGTCGCACTGGATGTCGTCAAGTGAGGGATGTTAGCCTTTAATCACAGTAGACCTTGCGTAGCAGAGGATGCAGTCAGGCCCCTGCTTTCATAGGGGGTCACACAGTGGGTGTAGGGCCAATTGAGATCATGCACAGGGTGGAAACGGGCCTCTGACCCCCCGGGGGGCACATAGGATGCAGGTCCCCTGCATCCCCCCCGGAGATGACGCAGAGGGTGCAGGTCCCCTGAAACCCCCCCCTTTCCACTGGGGGTCACATAAAGGGGGCAGGCAAGCCCCTGCTTTACCCCAGGGGGAGTCGCATAGAGAAGTGTTTCTCAACTCATATCCTCAGGACCCACCAACAGGCCTGGTTTGTGGGATATCCGAAGCACAGCACAGGTGATCTAATTAGCTGCTCAGTGATTGCAGCATTCAGTCTGCATTTCCCCAAGGTGATCTGCAAAATCTGGCCTGTAGTGGGTCCCGAGGACTGGAGTTGAGAAACCCTGGGTGAAAGGGGGGAGAGGGCAAGAATAGAGGGGGGAGGAGTATGTAACAAAGGGGGAGTGTGTGTGTGATAGTATGACTCTGAGTGGCTTTTCCAACTCATAATATTATTGGTCACGGGTACATTTGTATGAGGTTTGATCAGTGTAATGTGGAGGGGCATCAGTGTAATGTGGACGGGGTATTGTCCTGATTCAGGGGTTAGTAGTTATGGGTAAAAGTGGGCATTGCTATGACTAGGGGGTAATAATGTGAGGAAAAGGGAACATTGCTCTGATATATGCAGTAATAATTCCAGGTAGGTGGGACATCAGGTAGAGTTAGGTGGTATTCATGGATTTTTGATCATTTATGTTTGCTGAAAATAAATAATTAGCATTTATTTAAAACAGCCTTTAATGTCATTTATGTTCTTTGTTAACCATGTGTTTTTTTTTAAATTTTAAATGGGGGGGGGGGGCTGGGTTGCTACACCACAGGCCCATGGCTTGTGCTTGCCCCCTGGGCCAAAAGTTGCCAGTCAGCCTCTGCTGGGACATGTTGTTTCGGCAGAAGGTGTTTCGACGGATCCTCGGAAGTTGGAAGCTGTAGCTTCCTGGCCTAGACCCCGGAATGTTAACGAACTTAGATCCTTTCTGGGCTTCTGCTCATATTACCGAAGATTCGTAGGAGGATTTGCTAAGATAGCTCAACCTATGAATAAGCTCCTACGAAAAGAAGAAGTGGGAGAAGGCTCCAAGGCCCCTGATCGAAGTTCGTCAGTTCAAGGGCCAAGGAAGGCTCGAGAATCCATCCAAGAAGAATGGACTGAGCAGACGCATGCTAGAGGAGCTCTGCTGTTTACCCTATAACGGGTCACAATTACAGTGTCTTTACCCTCCGATTTTGACCTTCTGAGGGCCCCCAGGACGAGTGGACTTTGTGGTGCCGCTGATATCCGAGCGTTTTATCGCTCCCTCCTGGCTTCCTGGACCTTCGGGCCTGGTGCGGCCTAGTTATGGCGGCCATCTTGTGGAGCCTGGGGTGTTTCCTGGAGGCCATATCGGACCTGATTTGCGGCTGGAGAGACTTTGCTGTCGCCTGAGCATGGGGAAGAAGCTGAAAACGCTTCCACAGCGCAGGTTGGCTGACACCAGACAGGCGGACATTAGAGATTCCTTGAATTATAGACGCTCTGCAACAGTTATACCCCCCTCTTCCCTCCTGCCCATGGGGTATGACTCCTCTGAGGAGGAAGACTGCTCCTGGCACAACGGACGGGGGCCCGATTGGCCCGCCGAGACGTCCCGGGAAAAGAATCCTACGACTATGAGTGCCGCTGCACGGAAAAGAGCGCAGAAAAAGAGGAAAAAGGCCTTGGCAGCGGAGTTACCTGAGGCCACGGCTACAGCTTCGGAGCCCTCCGCAGGTGGTTCAGATGCTGATACGCTAATGTCGGATGAGGAGGACCTGACACGACGGACGGACGGCCCGCAACAAGGGGGAGACCTACTACCTCAGCGGATATCGGATACTCCAGGGGAGACTGGCTCTCCATTGGGTGCAACAACGCCTCCACGCTCTGCCGGGACCCCTGCGGCTGCCCCAGATGACATGCGCCCCACCACGATGCAGGACTATAGAAACTTCATAGCGGAGATTAAATCAATATGGCTGACCAAATTATCTAGCGTGCGCTCTGAGGTGAAGGAGGTGCGCTCACAGATGGTGGCGGTTCAGGCTCAGACCATGGAGTTGGCAGGAGAACAGACGGTATTGTCGGCACAGGTGACTGCTCTCAGGTCTCAGGTGGACATTTTGACGTGCTCAGTGGAGGCACTGGAGTCCCGGCACCGTTGGCGTAATATCTGTGTCCGGGGAGTTCCCGAGTCGGTTACCCCAGCGGACTTACTCCCGTACACTAATCGTCTGGCACGCCAAGTTTTGGAGGATCCGCCTGACACCCCAGAGGTGTTTAGTGCAGTTTACCGCATTCGCAAAGCTGCTGAGGCCCCCCGAGACACCCCAAGAGATGTGATCGCGGTCACAGCAGATGTGGCAGCCAAAACGTGGATCATGACAGCGCCGGGGGCGCGAGCTGATGTCCTATACGATGGAGTAACCCTGAAATTATTCCACGACCTGCCCTTCGCTACGCTGATGGCGCGCCGCAGATCCTGCAAGGTGACAACTTTCCTCAGGCATAAAGAGGTCCAGTACCGCTGGGGTCCAGCCGGCTCATTAGTGGTTACCCATAACAAAATGTCGTATGTAATCTCGGACCCGGCCGAGGCCTGGCCTTTTCTACTGGGAGCGGGTTTTGCACCGGATGGAGCGCTCGTCTCCCCGGGCTGAGAACTTAGACGATGGGAATCTCTGACTTGTTTGCACAACACCTTTACTAGAAGCCGCCTCTTTTTCAATACGTTCTTTTTAATCCGTGGTTTTGCATTTTGACTCTTGTTTCGTTGTTTATCTGACGTCTTTTGCTGCTCGGAATGTTGTAGGAAGACCCCCTCTCTCTCTCCCTGTTTTCTATAGTTTAAGGAGATATTCAGACGGATTCAGGGATTGTGTTGTTAGCTCCTTCGGTAGCCCCCCCCTCCCTCTCCCTTACTGCCTGTATTACCATATGGGACTTTGGAAGTGTCTTATTTATGCTCCCCTCTTCCCTTTTTCTTTTGGTTTATGGCCTTTTTTCCCTTTCTCCCCCCCCCCCCTAATGATGGCACTGCCTTTTGGCTTCTGCAGATGTTTTCAATACGCCTCTTTATTTTCCCATCTATATAATGCTATATGACAGTAGAAATCACAGCCCTGTGTGGCTGCATTCTTGTTGGTCGACATGTGGCCCTATTTGAATTTCTAAATAAAGAATTTAAAAAAAAAAGAAGAATGGACTAATCAATGTGAAAGTGCCTTTGGGAAGCTGAAAGAGAGTCTGACTCGAGCTCCTGTGCTGGCTTACTCTGATCCTCATAAGCCGTACGAATTGCATGTGGATGCCGGCAGAGAAGGTCTAGGGGGAGTCTTATATCAAGAATATGATGGATTGTTGAGGCCTGTAGCGTATGTAAACCGAAGCCTTACGCCTTCAGAGAAGAACTATCCTACCCACAAACTAGAGTTCGCAGGAATACTCATAGAAACATAAACTTGAATGCAGCCCCAACCGGGGTTGATGGAGTGGGGGTCTCTTGCTCCACAGCCCCAAGTAACCGAAAGTATAAGAAAACTCCAGAATCCACAATGAAATACAAATGGATTTAATCCAGCACCAAGACAGCAAGGCAACGTTTCGACCACAACTGGTCTTTGTCAAGCCTAAATCACAATAACACAACTGGGAATAAATAACACCACAGATCAATTGAACAATCAATTAATCATTGCAACCGGTCCGTGTATGTCAACCCGGTGATTAAAAACAAATGTCCACAAGTTGATTCTTTAATTACCTCATTAACATCAATCACATAATGCATATATTATATATTAACATAGATCACATGTGGACATAAATTACCTATGAGAAAGAAAAGTGATTCTACAGATCTCAATGTAGAGGGGAGGAAGATACCTTACTAATGCACTAATTTTGTTAATCCCAAATGTACCTCAAACTTAAATCTGCAAAAATAAAGGGAATTAAATACCTATAATTTTATTTTAAATAAGTATTCAAATAATGCGAATAACCATTTATAAAAAAGGTGAGAAGTCCGATTCTCTGTTAAGGCCATGTGGGGAGAGAGTATTAAGATGGTGGATCTAATATAATTCCCTTCTCTTAAGTAATTTTTCTTTGTCTCCACCTCTTGTCAATTTAGGTACCTCATCAATTACCTGGTGGCGTAATTGTGAAATGTCGTGTCCACTACATATAAAATGTTCAGGGACGGGGAGTTCAATCTTTTTGGTTCTAATATCCGACTTGTGTTTGATAAAACGATTTTTAACTTTTTGGGTAGTCTCACCCACATAGATCAACCCACAGGGGCACTTCAACAAGTAAACCACATAGGTAGAGTTGCAAGTGAAGTACCCTTTGATTTTAGACTTCCTCCCAGAGTGTGGATGAACAAATGAATCGCCACGTATTACTGCATTGCAGCATGAGCAGTTTAAGCATGGGAAGGTTCCATTCTTAGGCTTCCCAAAGAAGGGTCTTCCACCCATGTCATGCTAAAACTCTGCCTTGACCAATGTCTGGCGGAATGATCTCCCTTTCTTATATGACATTAGTGGGATAGTCTGAAACTCTGGTATTTCTGGATACGCATCCCTCAAGATGTACCAATATTTACATAGAATATTCTTCACTTGTGTTGTGTGAGTCCCGTATTTAGATACAAATGGGATTCTTCCATGATTCTGATTCTGGCGTCTCTGGGGTATCATTTGTTGATTAATTCTAATGCCCTCTGCTCTCAAGAGGTGTCTAGGATAACCTCTAGCTCTAAATCTCTCTATCATTTCTTCAAACCTTTTATCCTTACTTTCAGGCAAATTCACAACCCTATTAACTCGCATGAGTTGACTACGCGGGAGGGAATCAAGTAATGTAGTAGGATGTGCACTATCATATCGGTTGGTTTACGGTAAAGGTCTGTCATTAATTTACCATCTCTTTTGATAACCAGGGTATCCAAAAAGCTGATTTGTGTGGAACTACATGACATCGTAAATTTAATGGAGGTAGAACCATTATTAAGTACATTGACAAATTCATAAATACAGAAAAAATGGCGTCGCGCCCATACTCACTTATTTTTGGAGCGGCGGCAACTGCCAGGAGTAACAGCCCAGTCAATGTATAAAACATAACAAGGAAGAAGAGTGTCATCTGCACTCTTTCCTATGTGTTCCATGTACAACAAAAATGAGGTTTTGTTTGTTTCAATGGCCATTGCAACGTAAGCCCACTCGCCACTTCAAGGCACCTCTTTAGAGTGGGTACCTAACAATTGTAACCAAAAGGCCGCTCTACTGAGCAGCTCCAAGCCCCTCCAGCTGCTTTTCAGCAAGGAGAGACAAAGATGGTGGGTTTTATTTATACACGCACCAAGCACTTCCCATTTGGGATCAAAAACAAAAACATGGAAAGAGGAACAGCTGCAGAACGACGGACTGGTGTTACAAGCATGATATACATAAATACAGAAAAAATGGCGTCGCGCCCATACTCACTTATTTTTGGAGCGGTGGCAACTGCCAGGAGTAACAGCCCAGTCAATGTATAAAACATAACAAGGAAGAAGAGTGTCATCTGCGCTCATTCCTATGTGTTCCATGTACAACAAAAATGAGGTTTTGTTTGTTTCAATGGCCATTGCAACGTAAGCCCACTCGCCACTTCAAGGCACCTCTTTAGAGTGGGTACCTAACAATTGTAACCAAAAGGCCGCTCTACTGAGCAGCTCCAAGCCTTGAAGTGGCGAGTGGGCTTACGTTGCAATGGCCATTGAAACAAACAAAACCTCATTTTTGTTGTACATGGAACACATAGGAATGAGCGCAGATGACACTCTTCTTCCTTGTTATGTTTTATACATTGACAAATTCGTCCAATATTTCTCTAGTGCCTTCCCATACAAAAATAATATCGTCTATATAGCGAAACCAATGATGGGCATATTGCTGGAAAAGGTCGCATTTATAGACTACATTTTCTTCAAATTCGGACATGTAAATATTGGCATAAGTAGGTGCTACATTGGTACCCATAGAATTACCCCGTATCTGTGTATAAAACACCCCATCAAACAGGAAGAAACTATTACCTAGTACTAGATCAAGCAGGTCTAAAAGAAATTGTAACTGGTTGTCCTGAAAACCCAATTCAATAAATGCATGTTCCATAGCACCTATGCCTTCCGAGTTCTGTATGGATGTATATAGGCTGGTGATATCTAGACTAACCAAAATGCTAGCATCAATAACAATGATGTCACCAAAGCTTAGCCAAAAAGTCGTTGGTATCCAAAATGAATGATGGAATCCGCTGGAGATAGGGCCGAGCCACCCTGTCCAAAAAAATGGACAGGGGGCTGAAGACCGAATCTACAGCGGATACAATGGGCCGCCCAGGAGGCGCAGAGAGGGATTTATGTATTTTGGGCAAAATGTACAAGACAGGTGTAAGAGGATATTTTTTGACAAGAAATTTCGATAAGCCCATATCGATAATCTGATCATCGAGGGCATCATGTACTAGAATGGAGATTCTACCGGCAATATCTGCCGTAGGATCTCCATCTAGTCTTTTATATGTCTCAACGTCACCAAGTTGACGCTGGATCTCAGCCATATAATCTCCACTATTCATTATCACCAGAGCACCCCCCTTGTCCGCAGGTTTCATAATAATTGAGGGATCATCGCGTAATCTCTTTAAGATCCCAAAATCAGTAGCAGACATATTGGGGGATGCTCTGGTAAAGTGCTGCCTGGAGTATACTTGGGACATTTCTCTCTCCACAATTTTAGTATATGTTTCGACAGCGTGCTCCACATTTTGAGGTATAAAACTGCTTTTCTCTCTCAAACCCAAGGTTTTAGAATTAAAGGGTGCAGGCGATGAGTCACTATCTGGCCGTCCCGAAAATAAACATTTCAATCGAATAGTGCGGAAGAACCTGAAAAGATCAACCCGAACATCAAATGGATCAATACGTTCACTCGGACAATATGATAAACCTCTCGAAAGTAATTTAACCTCATCGGCAGACAAATGAGTGTCCGATATATTAAAGACTAGCGTCTCTTGTACAGGGACTGATTGCTCCGTGCTGGTGGTTTCTTCGCGACGCTCTTCTGGGCTCGCTCGTGCGAATTTTCCCCGGGCGGCTGTCTCCCTTGTCGCTGGTCTAAAAAAGATGCTTGATCATTTGATCTTGTCACAACGAAATCCTCAGACGTATCGGTACCTGTACCGGACATCGAGTCCTCTGTAAATCTAATGGATTTCCTGGTGAATTTCCGACCCATTCCTCGTCGCGTTGTGGCTGGTGTCCTTAGATCGCGTCTTTGCCAGGAGTAGACATGGCCCTGCACATAGTCCTCGAGGTCACGTTGGAACTTCCGCCTTTTCCTTGCTTCTACTTCCTTCCGGAAGTTGTCCAATTGCGGAGCCATCGTGGAACGCACCGCCATTAGCTCCAACTCGGAGGTATTGTCTTGGAGCGATTTTTCTAAACATTCGATTGATTCTTGGCATTGCTCAATCTCTTTTGATAGGAAGTCAATAGTAAGTAACATAACATCCATCGAGCACTTATTCAAAATCCTCTCAAATTTTTCCACATATTCAGGATTATCTTTATAAAAAATCGGCTGGAGCCCCACTCTTAAGCCACGTGGTATACGTAATGCCCGATGGTATTCGGCCAGAGTAATAGAGTGTAGTTGACATCCAATCAATTTACGATTGTATTTCAATAGATCTTTCTTCCCACAGTCATTAGCAGAGGTTCTAAGGAAGGTATTATCCTTACCAGCCTGTGCCAGAATCCTCCTCGCTTCAGTTTCATCATAGGCAAATGTACATGGTGTTGGAGTCGATTCCATATTATAGAGGGGTAGTTCCAAGAAATAAAGCAAGCAGGAATACTCATAGAAACATAAACTTGAATGCAGCCCCAACCGTGGGTCGATGGAGTGGGGGTCTCTTGCTCCACAGCCCCAAGTAACCGAAAGTATAAGAAAACTCCACAGATCAATTGAACAATCAATTAATCATTGCAACCGGTCCGTGTATGTCCACATGTGATTTATGTTAATATATAATATATGCATTATGTGATTGATGTTAATGAGGTAATTGAAGAATCAACTTGTGGACATTTGTTTTTAATCACCGGGTTGACATACACGGACCGGTTGCAATGATTAATTGATTGTTCAATTGATCTGTGGTGTTATTTATTCCCAGTTGTGTTATTGTGATTTAGGCTTGACAAAGACCAGTTGTGGTCGAAACGTTGCCTTGCTGTCTTGGTGCTGGATTAAATCCATTTGTATTTCATTGTGGATTCTGGAGTTTTCTTATACTTTCACAAACTAGAGTTCTTAGCTTTGAAGTGGGCGGTAGTAGACAAGCTGAAAGATTATCTGTATGGGGCCGACTTTGTGATAAAGACTGACAACAATCCTCTTACGTACGTCCTTACTACTGCAAAACTGGATGCAAGGGGACATCGGTGGTTGGCCGCTCTGTCGGGGTTTCGGTTCAGCCTTAAGTATCGCCCTGGAGTGAATAATTGAGATGCAGATGCTTTGTCAAGAAGGCCCTACACTACAGAATGGACTCAGCTTACTCCAGATGGGGTGCAAGCCTTATGTCAGGGGGCAGAGCGAAGGGTCAAGGGAGTAGTTGAAGCAGAAGCTATAGGAGTTATGGCTGCGGGTGTTCCAGAGCTTTATTGTAATCCTACACAGCTGAGGGATGAAAGTCTACCTACTCTCTCGAAACAGGACCTGAGAGCAGATCAGGCTGGAGATCTTCTGATCGCTTTGACAGTGAAGGCTATGAACGTGGGTCAAAGGGAAATTCTACTGACTAATTCCCCGGAAGGAGCCCGATTGGTATACAAAGAATGGGAGCGGCTGAAGATGCTGGATGGGGTGCTCTACCGAAGGGGCCCCTCGAACAATGCTGAAGAGACACAACAGTTGTTCCTCCCCACCAAGCACAGAGAAGGTGTGCTGAGAGCATTGCACGATGACCATGGACATTTGGGTGCAGAGAGAACTTTTAAACTGGTGCGAGACCGATTTTATTGGCCTTGTATGAGATCTGAAGTTGAAAGTTATTGCCATTCGTGTTTGAGGTGTATTCAGAGGAAAACCCTACCAACCCGAACTGCTCCAATGAGCCACCTGCAGAGTCAAGGACCCATGGATTTGGTGTGCATTGATTTCCTGTGCTTAGAGCCTGATGCTAGTGGGCAGGGAAATATTTTAGTAGTGACTGATCATTTTACCCGTTATGCCCAAGCTTTCTCTACTAAAGACCAACGTGCTCCTACAGTGGCAAAGGTTTTAATGGAGAAGTTTTTTGTTCATTATGGCCTGCCAAAGAGAATCCACTCGGATCAGGGCAGAGACTTTGAGAGCCGACTTTTTGGGCAATTGCTGGAACTGTTAGGAATTCAAAAGACCCGAACTACTCCATATCACCCCCAAGGTGATGCTCAACCGGAAAGATTTAATCGCACTCTATTGAATATGTTGGACACTGTCCAACAGAGAGAAGCAGAATTGGAGTCGTCACATAGCTACGCTGGTGCAGGCGTATAACAGTACGGAGAGTGACGCTACTGGATACTCACCTTACTGTCTCATGTTCGGAAGAGAAGCTCGGCTGCCAGTTGATTTGGCATTTGGACTATCTCTTGATCAGACATCTGTGGCCTCTCATAAAAATTATGTGGACAGACTCCGAAAAAATTTGGCTTCTGCGTTTGAACAGGCCCGTTTGACTTCAGGGGGCAGAGAACAGAGGAATAAGCGAAACTACGACTTGAGAGTCCGTATACAGACTCCACAACCCGGTGATAGGGTTTTGTTGAAGAACTTGGGTGTTTCTGCAAGGCACAAACTGGCGGATAGATGGAGTTCTCAAGTTTTACATTGCCTGCAAGCAACTGCCTGATCTGCCAGTTTACCAAATCCGGCCAGACGGAAAGGCCGGGCCTCTAAAGAACTGGCACTGAAATCATCTGTTGCCTTTGAGAGAAGCTGTAAGGATACCAGTTGGAGACGAACTTTCTTTGCCGAACCCGCCTGTTCCTCGCTCAGCTCCCGTTACTCGGTCTCAGCAGTCACAGGTTGTTGAAGAAAGTGAGGAGAACAGTGAAGAAGGAAGTTTTAGTCTGGACTGGGTGTGCCCGCCTGAGCCTGAAGTCATTCCAGTTTCTGAACGGTGTGAAAGTAACCTGAGGCTCCTGAATTCAGATTTGAAATACCTGAGACCTCAGAAGTTCCTGTAGTTCCAGAAGATGCATCCATAGATTACAGTTCTATGCTTTCACTGGAAGGCTCATACTCAGAGGAGGTGTCTGCTCCAGTTGTAGACGAGAGAATTGAGCCCGTAAATGTGGCACTTCCACCCGAAGAGGAGATGATTGGACCCGGAGTCCAAACGTTCGATCCGGCCCCCTCAGAGACTTACCTACGATTCACCGGGACATAGCACTGAAGAAACTGTTACCACTGTGCGAAGGCTGCCCGAAGTGTCTGCTACGCTAGCTGAGGTAGTCAGGAACATGAGTCAGCTTGAGGATGTATATCTGACCCATTATATGTTTGCTACTGAACCTGAATGTATTGCTTAATGTAAATACTGCAATGTTATGTATCTGTTACACTTCCTTGGACAGACCCAAGAGTTTAAGGGGGGGAGAGTGTAGCACTGCTTTAAAAACACTGTATTCTGGTGCATTGAACTATTGCTGCCACCAGAGGGAGACAGACACATTGTGGAATATGCTGGACAAAACCGAACTACAACTACCATCATCCTTTGCGTGAGGACAGGAAGGAGCTGGTACAGAAAGAGGAAAGATCAGCAGGCTCGTGCAAGGGAGAAGCAGAGTGAGTGGAGCAGTGAAAGGTGGAGGATGCATGTGTAAGGATATAGAGTCACCCAGCACGCAGACAAATCCCAGAAAGGCAAGAAAGAACCCTAAACTGAGAAGCTGGTCCTTAGAATGGCCAGGTACTAAACTAAAATACATAGAAGTACAGATCAGGGACAGGAGAGATATCGTAGTAATAACAAGCCAGAAGTCGGTACACGAGATAAACATATGCCAAGGGATAATTACAGAAAACACAGTCAATATACAAGCCAGAAGTCAAACCAGAAAACCAATATGCATAAGCTATAGACACGCGCTGAGGGCTAGAAATAACCACGTCAGGGCGCAGAGCACAGTCAGTGACTGATATTTAAAGGCCTAGATCCCTGACCAGGTGCGGCATTCAAAGTGGACTGATTCAGAGACTGGCACCCTCTCTGTTGGGAAGGCCGCACTGCAGGAGCACCAGCAGGCATGACAGTATCCCTCCTCCACGAGCGACCTCCGGGCGCCGAGATCCCGGGGCAGTGGGAGGAGAGCGGTGAAAGGCACGGACAAGACGGGGGGCATGGAGATCAGAAATCGGAACCCATGAGCGATCCTCCGGGCCGTACCCTCTCCAGTGCACCAAATATTGAAGACCACCACGGGAATGATGGGAATCAACAATGGACTGGACCTCAAATTCTTCTTGTCTCTGGACCAGTACAGGACGAGGTCGAGGAATGACAGTGGTGAACCGATTGCACAGAAGGGGCTTCAACAAGGAGGTGTGAAAGGTATTCGGTATACGGAGGGTACGAGGTAGGTCCAGCGCATAACTGACTTCGTTGATACGTCTTAGGACCTTGAATGGACCAATGTACCGCGGAGCAAATTTCATCGTTGGCACACGTAACTTAATGTTACGGGTAGACAACCAGACTCTCTGGCCTGGAACATAGGAAGGACCCATCCGCCTATGCCTATCTGCATAGGTCTTCTGTTGGACTGCAGCGTGACAGAGGTTAGAACGTACCAAAGTCCACACTTTATGAAGAGACTGAACATAGGAGTCCAAGTCAGGAAGACCAGTGTCAGCACTAGGGGATGGCAAAAAGGTAGGCTGGAAACCATGGGCAACAAAAAACGGGGAGTGACCAGACGAGGCATTCACATTACTGTTCAGAGCAAATTCAGCCCAAGGAAGTAAAGAAACCCAATCATCCTGCCCTTGAGAAGAGAAGCTACAAATGAAGTTCTCACTAGACTGATTAGCACGTTCGGCAGCTCCATTGGACTGTGGGTGATAAGCAGAAGAAAATGATACTTTAATGCCCAACTGTGAACAGAAATTTCGCCAAAATCTAGAAATGAACTGGGGACCTCGATCAGAGACAATTTCATGAGGCAAACCATGCAATCTGAATACCTCTTTGGCAAATATGTTGGCTAGACCTTTAGATGTTGGCAATTTCTTGAGAGGAACCAGATGAACGATTTTAGTAAAGCGATCAACAATGGTCAAAATCACTGTATGCACTTCAGAAGGTGGCAAATCTACTATGAAGTCCATAGAAATATGTGACCACGGTTTGTCAGGGATGGCTAGTGGTTGCAATAGCCCTGCAGGACATTGAGTAGAGGCTTTGGATTGTGCACATACCACACATGCCTGTACATATTCCCTCACATCCTTGGCAATGTCTGGCCACCAGTACATCGGTGTAAGGGCTGACAATGTCCTTTTTTATACCAGGATGACCGGCTGGCCTGGAGGCATGATAACATGAGAGTAGTTCCTTTCTTTCTGCATCAGGAACAAACAACTTGTCAGGAGTCTCAGGGGGATCTGTACCTTGCATGGCTTGGATACGAGTAAGGAGTGTAGAAGTAAGGGTGAGATGAGTAGCTGCCACTACTCTCTCCAGAGGAACAATCGACTCAACTGGTCTATCTTGAAATTGTGTTTTTGTAGCCAAGGATACCCCAAAACAACAGGACTTGAAGGAGATGATAGGAGTTGGCATACCACAGTCTCTTTATGGAGAACTCCTACAGACAAGGAAATAGGACTGGTCTCCTTAGAAATATATGGGATGGAAAGGGGTCTGCCATCTATAGCATGAATAGCTATAGGTGGGTTTTTTTCCACACAGGGAATCCCTTTCTTCAATGCAAAAGTGGTGTCCATAAAATTGTCCTCTGCCCCTGAATCAAGAAGTGCATCTACCTGAATAATGGAGGAACCCACCTCAATCACAATAGTAAAGTAACAACGCTTTCTATAGACAGAAGGAGACAATGTCATGACCTCTGATACCAGTCCCCTCTCCTCTGAAGGTTTAATCTCTCCAGACTGCATTGGTTGAGGTACAGGGTTGTCAGATGCAGCAGGGTTAAACTCTGGAGACACACACGGTATTAACCTATTAGGTTGCGCTTTTGTTTTACACATGTCCCTGATGTGGTCTTCCATCTCCATACAGAAGGGAATAAGATCATTCAGATTCCCAGGAAGATCTCTTGCTGTAATAGCAAGGGATAACGAGTCAGATAAACCCTCCAGAAAACAGGACACCAGAGTTTCATTATCCCAATTAACCTCAGCAACAAGCGTCTGAAACTCAACAGCATATTCCAACACAGTTCTGTCTCCCTGACTTAACCTCATTAACCGTTTAATAGCAGAATTTGTTTTTCTGGAAGGGTTAAACACACTCTTTAAGGTGGTAACAAATTCCTCGTAGTTATTTATTATGGGATTTTTAGACTCCCATAATGCAGTAGCCCAGTCTAAGGCCTGGTCTCTGAGATGGTTAAAAAGAAAACATACTTTAGCTCTGTCCGTTATACACATATGAGGATTTAATTCAAAACATACATCAATTTGATTCAGAAATCCTCTGCATGCAGCCTCACCACTGAAAGTAACAGAGGGCAACATTTGCACTGGACCAGTGGATTTAACCATAGAAGTGTCAGAATGGGTTATAGGAGCAGGTGAGGGAGACTGCACGCAATCTGTATTCTCCAAGAACGTTTCCAGCAAAATTGCTAAATGATCCATCTTGTCATCAGCCTCCCTTATATGGGAACAGCAAACTGCTGGGCAATGTCTGCAGGGTCCATGGCCCTGACGTAATGTAAGGATATAGAGTCACCCAGCACGCAGACAAATCCCAGAAAGGCAAGACAGAATCCTAAACTGAGAAGCTGGTCCTTAGAATGGCCAGGTACTAAACTAAAATACATAGAAGTACAGATCAGGGACAGGAGAGATATCGTAGTAATAACAAGCCAGAGGTCGGTACACAAGATAAACATATGCCAAGGGATAATTACAGAAAACACAGTCAATATACAAGCCAGAAGTCAAACCAGAAAACGAATATGCATAAGCTATAGACACGCGCTGAGGGCTAGAAATAACCACGTCAGGGCCCAGAGCACAGTCAGTGACTGATATTTATAGACCTAGATCCCTGACCAGGTGTGGCATTCAAAGTGGACTGATTCAGAGACTGGCACCCTCTCTGTTGGGAAGGCCGCACTGCAGGAGCACCAGCAGGCATGACAGCATGTTGGAGCCTTCAGGGATCGCAACCAGGCCGGAGTACAGACGCTGTCTTACGGGTGCTGGAGATCGGGACAGTAACCGCGTTGAGACCTACCTGCGCAGCGCTGGGAGGTCTGGAGGAAAAGCTAGTTCCGGCAGGATCCCGTGTTAGGAGGCTGCGCTGATCGATTGGGAGTGCAGGCAGCGGATCGGTGTTCCAGTTGCAGAGATTGGGCAAGCTGAGAGCAGATTCAGTAGCACGGAGTCCCAGTACACAGCAGAGAAGATCTTGTGGTTGAGGCATCGAGAGCAGGACAGTTTCGTTCATCAGATTGGTGAGAGGCCTCCAGGCCGCAGTTCCAATACAGAAACGCACGCTGCAATATTGTTTAAATTCACAGGGCCCCAACGGTGACTAGTCGAAGATTGTTTTGTTTCATTCACTGGCCAGTTGAACACAGCACCCGGGTACCCTAAGCAAAACACATACATATTTTTGAGCTATTATTCACGGGACTTACACTCCAGAACTGAGGGGGTTAACCGTTTATCTTACCGCCGCGTGTTTTTCCTGCGTTACGAATTCTTGTCATTCAAATACCGTATATGCGTAATATATGCTGCTTTATTGGGATCAGTAAAGAATATAATATATAAAAATCCACAACAGTGCTGGTGTATAGTTATTTCCTAGTGCGGTGAGACTAACCCGAGGTTTATTCAGCGGCTCCTCCGGGAGTGAGCGCTACACTTGCAATACCGCAATACAAAAAGAAAGTGTCTCGATCCTCATTTTCCTACAGAGCTCCGCAAATATGGAATAACCTGCCAGACACCATCAAATCTTCCCCCAGTCTTAAGTCCCTTAAGAGTTCCCTATTAACATACCTCAATACGGAATGCACCTGTAAACATGTAACATAGTGGCTATATATAGAATGCACCTGTAAACATGTAACACAGTGACTATATACAGAATGCACCTGTAAACATGTAACATAATGGCTTTATTTCCTACATATTTATTTTTCTGTTAATCTGTATATTTGTTTTGTGTTAATATCTTGCATTTTTACTATTTTGTATTTCTGTAACCAGTCAATGTTCTTGAACCCAGGACATACTTGAAAATGAGAGAAATCTCAATGTATCCTTCATGGTAAAATCCTTTATAAATAAATAAATCTGTACAGTAATCCCAGCACCCAGACGAGGACATCGAGGACATAAAGGAAAAATCCAGGCTCATGAACGGCCACGAGGTAGCACTAACAGTTCAGAAACAGACTATACACTGATTATAAGACTGAACTTTACTGTATACAGTGGCAAGAAATAGTATGTGAACCCTTTGGGATTACATGGAGTTTTGCATGAATTGGTCATAAAATGTGCTCTGATCTTCATCTAAGTCACAACAATTTGAAAAACACAGTCTGCTTAAAATAATACAACACAAACACTATCAGGGTTATTCAGAGAGCGTGAAAAGCAGGAGAATGACTGGAGAATGAAAAATTCTAGGTCAAAATAGCCAATCCAGAAATATTCTCTCTTTCATCTCACTTTCCAAATCGGCTATTTTGACCTAGAATTTTTCATTCTCCAGTTATTCACCAGTCATTCTCCTGCTTTTCACGCTCTCTGAATAACCCTGTATATGTTTTCATGTGTTTATTGAATAGAACATGTAAACATTCACAATGCAGGGTGGAAAACGTATGTGAACCCCTAGCCTAATGACTTCTCCAAGAGCTAATTGGAGCCAGGAGTGAGCCAACCTTGAGTCCAATCAGTGTGATATTATTGGATGTGTTGCTGAAAGCTGTCCTGCCCTTTAAAAACACACACCAGTTTTGGGTTTACTGGTTTCAAGAAGCACTGCCTGATGTGAACCATGCCTCGCAGAAAAGAGCTCTCAGAAGACCTACAATCAAGAATTGTTGACTTGCATGAAGCTGGAAAGGGTTACAAAAGTATCTCCAAAAGCCTTGATGTTCATGTGTCCACGGTAAGACAGACTGTCTACAAATGGAGAAAGTTCAGCACTGTTGCTACTCTCCCTAGGCGTGGTCGTCCTGTAAAGATGACTGCAAGAGCACAGCGCAGAATGCTTAATGAGGTAAAGAAGAATCCTAGAGTGTCAGCTAAAGGCTTACAGAAATCTCTGGCACATGCTAACAATTTTGTTGACACATCTACAATAAGGAAAACATTAAACAATAATGGAGTACATGGGAGGACACCACGGAGAAAACCATTGCTGTCCAAAAAGAATATTGCAGCATATTTGAAGTTTGCAAAAGAGTACGTGATGTTCCACAGCACTACTGGCAAAATATTCTGTGGACAGATGAAACCAAAATTGAGCTGTTTGGAAAAAACACACAACACTATGTGTGGAGAAAAAAAGGCACAGCACACCAACATCAAAACCTCATCCCCACTGTAAAACATGGCGGATGGAGCATCATGGTTTGGGGCCGCTTTGCTGCCTCAGAAGCCTGGACGGATTGCTGTCATTGATAGAAAAATGAATTCCAGAGTTTATCAAGACATTTTGCAGGAAAACGTAAGACCATCTGTCTACCAACTGAAGCTCTGCAGAGGATGGGTGATGCAACAGGACAATGACAAAAGCATACAAGTAATTCAACAAAAGAATGGCTTCAACCAAACAAAATACGCCTTCTGGAGTGGCCCAGTCAGAGTCCTGACCTCAACCCGATTGAAATGCTGTGGCATGACCTTAAGAGAGCGATTCACACCAGACATCCCAAGAATATTGCTACACTGAAACAGTTTTGTGAAGGAGTGGTCCAAAATTACTCCAGATCGTTGTGCAGGTCTGATCTGCAACTACAGGAAACGTTTGGTTGAGGTTATTGCTGCCAAAGGAGGGTCAACCGGTTATTAAGTCCAAAGGTTCACATACTTTTTTCATCCTGCACTGTGAATGTTTACATGTTATGTTCAATAAAAACATGAAAACATATAATGTTTGTGTTGTATTATTTTAAGCAGACTGTGTTTTTCAAATTGTTGTGACTTAGATGAAGATCAGAGCACATTTTATGACCAATTCATGCAAAACTCCACGTAATCCCAAAGGGTTCACATACTTTTTCTTGCCACTGTATATGGTTTGAAGATCTCTATCCTATATGACAATATAATTATCGATACACTGTATGCATTACGAATGTTGCTGTATATACAAGAGCGTACATAATTATTTATTTTTTTTGAGACAGGATTTTACCAGGAAGGATACATTGAGATTTCTCTCGTTGTCAAGTATGTCCTGGGTGGCGAGTATGTACCATTAAGTGTCTTGCTAAGGACACTTACTGGAGAGGTGCACCTTGGGATCGAACCCATGACTCCACAGGCTCTCTTCATGCAGAGCAGTGACATTACCTCTACTCCACCCAGCCAGTATTGAAATCACATATCATACCAAGGATGTTTCCGTAGGCACTATGCAGTGACTAATATTGAACCCTTGTTTTCTGAAAGATTTCAGTATTTTTTGGATTGATTATATTATTGAGTATAATTTATTTCCATTATTTTTGGATAATTATTTTTGGGATAATACATTTTTTTTTTTTTTTAAAACCTTCTGACTCTGTGTGTTTACTAGACTCTTGTTTGCACGGATTTCAGTGAGTTATTACTACGGATTACAGGCTTACTATATAAAACAACACATTTCCTTTCCAAAAAAATTGAAACGCTTTTAGACACAAAATTTTGAAAAAATTAGACCGCCTGGGAGGTTAACAGAAATATTGTGTATTAGGGCGGTCCATTTGTCCACAATTCTGTCTTTATTTCTTGACATTCTTTACATGGACACGCTATTAAAAAAACAGTGTCCCTTTTTTTCCTTTAAATAACTGGGCAGAACCTGTTGACAGCCTCTGCACGATTTATTTTTTCTTTTTTTCTTTTTTGGTGATTGTGACGGACGAGTCTGTACCTAGACTGAGTACCTCTGTCAAAAGGGGGATCTCCCGCTTCTGCTGTCACCAAAAGATGTGGTAGCGGTTAGCGACACCCAGGACGCCCTGTATCCCAGACGTTGGATACCTAGTCCACTCCTCGGCTGCATAGATCCCAAGAGGGGGATTATTACTTCTATCCCCCCCCCAAGCAGGGACCACAGTCTCAATAAGGAGGTTAAAACCAGATCTATGTTTAGCAGGGATTTCGGTGGACAATATATACACAGGTCAGGACAGTCTAGGTTGTGAGACTTAGAAGAGCAGCCAATAGAACGCATCATCACGGCACAACTCATTTACATATAACCCTTATTACATTGAATAATAAACGCACTACAATCCCTGATCAGGATTTAGAGGTAAAGATTAAAGACACAGCTCAGGACAGGAGAATAATAGATTTATCATGCAGGTCATTCTCTATCTCTGACAAACCGATCGAACAATCTGAAGGTAAAACATTTTAACATATCAGCTTAATTACTTGGGGGAAAGTGCGCTCAGACAATCTGACTTTGGGCCGTCTGGCCAACACCCCCCCCCCCCAAACAAACACTCTACACTATCAGATCTGCAGCAGAATTAAGACATCTCTAAACAAAGAAGACCTTAACAAGAAAACAACGTTTACGACAAATCTATAACACAAAGTGTGACGATGCCCAATCGCCCCTCATGTTGTCTTCCCCTGATCAGTCCTAGCTTGTGGGCACGAGGCTGATATCCATGCTTCTCTGAAGAGCACAGGGTCTGTATTCAGTGCGGGCAATGCTGAGAAGGTCTGTGCCAAACAGTGTAGGACCTGGTAAAGGAAAGGCTCTTAAAAGGTGGAGGGGCTTCCGTCACAGCCGTCGTTCAGGGACAATATATTACAAGGAATAGGGGGGTAGGACCCCCAAAAGGGGTTTGTCATCACAGTGATTTTCCTCTCCTTTTCTATCTTGCCGCGCGCTGCACCTCCTCTTCGGCTGTGGGATTCCTGAACCCAAAATTCTCTGAATCTTTTCTGCGCAATTTGTGCTCCTATGAAACTTGTGTGGCATAGGAATCGCACATTGCGCTGCGCTACGGGACTCACACACTTTACTTACACAAGTTGCGTAGCGCCTGCGCAGAGCGATGGGCCGGAGCTGCACGCGCATGCACAGATCTGATCCATTGCTGCCTCTCTGAGAACGCTCGCTACAGCGATTGGTCTCACAGGGTGCCATCTCCCGCTCTGTGACATCACTGTGACCGGCAGCTGAGAAATGCAAAATCCCTGATGGTGGGTAGGGTGACAGAAACTCCTTTCCCTCACCCAGCAATATCTCCAGATCGGGGGAAGAAGGGTGGGCACTCCACACATCCTGACCATGTATTAACTGAAAAGTGGTCAGGGTGAGCAGAGTGTCCCTTTATAGAGGAGCTGTCACTTCCCCCAGAAATCACACTATGAAGCCTATAAAATAATACCTAGAACTCCTACTAACCTGTGTTTTTATTTGCTGCTGTGATTTTCATAAATGAAGAATAAATATCACATGAATGATGTCAGTGCTCCGTTCAGCCAGGACAAAAGCAGGGCGAGCTTTGCATTGTATCTTCCCTCCTGCACAGGCCTGGTCCCTCCATTGAGTGATCTCATACAAAATACTAGAGAAAGAACCAGGCAGTGCGATATTCGTGCATATGATGTCAAATTTTGATATGGGGATATAAAATTAAAGGTTAATAAAAGCAACAGTAATTAAAGATTCCTTTGCCCAGCCAATCCAGTGCCTCTCAATACGAGCACATTGCGAGGTCCCACAACACCAGGGTCTGAAAGACGTTTCTCATTTCAGCATAATGTCAGGTGCAGAAAGAGAACCAGCTGGTCGGATTAGCACATTTTGCATCTCCTACCTGCACATTAACGTCTCTCATGTAAAGTATGCGAGCAGAGCTTGCGTCTCGGGTGGAATGGGACGCGAATATATTATGCAGAGCATTCAAGCTGTTATGCTGTACGGTTCGAATGCTCTGCTTTGCCTCCAGGTTGTGACCCGGCCCTATAATGGCTCTGGTTCAGTTAACACCAAGCAGGGAATAAGGCCCGATGGGTCGCTTATACCCTCTCAAAGTAACAAGCTGCTGCGCATTTTCCCAGCGGTCATCTGATATAAGTTATAACATGTGAGGAGACGCGTCAGAGGATTGTCTTTATAAGGTTTAATTAATTAATTTTAATAAAGAATTTTCCACCAAATGTACCATCAGAAAAAATATAATAATTAATCCCAGTAATGCTTCATTTGATCATCAATACATAAAGTAATGTATGTGTAGCGCTCACTCCCGGAGGAGCCGCTGAAAATGAACCACGGGTCAGTCTCCCCGCACTAGGGAATAAATATACTCCAACACCGCTATGGGTTTTTATAATTTAAATAGTTTACTAAAATATTAGGCAGACGTTGAGACACGGTATTCACAGGTATTATTACAGTACTTTCGTATCGCGGTAAAAACGCGTAGCGGGAAAGAACCGAAACACGAGGCTTCGTATTTCGGAAAAAAATATATTCGCAACCGAACAGAAAAGAATGCAATTGCACGAAAATTCGGAAAAGGAACACGTAGCGGAACCAAGAATACAATCTCTTCGTATTTCGATAAACGCGCAGCGGAAAAGAGAAAATATATCCGGAACGTATCTTTAACCCCTGTTCCGATTCGTAACAGAATGAGTCCTGCACAGGTTAAGTCCCGGAATGTAAAGGGTGTGTATGTGTGTGTGTATGGTACCCGGGTACTGTTCAACTGGCCAGTGAATTTACTTAAGGGATGTCTTCGACTAGTCAAGTTGGGGCCCTGTGGATTTCAGAGAGAAAACAGCAGCGTGTTCCTTATTTACAAACGGCCTTGGAGGCCTCTCACCCATCCACCGATTGCTTTAGGCTCCGCTGACCTAGGACGTCTCTCCGCTCGATATTGACTGGGGATACTTGCGGCCGGATCCGTTGTCTGACTTTCCGTAGCTTGTCCACGACTTGTCCAGCTCACCGCCTGCTCTCCGTATCCGATCAACTCGCGGCAACTCCTCACTCGAGGTCTTCGGTTCCTTAAA
This sequence comes from Leptobrachium leishanense, assembly GCA_009667805.1. Classification (NCBI taxonomy): domain Eukaryota; kingdom Metazoa; phylum Chordata; class Amphibia; order Anura; family Megophryidae; genus Leptobrachium; species Leptobrachium leishanense. The sequence goes on from CM019069.1 coordinate 163,955,791, forward strand.
TCTGCAGCAAATCTCGGGAACTTGGAGGTCTCCTTCTCCTAAGGCTGGATGACCCGATGGAAGGAACTGACAGGTCTCACTCGCGCTCTGGCCTAGGCCCTCTAGCGATATCTTGCTCTGCGTCTGCTCTCCCTCGTTCCCTGGCGCGCTCTGGCGCGTTCTCCACGAGGTTCAGGATGTAAGGTGTCTGTGTCCCACCCACTTCCTGTCTGTTTGCAAAGCACGCCGGGAAATGTAGTCCCAATGTCCAGTGTCTCTGATCGCGATTGTCTCCATCTTGTGGCCAAAAATAAGTACTGCCACAGCAAGATTTTAACACAGTGCTACACTCTCCCCCTCCTAGAACTCTTGGGTCTCTCCAAGGAGGTACAACAGTTACATTACATTTCCACAATATTTGAATACAGTTTACATAACATGTACAGGTTCAGCAGCATACATGCAGTGGGTTAGGAACACTTCCTCAAGTTGACTCATATTTTGGGCTACCTCAGCTAGCATAGCAGACACTTCGGGCAATCTCTGCACGGTGGTGATGGCCTCTTCAGTGCTATGTCCTGGTGAGTCGTAGGTAAGTCGCTGGGGCGGCCGAATAGAGCGTTTTGGTTCAGGCTCACTCTGTTCCTCTTCAGGTGGAAGTACTATAGGTGTTTGCTCAATCAAGTCCTCTTCAGGTGGAAGTACTACAGGCGCTGGCTCAGTCCTTCTTTCTATCACTGGAGCAGACACTTCCTCCGAGTACGATCCCTCCAGTGAAGGCATAGAACTGTAGTCGTAAGATTCGGCTTCAGGAGCTACAGGGACTCCAGCAATATCAGGGACCTTTAACGGAAGTTCAAGGGCTTCAGGGAGTTCCATGTTCTCAGGGAATTCCCACTGAAACTCAGGAGCTTCAGGCCTCAAATTACTTTCCCACCGGTCAGGAACTGTGACGACCTCCTCAGGTTCTGGTGAGCGCATCCAATCCAGACAAAAGCTCCCCTCCTCGCTGTCCCTTTCGCTCTCTTCAACAACCCGAGTCTGTTGAGACCGAGTAACAGGAGGTAAACGTGGAGCAGGCGGATTCGGCGGAGGGAGTTCGCCCCCAAATTGTATCCTCACAGCCTCTCTCAAAGGTAACAAATGATTCCGGTGCCAGTTCTTGAGAGGCCCAGCCTTTCCATCCGGGCGAATCTGATACACCGGCAGACCCGGCAGTTGTTTGCAGACAATGTAAACCTGGGAACTCCACCTATCCGCCAACTTGTGTCTCGCAGCAGCACCCAAATTCTTCAATAGAACCCTATCACCGGGTTGTAGATCTTGTATTCGAACTTTCAAGTCATAGTTCCTTTTGTTCCTTTGCTCCCTGTTTCCTGAAGTCAAACGGGCCTGTTCAAACGCAGAAGCCAGATTCTTTCGAAGTCTATCCACGTAGTTTCTATGGGAAGCTACTGACGTCTGGTCTAGAGATAACCCAAATGCCAAATCAACCGGCAGTCGAGCTTCCCTTCCGAACATAAGACGGTACGGTGAGTATCCAGTTGCATCGCTCTCCGTACTGTTATATGCATGCACCAGAGTAGCTATGTGACGACTCCAACTCTGCTTCTCTACATTCGACAAGGTCCCCAGCAGTTTCAGGCTGAGCATCCCCTTGAGGGTGATATGGTGTAGTTCGGGTCTTTTGGATTCCCAACAGCTCTAACAATTGCCACACCAGTCTGCTTTCAAAGTCTCTACCCTGATCAGAGTGTATCCTCCTTGGCAGTCCGTAATGAACAAAGAACTTTTCCATCAACACCTTGGCCACTGTCGGAGCGCGTTGATCTTTTGTGGAAAAAGCTTGGGCGTAACGAGTGAAATGATCAGTCACTATTAGAATGTTCCCTTGCCCACTAGCATCCGGCTCTAAGCACAGGAAGTCAATGCACACAAAATCCATGGGTCCCTGGCTCTGCAGATGGCTCATTGGAGCACTTCGGGTCGGTAGAGTCTTTCTCTGAATACACCTCAGACAGGAATGGCAGTAACTTTCCACTTCAGCTCTCATGCAAGGCCAATAGAACCTATCTCGCACCAGCTTAAAAGTTCTTTCAGCACCCAAATGTCCATGCTCATCATGTAGTGATCGCAGCACACTCTCCCTATGTTTAGTGGGGAGGAATAACTGTTGAATCTCTTCGGCGTTAGTTGAGGGGCCCCTTCGGTAGACCACCCCATCCAACATCTTCAACCGCTCCCACTCTTTGTAGACCAATCTGGCTCCACTCGGGGAGTTGGTTAACAAAATCTCTCGCTGGTTTGCAGTCAGGGCCTTTATGGTCAAGGCAATTAAAGGGTCTCTGGCCTGATCCGCTTTCAGGTCCTGTCTTGAAAAGGTAGGTAAACTTTCATCCCTTAACTGCGTAGGGTTACAGTAAAACTCAGGAACAGCCGCAGCCATGACTCCTATGGCCTCCGCTTCAATCCCTCCTTTGACCCGGCGCTCTGTTCCTTGACACAAAGCTTGCACCCCGTCTGGAGTCAACTGAGTCCATTCTGTAGTGTAAGGTCTTCTGTAAGGTCTTCTCGACAATGCATCAGCATCTCGATTATTCACCCCAGGGCGATACTTCAGGCTGAACCGAAACCCTGACAGAGCGGCCAACCACCGATGTCCCGTTGCGTCCAGTTTTGCGGTAGTAAGGATGTAGGTAAGAGGATTGTTATCCGTCTTTATCACAAACTCGGCTCCATACAGATAGTCTTTTAACTTGTCTACCACTGCCCACTTTAAGGCTAGGAACTCCAACTTGTGGGTAGGGTAGTTCTTCTCTGAAGGTGTAAGGCTCCGGCTCATGTACGCTACAGGCCTCAGCAATCCACCATACTCCTGATACAGGACTCCTCCCAGACCTTCTCGGCTGGCATCCACATGTAACTCATACGGCTTGTGAGGGTCCGCATAGGCCAAAACAGGAGCTCGGGTTAGACTCTCTTTCAGCTTCACGAAAGCTCCTTCACATTGACTGGTCCATTCACCTTGTATAGACTCTCGAGCTTTCCTTGGCCCTGGAGCTGACGGGTTTCGGTCAGAGACCTTGCAGCCTTCTTCTGTGGTTTCCTTCTGCAGGAGTTTGTTCAGTGGTTGAGCTATTTTCGCGAATCCTCCCACAAATCTTCGATAGTATGAACAGAATCCCAAGAAAGATCTAAGTTCAGTGACGTTTCGGGGTCTAGGCCAAGAAGCTACGGCCTCCAACTTCCGAGGATCTGTCGAAACACCTTCTGCTGAGACCACATGTCCTAGATAACGTAACAGACGGTAGACAGAATTGGCATTTCTCCAGAGACAGTTTCAGCCCCTCTTCATGGAGCCTCTTCAAGACCTTCTCCAGACGTTGCTCATGTTCTTCCAGAGTCTTCCCAAACACAATTATGTCATCCAGGTACACTAATACTTCGATTAGATTCATATCCCCGACTGTCTTCTCCATCAACCGTTGGAACGTGGCTGGAGCCCCCGTAAGGCCTTGAGGCATTCTGTTGAATTCAAAGAACCCCAGTGGACAGATGAACGCAGTTTTCTCCTTGTCTTCAGGATGCATGGGTATCTGGTGATACCCGCTTCGCAGGTCTAGTACACTAAACCACTTTGCTCCAGACAAACACTGTAGGGCATCTTCTATCCGAGGAGTGGCATATTGATCGGGGATGGTTCTCCGGTTCAAGGTGCGGTAGTCTATGCATAGGCGGACAGAACCATTTTTCTTCCGGACCAACACTATGGGAGATGCGTATGGACTCCTGGACTCTTGAATCACCTTGGTTCTTTGCAATTCATTCAGCTGCTCTCGCAGATCATCCAAGTCTCCTAGCGGAACTCGCCTTGATCTTTCACGAAACGGCTTGTCTTCTTGTAACCGAATGCGGTGCTCAGTACTCTTAGCTAGGCCCACATCGAACTCATCTTTCGAGAACAATTCCTTCCACTTTAGGACTTGAGACTGAAGACGTTTCTTCCACTCAGGTGAAATGGGAGCGTCCTTGGGGTAGAATCTTTCATCTGGAATCTCTTTATCCACTCCCCCTCCTAAATCGGTAGAGAGGGGTGTAGCAGCAGACTCTACTTGCCCGATAGGCATTCGTGCTTTAAGGACTACTGGAGAATCCGACACATTGCACACGCTGACCGAGACTCTTCCTCGTGTTCTCTTCAGAGCTTTGGTGGAGATTATTTCAGGAATTACTTCGACTCCGGTTTCACTCCCATGATTAAAATCGGTTCCAGCACCACATAGGGACCTGGTTGCGATCCGTTCAACTTGACTGAAGCCCGGAAGCTCGCTACTTCTCCTGCTTGCAGAACCTTCTCTGTTCCCCCAATCTCCACAGGCGCCCCACCTCGGCAGGTGCCTTTCGTTCTTCGACCATCCTCTGATAGACCGGACGTAACATTGGGTGTACTCCTTGAGTCGAACCTTCTTCCAATACAATAGGTGTCAGGAGATGCCGCACTAGGTCAGTATTCGTCCCCACTATCAGGGAGCTTCTGTTCGCACCCGAGGGTTGAGGACACACAATGGCCAATGCATCACAACCCCCAGACTGCCCGATGACTTCAGATCCGATCTCCAACTTCACTTGCAGGTACCCATCATAAGGGAGTTTCTCAGTGCCGATACCCCATATTTCCAAATCCTTCAATTCTTGCAGAGGAATGTGCTTTAAGTGTTTCTCATAGAAGTCTCTGTAGATCAATGTCACTTGAGCCCCTGAATCTTACAGGGCTTTAGTGTAGACTCCCTCCACTTGGATTGGCACAATAGGAGAAGGACCTATCAGTTGGTCAGGAAACTTGGTGGCGGTATCCGGACGCTTAGACCCAGTTTGCTGTACCCTGGCCTTTTTCTTGGCCCGTGTAGGTTTTGGGTGTGCATTGCTTCCCCATGACGTAGACCCGGATGCTAAGGGATTGACTCTTTCAGTCCTGGCAGGCTCAGCAGTTGGCTCGGCTTTGGGCCCTCTCGCCCTCTTAGTCTTGGCTTGGTTATTGGAGCGGGGTTCAACCTTCGGGCACCTAGGTTGCTCCTTCACTTGTGCCCTCTGGCGTTTCCCGCCGGTGAGGTAGATAACAGTCCTTCTAGGGCTTTCAACAGTCCCTCGACTCTATCCTTCTCAGGCTTTCGGCCTCTGCACTGTGCGCGGAAATGGCCCATTTCTCCACAACCGAAACATCTCTTCTTAGAGAGCGGAGACGTAGTTGCTTGTTGAGATTCTGTTAAAGGACTTGGACCAGACGCCACAGCAACTCCCGTCGTCTGCATACCTGTGAGGAATTTCTGCATTTCTGCCTGCATTTCGGTCACCTTCATCAACACTCGGCACAGTTCCGCGTGCGCTTGTTGCAATTCAGCTTGAGCTTCCTGTACTTTCTTGACGGTTTTGGACAATTCACCACGTTCAGAGAGGTTCGATTCTTTGGCAGCCCTCTCTGTAGATTTAAAAATGACTAGGTGCTCTTGTTCGTCCACGTCAGATCCATAAGTATCTAGAGAGTCGCTTTCAGGCTGCAGACCGTCGTTATGTCTCACAGGTTGTGCATAAGCCCTTTCCCCCCGCCTGAAGGAATTCTCGTCCAGTAAAGCCTCTTCCTCTCGTACAACTCGGATCAGTTCCAGGTACTTCAGCTCTTGGTTACCTGCTCTGCTTCTCAGCTGCATCATTACTGGATCTAGATGTTGAGAGCCCCTCAGGATCTGTTTTATTCGGATCTTATCTACTTCGGCCGGTTCGGCCCCTTTCTTGAGGAGTATCTGGTGTAGAATCTTATCTAGGCGCCTCATGTACTCGGTCATCCTCTCACCTCTTCTCTGATAGGTGTGTTCGTACTGATATACCAGCTCGGCCACCTTTTCGGTTCGCCCAAAAACTTCTTCAAGAACGTTTAAATAATCCAAAGCAGTACAATCTTTTCTACTCAGTTTCAGGTTTCTCACCGCTTCTGACGCAGGTCCCTTTAAGCTCTCGGTGATCCTTTGCTTTTTCTGGGCCTCAGGGACATCCCACTCATCCAGAGCCTGCATCGCCTGTTCCACCCATTCTTCAAAGGTTTCTTCTCCCGCCGGAGTTGGTACGTTTCCTGTAAAATTTCTTAACCGTCGATAACCGAAGTTAGTGTGAGGAGGGCTTGTTTTCTGACATTTAGCCAGTAGATCTCCAATAGCCACGATAAATTCAGGCCCGATCATGGCCAACGGACTAGGCGCGGGAACACTTGCGGATTCGCCACGTGGCGCACTTGGCTGAATTAGTTGGACTTCCACCTCATCGGCCAGTTTCACGCTCGCGCCCTGAAAACATGCTGGAACACCCTTTCTCCACTCGAGAAGAACATATGTGTGAGAGGTATCTGGGTTCTTTTCAATGTCCAGGATTAACCCCCGATGATCTGGTGCTAGCATGGCCACGGCCTGGCGAATTCGATCTTCGGCCCAAGTGTCTGCGGGAATATCCATGACTATACAACATTCTAACTGACTACTGTGCTCCCCACACCATTCGGCAACAGTGTCTGGATCCATATTTAACCCTTTAGATGCAGTTTTTCCAGAGACTGGATCCCGGAAACGGGCCCCCACGTGTAGCGCTCACTCCCGGAGGAGCCGCTGAAAATGAACCACGGGTCAGTCTCCCCGCACTAGGGAATAAATATACTCCAACACCGCTGTGGGTTTTTATAATTTAAATAGTTTACTAAAATATTAGGCAGACGTTGAGACACGGTATTCACAGGTATTATTACAGTACTTTCGTATCGCGGTAAAAACGCGTAGCGGGAAAGAACCGAAACACGAGGCTTCGTATTTCGGGAAAAAATATATTCGCAACCGAACAGAAAAGAATGCAATTGCACGAAAATTCGGAAAAGGAACACGTAGCGGAACCAAGAATACAATCTCTTCGTATTTCGATAAACGCGCAGCGGAAAAGAGAAAATATATCCGGAACGTATCTTTAACCCCTGTTCCGATTCGTAACAGAATGAGTCCTGCACAGGTTAAGTCCCGGAATGTAAAGGGTGTGTATGTGTGTGTGTATGGTACCCGGGTACTGTTCAACTGGCCAGTGAATTTACTTAAGGGATGTCTTCGACTAGTCAAGTTGGGGCCCTGTGGATTTCAGAGAGAAAACAGCAGCGTGTTCCTTATTTACAAACGGCCTTGGAGGCCTCTCACCCATCCATCGATTGCTTTAGGCTCCGCTGACCCAGGACGTCTCTCCGCTCGATATTGACTGGGGATACTTGCGGCCGGATCCGTTGTCTGACTTTCCGTAGCTTGTCCACGACTTGTCCAGCTCACCGCCTGCTCTCCGTATCCGATCAACTCGCGGCAACTCCTCACTCGAGGTCTTCGGTTCCTTAAATCTGCAGCAAATCTCGGGAACTTGGAGGTCTCCTTCTCCTAAGGCTGGATGACCCGATGGAAGGAACTGACAGGTCTCACTCGCGCTCTGGCCTAGGCCCTCTAGCGATATCTTGCTCTGCGTCTGCTCTCCCTCGTTCCCTGGCGCGTTCTCCACGAGGTTCAGGATGTAAGGCGTCTGTGTCCCACCCACTTCCTGTCTGTTTGCAAAGCATGCCGGGAAATGTAGTCCCAATGTCCAGTGTCTCTGATCGCGATTGTCTCCATCTTGTGGCCAAAAATAGGTACTGCCACAGCAAGATTTTAACACAGTGCTACATATGTAATGTATGTTTGTGTCACATTGTAATAACGCGTCTTTATATTGTGTTCTATCAGGTCCTGTTCCTGTGAAAGTCCTGGTCACTGACGTATCAGATCCAGAGTCTGAGGAGCAGATTAGACGTTGGATGGAGCAGCACATGCCCAGAACATGGGAATTCGTGATCCTGTATGAAAATGAAATAGACTCGATCCAACCCGAGCGAGAGAAACCCTGGAGAGACACAAAGCAACCCGAGCGAGAGAAACCCTGGACAGACACAAAGCAACCCGAGCGAGAGAAACCCTGCACAGACACAAAGCAACCCGAGCAAGAGAAACCCTGCACAGACACAAAACAACCCGAGCGACAGAAACCCTGCACAGACACAAAGCAACCCGAGCGAGAGGAGAAACCCTGCACAGACACAAAGCAACCCGAGCGACAGAAACCCTGCACAGACACAAAACAACCCGAGCGACAGAAACCCTGCACAGACACAAACCAACCCAAGCGAAAGGAGAAACCCTGCACAGACACAAAGCAACCCGAGCGAGAGGAGAAACCCTGCACAGACACAAAGCAACCCGAGCGACAGAAACCCTGCACAGACACAAAGCAACCCGAGCGACAGAAACCCTGCACAGACACAAAACAACCCAAGCGACAGAAACTCTGCACAGACACAAACCAACCGAGCGACAGAAACCCTGCACAGACACAAACCAACCCAAGCGAAAGGAGAAACCCTGCACAGAACACAAAGCAACCCGAGCGAGAGGAGAAACCCTGCACAGACACAAAGCAACCCGAGCGACAGAAACCCTGCACAGACACAAAGCAACCCGAGCGACAGAAACCCTGCACAGACACAAAACAACCCAAGCGACAGAAACTCTGCACAGACACAAACCAACCCGAGCGACAGAAACCCTGCACAGACACAAAGCAACCCGAGCGAGAGGAGAACCCTGCACAGACACAAAGCAACCCGAGCGACAGAAACCCTGCACAGACACAAAACAACCCGAGCGACAGAAACCCTGCACAGACACAAACCAACCCAAGCGAGAGGAGAAATCCTGCACAGACACAAAGCAACCCGAGCGAGAGGAGAAGCCCTGCACAGACACAAAGCAACCCGAGCGAGAGGAGAAACCCTGCACAGACACAAACCAACCCGAGCGAGAGGAGAAACCCTGCACAGACACAAAGCAACCCGAGCAACAGAAACCCTGCACAGACACAAACACTGAGGATAACCTGAAGAGAATGAGGGAAATCCTGAGCACAGGTAAAACCACAAGATATCAAGATGCACAACGTATAATATAATATGTGCTTCCTCTGTGATACTTTACTCCAATAATACAACTTAATGTGGGAACTGGAACCGAGACACATTTTATAGTTATAATATGATAAACCATTTATTCAAACTGAGGGAATCCGGTATTTAACACAGTGTGTGGGACCGTCAGTCTCTCTGTGTTTTGTGTCACAGTGTGTGGGACCGTCAGTCTCTCTGTGTTTTGTGTCACAGTGTGTGGGACCGTCAGTGTCTCTGTGTTTTGTGTCACAGTGTGTGGGACCGTCTGTGTCTCTGTGTTTTGTGTCACAGTGTGTGGGACCGTCAGTGTCTCTGTGTTTTGTGTCACAGTGTGTGGGACCGTCAGTGTCTCTGTGTTTTGTGTCACAGTGTGTGGGACCGTCAGTGTCTCTGTGTTTTGTGTCACAGTGTGTGGAACCGTCAGTGTCTCTGTGTTTTGTGTCACAGTGTGTGGGACCGTCTGTGTCTCTGTGTTTTGTGTCACAGTGTGTGGGACCGTCTGTGTCTCTGTGTTTTGTGTCACAGTGTGTGGGACCGTCTGTGTCTCTGTGTTTTGTGTCACAGTGTGTGGGACCGTCTGTGTCTCTGTGTTTTGTGTCACAGTGTGTGGGACCGTCAGTCTCTCTGTGTTTTGTGTCACAGTGTGTGGGACCGTCTGTGTCGCTGTTTTGTGTCACAGTGTGTGGGACCGTCAGTGTCTCTGTGTTTTGTGTCACAGTGTGTGGGACCGTCAGTGTCTCTGTGTTTTGTGTCACAGTGTGTGGGACCGTCAGTGTCTCTGTGTTTTGTGTCACAGTGTGTGGGACCGTCTGTGTCTCTGTGTTTTGTGTCACAGTGTGTGGGACCGTCAGTGTCTCTGTGTTTTGTGTCACAGTGTGTGGAACCGTCTGTGTCTCTGTGTTTTGTGTCACAGTGTGTGGGACCGTCAGTGTCTCTGTGTTTTGTGTCACAGTGTGTGGACCGTCTGTGTCTCTGTGTTTTGTGTCACAGTGTGTGGGACCGTCTGTGTCTCTGTGTTTTGTGTCACAGTGTGTGGAACCGTCTGTGTCTCTGTGTTTTGTGTCACAGTGTGTGGAACCGTCTGTGTCTCTGTGTTTTGTGTCACAGTGTGTGGGACCGTCAGTGTCTCTGTGTTTTGTGTCACAGTGTGTGGAACCGTCTGTGTCTCTGTGTTTTGTGTCACAGTGTGTGGGACCGTCAGTGTCTCTGTGTTTTGTGTCACAGTGTGTGGAACCGTCTGTGTCTCTGTGTTTTGTGTCAGTGTGTGGGGTCAGTGTTTTGTGTCACAGTGTGTGGGAGTCATGGTGTGTTTGCGTCAGTGTGTGGGGTCAGATGAGCGCATTGGAGAGCGGAAAGAACGTAAGAGTAGAGGTGCCTTCCACCCTGGCGCCTTTGTGGCCAACTCGCTGAGCGCAGTTAATGCCTATGGAGGATCACGCTTTGTAACACCGTCCTACGTCCTTTGTAGCTTTTTGACGTACACCGTGTGGCCCTCCCCGTCGTGCCGTCAAAAAGCTGTGATGGACGTAGGGAGGCGGGGTGACACGGACACACTCAGTGCGCTCCTGTGACCGCAGCCTTAATTTTTTTTATTTTTTTGCTTGGCGGTGGGGGGGGGGGGGGTACTCCACATTTCTGTGCCTACATGCTCCTGAGATGCAAATCTGCTGAGTAAGAGGTTCAGGCAAGCAAGTTTATTTGGATTTGAGTGGTGACGATGTTTCAGTCGGTGGTTTTGCCTGTTGTATCGGCTCCATTGCCAGAGCGATGTCTGGAAGAACAAGGCTAAGAATGTGATGTAAATGCCTTCACATAATAAACTGTACGGAATGTTTCTATTTCACAATCACATTGTTTTTAATCACGTTTTTGTCGTGCAGCCACCCCGTTACAGCTCCAGAGAAATAAAGAGCCACGCAAGGTATGTGTTCTTTTATTTCTTTTATTATCGTGCTCCGTTCAGAAATCAACTTTGACATAAACACACAAATATTTACTAATTCTTAAACACACTGTGGGGTAAGAAGGGACGTTTCCCAGTGTGTTGCATACTGGCGAGCGCTTCAGACTGGGTTGTTTTTGCTTCTTTTGGATCAGCAGCAGTAGGTGATGTGTGAAAAGCTGAACCCGATGGACGCACAGCTTTTTTTTTTCTTCTGGCCCATGTAACTATGTATGTGACTGTCACATGTACAATGACTCTCCCTTACCAGTGCCATTACCATTTCACTTATGGTCTAAAGATCCAATGTCCAAAGGCTCTATTTCAGCTGAGACGTTTACATTGAGCAGATAGAAGACTGTAGATCAAGCTGTTAACCATTGGTGGCTCCACAACACGGACCCCATGACAAGCAAGCTGCTGTATCACGGAGCTACTGATACAGGTAGCGGTGGAACGTGTTACGCCTGCTATTGGCTCCTGGAGTTTGTAGGACTTCATGGAGACTTGCTCAACGCCATCAGTGGCACCATTTGAGCTAAAACCTTATGAGACTAGAGCGGGGACCACCATAGGGCAGGCCATTAAATCCTTATCAGGGTTATTCAGAGAAAGGAGAAACTCTAGAGAACTCTTGGAGAAGTGAAAATTCTATCAGGGCTATTCAGAGAGAGGTGGAAACCATGAGAATGGCAGGATAAGAGAACAATCAAGACCAAATAGCCGATTTGGAAAGTGAGATAAATGGGCGAATTTTTCTGGTTTGGCTATTTTGACCTAGAATTTTCACTTCTCCAAAAGTTCTCCAGAGTTTCACCTTTCTCTGAATAACCCTGTATTTCTATCCAATCCGTCCCTGACAATGTAATCAGGCCGAAGCTGCTGTGCTATGTAAATATACTCATGCACATCACCACTAGCCATTCGACCCCCCCAGTACCGGCAGATCGGGTATAGGTCTGTACTCAATGAGTGAAGAGAGCGACAATGCTGAGGCATTGAGGGAAGGGGGGAGCGGTCCTTTATTGAGGGCAGGTAGATGTGGTGTGTGTTTCTGTGCTTTAACTGTTTCAGGTCTGAATACCTATGCTGAGCGTGGGCAGCACCTTTCATGTGCTGCCTAGATACACATAATGCAAGCATGGATCATGTCGATTAAGGTTCTAGTCACAGTTTATGCTTGTTTTTCTGATTAGGGTTAGGGTCAGTGGAGGCTCGTCCAGAGGGGTATTTGGGGTAGTGCCATACCGTTTGTTTGTTTAAAATAAATAAATTAGATCATTCCTTTTTTATTCTATTGTATTTTTGTGTTATTTAGCATGTGTCTGATTAATAAAATGTGTTATGAGCCTCTGAGTAGCTTACCTTGTTAGTCTCCATCAACTATTGCTAGGCAGAATAAAAAAATAACCCTATCAGTTGTCTGGACACAGTCCAGAAATCTGATAAGCACTCCAGGGGAGGAGTGGCAAATCACTGTCTGCAGCTATTTGGATCCTCCATTCGGGCGTTCAGTCTCACCCGCCGCAGGGACAGCATAGCCTGCGCCCTGCGTCGTTAATGATTATTAAATGGACACTAAACAAAATTGGCCAAGCAGTACTTCGGTCTTGAATGTAGATCTTTTCTGCTACATACATACAGGATGCTTGCCTTAACCCCTTAATGACAGGGAATGCAGAGCTACCTTGTGGTTTTCTTGCCTTAATATGCTAAATAGCAATACTAAGTAATCAGTTTTCTTTCTGTTTAAAATACCTGACATTTTGTAGAATTAGTGTTTTGGTTTTTGTTGTTTTTTTTTCTTTGTAAATATTAGTGATAAAATCATTTTTTTTCTCAACTTTAATTTTTTGTACTGTTATGTATGCATCCTGTGGTTCATTTCTGGATTACATTTGTAATCACTGAATTTATGGCCGTTTTATTTGCCTCATTAATAAAAACATATTTTGAAGGTAGTAGTGCCATATAGACCTATTCATGATTAAAACATTCATGTTTCCGGTCTGGCGCCCCACCAACATGAAATGTCACCAGCCGCCACTGGTCAGGGTTAAAGTTTCTCAGTGTATTTTAATTGGGGTCAGGGTTACTCTTCGTGCTTGTTTTACAGTTAAGTCTAGAGTTACATTTACATTTTTTTTTTAAAAAAGTGTAAAATTCCAAATTAATCCAAATACATTCGATTATAATCTGGTCTGGCGGATTATTTTTAGACCGGTTCAGGTCAATTTGGATTTTAAATTTTTTTTTTATTGGGCGTGCAATTTGTTTTGGATATCAGCAATTTAGAATTTGGTTCGATTCGAATTGTCGAAATTACTGATAATTCAGCCGAAGTCCGAATCGTCTGAAACAAATCAAACACGTCTAATGTGCAGCGTCCCTCAACCTCAGCGACATCACAGAGGTCTATGTGGGCCCTGTTTTATTTTTATTGTCCTGCAGGTTTTCATTTTTCTTACATTTGATTACTTTTTTCATATATTTGGTTGTGTGTTCAGTGTCCACCTACGTTCACACATTAAGGGCCACATTACAATCTTCACGCAAACGTTTGCGCCGGCATAAATAATCATTAACGCGTGGGGCAAAACCATGTGCGCCGAATTCCGTATTACATACTCTGCGCAAAGATTTTTGCGCTAGACGGTACTTCGCATGCATTTGGGCGCGTCCTGTTTGCGCGCGCTATTGATCGTCGGATGAAAAGACGCTGATTGTAATTCCAACGGTGATTTGCACGCGCAAAACCTTAACGCTTGGCGCAAAGATTTTCAATTTGCGCGAGGATTTTTGCGTTAAGATTGTAATGTGGCCCTAAGTGCTTACATTTTAACACATTTCTTGTTTTAATTTTACATTTTTGCTATTAGGATCACACCGTTGGGATCTTCTCCAGGTCGGCAGAGGAGGATTACTCGTGGTTACAGAAACGGCTCAGATCTGACGGGTTCAGGGATTGGGTTCAGGAAGTCAGATCCTGTTACATCTCCAGCTCCGGGTACCGGCAGTTCCATCAGGACGTGTCTCAGTGCTCGTTCGGGATCCTGTATCACACCAAGAACAGAGGGAGGGTTAATGTCACCGACGTGACGGACGCGTTGTATAACGACGAGCTGCGATACCTGTCTGACACACTGGGTAAGATGTTGTAATTTCTGCAGTATGATAATCAATGATAGCACTATACGCATCATATCAATCCAGCTAAATGAAGTTCCTGATCCAGGAGATATAAGGGAGCTCCTGGAAGGTTCCTGTCCTCGTTAAATGAATTGACCCCATAAGGGAAGTCATTATTTGATTAAGGCCTGTCAGTAATGGGACTCATTGACGTTGTGACAGGCTTAAGCAAGATACGGCCATATCTTGTGAACTAAACTCCCATCATTTATTATCGAATTAATGTGGTTAAAGTTCTTTAAATTGTGTGAGCTTTGAGAGGGTTTGTTGTGTACATTGGTCTTGAGAAGCAACCGCTCGTTATGCGTAGTACAGGAAGAGTGCTGCCTCCCAGGATGTTATAAATAGGTGTATGTACCAAGCCTTTGGCATCAATATGGCCGACTGGTTCAGGCAGGATGGCGCAGTGTGATGCGAGGGCTGGAAAGGACTACTAGAGGCAGGCAGGCATGACGCAAGCAGTGCATTCGGTTTAGGAATGACGAGAGTGGGGAGCGCCGGAGCGGGTAGGCGTCACAATATCAGGGTTGAAGAAAAGTAAATGGAAAAGGAAGAAACAAATCACAATTAAACTAAAATGACACCGTGCACACTTGGTTGACAAACCCTTTCACTGCTGAGCCGTTTCACCTCCATGTGCAGAACTCTTTTTCACCGTTTTGTGCTCATCATGTTTAAATGCTATTTGAAGTTGTTTTATTGGAAGATCTCATCAAGGGGTTGGATACTTACCTTCTAAATGTATCAAATGCTTCCGCTCATGAGCCGAGCATGAAAGTGGCTCCAACATAAGTGAGTGTCTTTCTTCTCACTCTGGTGTTATCATATCAGTTTGTGATTTGTTACGCTGTGGGAGCGCTGTCACAATTCTTGTGTCTTTGAGGGCTCCATCCAAAGAAGGTCTGCGTCCCCCTGCATGTGACCAAGTGAGCGATTAACCAGAGCCGGGAGTTTAAGGCTCTGTGGAATGTGAGTGAACGGCTTAAAGACACGCGCTGAGAGATTACTACTTTTGCAAACACTATTGTACCATTGGGTTGTTGGTTTTTGGGGGGGTTTTGGCTGTATTTTTGAGCTGCTCCACATACACTTTACTGGGAAAAATTATTTTGTAAAACTAAATAAAAATATAATGGGGTTATTCAGAGAAAGGTGAAACTCAGGAGAACTGGAGACCAAATATCCGATTTGGAAAGTGAGACAAATGGGAGAATTTTTCTGGTTTGGCTATTTTGACCTAGAATTTTCTCCCTCCAGTCATTAACCTGAGGTTCCCCTTTCTTTGAATGGACCTGATAGTGTTTTTTATCTGCATGTTCACTTGTGGCATGAGTAACACAGTTATTATGTGAAATATTTATGTGCCGCTGGGACAGTTTGCTTTTGATAAATTGATATTCTGTAGGGTATTTGATTTGGAGGTTTTACACGTGATTATTCTATGTTGGCAGCACTGTGTTAGAGGTTTTTGTATTCTCTATCTAGAGCATTATATCATTATCATAAGCGCCCTTGTTTTCACACATATTTATCACGGGTTCACTAGTAACTATTGAAACACCTGGATCGGGGCCACTAAAGACAGTGGAAGGTGCGTCTCGATCTTGGGAAACGTTCCATCTCAAACTGCTTGGACAATGTGGATAGCTCATATGGAGATAAAGAGGATTCTTCTGCCTCTACCCATTATGGTTGATGTTCTTCATGGAGCCAAGAGAAAACATTGGACAGGATGGTCGCCTTATAATAGTAGTCTAAGCCATCGTTGTCTGTCGGTAAAGAATTCGTGTTTGTCGTCTTGGCGCCTGTTGGTCGGGAGTTGGGCAGGAGCTTGAGCAGAGGATTTAAACGTAAAAATGCATTTAGTTGTTGTTCAAAACCAAGATTTGTGAGATTTTGGAGAATGGGCAATAGCACAAGTGCCCTGACTTACGGTGTGTCCCCACTCAGGTCTCACCCAGCTAAAACCTTCTGAAGAGGGACTCTGAGTAGGTCAGGTCACTTGTGCTGTTGACTGTTCTCAGTAATCACATACACTTTGTTTTGCTCACTCATGGTATACAGGATAATACAGACGTGGACCCCTTACTCGAGGAGCCTAGAGGGTGTCAGCTATACCCTCCTGATGAAAACAAAGAAGGTGATATGCAATGGAGGCGCTAGTGATTGATTAATAGATACGTTTGTGTTATGCAGCCAACTGGGATTTAAACACAAAACCTCGACAGAAATGTGTGAATGTACAGCAGAAAAAGGGGGAGGATCCTAGTGGCGCAATCTCTTTTTAGAGTGGATTATAATCGGTATAAATTCCTATAAATCCTAAAGAAGCATACAGTACATCGATATGTCTAAAATAGGTAAATTATATACGGTAATTCCCAATATTCCGGGATAAGTGCACGATCAAAACGACCAGTTAAATGCAACCGTGAATAGTCTATGTGCAATGATGCCACTGTGCAATTAAGCAGAAAAAGTGCATATATTGCAGAAAACAATTAAAGTGCAAAATGCAAACAAAAGTGCATATATAAATCACATAAAGTGCAAATGCAAATATAAGTGCATATATAAATCACATAAAGTGCAAATGCAAACAAAAGTGCATATATAAATCACATAAAGTGCAAATGCAAATATAAGTGCATATATAAAATAGAATAAAATGTCCTTCGAACGACTGTGCAGTCTATTCGTGTGATGTTCTATATATTTCAGCAAATGCTGTTAGATTCAAGTCCTGTTTTCCAAGTCTAGAACAAAAACATTTCAACCGACCATACACTTGGTGCTGGAGGTATAAGAGAGTCTAATTCGGTCTCTATGTAGACAGTCCAGATGTGTACGCAGGGTCTTGATATAATGTCTTTACCTAAGTCTTGTGCAGACTCCCAGTTCCCAAAATGGGAAAAAGGGAAAGAAAAAAAGGGGGGGGGAGAAAGAGACAAAATGATAGTGCAATATTGCCTTATAAAAGCCGAGTGTCCATAGACAAAGGAACACTTACGCTTTTTAGAGCCTCATATGCCGGCTCTGGTGTGAAGTGCCTTGGGCTAAGTTGAGGGTGGCCTCTGCCCTTCTTTGGTGTTTGCTTGGTTATCTCAGGTGCAGGGAAGTAAAAAAAGACAATGTCTTCATAGCGTAACTTGGAGCCATATGCTGGGTAAGATAGAAATTAGACAAACTCACCGATGGTGGAGCCTTAAGATTCCAGGCTCAACTTGTTAGCATGTGGTACTGCTTACTCGGTGGGTACCCTCACCTCTTTTGTCTGCAGACAGTCTTCCTATTAGTGTAGATGGTGGATAGGATACAGAAAATGGAGCGTATAGGACAGATACTGCTTGTAAAATAATGGTCTTATGCAAAATAGTAAAAACGGGGAAAAAAATTTAAGAATTAAATTTTAAAACATAAATATAAAAACAATGGTAGGAGGGATATGGCAGGTATGGATACACGTTTCGTCACTCTTAGTGCCTTCCTCAGTCCATGTGCAGGTTTGAGAGTCAAAAATGGGAGATTTTTGACATTCCACATAAATTCCATCCTGTGAGACCCTGTTTGATTGAGGCCTTAGACAACTGCCTACTTTGCCTGATTAGAGCCGCCTTTGGTGATAGCGCCTGATTTTCACTTTGAATAGTCCTCTCTGTAATGGCGCCATCATGCTAAAACCTTATGAGCCCTTAGGGGACTCACCATGGCGTGGACACTACTGCTCCTTCCCTGTCTCAGCACCCTCACAAATCCTGTTGTTTGCTCAAATGTATTTATTGTTGTAATAGAAATTAAATATAAATGCATTTAGTCATTGTGTTGTGCAGGGAGGGAGAATGTCGTGGTGGTGATTGATGATCTGGATGACAGTGGCCCAGACATGAGATCCAGGATCCTCCAGAACCAGCCGAGCATCGAGACACTGAGCCAGGATCTGATCCTCTTCGGCAAAGAGGAGAAAATAGACTGGGATAATTATCTGCCGGCGATACAGAACCCGGACCCAAAGAAACTGCAGGAGAAATATCTGCCGGAGATACGGAGCCCGGACCCAAAGAAACTGCAGGAGAAATATCTGCCGGAGTTACAGAGCCTGGATCAGGAGAAACTGCAGGAGAAACTGAGCGTTATTAAAGGATGGATAAAACCTGCAGGTAAGAAAATCTGTAATATCACATTTGTAAATAGCAGAGACTTTATGGAAATTATGTGCAGATTGTTTCCAATTCCCGGCGATAAGATAACTACCGAGACATTGGTCCATATTGCAAAGTTAACGCTACCGTTAGTGCTTGGATGTGTGAGCGTTACCGCTAGGATAAGTGACTTTAACGCATGCCCTCATATTACATTCCTGACGCTAAACCCGTTTGTAATTCGTTACTGTTTCAGTGATTGCGTGAGCTTCCTGTACTTTGCGCTCCCCATGTTAAGTATAGGATGCGCAATCAGTAATTAGCATTAGGATAAGTGAGGTATTACAGAGTGATAGCAATAATTATTTACTGCAGCGATGCGAACAACCAACATATTAGCGACTCCTAAAACCTGGTGCTGATTGATTTTGCTTTTGCAGAATCCTTTAACACCCCCTAAACCCCCTCCAATAAATCAGACATTCCCCTCTAATCCCGCAGTGAGAATGGTGGCTTGATCCACTGCTTCTCCTGGCTGCGAGCAGAGTGAGACTGGGGATAAATAGTCTCCAGTCTCCCTCTGCGATTACTCCGTGGCGCTGTGCGATCAAGCGAGAGTAAGATCACACAGGGCTCACAGACCTCCATGGAGACCTATGGACTACAGGTGGTGATACCTGCGTTGGTGCTGAAGTGCTTCCGTGAGTATCACCGAGGGTAGCGCTGCAATCTAGGCAATGTGCTGAAGTAGTGCCTGCCTCGGAATCTCACGTTAAATGGAGACGCTACGGAGAAACCTGCAGGTGCCATTATCTCCCCGTTAGAGTCCCCGCTTTAGCGTTAACTTTGTAATATGACCCGTTATGTATAACATCTTGAAGTTATCTTATCACCAACCGTGGAACGGGGCCACTTGATTTTGTTATCTCGGTCTGATTTGAGAAACGCAAGAGAAGCCCCGGATACTGTATAAAGAGAGAGTGCGTCATTATCGACCTGTGTATCGGCAGCACAAGTGGAAGCTAGAAGAACTAGAAGTCAGCCTGGCCGGTCACTCTCTCTTGGAAGGCTGCACCCCTTTCCAGTTGGTGATGCGAGACGGGGCAAACGCACAAACTCTTTAAACTCTCTCGTCCCTTTACTGCGCATGTACCTGTAATGTTACAAAGTATGCATGTTAAAAATGACAGGGTCATGTTGTGTGGTGTGGCAGCTGTATTGTGTAATGTGATGTGGCAGGTATATTGTGTAATGCAGTGTGGCAGATGTATCATGTTACGTGGTGTGGCAGGTGTGTTGTGTAATGCGGTCTGGCAGCTGTATTGTGTAATGTGATGTGGCAGCTGTATTGTGTTACGTGGTGTGGCAGCTGTGTTGTGTAATGCGGTCTGGCAGCTGTATTGTGTAATGTGATGTGGCAGGTATATTGTGTAATGCGATGTGGCAGCTGTATTGTGTTACGTGGTGTGGCAGCTGTATTCTGTTATGTGGTGTGGCAGGTGTGTCGTGTTATGCGGTGTGGCAGTCGTGTCGTGTTATCTGGTGTGGCAGGTGTATCGTGTTATGTGGTGTGGCAGGTGTGTCGTGTTATGTGGTGTGGCAATCGTGTCGTTTTATGTGGTGTGGCAGTCGTGTTGTGTTATGTGGTGTGGCAATTGTGTTCAGGGCTCGAGTCCTGCGGGAACGGCGTTCCCGCACTTCTCCCACAGCGGGAACGCAGGTTCCCGCTGTGGCCCGAAACAATTTAGCTGGCCGCACATTGCCGGCGGCCACGTGTTTTTCCTCCTACGAGTGGCCGCTGGCATGAAGTGCGGCTGCTCGCCTGGGATCCAACAGCCAGCCGCGATCTCGCGAGATCGCGGCTGGCTGTTGGATCGATCCCAGGCAAGCGGCCGCACTTCATGCCAGCGGCCGCTCGTAGGAGGAAAAACACGCAGCCGCCGGCAATGTGGCCAGCTGAGGCTGGGGTCAGGCAAACGCAGTGCGAACGCATGTGCAGCCGCACTTTATTACGGCCGTAGTAGCAGCAAATGACGGCCAATATACGCAGGACAGCTGCACGAAAGTTCGGCTGCGCAACGCAAGCGGCAAAAGAAACACATTTTTTCGAGAACGTAGAACCGCTAGTACTGATGTACAGAGTGCGCTGCGCCCACATAGCGGCATGTGTGCGTGATTAGGACAGGAGACATCAGACGCTGCTAATGTCCGGCCAACATAACGTCCAAATTGATTTGGTTACTCATATTTCTCGTTTCATTGAAAATCCGTAAAAAATCACGCACGAAAATGCGCATCATATGACCGCTTTCGCGACTTCCGTGAAATAATACGTCAATGTGTGCTGTGTATATTATTCTTGGGGCTCAGTGCTGTGTATATTATTCTGGGGGCTCAGTGCTGTGTATATTATTCTTGGGGCTCAGTGCTGTGTATATTATTCTGGGGGCTCAGTGCTGTGTATATTATTCTGGGGGCTCAGTGCTGTGTATATTATTCTGGGGGCTCAGTGCTGTGTATATTATTCTGGGGGCTCAGTGCTGTGTATATTATTCTGGGGGCTCAGTGCTGTGTATATTATTCTGGGGCTCAGTGCTGTGTATATTATTCTTGGGGCTCAGTGCTGTGTTATTATTCTGGGGGCTCAGTGCTGTGTATATTATTCTGGGGGCTCAGTGTTGTGTATATTATTCTGGGAGCTCAGTGCTGTGTATATTATTCTGGGGGCTCAGTGCTGTGTATATTATTCTGGGGGCTCAGTGCTGTATATTATTCTGGGGGCTCAGTGCTGTGTATATAATTCTGGGGGCTCAGTGCTGTGTATATTATTCTTGGGGCTCAGTGCAGTGTATATTATTCTGGGGGCTCAGTGCAGTGTATATTATTCTGGGGGCTCAGTGCTGTGTATATTATTCTTGGGGCTCAGTGCAGTGTATATTATTCTGGGGGCTCAGTGCTGTGTATGTTATTCTGGGGGCTCAGTGCTGTGTATATTATTCTTGGGGCTCAGTGCAGTGTATATTATTCTGGGGGCTCAGTGCTGTGTATATTATTCATGGGGCTCAGTGCAGTGTATATTATTCTGGGGGCTCAGTGCTGTGTATGTTATTCTGGGGGCTCAGTGCTGTGTATATTATTCTGGGGGCTCAGTGCTGTGTATATTATTCATGGGGGTTCAGTGCTGTGTATATTATTCTGGGGGCTCAGTGCTGTGTATATTATTCTGGGGGCTCAGTACTGTGTATATTATTCTGGGGGCTCAGTGCTGGGCATATTATTCTGGGGGTCCAGTGCTGGGTATATTATTCTGGAGGCTCAGTGCAGTGTATATTATTCTGGGGATTCAGTGCTGTGTATATTATTCTGGGGGCTCAGTGCAGTGTATATTATTCTGGGGATTCAGTGCTGTGTATATTATTCTGGAGGCTCAGTGCAGTGTATATTATTCTGGGGATTCAGTGCTGTGTATATTATTCTGGGGGCTCAGTGCAGTGTATATTATTCTGGGGGGCCTGTGCCTGGATATATATATATTATATATAAAATGCGTTAGTCCAGTTGCCACAATCCCGAGTATACCTGTACGTAGTGATACCTTTCACTGATCAGTATAGTTTCCAGTTTACACTCTTGAAAGCTTGTCTTTTAAATGTAAAGTTAACCCAATTAAAATGGTATCACCGGCTCGTCCGGCTATACTCGTGATATATATATTTTCTGCAGGTAATAGGGGTTGTGGAATTCAAGGGTGAGTTCCCTCACTTTTTTTTCCCAGGACTTGTCTTGATCCCTGGTTGTGTTATGTGGTGTGGCAGTCGTGTTGTGTTATGTGGTGTGGCAGTCGTGTTGTGTTATGTGGTGTGGCAGTCGTGTTGTGTTATGTGGTGTGGCAGTCGTGTTGTGTTATGTGGTGTGGCAGTCGTGTTGTGTTATGTGGTGTGGCAGTCGTGTTGTGTTATGTGGTGTGGCAGTCGTGTTGTGTTATGTGGTGTGGCAGTCGTGGAATGGTTTTCTCTCCCTGGGATCTCTGTGCATGATGTTATTCTTGGCTTTCTATACTGCGCCTTGAAGATATATACTTCTGTATATAGTGACTTTACACTTACCACAAGCTTTATCTCTCTGTGTCTGTAAGTGTATGTTTTATTCATGTTTCGTTTTATCTTTTATGTGGTAAATGTTTCTGAAGATGAGAGACGTCGTCCTTCAGAGAACCAAAAAAACACTTTTATTGAGGGAGCCAAGGCTAAATACGAAGGTAAACACCCGGGGCCACGTCACAACTTACATAAGGATAAAGAGGAAGCATATTCACGCACGCACGCACACACTAACAACTCAGATACATCCCTGCGTTGAGAAACTGACGCTATATGTGCATCCTATGTGTGAACAGTACTTTGTGCATATACACACATAGCCATAAAAATGTATTTCACTTTGCAAAATCATATATATTGGATAAACCGTGTTAGTCCAGATGCCAAAATCGCCAGAGTATAGCCGTACATAGTGAAAGCTTTTATATTGGACTAATGTTACATTTAAAAGACAAGCTTTCGAGAGTGTAACCTCCCTTACAGTATCCAGACCTGAAGCAGAGAGGAGACTCTCGAAAGCGCGTTTTTTAAATGTAACATTACTCCAATAAAAAAGGAATCACTACGCACAGCTATACTCGTGAGTTCAAAATCATATACAAATACAAATATTGGTAGGTGTGTACCTGGCGCCACTCAGTGGGCAAACTGAACAGTGCAATAATTAAAACAAAACTTTTTAAAAAGCAGTTGATGTGTATGAATCAGAAGCAAAATCCCTCTGCATGGCAGTATACCTCTAATCACCAAATAAACAATATAGTAAACAATTGCAGTGGATGACGCGCTTCCTTCCGATAAAGCAAATTTCTTTATCTTTCAATCCTTTAAAGTTCATTTTTAGTCTTCTTGCCTCAAAGAAAACACAAGAGAGAAATAAAAAACGTGGTGCAGACAGTTAATAAATGGAGCCTAAATAGCATTCAGAAAAACACTCACGTTTTTAGGTGTCACCCCTCGGACACCAGATGTATGCGCAGCCGGTAAACATGAAGAGGTACCGGATCCCCATTTTTTTGGATAAATGCCAGCAGTATTTCCTTGCTTCCAAACACCAGCAGGGCCAAAAGGAAAGGTGTAAAATAAATGTATTGAATAAAAACAATTTAAAACATCACTTCAATGACGCCTGTCAGGTCACGCCATAACATTGTACCTTTTGATGATCTACCTCCCACACAGCCCCCATGTACCCCATTACGCCTCATACTCTATTTACCCTCCTCTCAGTGTGTCCCCCCTCTGCGCTTAGATTGTAAGCTCTTGAGCAGAGTCCTCATTTCATATAGGTCCTGGTTTTTTAATTTATGCTTGTTTTGTCCCACCCATTGTACATCGCTACAGAATATTTGGGTGCTTTAGAATTCGTTGTAATGGCCCTGCAGAGATTCACACAGACCTGCTATAAAATAATGGATTAAAGACGACATCATGAATTAAAATGAGAGAAATAATAATGAATTCTTTTCTTGCAGACGCGTTTAATTGTGCGAGATATAATTTACAGAAGGTAAGTTACAGAATCACAGAATGTCCTTATTGTTTCTGTCTGTTACAGTGTCAGGAGATGTTATCACGTCACAATCAGGTTAATGTTAAGGTGAACTTGTCCTGCTAACCCGGCCGTTATACACAATCTGTGCACAATGTAAGGAGCATCCAATCCCATCCATACAGCCAGGGCCGGATTTACATCTCCGGAGCCTCTAGGCACAAAAATCTGGAGCGTCCCCCCCCCCAACACAAACAAAGGGCAAAACCTTTAATATTATAAAAAAAAATTAAAAATACTTTAATTACATTTGGTTTTATTTTTTGTACATTTAATTTTATAGAGAAAGCTGCCCACCAAAGGGGATGTCTTTCTCTGTAGAAAATAAATAAATAAATATTGTAAATTCTGTCTTTTAGACAACTTTCTTTATAAAAGAAAAAAAGTTAAAAAATAATTATCTACCACAGGAAGGAGCCTTTTGTGGATAACTAAAAAATTGTAATAAAAAAAAAAAATGAAAGGGGATATTCAGAAAGCGCCAAACTTGCCACCAAATTGCACTGAACGGTGAATTTCCCCATACGGTGCAATTTTGTGGTAATTCGGCTATTCAAAAGCTTTCAATTTGCGAAATACTGGTGAATTGACGGTGAAATATGGTGCAGTTCACCACAATTCAGCCACCTTTGCAGCAGCGAAATTGTCCCATTGAGGAGGAATGGTTAATCTTTTCACAGAACGCCTAACTGCACCGAAATGACCTGATTTTCAGTGATTCCGTTCAACAGGTTTAAACCAGAGAATCATACAGGGTTATTCAGAGAGAGGTGAAAAGCAGGAGAATGACTGGAGAATGGAAAATTCTAGGTCAAAATAGCTGATTTGGAAAGTGAGATAAATGGGAGAATTTTTCTGGTTTGGATATTTTGACCTAGAATTTTCCATTCTCCAGTCATTCTTCTGCTTTTCACCTCTCTCTGAATACCCTGATAGGATTCAATGTTTAAAATATTTACATTTTTTACACAATATCTAATAAACCGTTTATTATTTTCAGTTTAAGCAAAAAGCCGTTTTATTTATTTTAATGGACCCCTTTATGTATTTTTTTAGACAAAATTTTTGATTCCCAATTTTTTTTAAATTCTGGTACGGACAGTTTTATTATTTTTTAAAGGATCTTATTTATTATTTAGACACCTGTTCATGCATTTTTATTGTTTTAACCCTTTAGCTGTAGACGACGTGTGGGAGACGTCATGGGGTGTCCCCGCTGTGTGTGGAGGACATCATCAATTTTTTGCAGCAGGGTTTGCAGTCACCATCACCTCCATTCCACATGAAGTACCGTGGTGGTTTGACTTCCTCGAAGCCAGGCTGCCCCGCGGGGCTCCTCCCTGCGCACTGACGTCATTGCGTGATGATGTCATTTGTAGGTGCCGTCCTCGCCCAGCCTGAAGGGGAGGGTGGATTTTTCGGACCCCTCTACCTCCTCATCAATAAGTACTATGAACACTGGAGAGGCATCGCTGGAAAGGTCACAGTCTGACCTTTCCAACGATGCCCATACTGAAGGTGTAGACCCCCCCAAAAATAATAAAGTTTTAAAAAAATTACAACACACACACCACACAGGGGTCTCCTAGAGACCCCCAATCCCTCATTTAATAAATAAAATATTATTGGAGGAATTCTTATTAATCATTTTTGTATTACAGATCGGTGATCCGTGTTACTACAGAACTCACCTACTGTACCTGTAACAAATGACATCTCGCCGCTAGAAGGGGAGGGGGGTGTCATTTGGACCCCTCTACCTCCTCATCCATAAGGAGTATGGACACTGGAGAAGCATCACTGGAAAGGTCACAGTCTGACCTTTCCA
The DNA here is from genome assembly GCA_009667805.1 of Leptobrachium leishanense. NCBI lineage: Eukaryota > Metazoa > Chordata > Amphibia > Anura > Megophryidae > Leptobrachium > Leptobrachium leishanense. The sequence continues at coordinate 163,981,560 of CM019069.1, forward strand.
ACAATGCCCCTCCTGAAGGTGGTGTAGGCCCCCCAAACAATGTTTAAACAAAAACACACTACACACAGTGGGTCTCTAATGGTAGTTATTTTTCTTTTAATCTTTATTTATTTACATAATTCAGCATACATTGACCGTGCATGCAGGCACCACAACAAAATAATAAAATAAAATAAACGTATTAGACAAGAAAGTACATAAAGCAAATCTGTAAGAGGACCATCTTAAACAAAACCCGGGGGTTCCTCTGTTCACGCTTTTTGTCAAGCCATAGCCATGTCCTTATTTTAATTTTATCCCTATTTTACAACCTAGCCCTGAGATAAAAAAAAACTCAAACTCTAACCGTGTGGCTAAATAGAACACATATCCACCCCAAAAAAAAAGTAATCGTGCCCAACCAATGCTATCCATCTCCTTGTCAGATGTCATCATATTCTCCTGAATCCTTCCATGCCCCCGATACCTTAACATAAGCGGAGTATGACTGATGAACCCTCGCCGTTAGTTCATCCATGAGGCGCACCTCCTCCAATATCTCCAGGGACCCTTTTCCACGTTACTGGCCTAATGGCCTTCCAAATCTCTGCTATGGCCTTCCGTACCGCCATATCTAATTTAGTAACCCACTTCGACGGATTTATTTTTAAATGCGGTTGTGGAGGCGACAGTACAAAGTCCATGGGTCAAACTCCACATGGGTCTCCAATACAATCATTGCCAGTGTGTGCACTTTCCGCCATATTGGGGCAATTTCAGGGCAATACCACCACATATGAGAGTGTGTCCCCTTCATGCCACAGTTACGCCAACAAGTGTGTGGAAAAGGCTGATTCACTTTATGTAAGAACACTGGGGTAACATACCATCGCATTAGTGTTTTGGTGGACGGTTCCTGAAACGTCACACTAATAGTAGATTTATGCATCCCCTCCCATATGTCAACTCACTCCTCTTTCTCCACTGCCCCAAATTCCTTCTCCCATGCCTTCATATATAGGAGAGATTCCCTATCTGCGGGCTCATTAAGATGATGAACCAGGAGGGATATCAATCCCCGCGGGTGTATAAATGAGACTGATTCTGTAAATATTGTCTCTGACTCCAGCTGCAGGGTTTTATATATTTATTAAGAGATCATCTTATAACAGGTTCTAATCTACAGTTCTGCTAACTAGTCCGTGTCCATGTGACTCCTCCCCTATATCCTGCTGAGCTGCAGTGTAACACATATATCCTTCCCCCTGGTTACAAACACTCTCCTTCCTGGTTCCACACATATTGATACATCTTTCCTTTTTGGGAAAATGGAAGTTGTTTCCTTTAGCTCAAGTCTAGGAGGTAGATGGATCGTGAAACGGATTCTTGTAGTGGGTCACATGTTAGTCCACATAATCATTTAGATATGCTGGTTTTAGGATGGATCTCCCGCTTCTAGTCTGGGTGTTTCTGTATCCTTGTGGTTGTTCTCGTAGAACATTGGTGTCATCCCCCAGTCTTTCTGTGTCTGATATTTCACAGTGTGGTTCTTCCTGATCTTCTTCTGGGGTATTTGCTATTGATGGCTGGTTTGTCTCGTCCGTGTCATATTCCTCTTGATTGCTACTTTGGGTCCTTATTTGAGGCCTGTATCGTCCAGTGCCTCTCAGGTGCCTCCTATTTCTTCTCATAACTTGTCCTGACTCTGTTACAACTTCATAGGACCTGATTCCAGCAGGGGCTCTTAGGCAAGCTTTCCGCCACTCTTTTCCCTGGTTAATTGGTGGTTGTACCCACCCCTGTTCGCCAACATTTAGAGGCCGCAGGTCTTTGGCTCCCCTATTATATTGAGCGGCTTGCAATGCACGTTGTTTTGTGCATAGCATTTGGTGCCTGTCATTCATCCCGTGATCCTTCATTAACAGACTTCCTCTCATGGGAAGTAACGATTTGGTCCTTCGACCCATCAGTCTTTGAGCAGGACTGCACTCCAGACCTTGCGTTGGTGTGTTGCGATGATCCAATAATGCTAGGTAGGGATCATTACCAGAGGACACAGCCTTTTGCAGGAGTCTCTTGGCCGTTTTTACTGCCGACTCTACCTTCCCATTGCTTTGGGGTATCCTGGTGATGAGGTAATGTGGTCAAAGTCCCAATTCATACTGAATTCTTTAAACTCCATCGAAATAAACTGGGGTCCATTATCTGAACATACAGTGTCTGGGATTCCATAACTGGCAAAATGAGCCTTCAATTTTCTTATCACTGTTGTTGATCTTGTATCCTGAATCTGGTCTATCTCCAGAAGTTAGAGTCATAGTCCACCGTTATTAAATACTCGTGTCCGTGGAATGTGAACAAATCAGTACCGATCTTTTCCCATGGTCTAGTTGGGATCTCATGAGGCATCAAGGTCTCCTTTTGTTGTTTAGTATCAAATGACCGGCATATGTCACATTGGTCAATGTACTCTTTCAACTGCGCATTCATTCCTGGCCAGTAAACAGATTCCCTGGCTCTACGTAGACATCCTTCCACGCCGAAATGTGAAGAATGGATCCGAGACATAATATCAGATCGAAGTTCAGATGGTATAACAACTCGCTCGCCTTTGAATAGTACACCATCCTGTACACTCAGTTCATCACGTATGTGGTAAAATGGTGAAGCCTCTAGAGGTACCAGTTCCTTTGCATGAGGCCATCCCCTCAAAACAATGTGCTTCACTGCTTGTAAAGTCTTGTCTTTATCGGTGCTTTTTTGTATAGCGTCAAGTCTCCTGTTTGAGATGGGTAGATATTGGAGCATGTTTACCGTTTCAATCTGGTGCTCCACTGAGCCCTCCACGGAACCCTCGTCCAGATAAGCCCTACTCAATGTGTCTGCCACTGCCAGAGACTTTCCTGGGCAGTATCTGATACATGCATCGTACATTTGAAGACGTAACATCATACGCTGAAGACGTCGGGGTGCTTTAAGTAAAGGTTTCTTCATAATGCTTTCAAGGGGCTTATGGTCGGACTGTACAGCTACTGTTTGTCCAAATGTGAATTGATGAAATTTTTCCATGCCAAAGAGGACTGCTAACAACTCCTTCTCAATCTGGGCATAACCTTGCTCTGTCTCCGTCAATGCTCTGCTTGCAAAAGCTAACGGTTGCTTACTCTGCATCAGTGCTGCTCCCAGACCTCTCTCTGACGCATCGCATTGTAGTTCCAATGGTTCTTCTGGGTTATAATACTTGAGTACTGGCGCACAACTGATTTTTGATTTGATCTGCTGAAATGCCCCTTCCTGCACTTCAGTCCACTCCCACACTGCATCCTTCTGGGTTAGTTGGCGCAGAGGTTCACCTGCATCTGATATGTTCTCACAAAACCTTGAAAGATAGTTCACCATCCCCAAAAATCTCTGTACTCCTTTAACGTCTGTGGGTCTGGGCATTTCAGTAATGGCTTTTACTTTGCTGGGGTCTGCTTGAAGTCCCTGGGCTGACAATAAGTGACCAATATAAGGTACTTCAGTTTTTCTTAACTGGAATTTCTCTGGATTTAGTTTGAGCTGTCGTTCTCTGCAACGATCTAGTAACTTCCTCAGCTTCTGATCGTGATCTTTAATGGCTTCCACATCAGTTTCTCCTTCTCCTACAATCAGGATATCATCTGCAATAACCCTGATACCTGGTAGCCCTTCCAGTGCATGATTTAGTTTTCTCTGAAAAACCTCTGGGGCAGGACTAATACCCATAGGCATCCTAACCCACCGGTATCGGCCAAAAGGAGTAGAAAAAGTGGTTAAGTAGCTGGAGTCTTCCTCTAATTCGATATGCCAAAATCCACTCTTTACATCACACACTGAAAAAATTCTTGCCCTTGCTAGATCAGGAAGTATGTCATCAAGTGTAGGCAAAGGATAGTGGCTCCTTTTCAAAGCTTTATTTAGAGGCTTAGGGTCAATGCAAATCCTTAATCCCTGATGGTTTCTTCACTATCACCATACTACTAATCCAGTCTGTGCTTCTCTCTACAGGGGTGATAATCCCCTGTTTTTCTAAACTGGCGAGCTCCTCTTGAAGGGGTTTGAGTAATGATACAGGAACTTTTCGTTTTGGAAGTCTAACAGGCTGTACAAGAGCATCCACTTCCAATTTCAATTTTCCCTCTAGACAGCCCACTCCTTGAAAAATATCAGCATACTCTTTGTTGATGGTTGACCAGCCCCACATAGCGCTATCTGACTGTTTGCTGTCTTGTTCCACAGTTAGGATATTTTGGTGCTGCACCGAGATCAGATCCATGGCTTGGATAGCTCTACTTCCTAGTATAGGATGACACAGCTCTGAGTCTATGACAACAAATTCAGCCTGATATAACTTTTGATTGCATGGGTTCCTTATTTTGAGCTTACATATCCCTACTGGTGTCAGTGTACTCTTATTGTACATCCTTAGTATCTTATCACAGGTAGAATTTTAGATTGGTCTTTCACCATCCTTGCTGGTAGGACATTGCAGTCCGCCCCACAATCCATTTGGAATCTCACAGCTTGCTGGTCGATGAGCATGGTAGCAAACAAAGCTGATGAAAATTTGCTCGTAGATTTCTTCAGTGCACAAATCTGAAAAGCTGGTTCCAAAGTCAGACCCAGAATGTCTTCGTATTCCTCTGAATCCGCTGTTTCCTTATATACAGCTTGTACTGCCGTCTTCCTTTGTTGGTGCAGACTGGCACGGACTGAGCTGGTTAATGAAATGATTGGCCTTACCGCACCCCTTACATTGCTTTCCAAATGCTGGGCATTTCTCTCTTTCAGTTTCTCGTGACGCTTACCACAATATATGCACTGTATTATCTTATGTGGAGTCTCTGCCATTCTGCTGCTCGGACTCTTCCTAAGAGTGTAGCTTGTTTCCATTCCATGGACTGACACTGCACCGGTGCTGGACCTCCCAGGAGCTTCACCCTCTGTAGGACAGTTCAGCAGCTCTGCCGATTTGTATTATTATTTATTATTATTATTTATTTATAAAGCGCCAGCATATTCCGCAGCGCTGTACAATAAGCACAGTAATAGACAGGGTTACAATACATTGAACAACATTTGACAAACAGTACAGGAGGAGATGAGGGCCCTATTCCCGTAGGAACTCACAATCTAGGAGGGTTGGGGTTGGAAACAGGAGGAGAGGACTGTAAGGTGAGAGTGATTGATGTTGTGTCAGTGAGTTGGGGGGTCAGCTTCCCTAAATAGGAATGTTTTCAGGGAGCGTTTGAAGGAAGAGAAGTTAGGGGAAAGTCTGACAGTACGAGGGAGAGCGTTCCAGAGAGTGGGGGCTGCGCGTGAGAAATCCTGCAGTCTATCATGGGAAGAGGTGATGCGGGGAGAAGCTAGGCGCAGGTCACTGTTTGACCTTAGGGAGCGGGCTGGGGTGTATTTGGTGATTAGTGAGGACAGGTAGTGGGGCGCTGAGTTAGTGAGGGTTTTGTAGGTAAGGATAAGGATTTTGAATTAATTCTGCAGTGGATGGGGAGCCAGTGAAGGGACTCGCAGAGGGGAGCGGCAGAGACAGAGCGGCGGGTGAGGTGAATTAGCCTGGCAGAGGCGTTCAGGATGGATTGTAGGGGGGAGAGGCGGGACAGAGGGAGGCCAGATAAGAGATTATTGCAATAGTCGAGTCGGGAGATTACCAGGGCGTGTATGAGTTGTTTTGTGGTGACAGCGGTAAGAAATGTCCGAATTCTGAGAATATTACGCAGTTGGTATCGGCAGGAGGAGGAAAGAGACTTGATGTGGGGGAATGAAGGAAAGAGCAGAGTCCAGTGTAACTCCAAGACAGCGAACTTGGTTTGATGGGGAGATGGTGATACCCTCCACCGTGATAGAGAAGTCAGGAGGTGGGGAGGCATTAGAGGGGAGGAATAAGTAGGAGCTCAGTCTTTGACATGTTGATCTTTAGGTGGTGGGAGGCCATCCAGGAGGAGATGCCAGATAAACAGTCACTGACTTTTGAAAGGACAGGGGGAGAGAGATCAGGGGTAGAGAGGTAGATCTGAGTGTCATCAGCGTAGAGGTGGTAATTAAAGCCAAAGCTGTTGATGATTTTGCCCAGGGAGGAGGTGTAGATGGAAAAGAGCAGAGGACCAAGGACAGAGCCTTGAGGTACACCAACAGATAGAGGCAATGAAGAGGAGGAGTTACCAGCAAAGGACACACAGAATGACCTGTTGGATAAATAGGAGTCAACCCAAGCAAGTGCAGTGTCACCGAGACCCAGAGAGTTGAGGGTCTGTAGAAGGAGGGGGTGGTCAACAGTGTCAAAAGGCAGCCGAGAGGTCAAGCAGGATGAGAATAGAATAGTGGCCGTGTTTTTTAGCAGTTAGGAGGTCGTTGGTGACTTTGGTGAGGGCAGTTTCAGTTGAGTGTAGCGGACGGAAGCCAGATTGCAGGGGGTCAAGTAGGAATTGGAGGACAGGAAGAGGGGAGGCGGTTGAAGACTAGTTTTTCTAAGAGCTTTGATTGAAGGGAAGCAGGGATACAGGGCGGTAGTTGATGGAGAGTTTGGTGTCTGTATGTTGTGTAGACATTTATCAAGTGTTAGTCCACTTCTCTCAGTAAACGTTCCCTGAGGTTAGAATCTCTTGTGCCACATATAATTCTGTCCCTTATTAAAGAGTCCTTGATATTACCAAAATTGCAGGTGGCTGCCAGTGTACGCAGCTCTGTGACATATGCGTCTATGCCTTCTTCTTCCCTCTGACTCCGTGAAAAAAAATGATATCTTTCCACAGTCTCTTTTGTTTTGGCTCACAATAATCACAATGCTTTCATTAGGACAGTCAGTGAGGGAGCTGCCACTCCTGGGAGAAGGTGTCTTTAACCTCTCTGCCTTTATCCCCAATCAAGTACGGAACAGCTTTACCTTCATCTCTTCTGGTTTATCAACCAGGACCAGGTCTGTGGATAGAAAAGCATTTCTTCTTTCCATCTCTTCCATGCATGAGACAGATTTCTTGCCTGAAAATCCAGGAGACTGGGTTACATAGTTACATAGTTACATAGTTACATAGTTATATAGGCTGAAAAAAAGACATGCGTCCATCGGGTTCAGCCTCTCCCACATAACCTACTGCTGTTGATCCAAAAGAAGGCAAAAAACCCAGTCTTAATGCTTGCCAATATGCAACATACTGGGAAAAAATTCCTTCTTGACCCCAGAATGGCAGTCAGATTTCTCCTTGGATCAAGAAGCTTTTACCCACATATTAAATATTATAACCCTTAATATTCTGTGTCTGCAGGAAGTCATCCAGTCGTTTTTAAAAGTCTGTACAGTCTCTGACCCAACCACCTCAACAGGCAGAGAATTCCACAGCTTGATTGTTCTCACCGTAAAATAACCCTTCCTATGCTTTAAGCTAAATTTTCTTTCTTCCAGTCTAAATGGATGACCCCTTGTCCTATGTATAGTCCTGTTAATGAATAGGTTATCAGACAATGGTTGATAATGGCCCCGTATATATTTATATAAGGTTATCAGATCCCCTCTTAAGGCGCCTTTTCTCTTAAACTAAACAGGTTTAAGCTTGTTAATCTTGCCTCATAACTTAACCCTTCCATCCCCCTTATTAATTTAGTTGCCCGTCTCTGCACTTTTTTCTAACGATATAATATCTTTTTTTAAGACAGGTGCCCAAAATTGCACGCATATTCAAGGTGCGGCCTGACCATTGATTTATACAGGCAAAATTATGTTTTCATCCCGTGAGTGAACTCCCCTTTTAATGCATGCCAGTACTTTGCTGGCCTTGGCGGCTGCTGTTTGACATTGCACATTGTTACTTATTGAAGTCTATGATTATTCCCAAATCCTTCTCCTGCTTGGATTTCCCTAACTCCGTACCATTTAGGGTATAAATTGCTTGTGTGTTCTTCACTCCAAAGTGCATAACTTTACATTTATCTAGATTAAATTTCATCTGCCATTTAAGTGCCCAGTCCCCAATCTATCTAAATCCCTCTGCAGCGAAGTAACATCCTGCTCACATTGTATTACTTTTCCTAGCTTTTGTGTCATCTGCAAACACTGATACATGACTTTCAATGCCTATCTCAAGGTCATTTATAAATAAATTGAATAGTATTGGTCCTATAACAGACCCCTGAGGGACACCACTTACCACTGGTGTCCATCTTGAAAATGTACCATTTATGACCACTCTCTGTACCCTATCTTTTAGCCAGTTTTCTATCCAAGAACAAGTATTTTCATCTAGACCATTTTTTCTTAATTTAAAGTAGTAACCTTTTGTGTGGACTGTGTCGAAAGCTTTGGCAAAATCTAAGTAAATCACATCCACTGCGACCCCCTGATCTATACTTCTACTTACTCTCATAGAACGTAATTAGGTTAGTCTGACATGATCTGTGTTTCATGAAACCATGCTGATTTTTGCCAATTACATTATACCTCCCAATAAATTACTGAATATTATCCCTTAGTAACCCCTCAAATACTTTCCCAGCCACAGATGTTAAGCTCACAGGTCTATAATTCCCAGGCACAAATTTTAAACCTTCCATATCTGCTTTTGGAGTAGTTTTCAAATTAGATCCGCTGCCACCATGTATAAATGAGACTGATTCTGTAAATATTGTCTCTGACTCCAGCTGCAGGGTTTTATATATTTATTAAGAGATCATCTTATAACAGGTTCTAATCTACAGTTCTGCTAGCTAGTCCGTGTCCATGTGACTCCTCCCCTATATCCTGCTGAGCTGCAGTGTAACACATATATCTTTCCCCCTGGTTACAAACACTCTCCTTCCTGGTTCCACACATATTGATACAGCGGGTAGACTCTCGTCCGGCACAAATGTTCAAAAAAAGTGAGGGGCCCGATGGCCGCCTTTCGAACCTCAGGTGATTGCACATAATGTCTGCATTGCATATATCTAAAAAAATCTTTTGTCACCAGTGGGGATCTTTCTGATAGGAAAGTGAAAGTGTACATAGTTTCTTTATTATACCACTGATATATACGCTCAACTTGACACTTAGATATGAATGTGAAGGCTCCCGGTATGATCAAAAAGTGTGGCGCGTAGTAGGTGCTGCATTAATGCACGGAACTCTATCTTTAGGTAATATCCACATCCGTGAGCATAAATGATCCGGGGTAGCAATGTCGTTCTCGAAATCTACCCACCCTCTAGTGTTTTGAGGTGTATGCAATCAGCTAATTGGGCCACCAGATAATATCTTTTTTAAATTGGGCAAATATAAGACTTTCCTAGCAAATCTATGTCTCTTCCCCTGCCAAATCTAATGGCAGTTTTGAAAATCAGATCCCCAAACCCTCTCCTAAAAAAATTAGAGATATTCCAATTTACATTGAAACCCATGGGATTCTTTTTAAAACTGTCAGATTGAAACCACAAAAATCTGGTGATTTCGGTGCAATTCGGCATTCTGTGAATAGGCAAATCAATAGTTCTTTATGGGACAATTTTGGTGCTGCCAAATCGGCAAATTGCACCATATTTTTCTGTCAGCTCACTTGTATTTGCAGCTTTGTGAATAAACAAATTGGCCCTAAATTGCATTTGTTTATTGATATACTTTAAAAATTAATAGCACCACTTAATAGTAATTAGTTCCAATAACAAAATAGTGATCTGCCGATAGTAATTCAGTCGCTAATTTTTGATACCTGGCTACCTCAGATACCAAATTATTCGATAAATGATTAATCATTTGAGGTGTTTTAGCAATTAATATAGGGTATATGAAGTGGAGGCAGTTCGCTAAACTTCTAAATAAATGATGATTCGGGGTAGTTTAGCCAATTCAATTGTTGTATCAGCTGCACCAGCATTCACACCTTCCAATTCAAAAACGTTACTCAAATCGCTTATCAAATGCACTCAATAAGATTAGGCTTAATTTAGAAATAATTTGTCTAATATTTTATCAAAAGAGCCATTTGAATTTATTTTCATTCGAAGGAGTTAAATGCTTTAGGCATTGTTACTATCTGATGAACTGACACCACTTTTTGATCTGAGGATATTATGTTGCAATTAACTTTTATCCTCCCTGCATATTGGCGGCTTCACTTTTTTGTCGCAAATCTTAAAGAATAATTGTGAAAGCAATTGAGGCTTGCAGTGTTTAATTAATGTTCTCTTCATATAAATCATTTTATTTGCCAGTCTACTAATTTAGACATTGTTACTATCTGATGAACTGACTTCACTTTTTGATCTGAGGATATTATGTTGCAATTATCTTTAATCCTCCCTGCATATTGGCGGCTTCACTTTTTTGTCGCAAAACCTAAAGAATAATTGTGAAAACAATTGAGGCTTGCAGTGTTTAATCAATGTTCTCTTCATACAAATTAATTTATTTGTCAGTCTACTAGTTGTGACTGTGGTCTCTCAACTCGATGGGACATGTAATATATGCAATGTGTGGTGTGGACATCAGTTTCAGTCTCAAGAAAGCATTTAACGCCTTCGAATGAAAATAAATTCAAATGGCTCTTTTGATAAAATATTAGTGTGCAGCAATAAATCCCTCCCCAGGGAAACACATCACACGACATGCCGCAGCTCTGGGGAGTATCTCCTGCTGTGCAGCAATAAATCCCTCCCCAGGGAAACGCATCACGCAGCATGCCGCAGCTCTGGGGAGTATCTCCTGCTGTGCAGCAATAAATCCCTCCCCAGGGAAACGCATCACGCAGCATGCCGCAGCTCTGGGGAGTATCTCCTGCTGTGCAGCAATAAATCCCTCCCCAGGGAAACGCATCACGCAGCATGCCGCAGCTCTGTGGAGTATCTCCTGCTGTGCAGCAATAAATCCCTCCCCAGGGAAACGCATCACGCAGCATGCCGCAGCTCTGGGGAGTATCTCCTGCTGTGTAGCAATAAATCCCTCCCCAGGGAAACGCATCACGCAGCATGCCGCAGCTCTGGGGATTATCTCCTGCTGTGTAGCAATAAATCCCTCCCCAGGGAAACGCATCACGCAGCATGCCGCAGCTCTGGGGTTTATCTCCTGCTGTGCAGCAATAAATCCCTCCCCAGGGAAACGCATCACGCAGCATGCCGCAGCTCTGGGGAGTATCTCCTGCTGTGCAGCAATAAATCCCTCCCCAGGGAAACGCATCACGCAGCATGCCGCAGCTCTGGGGAGTATCTCCTGCTGTGTAGCCATAAATCCCTCAGCAAACAGGGAGCTCAGGGATTTGCTTTACATGGGTTTTTTGGAGAAAAAAAAACTCCGTCAGCAGTTTGGTAACACAATGTATGGGCAGTTTTATTAGAATGTTCATAAGGTAAAGGTGTTTTGGTTGCGATTTGTGCACTTTAATACTTTTTTTATTACAATGTATATTTATTAAAATCAAATTCACAAACTTAAGAAATAGCTATGTCAAACTTTCATTTTAGAAACGCTTTCCTGTATCCAGATCTTGGAAGCCAGACATTCAATTTAACCTGGGACAGGTGAGCAGTTCTGTCCAAGAAAGAGGCGGGTTTTGTGTTCTCTTCTAATCTAAGGCAGAAAGAAAAGTAAAGGTTTCTCCTTTTTAATGTTATAAGCCAGCTGATGCCTTCCTGACCCTCTCATTTGTTGGTTTTGGAGATTTGACAGGGACCAGAAGAGTCCAGTGCTGCCCCATGAGAATAAAAAGTATAAATCCCTGGACATTAACAATCACTTAAAAGATGTAGGCCTTGAAACACAAGTGTGAGGTTATAGATCGCTGTGATCCAATGCCTGTGAGGGTCTGCAACCTCCAGGCATAAAGCGTGCTGTGCAGGAGCGAGAGCTGGTGGAATCACTGCTCCTTTATAGGGTCATCTAGCGCACGGCTGTCAAACACACGGCCCCCCAGATGTTGATGCCTACAGTTCCCAAAGTTCCTTCAATGTAACAGCTTGCCAAGGAATCATGGGAGTTGTAGTTCAGAAACATCTGGGGGGGGGGTCAGAGTTTGACAGCTCTGATTGAGAGGATTAACTTGGATTGTAGTTTATTTGATAGCACATTCATGTTTAAATCTGAATATTCTGGTTTATGAAGCAGTTTGTAATATGTTGACTCTGTCATACAGACCCCACTAATTGAGTACTCTGATATATTGGCTGTTACGGATACTGGTACCCTCACACCCGGTACCCTTCGTCTGGACGCCCCTTTCAGCTGAACACACGGGAGCTTTTTGTGCAAACTCACAGAATAGACGACACGTAAGCTGTGGAGTTGTTGCTTATTCAAAATCCAAATGGAGAATGCTTTATTTTTCACAAATACACACAGTTGAGACACAACCCCCTCCCTTACAGAATACATTACAGATAAGATCAAGAGTCTCCCGGCAGAGAACAATAGAAAGAGCCATCCAACACAATGGATTGTTTATACATACAGTCTCATATTAAAGGAATATTCTTACAGCCGGGAGTATACAATATACAGAGAGGGGGGGTAGCCACAGAGGAGTACAATATAAAGACAGAAGACAGCTAATACAGAGATGTACACTATACAGAGAGAAGGTACACAGAAACATTACTCTACAACACATATGGAGTATTAATATAACACAGACATCAGGTAATAGGGCACACAGAACAAACACTCTACCCTATATACAAAGACAATGACATGCAAGCAAAATAACTGCAAATAAACATTGGGGCGGCCGTTTCGTCACATATGTCCCCCCTTCCTGATCGTCAGTGCGAGCTTTGATCCTAATGGATTGCTTTACAGCTGTGGTATAGGATAAAAATGTTGTTACACCCTCAGCCCCTGCTATGCTGCCTGGGGGGTCTGGGCAGGGTTCTGTACCAAGAGCTGGCCGAATGCCCGCACCAGGTAATGGCCGGGTGGCATCCGAGGGGACGGGGTCTGGCATGGTCACGAGGAGCCGCCGGGTTTAAAACAGGGCGTGAGGAGTTGCTTTGTCACCCTGACGTGGAGTTCTGTTCCCGCATCGCTAAGCTGATTCTATTGTTGATTTTGTTGCCGACCCATTTCTGTATACGATTCCTGCTCCTGATTTTGACCCGGCTTGTATTTGACCATTCTGTTACTGCTATGATTGCTTTGGTGGTCTAACCCCATGTTTGCCACTGGGGCTTTGATTCGTTATTGGGGTTTTGTCCCATCTCGTCTTGGGGTATCGTCTGTGGCCTCCTTAGGTTCCTATACCCGACCAAGGGCTCATGATTCTTTGCCACGAATTTATATGAAAACCGCGATCGAAAAATATTGTTTATATTCAGCATATGTGCATTGTGCTCAAACCAACAAGTATACTCGATACTGTGCCAGCTGTAAACCCCTATGTGTGTCAATCACCTCTGATAAGGTACCGTTGACTAGGGATGAGCCGAACACCCCGAGTTCGGTTCGCATTCAAACTCGAACTTTTCAAAAGTTCAAACTCAAACTCGAACTCAAACTCAATGCAAGTCAATGGGGCTGAAAATGCGATTTTTAGAGTGTCCTCCAAGAGGGCATATATGCTAGATATTTCCCATAAAAGGTGTATGGGGGTCCGGGTAGTGCCCTGGGGGACAGGAAACAAGGACAAAAAGTTTAAAAAAAACACGTTTTTAAAGGAACAGTGAGTTTTCTGTAAAATAAGGGTTAAAAATAAAAACGAAAAATCCCTTCAAATATCGTGCCTAGGAGGTCCCCATAACCTGCCCGTGAAGTGGCGGATTTCTAGGATGTATAGAAACATTTAAAAACAATGTCCGGGTCCAGGTAGTGCCCTGGGGGACAAGAAACAAGGACAAAAAGTTTTTAAAAAAAGACGTTTTTAACCCCTTCACTGCTGACGACGTGTGGGACACGTCCTCAGTTACTCCCGCTGTATGCTGAGGAGGACGTGTCCCACACCTCATCAGCTTTGCGGGACCCCCGGCGGAGATACTCACCGCTCTGTCCGGGGTCCCGCGGCGTTCTGACTTCAGCGTCCTCAGGCGCTGAAGTCAAGCTCCTCCCGACATAAATGACGTCATCGCGCCACGTGCGATGACGTCATTTCCAGGCGACCCCCCCGGCAATGCCGGGAGATCGCCTGGAAGGGAGGGGGTGATCCGTTCGGATCCCTCTCCCTCCCGATCGGGAGGTCCCACAAAAAAAAGCCAGGCACCGCTTAAAAGGGGAGAGTCTCCCCTTTTAAGCGGTGCCTGGCTTAAACCCCTTTGGCACCGGGTCGCACTTCGGCGCCTTGCGGCGCCGAAGTGCGGCCTAGCTCCGGTGGGGACCACCATCTTGGATCGCAGCTCCACCCCTGGGTCCCCCCTCACTGCCTGACGTCCTCAAGCATAGCGTGATGACGTCAGATAGCCGGGTTCATTTGAGGGTTCACAGAGATGCTGTGAGGCTGTGTATAGAGATGCTGTGAGGTTGTGTATACAGATGCTGTGTATAGAGATGCTGATGGGGCTGTGTATAGAGATGCTGATTGGGTTGTGTATAGAGATGCTGTGAGGTTGTGTATAGAGATGCTGATGGGGTTGTGTATAGAGATGCTGATGGGGTTGTGTATAGAGATGCTGTGAGGCTGTGTATAGAGATGCTGTGAGGCTGTGTATAGAGATGCTGATGGGGTTGTGTATAGAGATGCTGTGAGGTTGTGTATAGAGATGCTGAGAGGTTGTGTATAGAGATGCTGTGTATAAAGATGCTGTTTGTGTATAGAGATGCTGATGGGGTTCTGTATAGAGATGCTGTGAGGCTGTGTATAGAGATGCTGATGGGGTTGTGTATAGAGATGCTGTGAGGTTGTGTATAGAGATGCTGATGGGGTTGTGTATAGAGATGCTGTGAGGCTGTGTATAGAGATGCTGATGGGGTTGTGTATAGAGATGCTGTGTATAGAGATGCTGTGAGGTTGTGTATAGAGATGCTGATGGGGCTGTGTATAGAGATGCCTTGCGGCGCCGAAGTGCGGCCTAGCTCCAGTGGGGGCCGCCATCTTGGATGGCAGCTCCACCCCCGGGTCCCCCCTCACTGTCTGACGTCCTCACGCATAGTGTGATGACGTCAGATAGCCGGGGAACCCCTAGCTGCCCGGAATCCACTGGTGAAACCTTTAGTACTTAGTAGCAACTCAGTTGTTCTCTCATACTCCCTGACTTTAGACTATAAGTCTGTGTATACCAAGTATTGTGTCAACGTCAGACAGATATTTCGGTCCTTAAAGATCTCAACCTCGCTACTCCTTGGTGAGCGCTACTGCGCCCGTTACAAAAGTAGTAAAGAGGCATTGGGATTTGGTAGAGAATGTTTAGGCAAGACTGCAGGGGATCTATTGTGCTGTCTAGACTGAGATAAGAGATGGCAATTGAATGAGATCTGATAGTTGAGTTAAAAGACTTTACTATACCCCCTGGTGAGGTTATTTGCATACATTCTACACTATGCAATCCTTAGGAGTCTTTTTGGAGATTTTTGGAGATCTGACCTTAGGACTCCATTCTATGCCCAATGTCACACATTGAGTAGTAAGTGCTGCAAAGATACAGATCCCAACTGTGGGCTCTTTTCAATTCTTGACCCTAACATTCAGACGGTAACTAGGATAATATGCGCCTAAAGATTTTCCCTTGGCGTCTCGATGTTAGCTCCTTCCCCAAAAATAGATTTTAGAGTTTTTAGAGTGTGTTAAATGATTTAGCATTTTCAGAATCCTTTAAAACCGTCTTTCAGGAGTTGGTGAAATTCATCCATTCGCATCTTGATGGTAACTTGTGCCGGCTTTTTGTAATACCTCACTTACCAAGACGGAAACAATAGATTGCACTTCGCATGTTAGGTATAGGAGACACAAAGTATAGTAAGCTCGCACAAGCTGCCAATTTCACCCCAGTTTAGCGTAAACTATGGAATATCAATGGCAGGTGTTAAATTTACTTCTAATGATTACATGTCGAGACGGTACATTAACACCAACTATGGAATAGAGCCCACTGTGTGTGTGTGTGGGGGGGTGTCAGGTTACAACACAAAATATCACACAATGGATGCACCCAGTGACACATATACCGGGTTATTCACAAAGCGCCAATCTGGTCCCAATATGGCACCGAACGGTTAATTTCCCCGTATGGTGCAATTTCGGGGCCATTCGGCTATTCAGGAAGGCAAATTTGGCAAATTGCCAGAAAGTACAATGGAAATACGGTGTCTGTTCGGCAGCAGTGAAATACGGTGCCTGTTCGGCGGTAGGGATGGGCTGGCGGTTCGATCCGAACATGAGTTCGATTCGAACATTGCCCGTTCGGCCATTCGGCGAACATCGAACATTTCCGCGTGTTCGCCCACAATGCACCACAAAGTACTTTTCCACTGGCCTGAAGCTTGTAATTGACTACAGCCTTGCACCTGACCACAGGTCAGGTGCAAGACAGGTGCAAGACTATGCCAATCAGGGCTCAGAGTCCTGATTGGGCACATTGTGCCCAATCATGGGCTCACAGAGCTAAGTCCCGCAGCACACTATATAAGGCTTCCCCGCAGCCCCAGCACATCTTTCTTTTTGCAGGAGTGAGAGGAGATTGTTCTTTCAGTGTGTCTCAAAGATGTATATTACAATTCCCAGATATACTTCTAGCAGATATCTGGGAATTGTAATCTGTGTCTTCTCACTGCCAGCTATCAGGGGGTCCCACATACGTCTAGCAGATATCTGGGAATTGTAATCTGTGTGTTAGCCTGGCAGCAGCTGGCAGTGCCATCAGGCTGTATCACTGATTTATAGCATTGTTCTGGAAAATCTGTATATCTTTAATCTAATTCTATATACCATACAATAACACAGTTTAATCAGAGTTCATTCGTTTATCTATTCAGAGTAGAATCTGTGTGTAGCTATCAGGGTGTATCACTGACGTATAGCATTGTTCTGGAAAATCTGTATGTCAGAAAGACCAAAAAGGACAGGCAGACGCTCCCAGACAAGATAAGAGGACAAGCAGCCTCTGTGTCAGAAGGCTGTGCCCCTGGTCGTCGTGGACATGGTGCATCCTCTGCAGGGGCACGCTTGTTCTTTCTAACTGGTGCTGGCAGTCTTAAGAAGCAGCAACATACAGAGGATTTGCTGGATTGGGTAAGCAGGCCATCCTCATCCTCCGAGTCCTCTGCCAGCCAGGCTTGTAGTGGTTTACAGTCCACCTCAGCTGCCAAAACATCTAATTCAGCCCATGTCCATGTACACGGAGGAGTCAGCTGAATTGTTTGACTACAGTGACAGTGACATGCTGCTTGAGGATGCGCAGCAAGTACAGTGCTCTGATTCAAACTCTGAGGTTGAGGAAGGGAGTATAATCAGCCTAGAGGGAGGGGGTGCCAGTGATGACACACAAATAACTGGCACTCATGTTCCCCCAGCAGCTGCAGCACACTGCCAGGTTGGCTCCAGTGACGAGGAGATAGGGGGTGAAGACGATGATGAGGTGTAATGCCCCGCTCCGCGGCCCACTCCCGGTCCGGACCACCATGTTGGAACACACGCCATACTCACCCGAGGTCCCTCGTGGTGCGCTGCTCCGTGGTCCGGTCCACAAGATGGAGAATGAAGCCTAGGGTATGCCCCATGCCGCCAACCAGACCCGAATGTCGGGAGTGGAAGCGCGCATGCGCGATCACATGCCTCCCTAAGTAACGAAACGCCTGGTACGCCGATTATGGGTACTGCGTGACACCTGTTCTGGAGATCCTCGTATTCCTCCCATTGACCTACCAAGAACTCGGGTATCTCAACCCCACCTACGATACCCAGGTGAAAGGTGTTTCTATGATCCTCTGAACCCTATTTAAACCTGCCGCCCTTCTCAACTCATTAACCAGGTTATACTGTTGCCCTTACACTTCAGTTTCCTAGTGCTCTTCCGTGTTCCTGACCACGCTGCCTTCTTCTGACCATCGGCCTGGATTGCCATATTGACCATGCTGCCTTCTTCTGACCATCGACCCGGAATGCCACATCGACTACGCAGTCTTCTTCTGCCACCTTAGTTACCATTTTATTATTCTGGAACTTTTTGTTACTTGATTTGCATCCCTTGATATTCATTAGAACCCCTACTCCTCAAGAAGACCACCTCATTTATACCATTGTTCTGGACTTGAGTTACATTCCTTTTTTTTGCTTCACTAAACCTTGTTTATTACTACGTGGTCTCCTGGCTTCCTTACTCCCTCTGCTTGCCATTGGGTTTCATACTCATACCACTACACAGGGGTCCCAAACCCTGCATTACATGAGGTCACTGACTCCACCTGGGTGCCTGATCGAACAGAGGAGTCAAGGGAGGAGGAGGAGGCACAACAAAAATAAGTAACCATAGCCAGTCAGGTGCAGAGTGCTGTTGTCTCACAGCACACATCCAGGATCTCTGCTGTCTGGGAGTTCTTCACGGCATGTGCAGCAGACTGCAGCATTGCTATTTGTAAGCTATGTCTGAAGAGGATCAAGCGTGGGAAAGACATCAGACACTTGGGTACCATGTGCTTGAGGCGACATGACCACCTGCCACGCATCCGGTGGCACAACACTTTGCCTAGGTCCTCCTACTCATCTGTCTCTACCCCCACTATATGTCCTGCCATATCATTGCCTACAACCTCCACTGACAGGGATGATGCTACAGTAATGGGCGTGGTGTCCTTCCTCTGAATCTGCCAGCATTCCGTCAGCTGCAGATTTATGCCGTCAGATTTCATTGCCCCAGCTGCTGCAGTGGAAGAAAAAATATTGTCCCAACCATCCACATGCACAATATGACGGAATGGGATGTTGTTCCGCCTGCGGGTGTGCTCAATCTGCGTGACCCCTTCGCTTACCGCTGGCCCGACTACCGAGTGACGCGCACTCGGCGTCTCGTGCGGCCTGGCGTGACCCTGGGGAAGGGTTAGCGGGCGGTGGAGGGGACCCCTGCCTAGAACCAGCCCGACCACTGAGCCATACGGCACTCAGCGTCCCGAGCAGCTGGTTCACTGACCTTGTGGGTGTGGAGTGCGTCTGCGGGCGGCCGTGCGAATCTGGGGATCGGGTCTGCCGCAGAGGAATATTCGGATCTGATTGCGGAGGAATATTCGGATCTTATGTGGAGGAATATTCGGATCTTTAAACGGATGAATCTTCGGATCTTACGGGAGCGGCTGAATCTTCGGATCTGATCACCGCTCACTTGGTATACCGAAGCGCGGTACGCGGCCGCGCCTTCGGTTCGGATCTTAAGTCCGTTCTGATCTTAAGTCCGTTCTGATCTTACGTCCGTTCTGATCTTAAGTCCGTTCTGATCTTAAGTCCGTTCTGATCTGAAGTCCGTTCGGATCTTAAGTCCGTTCTGATCTGAAGTCCGTTCTGATCTTACGTCCGTTCTGATCTTAAGTCTGGACACCGCACCCTGAGACCGCGCGGGATGCTCAGACAGTATATGCGGCGGAGAGTAAAGGACATCAGGCGAGGCTGGATGCACTGGTAAATCTGAGTTTATTTTTCACATCACATACATTTATCACTTTACACAATTAGGAATACAATGGGAATCCCTGCCCGCCCACACAAGTCCCATTGGCCCTCGCTGGCAGGAGGCACCCGGGCCCCGATTCGTATTGGCCGTTACGAATCGGGGAGTTGCCGATTCGGCCATTTTAAGATCCGAATATTCTGATCTGAACCACGAGGCGATCAGAAAATGGCGGCGGGCGTGGCAGACAAAGGGAAAATACATTTCGCAATAAACCAACGGGGAACACTTCATTTACACCACACAATAATCACATCTAATAAAAAGTACTTATAAAACTAGGTGCGTGCCACCACACCCAAGTGTCCAAAGCCACCACTGTCACTGTGCACCGCCCCTGGCTGAGGGTGCTGGGCCATTCCGTGACACTCCTCCCCCTCCCCCAGTTCGACGCACCTGGTCTGACCCCACCGGGTCATACCGGGGAAGTCGGTGCTCCCAGGCCCATAGTCAGTCTGGGGAGGCCGAGTCACCAGGCCTCTCCATTTGGCCTTGCGGCCGTGCCAGCTTGGTCGGGACCCCATGTCCTTGGAGTTTCCCCGGCTGGGCGAGAGGACATACGTCGGGGCCGGTGTGCCTCCTGTGTCCCCTCCAGGGCTACCACTCACCGGGGAACCCGGGTGCTAAATGCACACGCCCCGGGTGCCCAGGTCAACCGTGGGAAGAAACCGTGGCTGCGTGAGGCCCCCCCTCCCAAGGGTTGCCGAAATGGGCAGAGGCCAGCGGCGCTCTGCCCGTTGCCAGCTCTTCCACTGGATGGCCAGGTACGGACACGGCAACCGAAGGAGCAAGTGGGGCCAAACCTGACTGCTCTTCCTGGTAGCCGACAAGGGAGACAAATGGATGCAACCGCAGTTGCACGGGGTCATCCTCACTCTGCCCCTCGGGGCAAGTTGGGAGAAACGGGCAGAGGCCAGCGGCGCTCTGCCCTGGTGTCAGCTCTTCCGCTGGGTGGGGATCTCCTTGCAGGAGGATGGTTTCTTTCCCCCCCAGGCCATCAGCAGTGGCGCACAACCCAGCCCGGGGGAACCATCTGTCTGCCCCACCTGGCAGACTGTGGGTGGTGGGCAGAGGCCAGCAGCGCTCTGCCCCGTGGCCAGCTCTACAGCTGGGGGAGGATCTCCTTGCTGAAGGATGGTTACTTCACCCCCCGGGGCAAACAATGGTTGCGCACAACCCATCCCGGGGGGACCATCCGTCTGCTCCTCCTGGCAGACTTTGAGTAGTGGGCAGAGACCAGCGGCACTCTGCCCCGTAGCCAGCTCTTCTGCTGGTTGGAGATCTCCTTGGGGAAGGATGGTCTCTTCACCCCCCGGGGCAAACAATGGTTGCGCACAACCCATCCCGGGGGAACCATCCGTCTGCTCCTCCTGGCAGACTTTGAGTAGTGGGCAGAGACCAGCGGCACTCTGCCCCGTAGCCAGCTCTTCTGCTGGTTGGAGATCTCCTTGGGGAAGGATGGTCTCTTCACCCCCCGGGGCAAACAATGGTTGCGCACAACCCATCCCGGGGGAACCATCCGTCTGCTCCTCCTGGCAGACTTTGAGTAGTGGGCAGAGACCAGCGGCACTCTGCCCCGTAGCCAGCTCTTCTGCTGGTTGGAGATCTCCTTGGGGAAGGATGGTCTCTTCACCCCCCGGGGCAAACAATGGTTGCGCACAACCCATCCCGGGGGAACCATCCGTCTGCTCCTCCTGGCAGACTTCGAGTAGTGGGCAGAGGCCAGCGGCACTCTGCCCCGTAGCCAGCTCTTCTGCTGGTTGGAGATCTCCTTGGGGAAGGATGGTCTCTTCATCCCCCGGGGCAAACAATGGTTGCGCACAACCCATCCCGGGGGAACCATCCGTCTGCTTCTCCTCCCCCGCTGGACCCGTGGCCTCGGCCACCCTGTCCTCTTGCGGGGTGCAGGGGGTAACTTCCTCAGTCGAAACCCCCACGGGCACCCATGGGTCCGCCTCGGCCTCCCATAGGTCCCAAACCTGGGGACTGTCGACTTCCTCCGCCGACCCGTCCCACCACGGGGAGCTCAGGCTCGACTGCGGAACGCCGTCCAACAGTCTCCGATAAGCCACCTCGAGCTCCCACTCTCGCTCGGCTAGGGACTCCAGCTCCTCAAACACCGAGTCCCTGCTGTCTGACGGGATCTCCAGTTCCCGTCGCTCCAGGATGTCTTCCATCCGCTCCTCGGTCTCCTCTCCAAACTCGGGGTCGGCGGCCATGCCCTCGTAGAGCAGCCCCATACCCCCGTAGCGAGGCCCTGCAGTGGAACTGCCTTCAATAGGGCGCGCTGTCGGAGAGGCGGTCAGCCACCGGAGCGCGCGGTACTCGGCGTCCAGTGCGATCTCCTGCTGCACCAGCCTCCGGAGCTCGGCCTCCCACTCCTCTGGGGCCCGACCTTGCAGGAACGCTGCTCGCACATCGTACTGCACCCGATGGACGACAGCGTCGGAGGGAATGTACACACCATGGCAGTCCCGCTCATGGTCCAGGGCCTCGTACCACAGTTCCTCTGTGGACCTCTGGTCCTGCTCCAGGCCCTCCTGCAGCTCTCTTGCCAACCCGACCTTCATGTCGGCGAAGGTGCCAGCACAGGAGCACCGCTCCTCAACGGGGAATGGGGCGTCCTCAGATGCAGCTCCAGGCGGGCTGTGAGTCTTCATCCGAGGGTCGCGGGGATAAGTGACGTCCTCCGTACAGGCTCCAGGCGAGCTGAGAGTCCCGCAAGCGTAGTCACTGGGGGTTGCAGATTCCCCAGGTGAAGCTCCAGTCGAGCTGTGAGCCTCGACCCAGGGTTCCACAGGGTAGGGTTCGGGGTCAACATAATCAGTCTCTGCTCCGCGGAGCTCTGCCAACCGCAGCTCGTGCTGGCGTTCCTTCTCCTGCTCAACTTCCCGGTAGAACTCCCGAATCACTTGATATCTGGCCCCCTCCGCCGGGGCATCACCGAGCAGGGCAATCCGACGCCGCAACTCTCTGAGGCCAGCATCTTCCTCCACCTCTGCGCGGGCAGGGCTGGGGCCGGGCATCATCGCCTCGTCCTGATCCATCCTGGTCAGTTCCTTGATCAGGGTCTTCCTCTTTTTGTTACCCGGCGTTCCTCCCCGGTTCTCCAACATCCCACGCAGGGTGTCCCTGCCGTAGGGGTTGTACACCGCCATGGCGTACGTCTCCTAGGGGTCTGCAGAGAGCGATCCCACCGCTGCCACCAGTATGACGGAATGGGATGTTGTTCCGCCTGCGGGTGTGCTCAATCTGCGTGACCCCTTCGCTTACCGCTGGCCCGACTACCGAGTGACGCGCACTCGGCGTCTCGTGCGGCCTGGCGTGACCCTGGGGAAGGGTTAGCGGGCGGTGGAGGGGACCCCTGCCTAGAACCAGCCCGACCACTGAGCCATACGGCACTCAGCGTCCCGAGCAGCTGGTTCACTGACCTTGTGGGTGTGGAGTGCGTCTGCGGGCGGCCGTGCGAATCTGGGGATCGGGTCTGCCGCAGAGGAATATTCGGATCTGATTGCGGAGGAATATTCGGATCTTATGTGGAGGAATATTCGGATCTTTAAACGGATGAATCTTCGGATCTTACGGGAGCGGCTGAATCTTCGGATCTGATCACCGCTCACTTGGTATACCGAAGCGCGGTACGCGGCCGCGCCTTCGGTTCGGATCTTAAGTCCGTTCTGATCTTAAGTCCGTTCTGATCTTACGTCCGTTCTGATCTTAAGTCCGTTCTGATCTGAAGTCCGTTCTGATCTTAAGTCCGTTCTGATCTTACGTCCGTTCTGATCTTAAGTCCGTTCTGATCTTAAGTCCGTTCTGATCTGAAGTCCGTTCGGATCTTAAGTCCGTTCTGATCTGAAGTCCGTTCTGATCTTACGTCCGTTCTGATCTTAAGTCTGGACACCGCACCCTGAGACCGGCGGGATGCTCAGACAGTATATGCGGCGGAGAGTAAAGGACATCAGGCGAGGCTGGATGCACTGGTAAATCTGAGTTTATTTTTTTCACATCACATACATTTATCACTTTACACAATTAGGAATACAATGGGAATCCCTGCCCGCCCACACAAGTCCCATTGGCCCTCGCTGGCAGGAGGCACCCGGGCCCCCGATTCGTATTGGCCGTTACGAATCGGGGTTTGCCGATTCGGCCATTTTAAGATCCGAATATTCTGATCTGAACCACGAGGCGATCAGAAAATGGCGGCGGGCGTGGCAGACAAAGGGAAATAATTTCGCAATAAACCAACGGGGAACACTTCATTTACACCACACAATAATCACATCTAATAAAAAGTACTTATAAAACTAGGTGCGTGCCACCACACCCAAGTGTCCAAAGCCACCACTGTCACTGTGCACCGCCCCTGGCTGAGGGTGCTGGGCCATTCCGTGACACACAACGTCTAAATGACAGCTTGGCAAAATTACTCGCATTACAGCTGCTGCCTTTCCAGCTGGTGGACTCTGCTTCCTTCCGTGAATTTGCCGAATGTGCTGTACCACAGTGGCAGGTTCCAAAACGCCATTTCTTTTCACGGAAGGCCATTCCAGCACTATACCAGCACATGGAACACAATGTTATGGAGTCATTGGGAAAGGCAGTCAGCAGCAAGGTGCACATTACATTAGACACGTGGTCCAGCAAGCATGGACAGGGCCGTTACATTTCCTTCACGGCACACTGGTTAACTCTGCTTGCAGCTGGGAGGCATCCAGGATGGGGCTCTGTGCTGGAGCTTGCTCATCCACCACGCCTCCAGAAATCTGCTTATATGAGGTCTGTCTGCTCCACTACCTTTTCCTCTTCCTCTTCCTCCTCCTCCTCCTTCTCTGTCTCTGGCAAAGTGGCAATTAAACTGACGCTTGGCAGGGGCTACGCAATGGCTCAAGCAAAAAGATGCCATACTGTGCTTGAGCTGGTTTGTTTAGGGGACAGGAGCCACACCGGGCCAGAAATTCTGTCTGCTCTGCAGGGGCAGGCGCAGAGATGGTTAACACCACACCAGCTTGAGCTGGGAATGGTCGTCTGTGATAATGGCAGCAACCTTCTCTCTGCCCTACGCCTGGGTAGGTTGACGCATGTACCATGCCTAGCACACGTCCTAAATCTGGTGTTACAGCATTTCCTAACCAGGTACCCAGGGCTTGCAGAGCTTCTCAGCCAGACCAGAAAAGTCTGCAGCCACTTCAGACGGTCATTCCCAGCAAGTGTTCGCCTGGCAGAAATTCAAAAAGAATTCCACCTTCCCACAAACCGCCTGATCTGTGACATGCCCACCAGGTGTAACTCGACATTGGCAATGCTGCAGCGCCTGCACAAGCAGCAGAGGACCATCAATGAGTGCCTGTGTGAGTATGGCACAAGGACAGCTTCAGGTCAACTTGTTCCCCCCCGCAGTGGCTGATGATCAAGGATGCATGCACTGTACTGTCACCATTTGAGGAGGCAATGAAGATAGTGAGCAGGGACAGTGCATGCATCAGTGACACAATTCCTTTAGTGTATCTGCTGGAGCGCACTCTGTGGGGAATTATAGATGTGGCACTAGCGGCAGAGCAGCGGGAGGAAGAGGAGGCTTTCCCTAGCTCTCAAGGCCCCAGTCTTTCCGCAGACAGTATTTCTGCGGGTCCTCAGATCAGACAGGAGGAAGATGAGGAGGTGGAGGAATATTTAAGTTGTGGGGGCATTGAAGGTCGGGATTCCTCAAGGGAGGGTTTTGTGTCCCCAGAAACCCAAGGACTAGTACGTGGCTGGGAGGAGGTAGTGCACGATACGGTCATCCTCAGTGATCAGGAACACTCTGAAGCTAATGCCACCTCCAACCTACCCTGCATGGGCTCCCTTATCCTGCAAAGCCTGCTAAAGGACCCCAGGATTCGTGCTATCAAGGAGAGGGATCATTACTGGTTGGCAACTCTTCTTGATCAAAGATTGTAAATACCAAATTTCCCACCTGTAACATCTTCGGTTTTTGAAATATAGGTATACTGCTAAAAGTATTCAACCCCCCCTTTTTGCCCTCCTACCACTGGATTTTAGGAAAATAGTAAAATATTTATGTTATATTATATATATAATATGTTTTTTTTTGTTTTTCAAGACAAATCTAAATACCAGTTTTCACGTCGGTAACATCTTCTGTTTTTGAGCTATAGGTATCCTGTTTAAAAGTATTCACCCCTCCCTTTTTTCACCCACCCACTTGGGATTTTTGTGAAATGGTAAAACAAATGTTATTTTATTTTTCAAGAAGATTCTAAATACCAAATTTCCCACCTGTAACATCTTTGGTTTTTGAAACATAGGTATACTGATATTAGTATTCAACCCCCCCCCCCCCCCCCACTGGATTTTTAGAAAATGGTAAAATACGTTTTTGTTTTTTTTCCTCAAGATTAATCTAACTACCAATTTTCACATCTGTAACATTTTCTGTTTTTGAGTTATAGGTATACTGATAAAAGTATTTGCACCCCTTTTTGTTCCCCCCCAATGGATTTCCAGAAAATGGTAAAATATGTGTTTTTTTTTATTTCTCAACACAAATCTAAATAACAAATTGCACACCTGTAACCAGTGGTGTATTTAGGTTTTGTGCTGCCCGAGGCCCGACTAAACTCGTGCACGCCCTAATTTAAATTTTAAACACCCCTGCCTGTCAAGGGCACACCTCTTCCTCGTTAAACCCCTCCCTTCCTCTTAGAGCTCCACCTCTTCCTCTCTGTATATTAAAAGGGGATACCAAGTGCCTACTTGTATATTTTGTACCAATGTACATATTTTGTACCAATGAGGAGAGTAGACAGTGAAGCTAGCCACTGGCTATTTAGTCAGAAATTATTTTTAACAATAGAAGGGCCCAGATATTCCTCTGCAGACCAAATGATGGATGTAGTACATGACGTCCAGCAGATGCCACAGTTCAGCAGTCATAAAACGTATTCATAGCACAGGGCCACCGTCCAATAAATTACCCTTCTGGCCAATTGCCAGACACAAGTATATATCAAATGACCCATATATTGAAGGTGTATAGCCATTTACCAAATTTGGTATGAGTGTACCACAGAGCTCCACAGCAATAAAACTCACTAATGTGCACTGTGTATGAGCGTAGCACAGAGCTCCACAGCAATAAAACTCACAGTAATGTGCAGTGTGTATCAGTGTATCACAGAGCTCCTCAGCAATAAAACCCACAGTAATGTGCACTGTGTATGAGTGTAGCACAGAGTTCCACAGCAATAAAACTCACAGTAATGTGCAGTGTGTATGAACAACATATCAAAGAGATCCACAGCAATAAAACCCACAGTAATGTGTCGTATTTCATACCCCCATACACCACTCATTCCATTTCATATCACCCCCACACTCACTTCATACCTCCACACTTATTTCATACCCCCACACTCAATTCATTTAATCTCCCCCCACATTCATTTAATCTCCCCCACTCTCATTTCATCTCCCCCCACACACTCACTTCATACCCCCACACACTCACTTCATACCCCCCACACTCATTTCATTTCATACCCTCACACTCGTTTCATACCCTCACACTCGTTTCATACCCCCACTCATTTAGTTTAATCTCCCCCACCCTCACTTCATACCCCCACACTCACTTCGTACCCCCACACTCATTTCATTTCATCTTCCCCCACACTCACTTCATACCCCCACACTACCTTCATACCCCCACTGTCAGGTTGCCCTTCAGAAGATGGTGAAACAACTCTAGGGACGTCATAGTAAGGCACGGAGTAAGAGGGGAGCAGGCTGGGATTTGAGACTGTGGTCACAAACTTGGCTCAATACAGAACAAATACTGTGAGCTAAGAGAGGGAGAACTATCTCAATACTGGAGCGAGGCTGTAATGGCATTCTGGCCTTTTAAACCCTGTATCCTCCTTTGGCCCAATTGAGAACCTGTGATGTCATTAATGTGCGCCACGCCCCGGGCGCCATTTTGTTGGAGCCCGACCACGTGCGCGCACCCTGTCAGAGGCCTAGACAAGGCCTGAAGCCTCGCGCTGCGGCGGGGCCGCTGCTTGGCGGCGGCAACGCCGCCAGTGGATGAGCCAGCCCCTGATCCACCCGGGACCCCGGAGAACCACGAGGTAAGGCCCTGGTGCGCATGGTACCGCCGGACGCCAGCGCAGACTGCCTCACCGGGACCCGGGCGAAAACGCCGGGAACCCTGGGAGGCAGCCGCGCCAGGCGCCAACTGGCCAGCGGCCCTGACACCAACACTCCTTTCATACCCCCATACTTACTTCATTTAATCTCCCCCACCCTCATTTCATCACGCCCCCCACACTCACTTCATACCCCCCACACTCACTTCATACCCCCAACTCACTTCATACCCCTCCAACTCATTTCATACCCCCACAATCATTTCATTTCATACCCCCACACTCATTTCATTTAATCTCCCCCACACTCATTTCATTTAATCTCCCCCTCACTCATTTTATTTCATACCCCCCCACTCATTTCATCTTCCCCACCCTCACTTCATACCCCCACACTCACTTCGTACCCCCCACACTCATTTAATTTCATCTTCCCCCACACTCGCTTCATACCCCCCACACTCCTTTCATACCCCCACTCAATTAATTTAATCTCCCCCACCCTCATTTCATCACCCCACACACTCCCTTCATACCCCCCACACACTCCCTTCATACCCCCCACACACACACTCACTTCATACCCCCACACTCATTTCATGTAATCTCTCCCCACTCATTTAATTTCATCCCCCACACTCATTTCATTTCATCTCCCCCACACTCATTTCATCTCCCCCAACTCAATTCAGTCCCCCCCACTCTCATTTAATTTCATCCCCACACTCATTTCATCTCCCCCACACTCACTTTATACACCCCCCCCCCTGTTCAGTTCACCTTAGAAACTAGGGATGGGTCCTGGAAGCTGGGGAGATCATGCAGCTGCACGTTCATCATGCTGGAGGCAGCGCTAGGAGGAAGTGACGTCATGTGATCACTTCCTCCCAGCGCTGCAGTGCAGAGTGCATGTGGCTGCAGACCTGAGAGGAAGCAAGGTGCCCCATCAAGTCCCCCAATACAGCCCCCCAGTCACTCCATAGGTGTCTCCCCATAGTGTTTGGCCCCCACCCCTCCCAGGGACTCCACAGCTGCCGGGTGTGTGTTGCCATGACGAGCAAGGCTCCGCACACCGGCGGAGACTCGTCTCTATGGCAACCCAGCGCTTCTCTCCTTCAGCTCGCTCCACTTGTCGGAAGCTGCACGCGCTGGAGGGAGAAAGCTTCCGGAGCTGAGACCTTTGACCTTAGGAACTGGCAGCCGTGGGTCCCAGCGGGCAGCCGGGCAGCGTATTTTAGTGTAGAGGGTGGCAATTTTTGCCACCCCCTGAAAAATGCCACCCTAGGCCTAGGCCTTGTCGGCCTAGGCCAAGATACAGCTCTGCCTGTATTGTCTTCTGTTTTTGAGATATAGGTATCTTGTTTAAAATATTCAACCCCCTTTTTGCACCCCCTCCACTTGGATTTTTGA
Organism: Leptobrachium leishanense; assembly: GCA_009667805.1. Taxonomy (NCBI): domain Eukaryota; kingdom Metazoa; phylum Chordata; class Amphibia; order Anura; family Megophryidae; genus Leptobrachium; species Leptobrachium leishanense. The sequence continues at coordinate 164,010,662 of CM019069.1, forward strand.
AACCGTAAAATATGTGTTTTTTTATTTTTGTAAGACGAATCTAAATACTGATTTTCACATCTGTAACATCTTCTGTTTTTGAGCTATAGGTATCCTGCTTAAAATATTCAACCCCCTTTTTCACCCCCTTAGGGGCAGAGTTTCCAAAAATCCTTCCTTAGTGGGCGCCCACATCTTAAAAACAGTGCACCTTCAAAATTTCACATTCCTAGGTTAAACGGTTTCAGCTGGGCGTTGAGGAGTCAGTCAGGACTTTTGCAACAATAGAGCAAATAATATAAAATTTGAATTCACATCTCGTGAGTGGTCATTGAGCTCTGGTCCCATGGTATTGTGAAACTGGAATGAGACGTGAATTGAATCTTAAGGGTTAAGTCCATATATGAAACGTTAAAGAGTGATCACTCTATAAGGTAAAATAGCAGATACACTGTAACAACTGGGAAGCAATGTACCTGCGAATAAGAGAGGAAATATAGACGGGGCACAGTTATGGAGAGCTTTGTACGTGAGGGACATGTGCCTTGTTTTGTGCGACACACATCGGTATAAGGAGATGGCGAGGGCATTACAGCTGGTGTAAATCAAAAGCCTGGCATCATGGTGGTCATTTCAGTGCTGGATAGAGGATAAATGTTTCATTAATAAAAGACCTGAAGTAATGGCAAATAGTCCTGGCAACTTATTCAGACAAATCTTACTGTGCTTTATATTGTAACGTTCTATGTTTTTCAGCTGCGCAGTAAAACACACCGCGTCGGGATCTTCTCCAGGTCGGCAGAGGTGGAGTACTCGTGGTTACAGACCCGGCTCAGATCTTACAGGTTCAGTCATTGTGTTCAGGAAGTCACACCCTGTTACATCTCCAGCTCCGGGTACCGGCAGTTCTATCAGGATGTGTCTCAGTGCTCGTTCGGGATCCTGTATCACTCCAAGAACAGAGGGAGGGTTAATGTCACCGATGTGACAGACGCGCTGTATAACGACGAGCTGCGATACCTGTCTGAAACACTGGGTAAGAGATTCCATAGGTTTGGAAGGTTCATTATATTTTATGTGACATATTCAACATGTCCCCAAGCTGGATTTTCTATTTGTTGTAAAAAATAAAAGCATGAAATGAGACGCCTTTCAGACATGTATTTATTGTGTCTCCACTTTGTGCAGGGAGGGAGAACGTCTTGGTGGTGATTGATGATCTGGAAGACAGTGGCCCAGACATGAGATCCAGGATCCTCCAGACCCAGCCGAGCATCAAGACACTGGCCCAGGATCTGATCCTCTTCAGCAAAGAGAAAAAAAATCTGGATGAGAACCTGAAGGTTATTGAACGTTTATTAAGAGCAGCAGGTAAGAGATTTTATCATGTGACCTTAGTAATATCCTCATGGCTATTCCCAATCTGTTGCTTAAATCACTCCCCACCCCCAGACAGGACCATCTGTATCTGAAGACTAATGAGAAAAAAATAAAAGTCACCATAAATCTGCAGCATTAAAAAGTGGAAGAAAACAAAGGCGTCTGAATACTTTCAGAATGCACGGTGTGTATATAATCTATTAGTACCCCTGAGGGCACATTGAGGGATCGACTAGCATGGCTTTTTAGGGCCCATCTGGGCTTCGTGGAGCCCAATAAAAGAGATCCCGAGCAAATTGCCGACGGAGAGCTCAATGAAAGCATTTAATATAAAGTACACTACAAGTGACCTAATCCATAATATTATAACCAAAAAAAAGCATTGATACTATCAAATAATAAAGAACAAATAAACAAACATGAAAAGCCTTGCACTGATAATGTGCTCTATATGTATCTGGACTGTAGCTACTCCTTATATATCTGTACGAATATATACAAGAAGACAAACACACACATATATGCAGTCAAAAAAGGGGGGCTGCATAAACCAAACAGTTGATAGGTAGTGACTCAAGAACATCCTAGTGTATCAGATTTGTGCCCCGACATGGTCACATCTGTCAATGCCCCTTCCTTGCCGAACACCCTGGTTCTCCTCGTGACTCTCGTGCCTTTCTCCAGTCTTTAGCCGCAGCTTAAAGACAGGTACATGCAGAGAGCCTTGCTAGCATCCCCCAGAAATAAGCCCTGGCTGTGGATCTGGAGCTACCCACACCATGAGTCGTGACCACATGTAGGATCAGAATAGAACTCTCTTTAATTGGGAACAGACACACCCATTTATATGATCAAACATGGGTTATTTCCATATACAAAACCTCCCCTAGAAACTGTTGGGAGACCTAATTAGACTTAAACAGATAGTTGGTTAAACATTTGCTCAACATTCCTAGACAGACAGAACAATGGGAATTGTGATTTACAAACAAGATAACACACAAATGACCGTTTGCACAGATCACCTCCTGATCGCTAACGGGTTAAAAAATCCGTTAGCAATCAGTATTGGCGTTTTTTAGCACGAGCTTAATGTACTTTGCTCTCCCTATACTTAACATGTGGAGCGAAAAGTGTAAGCAGAGAATAATTAGCGTTAGGATCTGTCTCTCTGCCGTCTCGCATTGGATGGCTTCCCGCTTCCTTAAACTCAATCTTGCCAAAAATTCCTGTTGTTCCTTCCTCCAAGAAAAACCCAATATCACCTATCGCTCTACGGGTAAATGGACGCTCATTATCCCGACACCTCAAGCTTGCTGCCTTGGTGTCACTTTAGAGTCTGACCTTACGTTCTCTCCCCACGTCCAGACAGTGACCAAATCCTGTTACTATCAACTCAAGAACATCACCCGTGTCCGCCCCTTTCTGACACAAGATACTGTGAAGGTGCTGGTTCATGCTCTTATTTCACGACTTGATTACTGCAACTCGCTCCTTATTGGCCCCAACTCCCGTATTGCCACTTTGCAATCTGTAATGAATACAGGGGCCAGGCTTATTTTTCTCACCAGAAGCACCTCGCGTACCCCCCCGCCTACCGGTCCCTCCGTTGGCTTCCTGTACCTCCCCCCTCTGCCGGTCCCTCCGTTGGCTTCCTGTACCTCCCCCCTCTGCCGGTCCCTCCGTTGGCTTCCTGTACCTCCCCCCTCTGTCGGTCTCTCCATTGGCTTCCTGTACCTCCCCCCCCTCTGCCGGTCCCTCCATTGGCTTCCTGTACCGCCCCCCTCTGCCGGTCCCTCCATTGGCTTCCTGTACCTCCCCCCTCTGCCAGTCCCTCCATTGGCTTCCTGTACCTCCCCCCTCTGCCGGTCCCTCCATTGGCTTCCTGTACCTCCCCTCTCTGCCAGTCCCTCCATTGGCTTCCTGTATCGCCCCCCTCTGGGCGTCCCTCCATTGACTTCCTGTACCTCCCCCCTCTGCCGGTCCCTCCTTTGGCTTCCTGTACATTGCAGGATACTGTTTAAAATATTGACTCTCACGTTCAAATCACTCAATAACTCGACCCCCCCATACATGTCTTCGTTACTCTGCAAACAAGTCCCGTGTAGACAACTCCGGCCAGCGGGCGATCTCCCCCTGTCCTCTGTCTATACCCACACGGCCAACTTTCGCCTCCAAGACTACTTCTCATGGGCAGCTCCAGTCCTGTGGAATGACTTGCCTCGCCCTATCAAACTCTCCCCTGATCTTCAGGCCTTCAAGAAATCCCTCAAAACCCATCTCTTCAGATTAGCGTACCACATCACTGATGCAACTCATCCCTCTGCTCACCTACTCACACATGATTGAAGCTGCTTCTATGGCCACACCATTCCCAAACCACTGGCACTAATGATCCTACCGTCCAGTAAAACTCCCCTTCCTCAACCCAAATCCCTCTAGATTGTAAGCCCCTTATGAGCAGGGCCCTCTACACCTCTTGTTTCCAACCTATGTCCATTTATCTCTTTCCCCTTGGTTAATGTAAAGTGCTGCCGAAACTGTAGGCGCCATATAAATGATGACAATAAATAAATAATAGTCCTAACTAATAAAGTTTGCTACAGCTCAGAGCTTCTGCGGAATCCGTTAGCAACAGATGGAACCCCCCACCCAGAAAAAAAGTCCCCCAGTCTCCCTCCGCGATCACTCTGCCGACCTGCCGGATCTCGCGTGAGGGGAGATCCTGCTGGTCATGTGACCCGGCAGCACGAGCCTCCTTGGAGTCCGTGGGGGGATGCATGCGATGGCGTTTTAGTGCTGCCCCGTGCATCTAGGTGGCTAGCAGTCGCTACGGGACAGGCTGCCGGACTCAGCGCCTGCCCTGTAATCTAAAGGTAAAACAGGAATGCTAAGGGGAAATTCATGAGCACAAATTTTTCCCCTTAGCATCCCCGTTTTAGATGATAGTATCCAAAGAGTCCATAAAGCATCTGTTTCTGATGTTCTGTGTGTCCATGAATGAAAGAAACTCTTACTACTTAGTTAATATTTTAAATGTCAAAGGTCACATCTTTTAACCATTTAGGCTTCTCAAATCTCCTGAAGAGAGAAAAAATCTCAAGGCCCTCATTTAACAAATTAATTGAAAAGAACTATATCTGATTAAATATAATGTTTCTTTCAAATATTAAAATGTATTATCCGTATCAATAACTGTCTTAAACTGGTTATAATGTTATGGATTAAATCATTTGTAGCATACTTTATATCACGCGCTTTCATTGCGCTCTCAGTTGGAGATTTTGCTTGCGATCACTTGTATTCCGTGTATAGCTTTTGGGTTAACCCCTCGTTGTGGCGGTGATACCTACTCCTTGGATCATTTCCTTCATATCCTCGTCTTTTTTTAATTTTTTGCTTAAGTAGAACCCAAGTTTCAAACTGAAAAACAGCAAATTGGCCGTCAGTCCCAAACCTTAACTCCAGTAAACTCCAACATGAATGATGTTAAGAAATAGATATTATTCAACCACTACACAAGTGATAAAGTGTAACTCAGATGCAGAGGAGGACATTTTTTTATGACTTGTGATAAACACAGGAAAATTGATAATTTTCCTAAGTATGATGGGAAGTTAGAATTTTAAGAGAGACTCGGAGGCGAGTATTTTGCATCTCTTTCTTTGTACTTATTTAACAGCAGCATAGAAAAAACTTAACAGGTAAACTTGCCCCTCCCTTCCCACAGTCCTTTGCAACAATGCACCCTCCCCTCTCCGTAAATAGGCTCTTTCCGCCAAATTGACCCTCTTTCTTGCGGCAGAAGAGCCAACCAACGAGGAAATAATCCAAACGAAGCAGGAGAGAAATCAGGAGGCTGTGAGAAGAAGAGGAAGAATAAGAACAAGAAACCGGTGCGCCAACGCCCAAGCCGCATAGCAAAGAACCCAGGGTGGGACCGGGCGGGAAAATACTCGCCTCCGAGTCTTTCTTAAAATTCTAACTTTCCGTCATACTTAGGAAAATTATCAATTTTAATTCATGACTTAGAGGCTCCTATTTTGCATATTCAAAGCCTGTCCAAGACCGCAGCCGACCAATGAGCTACCGGCTTCAAATAGAACGTCCGGAATGTCGATTCCCTGGACCAATCTGCCACCCTCATGGGATCCTCCAGACGGCAGCCAGACAGCACCGAGGAGGCCATGGCGCTGCGCGTAGAATACACCCCAAATGTGGAGACATCAACACCGGCCGAGGACATCAACCAGCGTAACCATCTGGCCAGCGAGGTGGATGACACCAGACAACCACATAGGAGAGAAATAGAGGTGCGAAGCGCAATGGCCGGTTCCCGGCCAGCGCCCGCGTTATTGCCGGGATGCCGGTACCAGAATACTGACCAGATATATCGGCGCTGCGCAGAGGTAATTATCTGGTCACGAGCAGCAAAGAAAGAGGGTCAATTTGGCGGGAAGAGCCTATTTATGGAGAGGGTGTCACATTCCCACGTTCCAACCCTGTCTCCCTGCCCTCTGTATTCCTTATGTCTGTGTTTCCCTGTGCTGTTTTCCCTGACATGCAGCTCAGGGGTTAAGTTCATGGCTCGTTGAGCTTCTGCTGGTGATTATGGGCTGATTACTCCCCTATATAAAGCCATGGGCCCATATCCCCAGGCTCTTGCATCCTGGTTCACTTCAGCCACAGATTTGTTCCTGAGAGCTCCCTGTTTTCCATCCTAGTTCTATTTCAGTGTTTCCCCCTTGTCTGAGTTTTATGTTCTGATTGACTCCCTGGTATTGACCTTCTGGCCTGGCTGACGGATTTTCTCTGGTGCTATATCCCCGCTTTGGCTCAAGGTATACGTTTTGGTTTTGACCCCTGGCTTATTTATTGACCACTCTTCTGGATATCCCTAGCTGTCCTGTGCTTATCATATTATATGTTGTGTGTCCCTGTAGACCACGGCTTTAGTATATTGAAGTCCAGCCCTGCAAGTTGTTGAGTATATTCTCCTTCAGGTGTCTGTGTTTTCCCAGGACTCTGCACGGCTACAAGGTAACCTTTTTCTATTAGTGCAGATTCGGCCACTCTAAGGACCGATCTATCAGTATAGGGCTCCTTTGGTATTTAGCCGTGCAGAGGTCCCCAGTGTCTACTGTGGTTTATTTACTTTTCCTGATCATTGTGTCACGCATCTCTGCGTATAGCGGCTTTTCCTCTTACCTGGGCCCTACTTGGCGCATGCCAGGTACCGCCATTGTGGCTGATCGTGACATAATGCAAGAGCCAACCATAAAGCCCGCAGAGTTGCGTAATTTGTTTGAATCCATGCTGCGGCTGTTTGAGGATTTCATTTCTAAGTGGAAGGGGTTAATGGACACTACTTTTCTCCCTTCTAAAGATCAAGCTGTTCTAGAAAGCAGGGTACATGGTCCACTTTCCCCTGAGGAAATGAATAGAAGGCGAACTGACAAGCTCTGCTTTTATTGTGCCAGTTCATTGCATTTTATATCATGGTGCCCACTCAAGCCAGTGCGCGCCGAGGCTGGTAAGATGCCAGTGCGCGCCGAGGCTGGCAAGATGCCAGTGCGCGCCGAGGCTGGCAAAGTGCCCACTGTGCCCACGTCCCACAGTCGGGTCACCAAAGCCAGGGTCCATTATAAATCCAAAGCAATCAGACCCCTTGTACCGTCCAGGTTTAGGAGAGCCCTTCCTAGGGCAACCAGACCTGTGGAGGGGGCAACTGATGTTAATAACCTTGCTGAATGTTCCGACGATGGGTCAGATGGTATCAGTCACAGCCAGGTATCCGAGGTCGGACTCCCTTTACTGTCCAGGCCTAGGAGAGCCCTTTCAGGGGTAACCAGGTCTGTGGAGGGGGCAACTGACATCTCAGACCCAGTCGAGTATTCCCCTTCTTCTGATCCCGTGGCACAAATGGATTTTGACTCCTTCTCGGCCAGGGAGCCAGAGGTTGAAGCCATGGAGGTTAATCCCATTATTACCTCTCTTACGCGGTCTCGCCAAACGGCCAGACACCCTAATGGTGGTCCAGGGCGTAAGATTGTTACAGACTGTATTACATGCGGTGCTGTACGTTTCTCTGCATTACCCACCGCACTCATAGTGCCAGGTGGAAAGGCCGCAAATATGGGGTCTGGCGATGGAGTCACAACCAAGGAATTTGATGGGGAAACCGCAATCATGTTGTCCAGCGGGAGACCTGCAATCTTGGAGTGTAGCAGCGCTGTTATGTTGCCTTTTTCTGGCAGTGAGGTTGTCACGCCTGTGGCTGGCAAGCTTCCAGTTAAATCAGTCTCAAGCTGTGTGTCAGCGGTGCCAGTCTCAAGCTGTGTGTCAGCAGTGCCAGTCTCAAGCTGTGTGCCAGTACCAAGCTGTGTGTCAGCAGTTCCAGTCAAGAGTGCTGCCCTGCAGCACGAACAAATCAAGTCCACTGCCTCGCAGTGCGAGATCTGGTCCACGGCTAACCAGTTTGAGAGCCAGTCCACTGCACAGCAGTTCAAGCCACAGTGCCAAGCCGGGGTCACCGCTCCACAGTGCCAAGCCGGGGTCACCGCTCCACAGTGCCAAGCCGGGGCCACCGCTCCACAGTGCCAAGCCGGGGTCACCGCTCCACAGTGCCAAGCCAGGGTCACCGCTCCACAGTGCCAAGCCAAGGTAGTTGCCAAGCCATGCTCACCCGAGCTGGCTGTTGCCAAGCCACGCTCACCCGAGCTGGCTGTTGCCAAGCCACGCTCACCCGAGCTGGCTGTTGCCAAGCCACGCTCACCCGAGCTGGCTGTTGCCAAGCCACGCTCACCCGAGCTGGCTGCTGCCGCCATGACAGAGTCGCCGCAGAGCCGTGCCAGGGTCGCTGACCCGCAGATCCGTACCACTGGTGCCGTGTTCGTGTTGCCGCTGAGCAGAGAGGACACTGTTGCTGTCCATTCCGCGTCCTGTACCAGGGGGAGGAGACGCAAAAGGACTGCTGCCAGTGCCTCCCGACCTGGACCCAGTTTTGGCTCCCACCCTCATAGATGGGGGCGTCTTGAGGAGGATGACGACTCTGAGTGGGACCTCAAAGGACTTTGGTGAATGGTGTTCGTGATCTGGTTTCCTGGTTCCGTCTGTCATGTTTGTTTTAGGTGCCCTGAGGTCACCTTTTTTGGAGGGGGCTACTGTCACATTCCCACGTTCCAACCCTGTCTCCCTGCCCTCTGTATTCCTTATGTCTGTGTTTCCCTGTGCTGTTTTCCCTGACATGCAGCTCAGGGGTTAAGTTCATGGCTCGTTGAGCTTCTGCTGGTGATTATGGGCTGATTACTCCCCTATATAAAGCCATGGGCCCATATCCCCAGGCTCTTGCATCCTGGTTCACTTCAGCCACAGATTTGTTCCTGAGAGCTCCCTGTTTTCCATCCTAGTTCTATTTCAGTGTTTCCCCCTTGTCTGAGTTTTATGTTCTGATTGACTTCCTGGTATTGACCTTCTGGCCTGGCTGACGGATTTTCTCTGGTGCTATATCCCCGCTTTGGCTCAAGGTATACGTTTTGGTTTTGACCCCTGGCTTATTTATTGACCACTCTTCTGGATATCCCTAGCTGTCCTGTGCTTATCATATTATATGTTGTGTGTCCCTGTAGACCATGGCTTTAGTATATTGAAGTCCAGCCCTGCAAGTTGTTGAGTATATTCTCCTTCAGGTGTCTGTTTTCCCAGGACTCTGCACGGCTGCAAGGTAACCTTTTTCTATTAGTGCAGATTCGGCCACTCTAAGGACCGATCTATCAGTATAGGGCTCCTTTGGTATTTAGCCGTGCAGAGGTCCCCAGTGTCTACTGTGGTTTATTTACTTTTCCTGATCGTTGTGTCACGCATCTCTGCGTATAGCGGCTTTTCCTCTTACCTGGGCCCTACTTGGCGCATGCCAGGTACCGCCATTGTGGCTGATCATGACAGAGGGGAGGGTGCATTGTTGCAAAGGACTGTGGGAAGGGAGTGGCAAGTTTACCTGTTAAGTTTTTTCTATGCTGCTGTTAAATAAATACAAAGAGATGCAAAATACTCGCCTCCGAGTCATGAATTAAAATCAGGGATTTACTGTAACCCTCATGAAATGTCACGGATCCCTCTGATTACCAAAAGTGTGGTCCCTTTACGCAGACCGCTCTCTACCCTTCCGATCCTTGAATGGTCGGCAAAACTAGAAAGACAATTAACCAGACAATAGATAAACAAGGGGTAACACCAGACAGAGGTATGGAATAGAATATTGTCACGAATCCTTCTGACTACCAAGATATTGATCTCTTTATGTAGCTCACTTTCTACTCTTCCGATCCTTGAATGGTCGGCAAAGCTATATAGACACTTAGGCAGGTAACAGATAAAGAAAGGGAAACACCAGACAGGGGTACAGAACAGTTCACAAGTCCTCCCTAGGACTTTAGTAATAGCAGAGGTAATCTGATGTGTGCTTAGGGTGCCACATAGACTGACCTCGGTACCAACGTTAAGGGCAGAACCTAGAGCAGAGTAAATGCCAATACCAAGGGTCATACACAGGAGGATTCGTTTGCCAATGCCAAGGATCATACACAGGAGGGTTCGTTTGCCAATGCCAAGGGTCATACACAGGAGGGTTCGTTTGCCAATGCCAAGGGTCATACACAGGAGGGTTCGTTTGCCAATGCCAAGGGTCATACACAGGAGGGTTCGTTTGCCAATGCCAAGGGTCATACACAGGAGGATTCGTTTGCCAATGCCAAGGGTTATACACAGGAGGATTCGTTTGCCAATGCCAAGGGTCATACACAGGAGATAGCCAAATTTCACAAGAGCTCTGCGGGAGGTGAATACCACGTCAGGGCACCGGTATAATGTTGAGACTGGGTTTTAAACCCGGCGGGTCTGCGTCACAACGCCAGGCCCCGCCCCTCGGCGTCCCACGTGAGCGCACCTGGAAGCGTTTACATTCGGCGCCTGGCCAGCGAGCAGCGAGGAAGCTGCTGCCAGGCGCCCCATTCCCTGACCCACCGTGACAGAACCCCCCCCTCCAGGGGCGGCCACTGGACGACCCCCAGGGGCACGGGGGTGCGCCAAATAGAAGGCCTTCACTAGCCTAGGAGCATGGACTTCCGCAGCCGGTACCCAAGAACGATCCTCCGGACCGTAACCCACCCAATCAACCAAGTACTGCAAAGACCCCCTAGACATCCTGGCACCCAGAATGGCCTTAACTTCGAACTCCTCCTCGCCCTCCACAGAGACAGGAGGCGGTGGAGCATGGACCTTGGTGTACCGGTTACATAACAACGGCTTCAAAAGGTTGACATGGAATACATTGTGTATCTTAAAATGGGGGGGTAACGCCAAAGCATAGGAGACAGGGTTGAGTCGCCGTAGAATCTTATAGGGGCCGATATACCTAGGAGCCAACTTCATGGAAGGCACTAAGAGCTTGATGTTACGTGAAGACAGCCAAACCCTGTCCCCAACTTGATACACGGGTGCCTGCCTCCTGTGTCTGTCGGCCTTAGTTTTCTGGATGGCGCTACTCTCCTCCAGTGCCCGTCTCACTCTCCCCCAAGTCTCTTTCAATGATGCCAGTTGCTCATCTAAAGCAGGAATCGTGGTATCAGGAAACGTGGCGGGGAGCACGGGAGGATCAAAACCATAAACAGCGAAGAAAGGAGAATGTCCTGTGGATTCACTCACTGCGCTGTTCAAAGCATATTCTGCCCATGGTAGCAGGTCTGACCAGTTATCTTGTTGTTCCGAGATAAAGCACCTGAGATATTTCTCTATATTTTGGTTTGCTCGTTCTGCTGCTCCGTTGGTCTGGGGGTGATAAGCCGAAGAGAAAGAGAGGTCTATCCCCACGTTCTTACAAAACCCTCTCCAGAATCCGGAGATGAATTGGGTCCCCCTATCAGAGACAATCTCCAGAGGGACACCGTGTATGCGGACCACGTTGGCAATGAAAATGGGCACCAGTTCAGCTGCCGAAGGTAGTTTCCGAAGAGGAACATAGTGGCCCATCTTGGAAAATCGATCTATGATCGTAAGTATCACTGTATTCCCTCTTGACTCAGGTAACTCTACTATAAAATCCATGGCTACATGTGACCAGGGTCGTTCGGGGATCGGCAAAGGTTGGAGTAAGCCAATGGGTGCAGTTTTGGGACTTTTCTGCCTTGTGCACACTTCGCACACGGCAATGTAATCTTTGACATCTCGGCGCAACGTGGGCCACCAGAGGAGTTTACTGATACTAGACACAGTCTTGGTGATACCCATATGCCCGGAAGTTTTATTATCATGATAGACGTTAAGTACTTCCTCTCTTTCGTTCTCAGGTACAAAGAGTCTCGCAGGAGGTTTTCCCCCAGGAGCTGCGCCCTGGACGGTCTGCAACCTTTTCATTAGAGGAGACGAGACACTAATCGTGGTAGCGGCTATAATCCTTTCCTGGGGTACAATGGGATGCTGATCTTGGATATTATGTTCATAAGACTCATACTGTCTCGACAATGCGTCTGCTTTAATGTTTCTGGACCCAGGTCTATAGGTAAGCACGAAATTAAAACTTGAAAGAAACAATGACCATCTCGCTTGTCTGGAATTTAAACGTTTGGCATCTCCAATGTACGTGAGATTCTTATGATCGGTTATGATAACGATGGGTCCTTAGACCCCTCTAATAAGTATCTCCATTCGGCCAAGGCCGCGATGACTGCTAACAATTCTCTATTTCCAATGTCATAGTTCTTCTCTGCCGGGGACAACTTCCGAGAATAGAAGCCGCATGGATGCAAGGGTTTGTCAGGAGCCTCCCTTTGGGACAAGACTGCACCAAGACCTAGTTCGGAGGCGTCAACTTCTACTTGGAAAGGCAGAGCCGGATCTGGATGTCGGAGAACAGGGGCAGTAGTGAATGCTTGCTTTAGTGCCTCAAAGGCTTGAGTGGCTTGAGGTGTCCATTTCTGATTTCCCACCCCTTTCTTTGTCATAGCCGTGAGGGGGGCCACCAAGGCCGAAAAATCTTTAATGAACCTTCGATAATAGTTCGTAAACCCCAGAAACCTCTGAATAGCTTTAAGCCCTTGGGGTAGAGGCCAGTCAAGAATAGCTGAGAGCTTTTTAGGATCCATTTGAAAACCCCCAGGAGTTATTATATAACCAAGGAATTGCACAGTTACTATGTCGAATAGACATTTTTCTAGCTTACAGTACAATCCAGCCTTCAATAGTTTTTTCAATACTTGTTTCACGTGGACATGATGAGTGTCCACATCGGGAGAGTATATCAGGATATCATCCAGATATACTATGACGAATTCTTGCAGAAATTCCCTTAGAGTGTCGTTTATAAGGTCCTGAAAGACGGCTGGCGCATTACACAACCCAAAAGGCATCACCAGGTATTCGTAATGCCCACTACGTGTATTAAAAGCCGTTTTCCATTCGTCTCCCTTTTTAACCCTGACCAGGTTGTACGCTCCGCGTAAATCAAGCTTCGTATAGACACGGGCCCCTTTTAATCGGTCGAACAATTCTGTTATGAGGGGTATGGGATATGCATTTCTTATAGTGATCCTATTCAAACCCCTATAATCGATGCAAGGTCGCAGATCCCCCTCTTTCTTGGAAACAAAAAAGAAACCTGCTCCTGCTGGAGAAGAGGACCGTCTAATGAATCCTCGTTCCAGATTCTCCCTTATGTATTCCTCCATAATGTCGTTCTCTCTTTGTGATAAAGGGTATACGTGACCCCTAGGAGGCATCGTACCAGGGAGTAAATCAATGGCACAGTCATATGGACGATGTGGTGGTAGGACCTCAGTCCTGGCTTTAGAGAACACCTCCTTTAATGCCAGGTAACATTCAGGGACCTCTGTGGACAAAGGAGGGGCCGTGGCAATATTGAGGCTACCAATCACATTGACTCTGCCTAGACACCTAGACTGACAATTCTGACCCCAACATTTTATGTCTCTCTGGGCCCAATCGACAACTGGGTTGTGCTCTGTTAGCCATGGAAACCCAAGAACGACAGGACATGAGGGTGATTCAATAATTTGAAATCTTATTGTTTCCTGGTGCAAAACTCCTGTTTTCATACATACATCGACTGTGTCGTGAGTGATATGTGGACATGACAGGGGTTTACCATCTATGGCCTCCACCATTAGAGGTCGTTCCTTGAGAACCAGAGGTAGGAGGTTTTTGGCAGCAAAATTCTTATCCATAAAATTGCCTGAGGCCCCAGAGTCTAAGAACGCCTCAGTCTTGAGGTGAACCCCCTCCCAGGTTAGGGAGATCGGTAACAGAATCCTGGATTTTTTTTTTCATTATCCACAAAGGAGGCATACAGAGAACCGATAACCTGGGTGTTTCCTGTTCTGAATCCTAATTTGCTATGTTCAGCCCTGCTAACCCTGGGTCTCTGAGGACATTGAAGGCGGAAGTGATCTGCCCTGCACAATAGAAGCAGAGCCCCTTTTCTCTTCTGTGCGCTCTTTCTGCTTCTGAAATACCTGTTTTCCCTATTTGCATGGGTTCAACGACTGGCAAATCTGTTTTCACATTCTCCGAACCACCTGACGTACTGGTGTGTCTGGGTAACGAGGGTAAAGGAGGCAAGACCCTTCTGGGTCTATCTCTGGGGTGTCTCCTTTCCCTGATTTGATCGTCCATGGCTATACAGAAATCTATCAGGTGTTCCAGACTTTCTGGTAATTTTAAAGGAGCCAGCTCAAACATAAAAGCCTCGTTCAAGCCTTCGGTAAAGGCTAAGGATAAAACGTCGTTCGGCCAAAGTACCTCAGAAGTCAAAGTTTTAAACTCTATGGCATAGTCGGCGACCCTTTTATTACCTTGTTTGATGTGAAACAAGGATCTACCCGCATTGGTAGCCCTCCTAGAGGGATCAAAGGTACGTTTTAACTCAGAGGTAAAACCCTCATAGTCATAAATGATGGGTTTCTTATTTTCCCACAACGGCGTAGCCCACAATAAAGCTTTTTCTGTTAAATGATTAATCAGATATCCTACTTTGGCTTTATCAGACATACAAGAACCTGGATTGTTCTCAAACAAGATCTCGAGTTGAGTCAAAAAACCCCGACATAGGCTTGGTGTACCATCATAGCGTAGGGGTGCCTTCATACTAAGCCTATGTCCTTCAGGGGGGACGGAACTGACCCTAGGTAATACTGGATCTGGAGGGATTGTGGTGCCTGTATTGGACCGATTTAACAGGGTTTGCAGAGCGAGAGAAATCTGGTCCATCCTATGGTCCTGTTCCTCTTGTCTGGCTGCGATACGGGCCAGCTGGTTAGAGAGGTCTGCGGGATCCATTGGCCCTGACGTAATGTCACGGATCCCTCTGATTACCAAAAGTGTGGTCCCTTTATGCAGACCGCTCTCTACCCTTCCGATCCTTGAATGGTCGGCAAAACTAGAAAGACAATTAACCAGACAATAGATAAACAAGGGGTAACACCAGACAGAGGTATGGAATAGAATATTGTCACGAATCCTTCTGACTACCAAGATATTGATCTCTTTATGTAGCTCACTTTCTACTCTTCCGATCCTTGAATGGTCGGCAAAGCTATATAGACACTTAGGCAGGTAACAGATAAAGAAAGGGAAACACCAGACAGGGGTACAGAACAGTTCACAAGTCCTCCCTAGGACTTTAGTAATAGCAGAGGTAATCTGATGTGTGCTTAGGGTGCCACATAGACTGACCTCGGTACCAACGTTAAGGCAGAACCTAGAGCAGAGTAAATGCCAATACCAAGGGTCATACACAGGAGGATTTGTTTGCCAATGCCAAGGATCATACACAGGAGGGTTCGTTTGCCAATGCCAAGGGTCATACACAGGAGGGTTCGTTTGCCAATGCCAAGGGTCATACACAGGAGGGTTCGTTTGCCAATGCCAAGGGTCATACACAGGAGGGTTCGTTTGCCAATGCCAAGGGTCATACACAGGAGGATTCGTTTGCCAATGCCAAGGGTTATACACAGGAGGATTCGTTTGCCAATGCCAGGGTCATACACAGGAGATAGCCAAATTTCACAAGAGCTCTGCGGGAGGTGAATACCACGTCAGGGCACCGGTATAATGTTGAGACTGGGTTTTAAACCGGCGGGTCTGCGTCACAACGCCAGGCCCCGCCCCTCGGCGTCCCACGTGAGCGCACCCGGAAGCGTTTACATTCGGCGCCTGGCCAGCGAGCAGCGAGGAAGCTGCTGCCAGGCGCCCCATTCCCTGACCCACCGTGACATGAAACAATGCAATTACAAACTCAGCTAAGCAAACAGATCCATTACTGTTTCCACCTGTGGTATTAAAATGTAACTTTTACTGAATAATAAAATTGGAATTGAAAAATACTGACGACACAATGTAATTATGATCATGTTAACAAACGTCACACAACTAAAAATATGTCTGTCCCTCTGTACTATTCACCAGTAGCCCTATTGGTTAGATACTAGGGGTGACCATATGAGCATAGTCAGTCAAACATCACTGGCATAATATAGCCAGACACTCGTATTTTTGTGGATTCAGAGGCCGACAGAACAACAAGAGAAAACACAGAGGACTATATTACAAAGCTGGTGCTAACTTAACCAGAGCTGGTGTAAACTTACCAGTGTCATTATAGCCTATGGGGTTGTAAAGTTTACAACAGCTCTGGTTAAGGTAGCACCAACATTGTAATATGGCCCAGAGTAGGAACTCTGAGGTATCTGCCAGTATCTAGAGGCGCTGCTTCAGATTGTAGGTAAAATATATTTAAAGACTCCTTTTGTGCCCAACATAATTTCTGGCACACTGCTTAGAGGCTAATGATAGATCCGCCCCAGCGCTGGCGAGAGAACCTAAAATATTGGTTTTGCCCGTCAAGGCTCGTCAGGAGTGCTCAAAAGCAATAGATATTAATCCTCTATTAATCTCATGTATGTGCTGGATCATGGCAGTGATTACTCTGTATTCTCTATTATATCAGACAAAGCAATGCTCCATCAAGAAAATAAAGCGACTTCAGCCTCATATCCCAACCCCATATCATCAACTCAACATGGACAGGAAATGGTGAAATATGCTGCAGCTTCTCAGTCACAGTCTGCAAAAGTAAACCAGCCAGTCTCTAATACAAAGTCAGAGAAGCCTGAAACGCGAAAAGAAACAAATAAACAAGCAAATCGACACAACCGCAGCCAAAAGAAATCGGACACAATGTGGGAACCAAACGATCCATATAAACAGGAGGCGGCTTCATCAACTAAACACAGTGAACGAGGTATAAACATTGTGCTTCTGCTCATTCATTATAATCGAACATTTAAAAACACATACATATAGACACGTATAGACAGCCCGCGCACCTTACACTGTGTGTAGACAGCCCGCGCACCTCACACTGTGTATAGACAGCCCGCGCACCTCACACTGTGTATAGACAGCCCGCACACCTTACACTGTGTGTAGACAGCCCGCGCACCTCACACTGTGTATAGACAGCCCGCGCACCTCACACTGTGTGTATAGACAGCCCCGCACACCTCACACTGTGTGTATAGACAGCCCCGCGCACCTCAACCTGTGTGTATAGACAGCCCCGCACACCTCACACTGTGTATAGACAGCCCCGACCACCTCACACTGTGTATAGACAGCCCCGCACCTCACACTGTGTATAGACAGCCCGCACACCTCACACTGTGTATAGACAGCCCCGACCACCTCACACTGTGTGTAGACAGCCCGCGCACCTCACACTGTGTATAGACAGCCCCGCACACCTCACACTGTGTATAGACAGCCCGCACACCACCTCACACTGTGTGTATAGACAGCCCCGCACACCTCACACTGTGTGTATAGACAGCCCCGCGCACCTCACACTGTGTGTATAGACAGCCCCGCACACCTCACACTGTGTGTATAGACAGCCCCGCGCACCTCACACTGTGTGTATAGACAGCCCCGCGCACCTCACACTGTGTGTATAGACAGCCCCGCACACCTCACACTGTGTATAGACAGCCCCGACCACCTCACACTGTGTATAGACAGCCCCGCACCTCACACTGTGTATAGACAGCCCCGCACACCTCACACTGTGTATAGACAGCCCCGACCACCTCACACTGTGTGTAGACAGCCCGCGCACCTCACACTGTGTATAGACAGCCCCGCACACCTCACACTGTGTATAGACAGCCCGCGCACCTCACACTGTGTGTATAGACAGCCCCGCACACCTCACACTGTGTGTATAGACAGCCCCGCGCACCTCACACTGTGTGTATAGACAGCCCCGCACACCTCACACTGTGTGTATAGACAGCCCCGCGCACCTCACACTGTGTGTATAGACAGCCCCGCGCACCTCACACTGTGTTATAGACAGCCCCGCACCTCACACTGTGTATAGACAGCCCCACACCTCACACTGTGTATAGACAGCCCCGCACCTCACACTGTGTGTATAGACAGCCCCGACCACCTCACACTGTGTATAGACAGCCCCGCACCTCACACTGTGTGTATACACAGCCCCGCGCACCTCACACTGTGTGTATAGACAGCCCCGACCACCTCACACTGTGTGTATAGACAGCCCCGCACCTCACACTGTGTGTATAGACAGCCCCGCACCTCACACTGTGTGTATAGACAGCCCCGCACCTCACACTGTGTATAGACAGCCCCGCACCTCACACTGTGTATAGACAGCCCCGCACCTCACACTGTGTGTATAGACAGCCCCGCACCTCACACTGTGTGTATAGACAGCCCCGCACCTCACACTGTGTATAGACAGCCCGCGCACCTCACACTGTGTGTATATACAGCCCCGCTCCTCACACTGTGTGTATAGACAGCCCCGCACCTCACACTGTGTGTATAGACAGCCCCGCACCTCACACTGTGTGTATAGACAGCCCCGCACCTCACACTGTGTGTATAGACAGCCCCGCACCTCACACTGTGTGTATAGACAGCCCCGCACCTCACACTGTGTGTATAGACAGCCCCGCACCTCACACTGTGTGTATAGACAGCCCCGCACCTCACACTGTGTGTATAGACAGCCCCGCGCCTCACACTGTGTGTATAGACAGCCCCGCACCTCACACTCTGTGTATAGACAGCCCGCACCTCACACTGTGTGTATAGACAGCCCGCACACCTCACACTGTGTGTATAGACAGCCCCGCACCTCACACTGTGTGTATAGACAGCCCGCACCTCACACTGTGTGTTAGACAGCCCCGCACCTCACACTGTGTGTATAGACAGCCCCGCACCTCACACTGTGTATATAGACAGCCCCGCACCTCACACTGTGTGTATAGACAGCCCGCACCTCACACTGTGTGTATAGACAGCCCCGCACCTCACACTGTGTGTATAGACAGCCCCGCACCTCACACTGTGTATAGACAGCCCCGCACCTCACACTGTGTGTATAGACAGCCCCGCACCTCACACTGTGTGTATAGACAGCCCCGCACCGCACACTGTGTGTATAGACAGCCCCGCACCTCACACTGTGTGTATAGACAGCCCCGCACCTCACACTGTGTGTATAGACAGCCCGCACCTCACAGTGTGTGTATAGACAGCCCCGCACCTCACACTGTGTATAGACAGCCCCGCACCTCACACTGTGTGTATAGACAGCCCCGCGCCTCACGCTGTGTATATAGACAGCCCCGCACCTCACACTGTGTGTATAGACAGCCCGCACCTCACACTGTGTGTATAGACAGCCCCGCACCTCACACTGTGTGTATAGACAGCCCCGCCTCACACTGTGTGTATAGACAGCCCCGCACCTCACACTGTGTGTATAGACAGCCCCGCGCACCTCACACTGTGTGTATAGACAGCCCCGCGCACCTCACACTGTGTGTATAGACAGCCCCGCGCACCTCACACTGTGTGTATAGACAGCCCGCACACCTCACACTGTGTGTATAGACAGCCCCGCGCACCTCACACTGTGTGTATAGACAGCCCCGCGCACCTCACACTGTGTATAGACAGCCCCACACCTCACACTGTGTGTATAGACAGCCCCGCACCTCACACTGTGTGTATAGACAGCCCCGCGCCTCACACTGTGTGTATAGACAGCCCCGCACCTCACACTGTGTGTATACACAGCCCCGCGCACCTCACACTGTGTGTATAGACAGCCCCGCACCTCACACTGTGTGTATAGACAGCCCGCACCTCACACTGTGTGTATACACAGCCCCGCGCACCTCACACTGTGTGTATACACAGCCCCGCGCACCTCACACTGTGTGTATAGACAGCCCCGCACCTCACACTGTGTGTATAGACAGCCCCGCACCTCACACTGTGTATAGACAGCCCCGCACCTCACACTGTGTGTATAGACAGCCCCGCACCTCACACTGTGTGTATACACAGCCCCGCACCTCACACTGTGTATAGACAGCCCCGCACCTCACACTGTGTGTATAGACAGCCCCGCACCTCACACTGTGTGTATAGACAGCCCCGCACCTCACACTGTGTGTATACACAGCCCCGCGCACCTCACACTGTGTGTATAGACAGCCCCGCACCTCACACTGTGTGTATAGACAGCCCCGCACCTCACACTGTGTGTATAGACAGCCCCGCGCCTCACACTGTGTGTATAGACAGCCCCGCACCGCACACTGTGTATAGACAGCCCCGCACCTCACACTGTGTGTGTATAGACAGCCCCGCACCTCACACTGTGTATAGACAGCCCCGCACCGCACACTGTGTGTATAGACAGCCGCGCACCTCACACTGTGTGTATAGACAGCCCCGCACCTCACACTGTGTGTATAGACAGCCCGCACCTCACACTGTGTGTATAGACAGCCCGCACCTCACACTGTGTGTATAGACAGCCCCGCACCTCACACTGTGTGTATAGACAGCCCCGCACCTCACACTGTGTGTATAGACAGCCCCGCACCTCACACTGTGTGTATAGACAGCCCGCACCTCACACTGTGTGTATAGACAGCCCCGCACCTCACACTGTGTGTATAGACAGCCCCGCACCTCACACTGTGTGTATAGACAGCCCCGCACCTCACACTGTGTGTATAGACAGCCCCGCACCTCACACTGTGTGTATAGACAGCCCCGCGCACCTCACACTGTGTGTATAGACAGCCCCGCGCACCTCACACTGTGTGTATAGACAGCCCCGCACCTCACACTGTGTGTATAGACAGCCCCGCACCTCACACTGTGTGTATAGACAGCCCCGCACCTCACACTGTGTATATAGACAGCCCCGCACCTCACACTGTGTGTATAGACAGCCCCGCACCTCACACTGTGTATATAGACAGCCCCGCACCTCACACTGTGTGTATAGACAGCCCCGCACCTCACACTGTGTGTATAGACAGCCCCGCACCTCACACTGTGTGTATAGACAGCCCCGCACCTCACACTGTGTATATAGACAGCCCCGCACCTCACACTGTGTGTATAGACAGCCCCGCACCTCACACTGTGTATTAGACAGCCCCGCACCTCACACTGTGTGTATAGACAGCCCCGCACCTCACACTGTGCAATTGTGAGTCTGACATTCAGGGAAATAGTTTCAGATTAAAGTAATTATTTTTCTTATGTTACAGACTTTTCGACACGAGTGAATTCAGCAAATTCTATCGGCCTTTCATCCTCAAAGGTAAGCGATAAATTCACACGTTAATAATATTCTCCTCCCTCCGTATGCATTTAAGCCGTCACCACTGGAGCGCAGAGTCATGGCTGCATTTATTGAGGCGACTTTATTACCTTGTACAGAGTTTAAGGTCGGGTAATATGTTACATGGGGAGTAGGGCATGGGGTGACTAAATGTTGGGGTACAGGAAGACACGTAGGAGAGATTGGGGCAATCTCGAGTGCGCGTGTGTAGGATTAGAGTTAGTGGAGTCATAAGGTGTGGATAGACCTCATCGTCACAGCCTGTCTGAGGATAATGGAAGTTACAGTCTGTAACCCCATGATCTCACCTCTAACCATAAATTCTTTAAGGGACAGAGGAGAGCTCTGAATTATAATGTACCACAGGTCACCCCAAAACCAGGGCAGGGTTTACATCTCTGGAGCCTGCAGGCACCGAAATCTGGAGCCCCCCACCCACTCCAAATAAAAAGTACCGCTTCATTTCTTGATGTGGCTTTATTTTCAGTAATATTTCAAAAAAACTATCAAAACTTTTAAAAAAAAGTTGTTAAAATATTTTTTTTTTCACAAATCTCTTGGTTTTTAGCCAAAGTTGTCCATCACAGGCGGCGTCTTTGTCTGCCAAACTAAAAATACCTAAATAATTCTAAAAATAATAAAGGATTTTAGAAAATCACCTCCACAGTTACTGTCAGTGTGAAAATGAGGAGGCGCGTTCATGCAGCATCACTGTTCACTTTATAAGAAGTAATAATAATATTTTATTTATTTGTTGTTTTATTTCTACATAAACCTGGTCATGTTTAGGACCATTGGAAAGGTCATAATCTGGCCTTTCCAGTATGTCCCCCTAGCCATTAGCGCTCCAGAGATACAGGGTCTAAATAATTGTACATTTTTTTATTTTTTGTGAGTAAGCGGTAATGGTAGCTGCCTGTAGGCATATTCTTACTCTGCCTAATTATAAATCCGGCCCTGCTCAAAACCTGAATGTAGGGGTGTGTGTTTTCTGTTGGGTAGAACAGTGTTCGCTGTAATGTTATGTAGTGTTATATATGGTGTTTTAATGATGTTTAATGCACTTTGGGAAATTCTAATCTCACTTTAATGTTGTTGGTGGAACAACAGGAGTGAAGATGACCCGTCACACCAGTATTTTCCAAATACCTTCCAAGTCCAACCACATCAATGTTGCCACTACCCGCTAAGCCGACCCTTTCATATAATACCTGTTATTCCTGACACCTGCCGAGCGCGTGAATATTGATTATTATTACTATAACCGATACACCAGGGCTGTCAAACTCCTCCCTCCCAGAGATTTCTCTGAACTACAACTCCCATGATTCTCTGGCCATCTATTGCATTGAAAGAATTCTGGGGATTGTAAGCATCACCATCCTGGGGGGGGGGGGCGTGAGTTTCACAGCCCTGCAATACATGGCGGTGTAATACACATTGGGGTGACACGGCGTACACTGTATATACACAAGTGGTGGATGTTTAGTGTCTAATTAATGGCCATTGAGCGCCTTGAGCGATGTAATTGTACGTAAGTTGTATCTTTCCCTTACGATTACAGAGAATTAACTTTTTTTAATATTGTTAGAGCTGTTTAGTAAACAGTAAATGCGGAATAATAAAGATGTGTTGTATTTTTTATAGGTTTCCCTGATCCTTTATGATCTGAGTGTGGCTGCAGGGAAATTGCTTTATAGGTACATTAGCAATGCGATACATTACAAATTGCCAGAATTCTCATCTTTTCTAGAGTTCCAGCCCAAAGCTCACCGTGGGGATCTTCTCCAGTAGGAAGCATACCGTGGGGATCTTCTCCAGGTCGGCAGAGGAGGATTACTCGTGGTTACAGACCCTGCTCGGATCTGACAGGTTCAGGGATCGGGTTCAAGAAGTCAGATCCTGTTACATCTCCAGCTCCGGGTACCAGCAGTTCCATCAGGACGTGTCTCAGTGCTCGTTCGGGATCCTGTATCACACCAAGAACAGAGGAAGGATTAATGTCACCGACGTGACGGGCGCGCTGTATAACGACGAGCTGCGATACCTGTCTGACAAACTGGGTGAGAGATTCCAATGGTTTACAAAGTTTATTTATGGTCGTTTTGTGTCTGTAACTAAATGTCACTGTGCAGCTGTGTGTATGTATGTATGTATGTATATATATATACACAAAGCTTTTAATGAGAAACTAATAAAGTTTGTTCTTTTCATGCAAGCCCGCGAGTGCTCCCACACTTTATGATATTATATATATATTGTGTTTATTATGGCAGAAGCCACTTGCACATCACAGCAATTCGATGAATTGTATCCCAGAGCTCCTGTGCCATATTCCCCATATGCAGCAAGGAATTCTGGGTAGGACATGCAAATGACATCTGTCTCACTTTTATGCATCCTGGATCTGTTGTTACACAGAACCCTAAAATCAATGCTATGCCACACTGTGGCTTTCTAGCAGAGATAAGGTTTATGCAACTGGTTAAAGCCGCTCCTAGGACAGCGCTGTTTCGGGTTTGTTGGACCCCATTTTAGGGTTCTGTGTAATAACAGACCCAGGATGCATAAAAGTGAGACAGATGTCATTTGCATATCCTACCCAGAATTCCTTGCTGCATATGGGGAATGTGGCACAGGAGCTCTGGGATGCAATTCATCGAATTGCTGTGATGTGCAAGTGGCTTCTGCAATAATAAACATAGCTAATTATAGTGTGGAGGCTTTTTATCTCACTTTTTGTCCTCCACCACAATATATATAAATATATATATATATATCCCATGAGGACACTGCAGTTCCTGAATTAAAGTGCTCTGATACTGTGGATCAAGGGGTAAGCAGCAAATTAACAGGATATTTGTCAATGTATTTATAAACCATCCTGTCCCGAATACAAGCTGCCTAAAGGGTTAATAATTTCAGTAAGCAACATGAGCGATCAATCTCACATTTATCGTGTATTTAAACATATAAATCGTGTGGGCAATCTCTCCTCCCTCATCCTTCCCAGCAGTCTCTCATAT
Source organism: Leptobrachium leishanense (assembly GCA_009667805.1). Classification (NCBI taxonomy): domain Eukaryota; kingdom Metazoa; phylum Chordata; class Amphibia; order Anura; family Megophryidae; genus Leptobrachium; species Leptobrachium leishanense. Next base: position 164,034,803 of record CM019069.1, read on the forward strand.
CTTGTTCTCTGCAGGTTCTCCTCATTCATTCCCTGCACGCTCCCCTCTCGTGCATCCCCTGCAGTTTCTCCTCTCGTGCATCCCCTGCAGTTTGTCCTCTCGTGCATCCCCTGCAGTTTGTCCTCTCGTGCATCCCCTGCAGTTTGTCCTCTCGTACATCCCCTGCAGTTTCTCCTCCCGTGCATCCCCTGCAGTCTCCCCTCTCGTGCATCCCCTGCAGTTTGTCCTCTCGTACATCCCCTGCAGTTTGTCCTCTCGTGCATCCCCTGCAGTTTCTCCTCTCGTGCATCCCCTGCAGTCTCCCCTCTCGTGCATCCCCTGCAGTTTCCCCTCTCGTGCATCCCCTGCAGTCTCCCCTCTCGTGCATCCCCTGCAGTCTCCCCTCTCGTGCATCCCCTGCAGTCTCCCCTCTCGTGCATCCCCTGCAGTCTCCCCTCTCGTGCATCCCCTGCAGTCTCCCCTCTTGATTCTGTTACCCTTATATGGTTATCAAGTAACTTTAAAAAACAAAAAAAGTATCAGAAGGGGAAGTGGGTTAACTTCTTGAGAAAGGAAATGGCTTGTTTATCCTTGGCATTCCACATTCCTGAGAATTCTGAAACTTGCAATAAGTTTTGAAATGAGTTTAAAATCCTTTTGTTGAACAAAAAGAGAAGGTCTCCTATGGTATGTTATGTATATAGAATACAGGGAATTAAAAAGATTATTTAACATTCCTGGGCACCCTTTCCATGTGACCTAAGTCTCTGTGTCTCCACATCGCGCAGGGAGGGAGAATGTCGTGGTGGTGATTGATGATCTGGATGACAGCGGCCCAGTCGAGAGATCCAGGATCCTCCAGAACCAGCTGAGCATTGGGAAACTGGCTGGGGATCTGATCCTCTGTGACAGAGATAAGGAGAATCTGAAGAATATTAAATCTTTGATAAAAGCATTAAGTAAGTAATAATGTGACCATCTGACCATATTATTCCTCACTCCCATCCTGTCCATTGGTTCACTCATTCACCGGGGGAACCATTTCCAATCCTGAGGATAATGTCTTTAGAATATCGTTGCTGATTAAACATAAATGGCTTTATTCCCGCAAAATGTCCTTTGAATACATCCCACACAATGCAACGATGTGAGTCGGCGACTGACCCCTTCACTCCATTCTATGATGAAAACCACACAGTGAGGAACAAGTAATGGAAAGATACAACACAAAATATCACACAATGGATGCACCCAGTGACACACATATAGAGGAAAATATCACACAATGGATGCACCCAGTGACACACATATAGAGGAAAATATCACACAATGGATGCACCCAGTGACAAATATAGAGGAAAATATCACACAATGGATGCACTGAGTGACACATATAGAGGAAAATATCACACAATGGATGCACCCAGTGACACATATAGAGGAAAATATCACACAATGGATGCACCCAGTGACACATATAGAGGAAAATATCACACAATGGATGCACCCAGTGACACATATAGAGGAAAATATCACACAATGGATGCACCCAGTGACACATATAGAGGAAAATATCACACAATGGATGCACCCAGTGACACATATAGAGGAAAATATCACAATTTGTTTTTAAAAAGGCTCTTCCATTTATTACATTGAAACCTATGGGATTCGCCCGTTTAAACCTGTTAAACTGAAACATCAAAATCAAGTAATTTTGCCAAAATTCCGGTGCAATTCGGCGTTCTGTGAATAGAAAACACGATAGTTTCCAATGGGACTGTTTCGATCCTGCCAAATTTTATTTATTTTATTTTTATTTATAAAAGGATTTTACCAGGAAGGATACATTGAGATTTCTCTCGTTTTCAAGTATGTCCTGGGTTCGAGAACATTGATTGGTTACAGAAATACAAAATAGTAAAATGCAAGAAATTAACACAAGACCAAATATACAGATTAACAAAAAAATAAATATGGAGGAAATAAAGTCATTATGTTACTGTTTACAGGTGCATTCCGTATTGAGGTATGTTAATAGGGAGTCTTAAGGGACTTTAGACTGGGGGAAGATTTGACGGTGTCTGGGAGGTTATTCCATATTTGCGGTGCTCTGTAGGAAAATGAGGATCGAGCCATTTTTTTTTGTATTGCGGTATTGCAAGTAGGTGCTGGTCCTGGATCTGAGGTTATAGGATGAGGGAACTGCTGGGGGAAGCAGCATATTCAGGTAGGGTGGTAGCTTCCCAGAAAAGCTCTTAAACACCAGGTTGGAAAGGTGGAGGGTGCGTCTAGAGTCCAGTGATGGCCAGTTTAGTTCTTTTAACATGTCACAATTGTGTGTCATGTTCATTGTAGACACAAAGCGACAGAATGAGTTATACAATGTTAGTAAGTTTCTGAAGGTGTGTTTGCAGGGCGGCTGCATACATTACATCTCCGTATTCAATGGCTGGCATAAGCATTTGTTGTACAATCTGCTTTCTTACCGCGGGGCTCAGGCAGGATTTGTTTCTGTACAGGGCACCTAGTTTGGGTAAGTTTAGATGAGAGTTTTTCGATGTGGGGGCCAAAGGATAGATTGGGTCTAACCACATACCTAGGTATTTGAGAGAAGTTACTGTGGTCAGCGTGCTTGCGACGAATTGCATCATATTTCTGTCAGTATGTCTGTATTTGGTAGAAAATACAGCTTAGTGAATAGACGAATTGCCCCGAAATTGCAGATGCAGTGAAATTCACCGCTCGACGGCAAATTCAGAGGTTAGTGAATAAGCCCCTATAGAGTAAAATATTTTCTTAACTAAACACAGAGAAAAACAAGTCACATGTAAGATCTCAGCAACATAAACACAATAAAGACATGGCATTATTTTGGTGGTCGTGGCTGTTTAACGTGACGATAATGAAATGATAACATACCAGGGCGCAGTATGACCAGCGCACACTATGAACCCGCACACATTAAAAATGGCTCAAACTGAGACAGAAAAGACTCTGAAAATCTCTATATTTCAGCATTAATGATCCTGACCTATAAATGATATGAATCGATGGATAAACGACTCGCTGGGAGGTTAATCCATATTTCATATATCTTTGTATCAGACACATTGAATCTCGCTACAAAACAAGAAGTGACTTCATCCGATTCCTACACCACCCAGAAAACCTCCTCATCATCATCATCCCAATACGGAGCCGATCCAGGGGGGTCACTTACTCGGGGGTCAATTAAATCCAACCCAGAGAGATCAGATCGGCGACATGGAGGAGGAGATCCGTCAGATCCACCAAATCAAGCTCCAGAGGGCTCAGCGCCACTGTCTGGGAATAACAGCCAATCACATCCATCCAGAGAAGACCAAGAGAGGTCGAAGAACAGCCGTAAATCGAATCGTTCATCGAACCGACGTGAAGATAAAGCCGTGGTATCATCTGGAAACCGTGGAGGAAGTATAAACACTCAACATACTCGGGCTCGCTGAGCGCTTGCCTGGTGGCCGCTGTTCAGATTGTGTTAAATGTCCGCAGCAGGCAGGGAGTAGGGCCGGCCGAGCGCTCCACGATGGCGAAAGGCTCTCTATGTCACCGAGCCGCAGTATGATGGGATCTCCCCCCCAGGAATCACCCCATGGCAGGCTCCTATTTTTAGGGACACACCGCCCCAAAAGTGCCGTGACAACGTGAGCGGTGGCTGGAGCGCTTGGGACAAAGTGCGGCGGCAATTATCAGGTCTTGTTCGGCTCGATCCGCGTAGGTCGCGGGAAAATACAATATGCTACAAATTACAACAATTCATAGAGTAAAACCAGAAAATATAAATAAAGGGGAAACAAAATAACAATAAATAAATCCCGTCACAGTTTGTATGGAGTTTCAGTATGTGCGCGGACACTAGACATTCCACACAAATACACTCCTACATCTTCAAAGAGCAGACTCCGCCTTCATTATCGTTTTTTAGGCTAATTTTGCAATATAATGGGCAAACCTCAACTGTGAGGCCCCTGAAGACCTCACTAACTCTAGAGCCACCTCTGTGTGTGTGTGTACCTCTGTGTGTACCTGTGTCTGCCTGTGTGTACCTCTGTGTGTACCTGTGTCTGCCTGTGTGTACCTGTGAATGTCTTTGTGTGTTTATTCATCGGTGTCTGCATTCGTGTCAATGTGCGTGCCTCTGTGTTACAAGGGGTGTGGGTCTGTGTTATTGTGCCCCTGTGTGTGTGATACTTATGTGGGTTTGTGTTTGATAGTGAACATGAACGTGTGACTGACGGACACAAACATAGTCACAGACCAGTGGCGTAGTGTGGGTTGTCAATGCCTGGGGTGAGGAATGAATTGTGCGCCCCCATATTTCACATACACCCCCCATATTTTATTTTCATCCCCCACAATATTTAATTTCCATTACTCGTATATTTAATGTATATAAAATGATTCACCCCTATATATTATATTATATTAGCCCTGATATTCCCCCTTTAAACCATTGCACCCCTCCCTTACAGCGCCCCTGTCACACCCCTCCCTCCCTTACAGCGCCCCTGTCACACCCCTCCTCCCTTACAGCGCCCCTGTCACACCCCTCCCTCCCTTACAGCGCCCCTGTCACACCCCTCCCTCCCTTACAGCGCCCCTGTCACACCCCTCTCTCCCATTTCTAATGCGATTACCTGGGGTCAGGTGACCTGGATGCTCGTGTCAATGGCCGTCCTTCCCCCCTGTGCGGCTTTCATACACGCTGGAGGAGGAAGTGACATCATGTATAACACGGTTAGGGGCTGGCGTCGCTCTCTCGCAGTCAGCAGGTGCCGGACAGGCTGCGGAACGAAGCTGAATGGGGCTTTTTATGCCGGTCCGCTCCCTCACCCTCTAGGCCCTTTCCTTTCAATACCGCAGCCCGCCCGGCACCCGCTGATTACAGACTGTGAGAGAGCGAAGCCAGACGCAATCAGCTCAGGGAGCCGCCCGCTGACATATTGGGGAAGTCAGGGGGCGGATTCGCAGATACGCGGTACCTGGAAACTATTAGGGGCGCAGATTTCTTTTGAAATTTTGCACCGCTAAGAAAATTGCACGGGGCAACCGCCCCCCCCTCCCGCCACAGTCACTGACTCATATCTACAGACAGACAGACAGCCGCGTACACGAGCAACAAGCAACACTCTGTCAGGGTGGTGGGGGATCGGGCGTGAAGTCTTGTGAGCTGTTGCATTTCTTCCCCCTCCCCCGTGTACCTTCCAGCCTGTGTTTCCACCATTACGGCTGCGGATCCTTGTACATCCGTCCATCCGCTGTGCTAGGAGGTGAGAGTGTAGGTGATCGTTGCTCCACAGACTAGACGACACGTAGTGCTGTGACCTGAGGTTGCGGCTGATTCTTGCAGGGAGAAAACCATACTCAGAATGCCTTTATTCTGGGCTTTCAGTTACAAACATTCAAAAGTAAAACACGCCTCAGCGTTTCCATGCTGAAGATCCTCCTAACAGCCTCCCCCTCCCTCACACACACGCCCTGGTCTACAGACAAAGAATAATGGTACTGGTAGAGGGATCTGGTTACAGCCAGTCCTGGGGGGGGGGTGGTGTTGGGTGGAAGCCGAGCAAATGGTTCATGCAGAAACAGCACAGTATATGCCACAACAATCTACCCTAACTACAGGGGCGACGAAATATAACGAAATTAAAAGCTAATAAACATTGTGGCGGCCGTTCCGTCACTTTATCCCCACGGGAACGTATGGAATAGGAATGATATACATTGATTTATTAAGGGAGTGAGAGGATGCGCTGCGGCCCCGGCAGAGACTGCAACATCATTTCATTCTCATTCTCTTTATTATTCTACAGGTTGGAGAAGTTTCTTTACATCAGCCATTCAGGTGAGAAATCTCATCACACATTGATTCAAACAGAATTAAGTTCACATGAATTAAAATGTTACTACAATGTATATATATTATACACCCAGGGGTCAAGTTAAACATGAACATGAGAGCGGGCGACGTCACCCTGTCAGACCAATCGCTGTAGTGATCATTCTCAGAGAGGCAGCGATGGATCAGATCTGTGCATGCGCGTGCAGCTCCGATCCATCTCTCTGCGCAGGCGCCATGGAACCTGTATATGTAAAGTGTGTGAATCCTGTAGCGCTGCACAATTTGTGGTTCCTGCACTACACAAGTTGTAAAGGAGCACGAACCGCACAGAAAAGCTTCAGGGACGTCTGAGTTTGGGAAACCCTGACCCAAAGAGGAGGAGCAGCGCGCAGTGAGGAGGAAAAGGGGAGGAAAATCACCAGAGAATAAGAGAAATAAATATTCAGATAATTGTGCAGCGGCTGTGAGCAGGAATTACCCAGTTATTTTGGGCTAAAAAGAGGGAAATTAGCATGTAGATTGTTACGAATTGATTCGTTATATTAGAATGTAGATTGTTCCGAATCGATTCATTATATTAGAATGTAGATTGTTCTGAATCGATTCGTTATATATTAGAATGTAGATTGTTCCGAATCGATTCGTTATTTTGGAAGTCGATAATCACTGTTACGTATAATTTTTTTATTTTGGAAGATCCTCTGTCTATATAGTTTTAATGAGTTAATTGGGTATTTGAGAAAGTGAATAAATGTCACGGTGAATATTTAGCTCTATTTGTCATATTGTGCAATTTTGGTAACAAGGAAAATGTTGATTGAAAAACAAAAAATCTGAACACTGTCGGGATAACACACTCACTATATAAAAACCAATGGATCCAATCAATCCGGGTCATTCTATGTGTCGTAACGTCGATTCGGATGGAACAAACTTAGAAAATGGTCCAAAACTCTCACGACGTTCCATTCAAACTACACGAATCCAAATCGAATCGTTGTTTTTTGAAATTCGTTCCTTTTGTGATTCAGTTATTTTGTTGTGTCCGAATTTCTGAGTCATTAAAAAAGTCTGAAATACGATTCATAATGAAACAAATCTCACATGTCTAGTAATTAAGGCATCGTGTGGTGTCTGATACTTAATCTAAAAGTTTCTTTCCCCATTTATTCTACAAGACATTTACACAACATGCCGCACCGATCTGCTCCAGTACGCGACACACCATCGGGATCTTCTCCAGGTCGGCAGAGGAGGATTACTCGTGGTTACAGACCCTGCTCAGATCTGACGGGTTCAGGGATCGGGTTCAGGAAGTCACACCCTGTTACATCTCCAGCTCCGGGTATCGGCAGTTCTATCAGGACGTGTCTCAGTGCTCGTTCGGGATCCTGTATCACACCAAGAACAGAGGGACTATTAATGTCACCGACATGAGTGGAGCGCTGTATGACGACGAGCTGCGATACCTGTCTGACAAACTGGGTAACATATGTGTTGTTTTGTGTTGTGTATAGTGCAGAGCATGCTTTGATTTGTATGTTGTATACCTGTAATATCTCTGGGCTGAACAAGCTCCTGATTGTGCATATTATATAGAGGAAACATCGCATCATGGTGAGACATAAAAACAAAACCAAGTTAATAACTGAATTTCACTTTTATACGTTTCAGTATTTTATTATTAATGCACAATATTTGCTAAAGATCCGCCCAAAACAAAACATGCTGAACCAATCAGGAGCCACAATTTCTGGTCTACTGCGGCTGTGAACGTGTTGTTAACCCCTTAAAGCCAGAGATACACTGAGCGCAAAGGGACACGTAGCGAATGGCACTGCACATCGAGATGCGCTCAGTGTATACAGCCCCGTCTTCTCTGCGCGCTCAGCCGGCATCGAGCCGCGTGGCTGAGAGTCCAGAGTTTAAAATAGCCAGCTTTGGCCTCAGTGACGCGGCGCATCATGGTCAGTGTATCTCAAGCAAACTCTTATGCTCGTTACACAGGCTCATTAGTAAGTTATCCTTTGCTCGTTACACAGGCTCGTTAGTAAGTTATCCTTTGCTGGTTACACAGGCTCGTTAGTAAGTTATACTTTGCTGGTTACACAGGCTCGTTAGTAAGTTATCCTTTGCTGGTTACACAGGCTCGTTAGTAAGTTATCCTTTGCTGGTTACACAGGCTCGTTAGTAAGTTATACTTTGCTGGTTACACAGGCTCAGTAGTAAGTTATCCTTTGCTGGTTACACAGGCTCGTTAGCAAGTTATCCTTTGCTGGTTACACAGGCTCGTTAGTAAGTTATCCTTTACTGGTTACACAGGCTCGTTAGTAAGTTATCCTTTGCTGGTTACACAGGCTCGTTAGTAAGTTATCCTTTGCTGGTTACACAGGCTCGTTAGTAAGTTATCCTTTGCTGGTTACACAGGCTCGTTAGTAAGTTATCCTTTGCTGGTTACACAGGCTCGTTAGTAAGTTATCCTTTGCTGGTTACACAGGCTCGTTAGTAAGTTATCCTTTGCTGGTTACACAGGCTCGTTAGTAAGTTATCCTTTGCTGGGTACACAGGCTCGTTAGTAAGTTATCCTTTGCTGGTTACACAGGCTCGTTAGTAAGTTATCCTTTGCTGGTTACACAGGCTCGTTAGTAAGTTATCCTTTGCTGGTTACACAGGCTCGTTAGTAAGTTATCCTTTGCTGGTTACACAGGCTCGTTAGTAAGTTATCCTTTGCTGGTTACACAGGCTCGTTAGTAAGTTATCCTTTGCTGGGTACACAGGCTCGTTAGTAAGTTATCCTTTGCTGGTTACACAGGCTCGTTAGTAAGTTATCCTTTGCTGGTTACACAGGCTCGTTAGTAAGTTATCCCTTGCTGGTTACACAGGCTCGTTAGTAAGTTATCCTTTGCTGGGTACACAGGCTCGTTAGTAAGTTATCCTTTGCTGGTTACACAGGCTCGTTAGTAAGTTATCCTTTGCTGGTTACACAGGCTCGTTAGTAAGTTATCCTTTGCTGGTTACACAGACTCATTAGTAAGTTATCCTTTGCTGGTTACACAGGCTCGTTAGGAAGTTATCCTTTGCTGGTTACACAGGCTCATTAGTAAGTTATCCTTTTCTGGTTACACAGGCTCGTTAGGAAGTTATCCTTTGCTGGTTACACAGGCTCATTAGTAAGTTATCCTTTTCTGTTACACAGGCTCGTTAGTAAGTTATCCTTTGCTCGTTACACAGGGAAGCAGAGAGTGGTGGTGCTGATTGATGACTTGGAGGACAGCAGCTCAGTCCAGAATACCCGGATCCTGCAGACCCAGCCGAGCATCGCGAGACTGGCCCGAAATCTGATCCTCATTAATAATAAGAGCAATAAAGAGAGTTTAATTTCGCCCAGAGACCTGTTTGATGAGAAGATTTAGAAGGAGGAAAATTCAAATCTCATTGCATATATACATACACCTCATATTTAACCTACATTTATGCTTTATTTGGGCTTGGACTCTGTTTAAAGGGTTGCATGCTATCTCCAGGAATCCACAGAAACTTTTTTTTTCATTTATTAATCTAACTGAATACCCACCCCCGGATTGGGACTGAAAATGTTTTTTGCTTCTTGCTGCTGATAACGAGAGCAAATTCTACCATGAACTTATTAAATCAAACAAAAAGAAGGATTGTATTACTTTATGTTCTTGCATTGTATATGGTATGATAAATATTTTTACAGGAGTTTATTGGTCCAGGAAAAGCTTAAATAATAATTAGGAGCAACTGAAGTTTTAATTGATCTGTGCAATTTGAGTATAATGACCCCGGTAGGTCACGTTTAAATAAACCTGGAGTTAAAGTATATTTAATCATGTATTCAGGAAAATATAGTTGTTTTAATGTAAGGGCCCCCATTATTTTATGGCACATCTAGAATTAAGTATAATATAATAATTCAATTGATGAAAAGGAACAGACGTTCTTCCTATGCACAATAGAGGTTCCTCTGATTAACGGGTTGATTACCTATCGTGGCAGCTGTACTATAAATGTATCTACTTTGGGGCAAGGTCCCATGTGACAAACAATTGACAAACAGTTGAATGCCGGAATTAACCAGTTGGTTAAAATAGTCACATAAATAAAGTGTGTTTTAATATGTCCGATGATAAAACTTTTATCACTGAGATTAATTTAAAATGACTAAACTCTGAATATAAATCAGGTATTAATAATCGCAGCAAGATTCTACAGAATTATCAGATGGTGTTTTTATTTTACTTGAAATGTTTTTTGTTTTTACAGATCAATAAACAAGAACAGGCGTGTACCCCATATATATTTTGGTACTAAATGAGCAGGGGATGCATATTGGCTGTTTTTTGGGCCAGAGTTGCATAATAGCCGTATAATATGACCCCACATGGGGTTTGGGTTTTGAGTGGACCACAGGCCTCCCTGGGAAATTCTTAATGTGTATTATCTGTGTTTCTTCTTATGATGTTAACATGGTTTTTTGCAGCTGCGTTCTAAGTGTTTGGGGACAGACTTAGAGGGGATAATATTTTTTTCAGTTTGCTAAGCCGATACCATCATCAACATCATCATCATTCTTAAAGAGAACCTGACAGTCAAGTTCACAGTAGATATAGATTGAGGAGTGTATATCAAGTTCACAGTGACTGAGTCTGGAATGGATCATGGACATTTCGTGCCTGAGTCAGTGCTAACAGGTCACAGGTAATGCACGACCAGTGCACAAAGACAGCTCGTTCCGAGAGAGTTCCAGTCTCCAGGAGCTCGGGTCCCCTCATTAGCTTCACACAGAGGAGCTCAATGAAACTGCTTCTCAAGGTGTGAGGTTACTGAAAGACGATTGTCCTCCCAGTGCAAAATGAACACCCTGCTGGTCTAATGTCACCCTCGTCAGGACTGCTGACCACCCACCCTGGATAAAGACCACAGTCTGAGACTCAGATTTGGAAACAGTAACAGGGTTACTGGCAGAGCCCCTGTGTGGGAACACACACGGCAAAACGCAGGAAGGTCCCAAGCAGCAGAATCAAAAGGAGATTTATTGCAGCACACAAGGAGACACAGCAGGGCGGAAAATGATGCAGGTGAGTAAAAGCAAAATAAACAGGTGCAGGTACGTCTTTTATGGAGCCGGTGGCAATCACAGGGATATGCAGAGTGAAGGAAGTCAAAACCCACTTATTCTCCCTCAGCACACGTTGCTCATCCCAGCCACATCAGGGTTTCCGAAATGCAGACTTGTGTTGCACATGATATGGAATTTACTTGCATTCTTTCTGTAAATAATTTGCAAAAGGGCAACCTGGGATTATATTTGGCTCCTATGATCAGGAGTTCAACACCTCGTAAGTGACAGGTTTCAAGGGATACAGTCACGCAGGCAGCTGAACATGCACAGTGTTTAATTTCCTGATGAAGGAACGTTTTAATGGAGATACTGCAGGGCCAGGTCGGTCCATTTCATCTCCTGCTCTTTGACGGATTCGGTGCCGCCGCTGTTATCCTGCTCGTGTTCCGGGAGCTCGTTCTGAAAAGACACAAAAACGAAGGGAAACAAGATCAGACTTTCAGGGTTATTCAGAGAAAGGTGAAACTCTGGCAAACTTTTTGAAAAGTGAAAATTCTATTTTGACCTAGAATTTTCACTTCTCCAAAAGTTTTCCTGAGTTTCACCTTTCTTTAAATAGACTTGTGAGTTAAATATCTCTATTTTCATTATTACCGGAGATTAAGCTTATATTTACAACAACATGAGAAAAAGAACCTGCAAAAAAAATAAACACCTGAGCATTTATTACCCTGATACAAAGCTGTGAATTCAGCAAGAGATGCGACCGATACAATCGGAATCCACATTAAGAACCACCCGTGGAAATGACAGAATCCCCCCGCCACACACATTGTAGACAGTCAGTATGTACCGTCCTTCCTCCACAAATCACTTTTGCGAAGTTTGACAGCGAGCTAAACTTCATCTAAGTTTCAATTCCAATCTTTATTGAAGAATCATCATAAACTCTATGAAGGATAACAGTGAAACTAAACTAATTATAATGTACAATTAGTCTCTAACTATACATGTTCAAATGCAACAAAATATATACAGAAATACTGTTGTCATTACACACATCTGGACATCATATCATATGAGACTAATAAGGATATACTGTAAATAGAAAAAAACATGATAACATGTTATATATTCAGATGGCACGTTACATCCACTCTACACATCAGAAACCGCAATATGAGTTGATGGAAGCAGACAAGGTAAGTAAACTTACAGCTATTGCTATTAAGAATGTTCAAAGACGAGGGTTAATGGAGATTGTCCATGCAGGACTGTTCCTCTGTTCACCACATAACAGCCATGAGTTAACTCACACTTCCTGGTTTCTAAATTGCCTGCAGTTTCTTAAAATGACCACTAAGTGGACTTACCAAAACAAATGATCTTAACTGATATTAACCTGGAGACAGAACACAGTATATTCAGTATCTGCACAATTGATGGAATGCACCTAATACGATCAGGCTGCTATGAAAATATTTGATTGGAATACAAAATGCTTATACAGTTGTGTTCAAAATTATTCAACCCCCACTGAAATTGAGTGTTTTGGCCAGTTTGACATTGATTTTGATCATTCAGTCATCTTGCTTACAATTAAATCAAAGAGGCACGTGTAGGTCAGACAAATATAACATAACATTTATAATGAAATAACCACAAATGCCTTTTCTGTGCTCACATCATTATCAGTTTTATTCAACCCCCAAGTGACATTCAATCTTAGTACTTAGTACAACATCCTTTTACAGTTATAACAGTTTTTAAACGTGAAGCATAGCTTGACACAAGTGTCTTGCAGCGATCTACGGGTATCTTCGCCCATTCGTCATGGGCAAAAGCCTCCAGTTCAGTCACATTCTTAGGCTTGCGCACTGCAACTGCTTTCTTTAAGTCCCACCAGAGGTTCTCAATCGGATTTAAGTCAGGTGACTGCGATGGCCACTCCAAAATGTTCCAGCCTTTAATCTGCAACCATGCTCTAGTGGACTTGGAGGTATGCTTGGGATCATTGTCCTGTTGAAAGGTCCAACGTCTCCCAAGCCTCAGGTTTGTGACGGATTGCATCACATTGTCATCCAATATCTCCTGGTACTGAAGAGAATTCATGGTACCTTGCACACGCTGAAGCTTCCCTGTACCTGCAGAAGCAAAACAGCCCCAAAGCGTGATTGAACCCCCGCCATGCTTCACAGTAGGCAAGGTGTTCTTTTCTTCATAAGCCTTGTTCTTCCTCCTCCAAACATAGCGTTGATCCATGGGCCCAAACAGTTCTAATTTTGTTTCATCAGTCCACAGAACACTATCCCAAAACTTCTGTGGTTTGTCCACATGACTTTTGGCATACAGCAGTCGACTCTTCTCATTCTTTGGAGACAGCAAGGGGGTGCGCCTGGAAGTTCTGGCATGGAGGCTTTCATTACGCAGTGTGTGCCGTATTGTCTGAGCTGAAACTTCAGTACCCACATCTGACAAATCTTTTCTCAGTTCCTCAGCAGTCACACGGGGACTTTTCTCCACTCTACGCTTCAGGTAGCGCACAGCAGTCGAAGTCAGCATCTTCTTTCTGCCACGACCAGGTAGCGTTTCAACAGTGCCCTTTGCCTTGAATTTGCGAATGATGCTTCCTATGGTCTCTCTTGGTATGTTTAACATCTTTGCAATCTTCTTATAGCCATTGCCCTTCCTGTGAAGAGTAATCACCTCTTCTCTTGTCTTCCTGGACCATTCTCTTGACTTCACCATGTTTGTAACCACACCAGTAAATGTCTAGAAGGAGCTGAGTATCACAGTCATTTTAAAGCTGCCTAATTGGTGCTTATTATGCTTTATTGCTGCTCCTTGACATCCACAGGTGTTTTCAATACCTGATTGAAAACACTTGAATGAACCTCTGTTCTTCAGAGTGGTAGTCTTTAAGGGGTTGAATAATTGTGTCAATGAAGAATTCACAAAATAAACATTTATTACTGTATTACAAAACCAATTGATGTCATTTTAGTTGCATATGGTTCTTTAAAAAGTCCTTGTAGGATTTCATTCTGAATACAATTACAAATGTCACTAAATTCCCTAAAACCCTTTACAGCATTGGGGGTTGAATAATTTTGAACACAACTGTATGCCTTGAAATGAACTTTTGCTCTAATTAGCATTATGTTACTAAGCTGACAGTTTAGAAATGCATCTCACCTAAGAATCTGCTGGCTTGTGTAAATGTTTTAAAGCACACCCAAGATAAGGAGGTTAGGAAAATAGGGAGTAAAAAAGTCCAGAAGGAAACAGATGTTAATTCCTGTTAAATAATTGTAGCGCTCACTCCCGGAGGAGCCGCTGAAATTGAACCTCGGGTCAGTCTCCCCGCACTAGGGAATAAATATACTCCAGCACCGCTGTGGATTTTATAAATTATATAGTTTACTAGAATAAATGGCATATAATGAATAACACGGTGTTCGTATATATATTTACAGTACTTCGTAATGCGGGAAACGCGCAGCGGAAAAGAAATACGATGCTTCGTAATTCGAGAAACGCGCAGCGGAAAAGAAAAGGAAAAATATATCTTTAACCCCCTTTATTGAGGTTGGGGAGTGAGTCCCGCACAGGTTATGTCCCAGAATGTAAGTGTGTGTGTGTGTTATGGTACCCGGGTACAATATTCAACTGGCCAGTGAATTGCTTATGAGGTAGCTTCGACTAGTCAAGTTGGGGCCCTGTGGGTTTTGGAAACAAACAGCAGCGTGCTTTCTATATTCACAACGGCCAGCAAGGCCTCTCACCCATCCGCCAGATACTTGGTGCTCCGCTCAACCCAGGACGTCTCTCCGCTCGATTTTGACTGGGATTCTATGGGTTACCGGATCCGCTGTCTTGCTTTCCTTTAGCTGCCGCAAGATGTCCAGCTCACCGCCTGCACTCCCTGTCAGATCGATCTGCGGTGCTCCTAACTCGGGATCCTCCAGCCGGAACCAGCTTCTCGTCCTCAGACCTCACAGCTTGGTATAGACAGATCTCTGCAGGGTCACTGTCCCGATCCTCCAGCACCAGCTCTGGCCTGGTCACGATCCATAACAGCTCTGCCTGCTTCCTTCTCCTTTCAGCTCCCAGCTCACTCTGAGCATGCTTTCCACGAGGCTGCTGATGCCTTTCCTTTCCTACACACCCACTTCCTGTCCTCACGCAAAGCATCATGGAAAATGTAGTTCAATGCTTTCTGTGTTTGTCCAGCATAATCTTACCATGGTCTCTGTCTCCCTCTGGTGGCCATTGCGAGTAAATGCAGCAGAACAGTTTTTTTAAACACAGCGCTAGACTCCCCCCCCCCTAAACTCTTGGGTCCTCCCAAGGGCGTGTAACGGGTACATGTGTCGGTCATACATAACATAACAACAGTTGCATTACATTTCAACATAACATTTCTAATTTTAGCCTATATATTCAGGGTTGACAACAGGCAGCAATTCTCCTCAATCTCCCCCAAACCCTTAGACACCTCGGCAAGTAGAGCTGACACTTCTGGAAACCTCTGCCCAGTTGTTACAGCTTCCTCTGTGCTTTGTCCTGGTGAATCATACGTGAGTCTCTGAGGGGGTCGTACTGAACGTTTAGGTTCAAATTTTTCAGGAACCTCTTCAGTCGGGAGAGCTGACTCTACAGGCTCAATTCTCTCTCCTGCAGCCTGAGTAGATACATCTTCGGTGTATAAACCTTCCAGGGAAGGCATAGAACTGTCCTCACCCGATACGTCTTCAGGTGGGTGAGTTGTAGTTATGGGCTCAATTTTTTCATCAACAATCGGAGCAAACACTTCCTTGGAATATGAGCCCTCCAGTGAAGGCATAGAACTGTAATCTATGGATATTTCCTCTAAAACTTCAGGAACTTCCCAGGTCTCCGGTACTGCAGGTGCTCGAGTCATAACTTCAGAGATATCAGGTTCTAAATCACTCTCACTCTGGTCAGAGACTGGCTTGACGCCCTGAGACTCAGGTGTCCACACCCAGCTCAGACACCAGCCTTCCTCTTCACTGTCTTCTTCACTCTCTCCGATGGGACGTAACTGCTGAGACCGAGTAATAGAAGTCGGACGAGATGTAGGCAGACCAGGCACAGAGAATTTGTCTCCAATCGGTACTTGTACAGTCTTTCCTGACCGTAGGGCCTTCTCTGTCCCTTCCGTTCTCCTCAGCCTTCTTACTTCTGCAGTGGCTCTCTGTTCTTTAACCCTCCGTGGACAGGCCGGTCTTGACATTGAGTGTGCCTTCTTAGGAGCAGGACCTTCTTCCATAACCAGTGGGGTTAAGAGGTGTCTCAACACATCAGTGTTCATCCCCACTATCATAGAACTTCGATTAGCTCCCGAGGGACGAGGACACACAATTGCCAACGTGTCACATACGCCGGGTTGTCCAACGATTACCGAACTGAATTCTAGCTTCACCTGTATATATCCATCATGGGGAAACCTCTCCATTCCCATCCCCCAGATTTCGAGACCCTTCAATTTCTTCAGGGGTATATGCTTCAAATATTTTCGATAGAAGTCTCGGTAAATCAACGTTACTTGAGCACCCGAATCTAGAAGAGCCTTAGTATAGACTCCTTCCACTTGAACCGGGACGATGGGCGAAGGACCTATCAACTTGTCAGGGAACTTTTTCGTAGCAGCAGGAGAGGTAGACCCAGTCTGTTGTACTCTAACCCTTGTCCTCATACGTGGTGACTGCGGGCGTACATTGTCTTCTTGTGACGTAGGACCCGACCTCCAGGGAGAGGATCTCCTAGGTCTAGCAGGCACATATAGAGACCCTCCTTGTCTCCTTTCCGGGCACTGAGCCTTGAAATGGCCGAATTCTCTACAGGCGAAACATCTTCCCCACGAGGATGAGGGCACACTTTCTTCCTGTGGCTCATTTGAAAATCCTCTGTCGGAGACCACAGCAACCGCTGCTGTTCGTATATCTGAGAGAGACTTCTGTATTTCAGTCTGCATTTCTGCTACTTTCAAGATTGCCCGGCATAGGTCCGTGTGTGTCTGTTCCATCTTAACTTGGGCTTCTTTTACTTTCTCGAGAGTCTTTTGTATCTCACCATACACCTGGTTTGACGACTTTTGAGTTATCTCCGGCTCATATGTCTCTTCCGGATCATCTTCATCTGATGAACACTCATTATACTCTATGGGTTGCGCATAGACCTTTTCTCCCCTTCTTCCAAGCTTCTCTTCCAGAAGGGCTTCTTCTTCCCGAACAACTCGAATCAGTTCTAGGTAATTTAACTCTTTATTACCTTCTCGAGTCCTCAGTTGCAACATCACAGGATCTAAGGGTAAGGCACCTTTCAATATCTGACGCATTCTAACCTGATCTACTGTAGTGGGGTCTGTTCCTTTCTTCAACAGTACTTGGTACAGTATCTTATCCAGGCGCCTCATGTATTCTGTCATCTTCTCACCCCTTTTCTGGTAAGTATGCTCATACTGGTACATAAGCTCAGCAGCCTTTTCCGTTCGCCCGAAGACTTCCTGTAATAAGTTCAGGTAATCTAGAGCAGTACAGTCTCTCTTACTCAGCTTCAGATTCCTGACAGCCTCTGACGCAGGTCCCTTTAAGCTCTCAGTAATTCTTTGCTTCTTCTGCGCTTCAGAGACGTCCCACTCATCCAGAGCCTGAATCGCTTGTTCTACCCATTCTTCAAAGGTTTCTTCTCCCACCGGAGTTGGCAAGTTTCCTGAAAATGTTTCCAACTTCCGATATCCGAAGCTGATGTAAGAAGGGTGAGCCCTCTGACACTTAACCACGAGGTCTCCAATAGCAGCAAAGAACTCCGGCCCGATCATGGCCAGCGGGCTGGATGCAGGAATGTTCATTGAATCACCACGTGGCTTACTTGGCTGGATCAGACGAACTTCCACGTCGTCGGTTAGCTGTATACTCACGCCCTGAAAACACACAGGAACACCCTTTCTCCACTCAAAAAGAACATACGTGTGAGAAGTCTCTGGGTTCACTTTAATGTCTGCTAGAAACCCCCGCTGGTCAGGTGCCAACGCTGCCATGGCCAGGCGGATCTGCTCTTCTGTCCAGGTGTCTACAGGAATATCCATTACTACACTCAACTCTAACTGGCCACCCTGTGCTTTACACCACTCTGCTGCTTCATCTGGATCCATATTTAACCCTTTAAATGCGGTTTTTCCAGAAACTGAATCCCGGAAACGAGCCCCCACGTGTAGCGCTCACTCCCAGAGGAGCCGCTGAAATTGAACCTCGGGTCAGTCTCCCCGCACTAGGGAATAAATATACTCCAGCACCGCTGTGGATTTTATAAATTATATAGTTTACTAGAATAAATGGCATATAGTGAATAACACGTGTTCGTATATATATTTACAGTACTTCGTAATGCGGGAAACTCACAGCGGAAAAGAAATACGATGCTTCGTAATTCGAGAAACGCGCAGCGGAAAAGAAAAGGAAAAATATATTTTTAACCCCCTTTATTGAGGTTGGGGAGTGAGTCCCGCACCGGTTATGTCCCAGAATGTAAGTGTGTGTGTGTGTTATGGTACCCGGGTACAATATTCAACTGGCCAGTGAATTGCTTATGAGGTATCTTCGACTAGTCAAGTTGGGGCCCTGTGGGTTTTGGAAACAAACAGCAGCGTGCTTTCTATATTCACAACGGCCAGCAAGGCCTCTCACCCATCCGCCAGATACTTGGTGCTCCGCTCAACCCAGGACGTCTCTCCGCTCGATTTTGACTGGGATTCTATGGGTTACCGGATCCGCTGTCTTGCTTTCCTTTAGCTGCCGCAAGATGTCCAGCTCACCGCCTGCACTCCCTGTCAGATCGATCTGTGGTGCTCCTAACTCGGGATCCTCCAGCCGGAACCAGCTTCTCGTCCTCAGACCTCACAGCTTGGTATAGACAGATCTCTGCAGGGTCACTGTCCCGATCCCCCAGCACCAGCGAGGTAGCCCCTGCGCTCTGGCCTGGTCACGATCCATAACAGCTCTGCCTGCTTCCTTCTCCTTTCAGCTCCCAGCTCACTCTGAGCATGCTTTCCACGAGGCTGCTGATGCCTTTCCTACACACCCACTTCCTGTCCTCACGCAAAGCATCATGGAAAATGTAGTTCAATGCTTTCTGTGTTTGTCCAGCATAATCTTACCATGGTCTCTGTCTCCCTCTGGTGGCCATTGCGAGTAAATGCAGCAGAACAGTCTTTTTAAACACAGCGCTACATAATGAAACGTTAGGAAAACTTGTGAAACTGCAGAAATGTTTATCTTTATGATAATCTGTATTGTAACTTTTAATATGCTGCTGTATGCATTTTAGTACGTGTTATTTCTCTCTGATAGGATATTGAAATGTCATGTAAATGTATATAAGCACATATAACCAAACATACAATGGAGAACGAAGCGAAGGAAAACTTTGTGTCGTGTCATCATTTCCAGTTAATTCCTTCTCACTGGTCGACCATGAGTTATTTTGTTACGGAGAGATAGTTTAGTTCGAGAATAGAAGATTACGGACACACATCAAGCTGAGGCAGAATTTTCCAGCTATCAATTTGGGGGCATCGATTCCGGGATATCGTCCCACAGGAAGGAACGTAGAAAATAACAGTTCTTTGTTGTATCTGCGCCTTCCTGTCTGACGATAGGAACTCAATTTTTATTTTTTAATTGTGATGATTGTGTCGCGTAGAAAACAGGCCTGTGTTTAGCTGAATGGAAAGATGGTCTTTCCTTGATACTGATCAGAATGGTTTTGACAGCCAGTTTTGGGATTGGATCCCAAGTATATATATATGTTTTATATATATATATATATATATATATAGCAGAATTGGATTCGGCAGTTATGTGTTTATTGTTTTGGGGATTTGGATAGGTAGGATTTTATGGTTTAATATATCTCTCCCTGACAACATAAGTCAATTATATGTACTGTATACTGTGTATGTGTATAAATATATTGTATAACGTGCTGTAACTGTGTGGCTGAGCATTGTTTGAGTGGTCATCACAAAAATACAGAGACTGGATTACTGGTCTCAAGTGAAAACCCCATCTACAAACATTTACTGCCCTTGATAATTTGATAGATATAAGATCATAATAATGTTTAATTTGCTTGACTTTGCTTTTGCTACAGGACGGAGATCCCGGCTCTAAACCTACTAACCAAAATGCTTTGTGAGCACAAACTCAAATATAAGAATGTCTTGAAATGTTGTATATAAATCACTTGTAATACCTGGGCAAGAGGTTGTCCAGATGCTGTGATACACCCTATAGGGCCAGTGGCATAGCTCAAGAGATGTATCCACTGCCAAATGTTATTGTTATATAACTGATTCAGCGTTCAGGGTCGCGGGGTTTGAGCTAGTGAGCGGTAACACAAAAAGTGGAGCAGGCACATATAAACTGAAGGGTTTATTAACCAAATAGACAATAGACATAAAGCAAAAAAAAAAAAGGGCAGCACAGCGGGAAGTAGATACTAAGCAAATTAAGTAATAATAGGGCAGACACTGAATAGATAATAACCAAGAAAACAATTAACAAGAGGATAAGTAATGATAGGGATAACTGATAACACTGTATGAAACTGAGCAATAAAAGAGGCTAAAGTACATAAGATATTAGGATATTAAACAGAGGGACACTACAGGAATAAATAGCTTACACAGGACTCCAGAGAAAGACAAACAAGAAAGGGTTAATTTAAAGAGGATACACAGAACACTGAAGATGATTAAGCAGGTATAGGAATTAATCAGGGCTCGAGTCGAGCAGGAACGCGCGGGAACGGCGTTCCCGCACTTCCTGTCTGCAGCCGTTCTAACAGGAAGCGCGCAGCCGCCGGGCACAGATGCCGCAGAGGTGAGCTGGGGCACTATCCATGAGCTGGGGGGGGGCAAATCCATGAGCTGGGGGGCAGTATCCATGAGCTGGGGGACATTTCCATGAGCTGGGGGGCAGTATCCATGAGTTGGGGGACATTTCCATGAGCTGGGGGGCAGTATCCATGAGCTGGGGGGGGCAAATCCATGAGCTGGGGGGCAGTATCCATGAGCTGGGGGGCATATCCATGTGCTGGGGGGCATATCCATGAGCTGGGGGGCATTTCCATGAGCTGGGGGGCATATCCATGTACTGGGGCATTTCCATGAGCTGGGGGGCATTTCCATGTGCTGGGGCATTTCCATGAGCTGGGGGCATATCCATGAGCTGGGGCATTTCCATGAGCTGGGGGGCATATCCATGAGCTGGGGGCATATCCATGAGCTGGGGCATTTCCATGAGCTGGGGGGCATTTCCATGAGCTGGGGCATTTCCATGAGCTGGGGGGCATTTCCATGTGCTGGGGCATTTCCATGAGCTGGGGGGCATATCCATGTGCTGGGGCATTTCCATGAGCTGGGGGGCATTTCCATGTGCTGGGGCATTTCCATGAGCTGGGGGGCATTTCCATGTGCTGGGGCATTTCCATGAGCTGGGGGGCATATCCATGTGCTGGGGCATTTCCATGAGCTGGGGGGCATTTCCATGTGCTGGGGCATTTCCATGAGCTGGGGGGCATATCCATGAGCTGGGGCATATCCATGTGCTGGGGGGCATATCCATGTGCTGGGGCATTTCCATGAACTGGGGGGCATATCCATGAGCTGGGGCATATCCATGTGCTGGGGCATTTCCATGAGCTGGGGGGCATTTCCATGAGCTGGGGGGCATATCCATGAGCTGGGGGCATTATCCATGAGCTGGGGCAATATCCATGAGCTGGGGGCATTATCCATGAGCTGGGGCAATATCCATGAGCTGGGGACATTATCCATGAGCTGGGGCAATATCCATGAGCTGGGGACATTATCCAAGAGCTGGGGGCATTATCCATGAGCTGGGGCAATATCCATGAGCTGGGGGCAATATCCATGAGCTGGGAGCAATATCCATGAGCTGGGGCAGTATCCATGAGACCTGGGGGCATTATCCATGAGACCTGGGGGCAATATCCATGAGACCTGGGGGCAATATCCATGAGACCTGGGGGCAATATCCATGAGACCTGGGGGCAATATCCATGAGAGCTGGGGGCATTATCCATGAGAGCTGGGGGCATCATCCATGAGAGCTGGGGCAATTATATCCATGTGAACTGGGAAAATATATCCATATAACCAGTGCCGTGTATATTATTCTGGGGGTCCAGTGCTGTGTATATAATTCTGGGGGGTCTGTGCCTGGATATATATATAGATTATATATAAAACGCGTTAGTCCAGTTGCCACAATCACGAGTATACCTGTACGTAGTGACACCTTTCACTGATCAGTATAGTTTCCAGTTTACACTCTTGAAAGCTTGTCTTTTAAATGTAAAGTTAACCCAATAAAAATGGTATCACCGGCACGCACTGCTATACTCGTGATATATATATTTTTTCTTCAGGTAATAGGGGTTGTGGAATTTGTGGGTGAGTTCCCTCACTTTTTTTCCCAGGACTTGACCCCTGGAATTAATCCAGAAAACACTGGTATAAAGAGAATACAATGAAGGTGCAGGGATACTGGGAGTTGGAGTCCAGGGGTGTAATATGGTTGTAGGTTCCAGGGAATTATGAAAAGTCCAGAAAAATAATATAATATTTGCATCAAAAATAAAGTCCTTGGCAAATAGAAGTAGGTTATTCAAGCGCGGTATCAAAATCCATAGGCATATCCAAATTCAAATCCAATAGGTCTAGGCAGAATATACTAGGCAGGTATTGCAAGGGTTAATGTGATGTTTTAGACTTCTTGTCTTTCTTGCGAGCCCGGCGCCGCGGGGTATGACAGTTATTGACAGGAGATTATGGAATATGTTATTAGAAATGGTTACAAAATATGGTGAATTTTTAGATAGGATGAAATGTACTTAAGGCAGAGCGTGATTATACAAAGGATGCGGAGGATAATTTATGAGTCAATGTGAGAAGAGGTTAGGAAAGTGTATGAGAGACATGATGAAAGGAAAATGTATGGAAACAAATGAATGGAGAAACAGTGCAGAGTTTTGTGATAAGATTTATAGATTGTTATTTGGGATGTGAGACAATGGAAGATGATTTGGTTGTTATATTCATACAGAGTTTAATGGATAACATGTTCCCCACTTGCAGCCGGCTCATTAAACAGACTGAGACAGGATGGAACGGGATGAGGCCAAAAGAGTTAGAAAAGACTATCCTAGATATGACAGATACAGGTTACTTTCCAGTAGAGACCATTAAGAAGGACATAATGGTGATTAGCAGTGTGTATGCAGAAGGTGATGTGAAGGTGATTAGCAGTGTGTATGCAGAAGGTGATGTGAAGGTGATTAGCAGTGTGTATGCAGAAGGTGATGTGAAGGTGATTAGCTGTATGTATGCAGAAGGTGATGTGAAGGTGATTAGCTGTATGTATGCAGAATGTGATGTGAAGGTGATTAGTAGTGTGTATGCAGAAGGTGATGTGAAGGTGATTAGTAGTATGTATGCAGAAGGTGATGTGAAGGTGATTAGCTGTATGTATGCAGAGTGTGATGTGAAGGTGATTAGCTGTATGTATGCAGAACGTGATGTGAAGGTGATTAGTAGTGTGTATGCAGAAGGTGATGTGAAGGTGATTAGTAGTATGTATGCAGAAGGTGATTAGTAGTATGTATGCAGAAGGTGATTAGTAGTATGTATGCAGAAGGTGATGTGAAGGTGATTAGTAGTATGTATGCAGAAGGTGATGTGAAGGTGATTAGTAGTATGGATGCAGAAGGTGATGTGAATGAGAGCACAAGACAGAGGAGAAGGTCAGAGATTTAAGGCAGGACAAGCAAAGAATGTGAAATTTAGGAAAGTTTCAGTATTATCCAAGGCAAGGTAGACAGAGGAGTCAGGACACCTGCTTTGTTTGTTGTTTTATGAGCTCATAAGGCTCGAAATTGTATGACCAAATGATGGTACATCCACCTCATTATTTGGCACATAGGGTCACCAGGTGACCCCACCTTAAGCGCACTGTCCTTGTGGAGAGGAACAGATAGCAGCTTATCTTTTACTGATGAGACTAAGGGTCTGTTGCAGCAGTGTGGAGTTTTGTGCAGGAACATCATAACAATGTTAGATCTCCCTATCTGTGTGTACAACATGACAGATCACATTTTTGTCTTTGGTCCCTGTAAGTTTGGAATAGAACATGACAAAATATTTGTATTAAAAGGGACTTATTATTCATGACGTAGGTTGTTCTTTTTTTGTGTACACCTCACGGTATTTTAGATGATTGTATGATTGTGACATGATTCCATTGGTAGGTGATTCTTTTATTCCCCTAGACGACTTGCAGGATAAAGTGATATTATTTAAGTGTTTTGTTATTTGTATTAGAACATTTACCTGACAGTCTATGTGACACTTCCTCTACTGACCCTGATTACCTGTATACCATACCACATCACACTCAAGCCACTTGTCCAGCCTGTATACAGCAAACAGTATCCACTTGCATAAGAGTAACATATAGGGATTGCACTAGTTATTTAGGAACATTTACAGAAATTATATAATTATACCCACTGTGTCACCCTATAAAAGTCCAATCCACCTGTTTCAAGTCTGGTAAACAAGAGTATAAATCCACCCAGGATCTCCGCAGTATATGCCCTGACACAGTCCTTTGCGCTTTTTGGTGCCAGACATATATGGTCTAATTGCTGCAATTCCCCAGGATTCTCAGTGTTTTATAGTCTTAGATTTAGGTTTTGCTTTCTTTAGCATTCCGGTACACCCTGACAAGACCACTGATTGTGTTCACGTATAGAGGTAGTCAATTTACATAGACAAGATTACCTCTGGGTTTTAGAGATATCCCAGAGGTTTTCAGTGCCGTGGTCATGCAAACTCACGGACCCCGCAGTATGGCTCTACGTCGCGCCGATACGTGGATGACCTATTGCTGTGCAGCCCAGACGAGGAGAGTTGTTTCAGATACTCTAAACTTTTGCTATTGTACTTATTTCAAGCAGGCCACGAGGAGTCGCTCAAGAAAATGTCCTACTCGTTGTCAAATACATGGGATTCACCCTTTCTCCAGGTCAGAGACAGTTGTCCTCAGAACGAGTGCAGGCGCTCACGAAGTTGCCACGACCACATGATAAAGCTTCCATGATGTCCTTTCTAGGCGTGATAAACTGTTGCAGACATTGGCTTCCAGACTGTTCATTTAATGATTCTATTCTTCGTTTTTGCACCAAACAAGCCCAGACACCATTCAATGGACTGATGAACTGTTACAAAACTCTCCAGCAGTCCTTGTGTACAGCTCCAGCACTTGGATTGCCTCATTACAGCTCGATTGCAAAGAGGATGGAAGGATAGCTGCGGGCGTGCTGACTCAGAACCACGGCAATGGATACTAATGGCAGTTTATTCAAAATTTTACATACAGTGGTTGGGAGGATGTCGGCATGCTTAGGATCGGGGATGCCGGCGTGCTTAGGATTGGGGGATGCCGGCGTGCTTAGGATCGGGGGATGCTGGTGTGCTTAGGATCGGGGATGCCGGCATGCTTAGGATCGGGGTATGCCGGCATGCTTAGGATCGGGGATGCCGGCTTGCTTAGGATCGGGGGATGCCAGCATGCTTAGGATCGGGGATGCCGGCATGCTTAGGATCGGGGGTGCCGGCATGCTTAGGATCGGGGGTGCCGGCATGCTTAGGATCGGGGATGCCGGCATGCTTAGGATCGGGGGATGCCGGCATGCTTAGGATCGGGGATGCCGGCATGCTTAGGATCGGGGATGCCGGCATGCTTAGGATCGGGGATGCCGGCATGCTTAGGATCGGGGGTGCCGGCATGCTTAGGATCGGGGGATACCGGCATGCTTAGGATCGGGGGATGCCGGCATGCTTAGGATCGGGGATGCCGACATGCTTAGGATCGGGGATGCCGGCATGCTTAGGATCGGGGATGCCGACATGCTTAGGATCGGGGATGCCGGCATACTTAAGATAAGTTGCAGCATGTGTCATTATGATAGAAACTTGTGAAGTGCTAGTGTTGTCACACTCACTCATTTTGTACACTAAGTTTTAAATGTCCTTAAACAAAGCACAACACAACATATGACAGCGCAAAAGCGATAAAACTATGAGAAGATATTTACTGACACTCACAATCTTACTGTTATATACTATACGCTGGGCCATCCGTAGGTCCTGCTGTGTTAGTCCTTAAAATATACAATACACAATCCACCCCCACCATAAATGGATGACGACTCCCATGACTGTGTAACACAATTGCAGCAGGACACCACACCTGGAGGGGACTTGCAGTTTACTCCTATAGAAGTCAGTGAGATCGTGTTTGTAAATGGTTTGTTTCTTCTGGCTTTGCTATAGTTCAGATGTAGACAAGGTGCTTCTGGCACATTCTATTCCTTGTGTTTCAGCTCAAGCAGCAGAATTAATTGCTCTGATACAGACAGGTTAGTTGTTTAAAGGGAAAGACGTGACTATATATATATATATATATATACTGACTCCAGACATGCTTTTAAGGTAGTGCATGATTTTGGTCAGATTTGGAAGCAGATAGGATTTGTGACAGTGGACGGTAAATGTATCTCATGCAGATTGTTGTAAAAGAATTATTGTCAGTAATTGTTATCAGAAAGGATTGTTAATGTTAAATGCCAAACCCGCACAATGCTTCAGACCCATTGTCACAACATAATGCTGTATTTAGCAGACGATGTGTCACAAGATAATGCTGTATTTAGCAGATACAGTGTCACAAGGTAATGCTGTATTTAGCAGATACAGGGGCAAAACAGGCCGCTGCAGCAGCTACTCCACACCCAGACTATGACACTCATTCAGCCATCCAGAGATTGATGGTAATGAATGATACCACAATTGTACCAAGATCGAGATATAGTAAACCTCCAGGCTACGGCCTCAGAGGCAGATTTTTAAGCTTTGGGAAACTTTGTGTATGACAAAAGGATATATGAATGGCCTTTAGTCATACAACGAGGGGAAGTTGAGTATTATGAAAGCAGTTACCCCCTTTTATTTTTATTTCATACTTTATGGTGTCAGACATATCGATAAAGAACAGAGCGCTAAGGCTTTAGCAGGGAGGTTTGTATGTAAAGATAGGGCCTCGCGTTATCGCAGATGATATTTGTGTAGCACAGGCAGAATATGTGATGCACTTGATTAGTAAATTGAACGGCATCTACGGTGATAGATCTTTCTTTTTTACCTCCAGATCAAGCGGTGGTCAAGCAGATAATCAGGAGGAACAAGGAGGACGCAAGCAGGATAACGATGGCTTACAAGCGCTGGATGGATCACAGCCAAGCAGAAGCAAGCAAGGAGGCACAGCCAGGACCAGTTATCGGGAGGCCGGGGTTTCCCCCCACACAGCCAGGACCAGTTATCGGGAGGCCGGGGTTCCCCCCCACACAGTCAGGACCAGTTATCGGGAGGCCGGGGTTTCCCCCCCACACAGCCAGGACCAGTTATTGGGAGGCCGGGGTTTCCCCCCACACAGTCAGGACCAGTTATCGGGAGGCCAGGGTTTTTCCCTCACACAGTCAGGACCAGTTATCGGGAGGCCGGGGTTTCCCCTCACACAGTCAGGACCAGTTATCGTGAGGTTGGGGTTTTCCCCTCACACAGTCAGGACCAGTTATCGGGAGGCCGGGGTTTCCCCCACACAGTCAGGACCAGTTATCGGGAGGCCGGGGTTTCCCCCCACACAGTCAGGACCAGGTATCGGGAGGCCGGGGTTTCCCCCCACACAGTCAGGACCAGTTATCGGGAGGCCGGGGTTTCCCCCCACAGTCAGGACCAGTTATCGGGAGGCCTGGGTTTCCCCCACACAGTCAGGACCAGTTATCGGGAGGCCGGGGTTTCCCCCACACAGTCAGGACCAGTTATCGGGAGGCCGGGGTTCTCCCCCAAACAAGTGACTCTGGAAGAATTTGGAGACTCTCGTGATAAAGAAAGAGTGACACTTATAAGTAGGAGGGGAAGATCAATCCCCTGAGTCTCATGAACTGACTCCCCTGAGATTTTGTTGTGCTGTAACTTGGGGTTTTATCACACTTTACTTTATTATCATTTTTTTACATTCATGGTGTGTCTGAAAGATGAAACACACAGACAGGATTTCGGTTCTAACTTGGGATTGGTTAGGAATACGAGGGAACGCAGTGAGTCCTCATGGAAAAGATAATATGTATGTAGCGATGTGGTAAAGTTTACTGTGGCAGTACCCATTTTTGGCCACAAGATGGAGACTATCACGATTAAAGACCCTGGACACTTGAACTACATGTCCATGCATGCTTTGCGAAGAAACAGGAAGTGGGTGGGCTGTGGAGAGCCTGTACATCCTGCACCTCGTGGAGAACAGGCAGAGCGCGCCAGGGAGTCAAGGAGAGCGGATGCACAGAGTAAAGAGAGAGACCAAAGATAGGCCGGAGCGCAGACAGAGTGGATCGGGCCTCCAGGATTGGCTCACTCAGCTTGCGGGACACAGACTTCACCCTCTACGCTATCCGAGTGCAGCTGAAGGAGAGAAGACCCCTCGAGTGAGGAGTACCGCGGTCGATAGAAGCGGGGAGCAGGCGGTAAGCTGGATGAGTCGCGGCTGACAAACAGAGGGCCAGACAACAGATCCGGTGGTCGGCATCCCCCGGCAACACCGAGCGGAGAGGCGTCCTGGACCAGCAGAATCTCAAGCTTGCGCTGGATGGGTGAGAGGCCCCCAAGGCCGTATGTAAATAAGAGCGTACGCTGCTGTTTTCATTTTAAAACCTACAGGGCCCCAACTGACTAGTCGAAGACATCATTAAAGTAAACTCACTGGCCAGTTGAAAAGTA
Source organism: Leptobrachium leishanense (assembly GCA_009667805.1). Classification (NCBI taxonomy): domain Eukaryota; kingdom Metazoa; phylum Chordata; class Amphibia; order Anura; family Megophryidae; genus Leptobrachium; species Leptobrachium leishanense. Next base: position 164,063,690 of record CM019069.1, read on the forward strand.
CCCGGGTACCATATATACACGCACGCACACCACTTCATGTTCTGGGACTTAACCTGTGCAGGACTCAGTTTCCTTTATTGAATCGGGACAAGGGGGCAATCCTTATTTTTCCCGCTGCGCGTTTGTCGTGATACGAGAACTGTGTATTTTATTGTGTCTCGCCACGGGGTTTTTTTCCTCGAATTTCGTATCGTCTAATTTTCTGCTCGGTCGGGGTTTTTCTTCGAAAATACGAAGTCCTCGTGTTTTCGGTTTCTTTTACCGCTACGCGTTTATCGTATTACGAAAGTACTGTAAATATTCCTGCATATACCGTGTCTCAAGAATTGCAAACCTTTTTAGTAAACGTTTTAAATTGTAAAACTGTCCAGCGTGTTGGAGTATATTTATTCCCTAGTGCGGGGAGACTGACCCGTGGTTCATTTTCAGCGGCTCCTCCGGGAGTGAGCGCTACACGTGGGGGCTCGTTTCCGGGATTCAGTCTCTGGAAAAACCGCATCTAAAGGGTTAAATATGGATCCAGACACTGCTGCCGAATGGTGTGGGGAGCACAGTAGTCAGTTAGCATGTTGCATAGTCATGGATATTCCTGCAGACACTTGGGCCGAAGATCAGATTCGCCAGGCCGTGGCCACGCTAGCACCAGATCATCGGGGGTTAATTCTGGACATTAAGAAAAACCCAGATACCTCTCACACGCATGTTCTTCTTGAATGGAGAAAAGGCATTCCAGCATGTTTTCGGGGTGCGAGCGTGGAGCTAGAAGATGAGGTGGAAGTCCAACTAATTCAGCCAAGTGTGCCACGTGGTGAATCCGCAAGTGTTTCCGCGCCCAGTCCGTTGGCCATGATCGGGCCTGAATTTATCGTGGCTATTGGGGATTTGCTGGCTAAATGTCAGAAAACAAGCCCTCCTCACACTAATTTCGGTTATCGACGGTTAAGGAACTTTACAGGAAACGTACCAACTCCGGCGGGAGAAGAAACCTTTGAGGAATGGGTGGAACAGGCGATGCAGGCACTGGATGAGTGGGACGTCCCTGAGGCCCAGAAAAAGCAAAGGATCACCGAGAGTTTAAAGGGACCTGCGTCAGAAGCGGTGAGAAACCTAAAACTGAGTAGAAAAGATTGTACTGCTTTGGATTATCTGAACGTTCTTGAAGAAGTGTTTGGGCGAACAGAAAAGGCAGCGGAGCTAGTATATCAGTACGAACACACCTATCAGAAGAGAGGTGAGAGAATGATTGATTACATGAGGCGCTTGGATAAGATTCTGCACCAAATACTCCTCAAGAAAGGGGCCAAACCGGCTGACGTAGATAAGATACGAATAAAGCAGATCCTGAGGGGCTCTCAACCGTTAGATCCGGTGATGATGCAGCTGAGAAGCAGAGCAGTTAATCAAGAGTTGAAGTACCTGGAACTGATCCGAGTTGTACGAGAGGAGGAGGCTCTGTTGGAAGAGAAATCCTTCAGACGGGGAGAAAGGGCTTATGCACAACCTGCAAGATATAACGACGGTCTGCAGCCTGAAAACGACTCGTTAGACACCTATGGATCTGACCTGGACGAACAGGAACAGTTAGTCGGTTTTAAATTCATCGAAAAGGCTGCCAAAGAATCGAACCCTTCCGAACGAAGCGAGTTGTTCAAGACTGTAAAGAAGATACAGGAAGCTCAAACTGAACTGCAGCAAGCGCACGCTGAACTGTGCAGGGTGTTGATGAAGGTGACCGAGATGCAGGGGAAAATGCAAAAGTTCCTAACAGGTATGCAGACGACTGAAGTTGCCGTGGCGTCTGGTTCAAATCTCTTGTTAGAACCTCAACAAGCAACTGTGTCTCCACTTTCGAGGAAGAGATGCTTCGGTTGTGGAGAAATGGGCCATTTCCGTGCGCAATGTAAAGGCCGGAAGCCTGAGAGGGATAAAGTTGAGTGGCTGCTGAAAGCTTTAGAGGGACTGTTATCTACTCCACCAGCGGGAAACGCCAGAGGGCACCAGTAAAGGAGCAACCTAGGTGCCCAGAAGTTGAATCTCGCTCCAAGAACCAATTTAAAACTAAGAGGGCAAGAGGCCCAAAGTTAAGCCAACTGCTGAGCCTGCCAGAATGGAAAGAGTCACTCCCTTAGCGTCCGGGTCTACGTCATGGGGAAGCAATGCACACCCAAAACCTGCACGGGCCAAGAAAAAGGCCAGGGTCCAGCAAACTGGGTCTAAGCGTCCGGATACCTCCACCAAGTTTCCTGATCAGCTGATAGGTCCTTCTCCGATTGTGCCAATCCAAGTGGAGGGAGTCTACACCAAAGTTCTGTTAGATTCAGGGGCTCAAGTGACTTTGATTTATAAAGACTTCTATGAGAAACACTTAAAGCACATTCCTTTGCAAGAATTGAAGGATTTGGAAATATGGGGTATCGGCACTGAGAAACTCCCTTATGACGGGTATCTGCAAGTAAGGTTGGAGATCGGATCTGAAGTCATCGGACAGTCCGGAGGCTGTGACGCCTTGGCCATTGTGTGCCCCCGACCCTCGGGTGCGAACAGAAGCTCTCTGATAGTGGGGACGAATACGGACCTAGTGCGGCGTCTTCTGACCCCCATCGTAGTGGAAGAAGGGTCAACTCAAGGAGTGCACCCCATGTTACGACCGGTCTATCAGAGGATGGTTGAAGAACGGAAAGCACCTGCTGAGGTGGGAAGACTGTGGAGACTGGGTGGGACAGAGAAGGTTCTGCAAGCAGGAGAAGTAGCGAGCTTCCGGGTTTCAGTCAAGTTGAACGGATCGCAACCAGGTCCCTATGTGGTGCTGGGAACCGATGTCAGTCATGGGAGTGAAACCGGAGTCGAAGTAATTCCTGAAATAATCTCCACAAAAGCCTTGAAGAGAACACGAGGAAGAGTCTCGGTCAGTGTGTGCAATGTGACAGATTCTCCAGTAGTTCTTAAAGCACGAATGCCTATCGGGCAAGTAGAGTCTGCTACACCCCTCTCCACCGATCTAGGAGGGGGAGTGGATAAAGAGATTCCAGATGAAAGATTCTACCCTAAGGACGCCCCAATTTCACCTGAGTGGAAGAAACGTCTTCAGTCTCAAGTTCTGAAGTGGAAAGAATTATTCTCGAAAGATGAGTTCGATGTGGGCCTGGCTAAGAGTACGGAACACCGCATTCGGTTGCAGGAAGACAAGCCGTTTCGTGAAAGGTCAAGGCGAGTTCCGCTGGGAGACTTGGATGATCTGCGAGAACAGCTAAATGAGTTGCAGAGAACCAATGTGATTCAAGAGTCCAGGAGCCCATATGCATCTCCAATAGTGCTGGTCAGGAAGAAGAATGGTTCTGTCCGCTTGTGCATAGACTATCGCACCCTGAACCGAAGAACCATCCCCGACCAATACGCCACTCCTCGGATTGAAGATGCTTTACAGTGTTTATCTGGAGCAAAGTGGTTCAGTGTACTAGACCTGCGAAGCGGATATCATCAGATACCGATGCACCCTGAAGACAAAGAGAAAACTGCGTTCATTTGTCCACTGGGGTTCTTTGAGTTCAATAGAATCCTCCCTGGGCAAAATCATCAACAGCTTTGGCTTTAATTACCACCTCTACGCTGATGACACTCAGATCTACCTCTCTACCCCTGATCTCTCTCCCCCTGTCCTTTCCAAAGTCAGTGACTGTTTATCTGGCATCTCCTCCTGGATGGCCTCCCACCACCTAAAGATCAACATGTCAAAGACTGAGCTCCTACTTATTCCTCCCTCTAATGCCGCCCCACCTCCTGACTTCTCGATCACGGTGGAGGGTATCACCATCTCCCCATCAAACCAAGTTCGCTGTCTTGGAGTTACACTTGACTCTGCTCTTTCCTTCATCCCCCACATCAAGTCTCTTTCCTCCTCCTGCCGATATCAACTGCGTAATATTTACAGAATTCGGCCATTTCTTACCGCTGTCGCCACAAAACAACTCATACACGCCCTGGTAATCTCCCGACTCGACTATTGCAATAATCTCTTATCTGGCCTCCCTCTGTCCCACCTCTCCCCCTACAATCCATCCTGAACGCCTCCGCCAGGCTAATTCACCTCACCCGCCGCTCTGTCTCTGCCGCTCCCCTCTGCGAGTCCCTCACTGGCTCCCCATCCACTGCAGAATTAAGTTCAAAATCCTTATCCTTACCTACAAAACCCTCACTAACTCAGCTCCCCACTACCTGTCCTCACTAATCACCAAATACACCCCAGCCCGCTCCCTAAGGTCAAACAGTGACCTGCGCCTAGCTTCTCCCCGCATCACCTCTTCCCATGATAGACTGCAGGATTTCTCACGCGCAGCCCCCACTCTCTGGAACGCTCTCCCTCGTACTGTCAGACTTTCCCCTAACTTCTCTTCCTTCAAACGCTCCCTGAAAACATTCCTATTTAGGGAAGCCTACCACCCAACTCACTGACGCAACCATCAATCACTCTCACCTTACAGTCCTCTCCTCCTGTTTCCAACCCCAACCCTCCCAGATTGTGAGTTCCTACGGGAATAGGGCCCTCATCTCCTCCTGTACTGTTTGTCAAATGTTGTTCAATGTATTGTAACCCTGTCTATACTGTGCTTATTGTACAGCGCTGCGGAATATGCTGGCGCTTTATAAATAAAGAATAATAATAATAATAATAATAATAGAATGCCTCAAGGTCTGACGGGAGCTCCAGCCACGTTTCAACGGTTGATGGAGAAGACAGTCGGGGATATGAATCTAATCGAAGTGTTAGTGTACCTGGATGACATAATTGTGTTCGGGAAGACTCTGGAGGAGCATGAGCAACGTTTGGAGAAGGTCTTGAAGAGGCTCCATGAAGAGGGGTTGAAATTGTCTCTGGAGAAATGCCAGTTCTGTTTACCGTCAGTCACATATCTGGGACATGTGGTCTCGGCAGAAGGTGTTTCGACAGATCCTCGAAAGTTGGAGGCCGTAGCTTCTTGGCCTAGACCTCGAAACGTCACTGAACTTAGATCTTTCTTGGATTCTGCTCATACTATCGAAGATTTGTGGGAGGATTTGCAAAGATAGCTCAGCCGCTGAACAAACTCCTACAGAAAGAAACCACCGAAGAAGGCTGTAAGGTCTCTGACCGAAACCCCTCCGCTCCAGGACCAAGGAAAGCTAAAGAGTCCATACAAGGTGAATGGACTAGTCAATGTGAAGGTGCGTTTGTGAAGCTGAAAGAGAATCTAACCCGAGCTCCTGTTCTGGCCTATGCGGACCCTCACAAGCCGTATGAACTACATGTGGATGCCAGCCG